>OX578142.1:24580216-25780327 GCA_951213105.1 Amaurobius ferox | reverse complement strand
CAAAGTATCTTTTCTCGTGAATGAAACGAGCTAGATCCACGAGAATGATGTCACCAAATTTATCGCATGATTTTATATATGGAAAGTGAACATGTTTCTCAACAGTTAATATTTTTTTTCAATTTATGGGATTTTTTTTATAAATTTATTTGAAAAATGTGCAAAATCTCGAGAAAGGTTCATGCTACCGTTCTAAAGTTTATGTCAATCGTTTTCTAAGGAAAAATTACATAAGAAATGTCTATTTGCGTAACATTATTAAAGGTTTTGATTTTTTGATGAATTTTTCAAAATTTCACTCGAAGATTTAGGGAGGTTCTGAACATTCGATTGTGTTTAAAAACTATAGCTTCCAGTGTTCACGGATTGTAATTTTTGTACCAAATTTGATTCAAATCGCTCCATTTGTTCATGAGATATCGTCTCCACAGACTCACTGACACACACACACACAGACATCACCTCAAAAATGTTCGATTCGTGATCAGGGATGCTTGAAACATGCTCTCCCGTCGAAAACTCGAATTCGAATTTTCGACCCTTCACAATACTTTCCTTATACACTATATGTATATAAGGAAAGTAAAAATAACTTCTCTCGTGAATAGAACGAACTAGATCAACGAGGGTGATATTAACAGATTTGTTGTATTGCCTATGGAAAGTGCACATATTTAATAAAACTTAGTACTTTTTTAATTTAATGTAATTTTTGTGAGAAATTTATTTCAAAAACGTTTAGAATCTTGGGAACGGCTCAAGCTAGCATTCTAAAGTTTGTTTTACTCCTTTTCTAATGAAAAATTACATTTGAAATTATTAGTATTGCTTTTTATCGGCATTGAAGTGCTTATTTTTTAATGATTTTTTCGAAAAGTCATTATTTTTTTTATTTTTTTGGGGGGGGGGGGGGAGGGGGGGGTCTTCCGAACATTCGATAACATTTAAAATCAATAGGGTTCCAATATTCTCTGTTGGTAATAATTATACTATTTTCTTTTTTCGAAACGCCATTTTTCGTTCGTGAGGTATTGCATCTACAGACTTACAACACATACACATACTTGTACATACATGCACATATACACTGACATCCCTTCAGAAACGCTCGATTTGAGTTCAATACTTCAAACGTTCTCTTGCATCGAAAACTCGAATTTGAATTTTCGTCCCCGTCACGGAATACTTTCCCTATACATTTTATGATGTATATAAGAAACGTAATGTGTAAACTTCTAATAAGTATTATATTATAATTATATTTATAAACACAATATTATACTCTAATTAATATTATATATAATTTGTCCATGACTGTGGACATCAGTAGCGAAAGAGTTAAAGTCTTTCAGGGAGCAAACACTAGCACTATATTAAATTTTTCCAAGGAGCACTCAAACTTTTAACTTTTTCAAGGAGTAACTATGTAAATTTTTGTATACATGCTGATACATGGTTTTTATATATATATATATATATATATATATATAATTTTTAGACACAAAGACCTTGAACTACGGCTAAAAATTTTATGTTTAACTGAAGTGCTAACTGAAATATGTAAAATTTGCTCTAATATCAAGTGTTCTTCAATTTTATAAAGTTTTCCACAACTGTGCCTAATTTATATAAAAATGCACTCTAACTGGTATCTAAATTATGGGGTCCAGGACAGAAAATTTTCGAAAAAGCTAATATTTTTTTATTAAGCTAAGAGGTAATGTAGAATCGAATGACATAAATATTGCACACACACACACACATAAGTCCTATAATTTAAACTTTAAGAAGTTAAACATTAAAACCTTGGTTATTTGATACTCGGTGTATAAAACAGGACTTTAAAACTTTATTTCCTATAAATTCAATTAAAAAATTCAATGTTTAAAATGATATAAAATCAATTTAATATTTAAAGTTAATAGTTTGTTTAAATGTTAATAATTTAATGTTTAAATGTTAATAGTTTAATACTTAATATGATATAAGATCCATTTATATTAATTTAGAACAATGTTTAAATTGATATAAGACTCAAGAAATATTTGAGCTAGAACTATTTAACTGCAGATATAATTTGTCTTCAGAATTTATACATAAAATTGTTAATTTTAAATCTACAGTGTTTGATACATAGATCACACTTATATAAAAAGAGAGTTTTTCATTAAAACATTTTTTTTCGTATCAGTATATCAAAATATCCTGAAGACATATTAAAGTTAATGCTTTTCTTTAATGAAAAATATCTTTAATTTGTAAAGAGTGTTTGCTTTTATAATTATATCAAATCTAAAATTTTCAAAAATTTTTGCTTTTTAATTTATTTATTTTTTTAATATTTTAACTATTTATATTTACCCTGCCTTCCAAAAGTTGAGCATGTGGCAGTAAACCCAACATAACTCAAAAAGCTCTGCTTTGATTGACTCCAAATTTCACAAAAAGTAGTCAATTGAGCAATATATTCATGAGTATAATAATAAAATTAAAGAAAATATATTTCGATTTATTTTTACCCTTTAAGTGCTTACTTTATACTTAGTGCATTCGAAAAAAGGTTTGCATGCTATTAAACGAACACGACAAACACGCCTTAATATGGGATGTAATCTCCCCTGACTTTAACACTAGCATCAACATTGCATTTATACTTAGCAACGTTGTAATTATATTTAGCAACGTTGCAATAATGACATCAACGTTGCATTTCTTTAATCAGGTGATTCAACACAACAGAAAGATATAACTGTCATTCCTGTAGAAGGGCAGTTTTCAGCCTTTGTAGACGGGCAGACAGTTCTTTAAAGATATCCCAAATATTTTCGATGGGATTGAGATCTGGAGAATATCTGGCCACTGCATACGAGCAACACTTTCCCACTCAAGATACTCGCCCACCAGCTCTTCTCTGTGTGCACGAGCGTTAAAGTTCATCGTACGAAAATCTAAATCTTGATCTCGATACCTTTCCACCGTCACAGTATCTCCTGTGAACACTTACAGATTGGTGCGATATTCCAAAGAAAATCAAGTCCCTACCATCGCATTAGCACGACTAAAGGCATGGTGTTCAACGTTGATAACAACTGGCTGCGTTTTCCTCATTCTCTCCAGACTCTTACACTTTTATTGTCTAAATATAGGGCAAATAGTGACTCATCCCTAAATAGTACAGTAAACCATTGCTACAGTGCCTAGAAGTAATAGTGTGCTGACCGAGGCGAAAAACAGGTTCCTTAAAAACCGCCTCCGCCAGACGGCGTTGGTCTCGAATAAGCAGTCTAAAGCGAAGGAAACTAATGGGAATTTATTGCAATGACTGATATCTTTCGAAATAACTGAAGAATTTGTGTGAAATTTGGTGTAATTATTGTAAGTGCTATACACAAAAAGTTATTTGATTTTCAGAAAGATTGAGCTAGGGATATATTCGTATTTTTAAAATTTTATTTAACTTGATCTGTGGTCGTTCAAACATTTGAGGTCCAAAATAATCAAGTTCATTCATCACAGTAACGTGAAATTCGGTATGACGTTTATTCTTGTGGTACATTTCAGTTCTTTCGATTTTTAAGCTTATCGGGCTAGTCCGTCCTGGGCCCGCCATAGGACTTTACTTGTTTTTAGAGAATAACTCGAAAATCAGACAAAGTAGGAAATCTAAATTTAATATATCGTTTTCGTTTGGGGTATATTTTAATTCTTTTAATTTTGAACCGTATCGGGTTAGTCCGTCTTAGGCCCGCCTTAGAAACTGACCCGTTTTTGCGGTATAACTCGAGAACAGGTCTATCTAAAAATTCGAAGTTTAGCATATCCTTGTCATTTGCTGTATATTTTAACTCTTTGGATTAAAAATCTTATCGGGCTAGCCCGTCCTGAGCCCAACAAGAGGAATATATCTTTTTTTTTTTTTTTTTTTTTTTTTAGAATAACTCAACATTCGGAGCATCTAGAATGTCTAAATTTAATATATCATTGTCCTTTGGGGTATATTGCATTTCATCGCATTTCGAACCTTAATGGGCTAGCTCGTCTTGGCCCGCCATAAAAATTCACTCGCTTTTCAAGAATAACTCGATCAATCGGAGTGGCTAAAGAATGCAAATTTAGTATATCATTACCTTTTGGATGGATTTTAATTTAGATTATGAACCTCATCGGGCTAGCCCGTCTTGGGTCCACTTAAAAATGCATTCGTTTTTGAAGAATAACTTGAGAAGCACAATAGCTAAAAATTCCAAATTAAACATATCGTTGGCTTTTGTGGTATATTTAAGTTTCTTCGGATTTGAACTTTATCGGGGTAGCCCGTCTTGAGCCCGACATAGGAATGGACCCGTTTTTTTTAGAATAACTGGAAAATCAAGGCAACTAAAAAATATAAATTTAGTGCATCCTTATCTTTTGGGGAATACTTTAATTTCTTCGATTTTGAATCATATCGGGCGAACCCGTTTTGGGCCCGCCTTAGAAATTCACTTTTTGAGGGGAATACGCTAGAACCGGAGTATCTAAAAGTTCTAAGTTTAGAATGTCGTTGTCATTTGCGGTATATCTTAGGATTGCGGTATATCATTGGATTTAAAACCTTATCGGGCTAGCCCGTCCTAGACCCAACAAAAAGAATGTACTTTTTTTTTAAGAATACTTCCAAAACTGTAGCAGCTTGAATGTCTAAATTTAGTATATCCTTGTATTTTAGGGTATATTTTATTTTTTTGGATTTTAAACCTTATTAGGCTAGCCCGTTTTAGGCTCGACGTAGAAATGTACTGGTTTTTCAAGAATAACTCGAAAATCGAAGCAGCAAAAAAAAAAAAAAAAATCAAAATTTAGTATATCATTTTCTTTTGGTGTAAAGTTTAATACTTTCGAATTTGAACCGTATCGGGGTAGCCCGTCCTGGGCCCGACATATTAATGCACTCGTTTTTTAAATAACTCAGAGCAGCTAAAATATTTTATATATCATTGTTTTAGGGATATATTTTAATTCTTTAGATTGGACTAGCCCGTCTTTTAATTCTTTAGATTGGGCCTTAATGGACTAGCCCGTCTTAGGACTTACTCGTTTTGGGGGAATATTTCGAGAAATGAGAAGCTGAAAATTCCAAGTTTAGCACGAACTTATTCCTAAAACGATCGCATTCCTAAGGCGGACTCAAGACGGACTATCCCGATGAGGTTCAAATTATAAATTATGATAATCCCCAAAAGAAACTGATATACTAAATTTAGATATTCTAGCTGCTACAGTTTTGGAGTTATTCTTAAAAAACGAGTACATTTTTCTTGTTGAGACCGGGACGAGCTAGCCCGATCAGATTTTAAATCCAATGATCTAAGATCTGATGACATGCCGCAAATGACAACGACATTCTAAACTTGAAACTTTTAGATACTTCGGTTCTAGAGTTATTCCCCCCAAAAAGTGAATTTCTAAGGCGGGCCCAAAACGGGTTCGCCCCATACTGTTCAAAATCGAAAGAATTAAAATATTCCCCAGAAGATAAGGATGTACTAAATTTATATTTTCTAGTTTCCCCGATTTTCCAGTTATTCTAAAAAAAAATGAGTTAATTCCTATGTCGGGCTCAGGACGGGCTACCCCGATAAAGTTAAAATTCGAAGAAACTTAAATATACCCCAAAAGTCAACGACATGTTAAACTTGGAATCTTTAGCTACTTCGGTTCTCGCGTTATTCTTCAGAAACGAATGCATTCTTCAGCTGATCCGAGATGGACTAGCCCGATGAGGTTCAAAATCTAGATTAAAATTCATCCAAAAGGAAATGATATACTAAATTTACATTTTTTAGCTACGCCGATTGATCGAGTTATTCTTGAAAAAAGAGTAAATTTCTGTGGCGGGCCCAAGACGGGCTAGCCCGATAAGGTTCGAAATGCGAAGAAATGTAATATACCCCAAAGGACAATGATATATTAAATTTAGGCATTCTAGATGTGCTCCGAATTTTTAGTTATTCTCAAAAACGATATATTCCTTTTGTTGGGCTCAGGACAGGCTAGTTCGAAAAGATTTTTAATCTAAAGAGTTAAAACATACAGCAAATGACAAGGATATGCTAAATTTCGAATTTTGAGATACACCCGTTGTCGAGCTATACCGGAAATAAGGGTGAGTTTCTAAGACGGGCTAACCCGGTACGGTTCAAAATTGAAAGAATTAAAATCTACCCTAAAAGAAAACGATTTATTAAGTTTAGATTTCCCACTTTCTCTTATTTTCGAGTTATTCTCAAAAACCAGGTAAAGTCCTATGGCGAGCCCAGGACGGGGCCCGATAAGCTTCAAAATCGAAAGAACTGAAATATACCACAAGAGGAAACGTCATAACGAATTTCACGTTACTGTGATAAATGAACCTGATTATTTTGAATCTCAAAGGTTTGAACGAATACCAGATCAAGTTAAATAAAATTTTAGAAATACGAATATATCCTTAGCTCAATCTTTCTGAAAATCAACTGACTTTTTGTGTATAGGCGATCGGCACATTATTACTTCTAGGCACTGTAACATTGCGCTTCTACCCAAGTCGCATGATGACAACAACATTTTAATGCTCCTGAGGCCTTAACGCTCAAAATAACACACACTCCTGGTTCCGGACATAGAGTCCTATGACATGTAGCTTTCACCTAACAGTACTGACGGATATCGACTTTGCTATTGTTGTGGTAGCCATTGATCAGAGAACTGGTGCGGTCGCTCGGCGATTGCGTTTGCCAGGAATGCGATATACTGATCAGAGGATATTGTAGCCTTAGAACGACCTGGAACGGGTCTCCGGATAACTGCACCACTTGTTTGGAATTGTTTCCTTAAACGAAAAATGACATATACTTTGTGTCATAACAAAGCTAATACAATGCAAAATCAAACATAACACTTCTCGAAAAATGTTTTTTGAGCATTTAAACTTAGGCATAAGAGAGTTGTTTTCACCCCAACGCCCTACAAATTGTCGATCAAACATTTTTTCCGGTCACCTGATTTTCACTTTGTAATTTTTTCACGACTTCTTCAACCTTGAAAAAGATATATTGAAGGTCCGGGCATCCTCTGGAGTCTGGGTTCCCCTCTCGAGTTGTCTCCACCCCCCATGGGCGGCCCGTTGATAATGAACATGGTTAATATCGTTAAAGAAAGCAAATGTTGAAAGTATAGGAAACATTGTTTTAGACAAGTTACTGTGGGGTGGGATAGTCCAGTGGTTAGAACACGGAGATTGTACTCGGAGGACTCGAGTTCGATTCCCGGCTCTGCCCAAACCGTCCCCGTGTCTACGCCGAGAGACTTTCTGAAAGGTTGGTGGCAGGGGAAGGAGGATACGATCCCTGTAGTTGTCAACCCCACTGGGTTCCGGTCTAAATTGGGTGGCACCGTCCTGACCGTCTAAACAAATACCTTACGCTTTCGAATAAGTCGGTCGGTCTGGCTCGAAAGAAAGGCAAGTTACAGTAGTAAATGAATTTGGTTTCAGCTGCCCCATGCTGACGAGTAGCAATAATGGCGAAACCATGGTCCACGGGTGATCAAGCGATAATTTGTTGTGCACTTTCTTGCATGTTTGAAATTTAGGTTTCGGATTGCGTCAGTTTCGCTAACCAAGCACTTGCCGGGGCTCCTAGATAGATAAAAGTACCTTATTTAAACTTTTATAGTAAAACAAGGATACATTAAACATGTAAGATGGGCGTCCAGACTCCAGAGCTTTGCGGACCTTCAACATTTGCCTCCTAGTTTGTACTATGGTCAAAAGTGGCCATGGATTGCGTTCTTACACCATTGAAGTTTTGTATTAATTTTCGGACTGCGTTCCTTCGCCGCCGGATGTTGAGCATGTAAATGCTAATTTACGATTAAAATGGGTCCATTTTAAGCAGAATTTCGTCTTAAACACATACTAGTTCGCTCAAGTTTATACAAAGAATGAGAAAATCTAAAAGTCTCAATGAATTACTTTCTTGTAGTGGCGCCATCTATGTGCTGTAAATAAATATTATCTATATTTCTCTCTAATCTCTGATAAAATTTGAACTTAGTTCTTTGGTTTTTTCATATTTTCCTTTTTTCTTGTCAGCTCGCGATATGAAAACTCCGTGTTGCGGGCGATTGCATCCTATTTCACCATTTCATAAATTGTTGCTTGATTGTTTTGCTGCTTTGATTCCAACTTGTTTACTTTTGCTCTGCCAAACTACCATTACCAATTAAAAAATAGTTATTAGATAAATATTAAAATTTAGGAGGGCAGATCTATAATTTCACAATGTATATTACATTCGATTGTCTTTTGCCAGAACCTGATCGCTGTCAGCAGGTATGGAATAACCCTTTTACCCCTTTCTGAATGTATTTAAGGCATTTGTGATTTGATACATTATGCATTTTATTTTATTTTGCAAATTGACAGAAATTAATCTGTAGTTTTTTACTAATCTCTTTTAAACAATTTTCATATTTATATATTTCAATAATATTTGAAAAAAAAAATTGGGAGGGGGGGGGCAACATGTTAGTAATTGAAGGTATTACTGAAATTGCATTATAATGATTGGGAAAAAATATACTTTTTTTCTTCTGTTATTACTAATTTTTTAGGATACCAGAGATCTTTACAAATAATTTTTTTTTTTTTTTTTTGGGGGGGGGGGGGATTTTTATTCCTTTCCTAAATTTTGAGGACTCATTTTCCAAAGTGGGGAGCATTAAAAAAAATGATTTATAGATGATAGTGTAAATAATTTTCTTATATTTTTCTGAAAAACAGCAACACATATTTTCAAAAATAATATTAATAAAAACATATGTCTATAGACGTTTCTCGGCATTTATGAAATGGCTGTTCTGTTTCTCTTATTCAGAAGAATGCTCATTTTGCATTTGAAATTTGTTAGTATCCTTATGTTTTTATTTTATGTTATTTTTGTAACAAAGGTTTTTATTCAAAGTATAGGCATATTTTATTTAAAAATGGTTAATTTTTATTTCCATATTTATCAATAAAATATATTTATATTGTTTGAAAAACAGTAAAAATTAATTTTATTGTTAGGTAATAAAATTGCATAAGCTCAATGTAATAAAAAATATTTATCATATAAGCATGCTAAGAGAAAACAACTGCATAGCAATATATTAAAACTTTATGAGATTTAAACATATCAATGGACATTTTGTTGTAGAAAAATTTTTAGCAATGGAAATAGCATATGGTATGTCGAAATAGCATATGGTAATTAAAAGTATGAAAGTTGGAAAACTAATTAAAAAAATTACATTTTATTGCTATTATGCATATAGCAAAATATTATGTATTTTTATGCACTGGTAAAACTTCGAGGAATAAACAGATATTTCGGTGTGTATCATACTCATAATTATGCATTACGGCAAACTCTGATATAGACCTTATAAAAAAAAGTATTGAAAAATATACAATAAAGTATGAATAGTATAAAAATATGAAGTATGATCCTTATTGAAAAATATTTAACAAAATGTCAATCTTATTGCAAAATATATAAAGTATCAAACCATACAATAAAGTACTCATTTTTTAGGATATGGATCTTATCGAAATCTTATGGAAACAAGATATTGATTTGGGTGTTTCGAGAGAAGCGTATGATTCTCGTACGAATTTGGAAGTGGAGAAGCTAAAAGATGTGGAGTACTCCAAAGAACCTGAACCTGTAAGTAAAAATCATTCATATATTAATCATGCTATTTTCTGCAATGCATGGGTTAGATATAATGTATTGATTAGATCACAGAAACACCAATTCATAGTGAAACACTCCCCACAAAGTACAGAAAACATAAACCTCCTTCTGAAAAAAGTTATAAAATCTCAAAATGGTTTTCGTCAAATTTTCACTAAACTGGAGCTGCACTTTTAGGTCCAGGTAACCTGCTGAAGGATCCTCAGCTTCCATGTAATCACACATAGCTCTTTTCAGGTGTAGTCAATTTTTGAATTGACTGTGAATAAAAAGAGCTATGTGTGATTTGAAGGAAGGTTAGGATTCTTTGGCAGGGTACCTATATCTGAAACAATAACAGTGACTTAGTGAGGCAGAATTCCCTGTGAGGCCCTGTTCCTAATCAGTCTGATTTAAAATGTATTTTCATAATCAAAGCTGGCCATAAGTATACAAACAGTGTTTCTTTCAAGACTTTTTGGCTGGGGGGGGGGAATGAAATTTTAGGGAAGGGGCGAGTTTTCTATTTGACCTATATAAATATATCTAAATGCTGTGTCCTATAAATAGAAACTAGGTCTACATAAAAATGTCTCCGGGGGGGGGGGGGGGGGGCGAACTGAAAAAAACACTGTATACAAAATACCCTGTCCTAGATTTTTGATCATTTTATGTCTCTTACAACTTTTTTATTAAAGTTTTCTTTGGGGGTGCATGTTGTATTCTGTGTTACTACCACTCTCTGTGTCCATAATCAGTTTGGTGTTCAATAGTAACTAGTTTTTTAGATATCAGTGAAGGAAATTTAGCTTCTTGTTTCTCTATTTTAAAAAATAATTTTTATTAGAATGCTGATGAAACTATCATGAAATAATATTAAAATTAAATAAAATAATATTATAATTTAAGCAATGAAAAATTATAACTTTTAATATGAATGAAAAGCAAAATTATAAATTGAAGTACATTAAAATAATGTTTTAAAAACATTGTCAGTATCTAAAAGCATTATGAGTAGAAAATTGAAATAAATTATAAATACTATGCAAATATTTGCTATGTATTTAAAACATCTTTATAAAAATATTTATCTAAAAAATTTTATTTATTGTGCTACTCATCTGAACCGTGTGTGTATTTCTTAACTTCAGTTATAAAAAATATATTGTAAAATTTTGTTACCTTATTTATTACCTTATACATACACACACTGACACTAACATACATATACGCACACTCACTCACACTAGCATGCATATAAACACACTGACACACGTATACACATACCAGCAACTATACATATACACTCACAATAACACACACACACACACACATATATATATATATATATATATGTACAGGGTGCCCACTTATATCCGTTACACCCCCCTTAACGTCTTAACGGTGACAGCTTAGGCCATAAAGTTGGTGTCTAGGTATAGTAAAAAGCTGGCAAATTTTGGAATTAGCGGTCCTATCTCGTAAACGGTGAAAGATACGTGAAAAAAGTCAACTAGAAAGTTGTAGAACGCTCTCGATTTAGTATGAAAAGATACCTTGCGCACATTAATATTCAAAATAGAATGAAAAAAATGAACGTTTGTTTGGTCACGATTTCGAGAATTGTCATGTCATAAAGAGTGGAAGAAAGAAACTGAGACACTTCCCTGTCTTCAGGATCATTTATTTACAATAGTATATTGCTCAAAATGCATTCCGGTAGCCACTATACACATTTGCACTCTGGACTGGATTTCTTGCTGCACATTGTGCAACATGGCAGGTGTTACAGACGCACAAGCATCAGTAATGCATCTTCGAAGATCCTGCAATGTTGGCGGAGGGATCGCATATACCTGCCCTTTTATGTGTCCCCATAAGAAGAAATCCAATGGGGTCAAGTCAGGTGAGCGCGGGGGCCACTCAAAGGAACCACTATACCCGATGACTTGATTCTGGAATGTCTCTATTAGGTACTGCTGAACGTTTGAAATCTTATGCAGAGGTGCGCCGTCATGTTGGAACCATACATTTAGGAGTTGGTGCAACGGTAGATTCTCAACAAAGTCGGTTATTACATCTTGCAGAAGCTGCAAGTACCATTGTCCCGTTAACGTGCCCTCGTAAAATATGGTCTAATGAGCCTGTTATTGAAAATTCTGCACCAAACATTAATCAACCAGCGTTGTTGATGTCGAACTTCGACGGTATATCTCGGATTTTCCAGTGACCAGGTATGAATGTTCTGTCTATTAAACATTCCGTTCCTCGAAAAACATGCCTCATCCGTCCATATTATGTCTGTCAAGAATGTTGGGTGGATCTCTAAGTTATTCATCACAAAGTTGCACCACGTGTAACGTCTCTCAGCATCTCTTGGCAACAATCCCTGCACAGGTGTAGATCAATATGGATGAGCACCTGATTCATTCAGGATTTTCCAGACGCGGCTTTTTGAAAGGTCACAATTTTCACTGATCATTCTTGTGCTGCTCTGAGGATGGGCGAGAGCATATGCTAGCACATCTTCAGGTTGCACTTTGCGTCCTACATTACCAGCTGTACGAATTCGAGGTTGGCTGGTCACACAGCCCGTCTCCCTTAAACGTTTTACAACTTTTAAGATCCGGCCACACACTTTGCTACCAAAAACCCTTGGGTTGGTCGTGTGGTCTGGGCCTTCAACAACTTTTAAGATGGTCTGCCATGTAGGATGCAGGCCTTGAGGGAAATGTTCACTATACAGCCTTGCAGCTGATTTTGCCTTACGCCCACATTCACTATAAATTAACAACATCTCGCAATACTCGTTACTGCCAAATTTTGCCATCTCTCCGCTTTAACGTACAACCCAGCAGAAACATCCTTTTTATAGTAGTAGTTTCTGGTGAACAGGTATGACGTTCTATCCTCATTTGCATAATACATGAGATCCATGTGATTTTTATACCAGACATGGTTGAGTTGAGCTGTGTGTTTGGAGAGACGAGTTTGCAAGATCAGCAGAAAGTTTTCGTGGTTTGTAGAGACATTCAGTAAAACAATCAACCGGTGGGGACAGAACCATGGTCCTCATGAATGCGAATCATGTGCGTTTCCTCTGTGCCACAACACAGGCTCGTATTTAGTCTGTAAGGTGGTCTTTTCTCGCTTCGCTTCACAATCAAACAAATGTTCATTTTTTGCATTCTGTTTTGAGTAATAATGTGCATAAGGTATCTTTTCGTACTAAATCGAGAGTGCTTTACAACTTTCTAATTGACTTTTTTCATGTATCTTTCACTGTTTACGAGATAGGACCGTTAATTTCAAAATTTGTCAATAGATGGCATTGTAAGTTGTCTCATCGAGTAGTACATAGCCTTTTTACTATATTTAGACACCAACTTTATGGCCTAAGCTGTCACCGTTTAGAAGTTAAGGGGGGTGTAACGGATATAAGTGGGCACCCTGTATATATATATATATATATATATATATATATATACTCTTTTTCCAAAAAATGAAGCAGCATGAAGAAAGTGACTGCTTTTATTGAAATTAAATATGTGTACAGCTCATACACAGGTAACGAAATGATTGCAAAATCAAGGTCGCAGGTCCCATCAATGATTAGCAATTGCACGTTGAATTTTCAAATCAGTAATTGTTGAAACCTCCCTTGGTGGCAATGCATGCTGCTTGTATAGGTCTAGGTAAGGAGTGATAAAGTTTCCTAATGTCATCCTGCGATACATTCTGCTAGGCATTCCTCATTTGTTGCTCCAGATCTTCTAATTTTGGGATGCCCGAATTTGGCGGCCTAGCATGTCTCATATATGCTTAATTGGCGAAATGTCTGGTGACCTTGCTGACACAGTATTAACAGCATGGAGACAGTCCACAGATATGTGAGCCATATGTGGTGTGGCATTATCTTGTTAGAAAATGGCCCCCCATAATGACGTGCCATGAAGAATAACGCAAACAACTGCAGGATTTCATCGACATATCATTGAGCTGTTAATGTTGTATAAAAGATGACTAGGGGCGAACTGCTGTTCTAAGAGATAGCACCCCACACAATCACACCAGGTGTAAAGGCTGTGTGGCTGTTTAAAACAGAGGCTGATTGGTATCGCTGGTTCCTCCAGACATGAACCCGATGGTTATCTGCTGAACGACTGAAACGTGATTCATCTCTGAACTCTATACGATGCTAGTCTGCTGGCAGCCATGATGCTCACTCCAAACGACTTTGTGAATGTTGTGGAGTTATGGGCAGACGTCTTAAAGGCTGCCATGAGCGTAACCCCACCTCAGCCAAGCCCCGAGAGATGGTGGAAGGTACCACGGATGGTATGGAAGAGACTGTAGCACATTGGATGGTGGACAATGATGCAGACAATGATGCCATTGGGCCAGTTCAGGCCTGTCACACAATCAACCGATCTTGCCTCGTATTTGTGCACCTTGGCCTTCCAGAGCCTTCATTCTGCCGATGAGTTCCTTGCAGCAACCATTGCTGCTAGCACCTGTGCACAGCAGTGTTCGTTTGGTGCAAGTAGCAGCCTATCACTCGGTATATGACCAGTCAGCTTCACACATCCCGACTATACGACCACGTTCGAACTCGTCAAATTGCTCATAAGGTCTTCAACAATGTTCTAACAGCATTACTGGTTGTGTCTCCATGGAACTGCAATGCCGTAATGAGCAAAGATAAACCGTCCACATTTTAAACCTGTTTTATAGGATGCTAGTTGCACTGTAGAAACGTGCTCTATGACCAAAGTTAACACTCATTAGCCTTGCAAATTTAATCATTTGCAAACTTGGTATAAAGGAATTTGCATGCGAAATTTCGAGATGATCAGATTATTTTTTAGGGATGCTTTGTTTTCTTTGCAAGAGAATGTATATATATATAAATATATATATACAGTTGAGCCCACTTATTGTGAGCTCTGATACAGCGAAGTATCAGTTTTTTTCTGTCAAATCAGTTCTGTCAATCAGTTTTTTTCTGTACAAATTTTTTTCTGTCCCTTTGGAACTGCAATATTAAACAGTGTTAAAAAGATCGCATATAGTAAAGTATTGGAGCGTGAATATCGGATACTGTGAAGTTTTTGTTCTGGCAAGGAACCAAAAATCCCTTTTGTTCTTCAATTATGGATGACAAAAACAAGGGGGGAAAGAGGCAAGGGAGAAAAATTTCAGAGAAACATGGGAGAAGGGGTTTTGCTTGTTGATTGTTTATTGGTTACTAGGGTCCCATGGTTTAACCATGAGTTATAAACTGGATATAGGGTGACAGTTGTGATTTTGTCTTGTTTCAAGGCGCAGAATAGTTCTTTGGGAAGTTTTAGTAAGTGTTTTTATAATGTCCTTGTAAAAAAAGAAAGTGTTTGTCTCTTGAAACTAAAATCGAATCAATAAAATTAGTCGATGAAGGTTGTATGAAAAAATGTGAGGTAGAGAAAAAATTTGGAATCCCTGCAAATTCTTTGTCTACAATCTTAAAAAATAAAATTCAACTGCTAAAAATGTATCATCACAGCTCGACTGTTTCCGACGGGAAACAATTTCATGGATCGATGTATGAAGATATTGAAAGTGCATTAATTGAATGGTTTAGGACTGTGCGAAGCAAAAATGTGCTGATTAATGAACCTATCTCAAAAAGAAAAAGCCATTCATTTTACACTGATTTTGGGAAAGCCAGATTTTGTTCTAGGGAATGGATGGCTACAACTGTTTAAGAATCAACATGGGTTTGTTTTTAAACCAGTGAGTGGAGAAAGGGCACAGGTCAACAATGCTACTGTACAGGACTTGTTGAAAATTAATCAAAGTTTAATTGAACAGTTTAATCCATCAGATGTTTTTAATGCTGACGAAACTGGTCTTTTTTACCAACGTTTGCCTGAAAAATCATTTGCATTGAAAGGAGATCCTTGTAAAGGGGGAAAACATTCCAATGTCAGGCTAACTGCGCTTTTTTGCTGAAATATGGACAGGTCAGAAAAAAGGGAGATTTTAGTTATAGAAAAATAAAAAAACCCATGATGTGTCAAGAGTTGCAAAAATCTACCCGTAATATACCGGAACAATAAAAAGGCCTAGATGACTTCCGTAAGTTTTGAAGAATGGCTGAAAGGTTTGATGATGATATGTCAAAAAAGGGTAGACACATTTTGCTTTTGTTTGATAACTGCACTGCTCATACTATGAATATCAAACTAAAAACATTACACTCTGTCGCTTTCCACCGAATGTTACATCAAAACTGCAGCCTTTAGATATCGGCATAATAAAATGCATGAAAGTGTATTACAGATCTCAGATTATTCCACGTATTCTTTTGAATCTAGAAACTAATCTGCATTTTGTTGTGGACATTAAAAATGCTTGCCAATTTTTAGATGATGTCTGGCTTTTGGGGTCAACCAAAAACCATCCAAAACTGCTGGAAACATGCAGGATTTTTAGGAGGACATGGGTACTCAGATTTCATTTCTGAGCCTGATCCTAAATAAAGTTCCCTGTGAAAAAATTTACAGGAAAAAGGAATTTTGGGTAGAGATGCTACTTTTGCTGATTATGTTGCTAGCGATTGCAAGCAATGTAGAAATTGAAGCACAAGAAACAGACGATGAAATTATTGCAGCAGTGTTACAAAATACTTTTGATGATTCCGAAGAGGAAGACATTGAAATTGAAGTAAATAGACAATCAGTGATATTTAAATCTGCCTTGGACAGTCTTCAAAATTTGCGTGCATTCTTCGAATCCCGTAATATTGATTGCCGTGATAATTTAAGTGCACTGGAAAAAGAATTATGCAAATGCTTTGTAAATTCAACTATTCAAAAGAACGTTACAGACTTTTTCCCTCTTATGTAATAAAGTTTTAGCCTTCGTGTGAAAATTCTTTTGCTTTAGAACATGCGGGTAAGTCCATTTTTTTATTATATCGGATATAATGAATAATTTTCAGTGTCCCGTGTGACTTCACTATATACGGGCTTGACTGTATTTAAAATTGATATTTTAAATAAAAAACTATGCATAGACTGCGGTAAGTACTAAAAACCCATCTCGAGCATATCTGTTAAAAATAATTAACTATAGACCAAGACTAAGGATAACAAAGTCATAAACATTTTTCAACTATGTTGTAAAGTGTTAAAAATAGTAGGTAACTTAGTAACTTATCGCTATTAAGGTATAATAAGGATGAGAGGAATAATAGTATACAAAAATCATAATTAAATACATATATATATATATATATATGATAAGTACTTGCTTAACTGTTTAAATAGAATTAATGAATCTCTTAAATTTAGGAATTCAGGATATTTCATTTTGAACAATAGTTTTGATTTGGTTAATCACCTTAGTAAGCTTCCACAAATTTTTATTTTCCAAACCTTTGATTTTAAAGACCTATTTAATAATATTGTCATTAAAGATTTATATAAAGTTATTATCGCTCTTTATCATGAATATATATCTTCCAATCATGTTGCTTTTAATGTCAAAAATTTTCCTATGCTCTTGCACTTTGTGTTATATAACAATTATATTATCCAAGGTGATAACATTTATTTACAAACATCTGGTGTACCACAAGGTGACTGTAGTAGTAGTATTCTCACTAACTTATATCTTTATTATTATGAATGTCATTTTAACTCTAATTCATATATTATATATAGATATGTTGACGACTTAATTTGTATTATCATTGATGATTCCTATCCCATTAATATTGATTTTTACCCATCTAACCTAGAATTAATTCCTAATGAGCCTAGCGTTAGTCAAACTGTAAATTTTTTAGACCTTAATTTATATACCATCAATAATCATGTAATCACCAATCTATATGATAAAAAAGATTCTTACAACTTCACTATCATAAAGCTGCTATCATATCATTCTTGTAATTCTATTCAATTGTTTAGAAACATCCTCTTAAACCAGCTATTTCGGATACATCGACTTTCTGATCCTCGGTTTCACTTTCTCCACATCAATAATCTTAAACGCATTTGTCAAAATTACCAATATCCAGAAGTATTTGTAAATAATATTATTAATAATTTCAAATATACCAAGTAATAATTTTACACTTGCATTATTTATCTTTGATTGGATAACTCATTTTTGAGAATTCACCCATTCCTATCACCTAACTTACCACTTGGCCTGAGTCTAATACTGTTTACTATTTTCGAATGACTATTTTCCACTTGTCCTGAGTCGTATACAGTTTACTATTTTTGAAAGTCTCCATACATATTATGTATCGTTCAAATGTATTCATTCCGGTGCCCACTCGCATTGAAGAAGTGAGGTGAAATGCTCAGTAGCTTGTTCAACTTACACGTGGTAGCAATGCTTGTGAGCTCATATTTCTGTTCGAGGAGGTATTATTATTCTGATTTATAATTCAATTGATTTATTTTTCTCCTTCCACTAGCCAGTAGACAGTTCCAATGGTGTCTATAGTTAAATACTATCGCCATTGTCAGAAACTGGCTATTCTGTCGGTTTTAATTCGAATTGTATGGCTGTCCTGATGAGAATGCAATTTCGAACTAACCGCCATTTTTTGTGTAGTTTCAATTGATTGTTCTCTATGTCTTAATCTTTTATCTTGAGCTAATTATTATTGCCTTTTCTCATTTTTGCCGTGTTTTCTTTTTCATTTTTATTTATGTTTATATACTTTTGATTGTGATTTTTGTATCCTAATATTCTTCTCATCCCCCTTTCCATTGTAGTGATATGTTACCTTCTATCTTTATCCTTAGTCTTGGTCTATAGTTACTCATTTGTAACAGATATGCTAGAGATGGGTTTTTTTGTACATACAGTAGTTTATGCATAATTTTCGATTAAAATCTTTCAATTTTTATTTACATATATATATATATATATATATACATATATATATATATATATAGAGAGAGAGAGAGAGAGAGAGAGAGAATATTCTTTAATACGAAGCATACAAAAAGAATTTGGATAGTGTGCAGAAATGAATAGTTAGATATTTTAAGTTACTTCTTCCATTCTACCATTGAATTTACAATTTTAATATTTTATATATATATATAAATATATATAAAATATGAAAGAGCAAACACGGCAAAAATGAGGAAAGGCAATAATAATTAGCTCAAGATAATAGATCAAGACATGGAGAATAATCAGTTGAAACTACATAAAAAATGGCAGTTATTTCGAAATTATGCACTCGTCAGGACAGCCATGCAATTCGAATTAAAACCTAAAGAATAGCCAGTTTCTGACAATGGCAATAGTATTTGACTATAGACCTCATTGAAACTGTCTACTGGCTAATGGAAGGAGAAATAATAACATCCAAAAGAATTAAAAACCAGAAATATGAACTTACAGGTATAGTCGCCATGTGTGAGTCGAAAAGCTTGCAGCAGAATACTACATCTAGTCATTAAAGCAAGTGGAAACCAGAATGATCATGAACTTGTACAGGAACAGGAAATTTTTTAAATGAAGACTTTCAAAAACAGTAATCACTATAGGACTCAGGACAAGTAGAAAGTAGTCTTTCAAAAATTGGTAATCAGTATCAGATTCAGGACTAGTGGAAAGTTAGGTGATAAGAATGGATGAAATTCACAAAAATGAGTTATCCAAGCAAGGATAAATAATGCAATTGTAAAATTACTATGTGGTGTATTTGAAATTATTAATAATATTATTAACAAATACTTCTGGATAGTGGTAATTTTGACAAATGTGTTTAAGATTGTTGATGTGGAAATAGTGAAACTGAGGATCTAAAAGTTGATGTATTCGAAATAACTGGTTTAAAATGATGTTTCTAAACAATTAAATAAAATTAATTACAAGATCGATATGAAAGCAGCTTAATGATAGTGAAGTTATAATAATCTTTTTCATCAAATAGATTGGTAATAACATGATTATGGAAGGTATCTAATCTTAAGTCTAAGTAATTTACAGTTTGACTAACACTAGGCTCATTTGGGATTGATTCTAGGTTGGAAGGGTAAAAATTATTATTAATTGGATAGGAGTCATCAATGATAATACAAATTAAGTCATCAACATATCAATATATAATATATGAATTAGAGAAAAAATGACGTTCATAACAACGAAGATATAAGTTAGCTAAAATACTGCTACTACAGCTCCCTTGAGGTACATCAGATGTTTGTAAATATATGTTATCACCTTGGATAATATAATTGTTGTGTAACACAAAGTGCAGTGGCATAGGAAAGTTTTTGACTTTAAATGGAACATTATTGGAAGAGAGATAATCATTACAAAGAGGGTCTTTAAAATCAAAGGTATGGAAACCAAGAATATGTGGAAGCTTGCTAAGGTGATTAACTAAATCAAAACTATTGTTCAAAGTGAAATATCCTGAAGTCTTAAGTTTAAGAGATTCATTAATTCTATGTAAACAATTTAGCAAGTACTTACAAACAGTAGTGGTAGAGGTATTATGTCCACAAGTGACCGTTCTAAAACTGGATGATTTATGGAATTTAGGAACCAAAGTAACATATGGAAATTTATAAAATTTACAATTAATATTTAATTGTGTGTATAATTTTAGCATTTTAGTTTTGATTTTGATAGACTAATTATTAATGGGTTTTTAAATATGATTATTTTTTAAATAATTTTGTAACAAAAAAAAATCTTCCTTTTAGAACCAAAATTCACTGAGTTATGAAGCATTAAACTTTATGACTTAAGTCGCTTTTCCATGCATAAAAATGTCCCGTTTCAGGCACCCAACCAATCAGGGACCGTATTGACCATTTCTTCAGGCAACCAACCAATCAGGGACCATTCTCAGCACAAAAAGTATTCCAACTTTAAACAGCTATAAGTCTGTCAATTTTGGTCTTAAAAGGATGATTTTTTTTTCTATTTTGCATAAAATTGTATGAGGATGATTTTCCTAAATATAATTGGTAGGACCGGGGTACTGTATAAAAATTTATATTTCATATTTCTTTCAGAAATGCATTTATTGATTTAAACTGTTTCTAAGATAATAGATTTTAAAATTTAAAACATCTTTGCAATTGGAAGTGTATCTCTGTGACTAACGGTTGAGGAAATAGCCATTGGGCACTGATAGCACTGGACACCCTGTATATATATTGTTTATTAAATAAAGATAAAATACTCAACACCATGTTCTTGTTAACATTTTATTGCAAAAAAGTACTGTTTAGAAATTAAAAATTCATAAAATATTTCTACTGCATAGTGAATAAATGGTGAAAAGAAAAAGTTAGATGCCTGCGTTATCATTTCTGGGTATCTTTTCTTTATAAGCAGCTCTATTTTTTTTTTTCTAATAAATGTCATTTCATTTATAAATTATCATTTATGAATTGTTTACTGACTACTGTTTTGATTGTTAAGTTTACACAAAAGGGAGTATTATTTTTCTTATTTACTGCTCTGAATGTGCATGGCCTACAAAATTTTCAGCACAAGAACATTTTATAAGTCCCACAGAAATAAAATGAAAGAAAAAACTAGCAAAAAAATTTTTCAATTGTAGAATTTATAATAACATTTAGTGTCCTACATATGATAGAACGACTTTTTCTTTGCTTCGAATCTTTTTTATTTTATGTGTTTCTATGATTCAAGAGCCAGAGTGTTAAAAAAAATTTTTGCTTTCTAATTTTGTCAAATCTATAATGACAAAAGAAAATGTCTATATTAAAATAAAACATACTCATTTTGTTATTTAATTAGAATATAAAATATGTTTTGTATTTCCTGTCTTTTAAATTTAGTTGCATGAGTTTTATGTGCCTGAAGATGCTAAACCAATAGAAGAAAGCGAGAGCCCACCTGATCCATTTGCTGGACTGAATTACACTGTTGATTCTGAAACCGGTCAGTTAATTTTCAGTCTTTACTCATTGTTACTTTGCATCTTATACTAGGTACTTAGTTCTTTAAATATTTATAGGGGAATTTGTGTTCGATGAGTTTTCTGGCTTAAGTGAAGATGAAATTCCGGGTGCTTTTTTCGATAATGATACATATTCCACTTTGAAACTTGATTCTTATTTGCCTTTTAATGATGATGATGCTCAGCTATCAAATTTAACAGACGTTTTCACAACGGGGGAATTTCCTAATTTGATGCCAGAAGATTACACTGATTCTGAATTTATATTATCTCAAATTGAAGACATTGGGAAAAATATTGAGTCCTATATTGATAATGAACCAAGAAGTGAAACCATGGTAAATATATTTATGTTTTTATATTTCAGCTTTTTATGTTATCTAAAAATGTTTCTTTGAGTTTTACCAGGACTCAAACTTGAAATTCTTGATCATGAGATATGTGGAATTCTAAAAAATATTTTCTAGTAAAACTATAAATTTTGGAATGAAATCTTGCATTATCAAGTTTATCAGTGCACTGTCAATTCTGAAAATATAAACCAAATTATCAATTTAGCTATCCAGGTTGTGTAAGACTATCATGTTTTTCTCATTTGAGGCCGGAGCTTAGGCATGACCTCAATCAAATCTATCTCTTTTTTCACCCATACTTTTTCACTCATTAATGTTATAATAATAGGATTAATAGGGGCAGTAAAATGCGAGTTTCCCCTAATATAGTGAAGATTTTTTTTTAATTATGGACCTATAGTAAAAGTTTGAATTGGACTCGCAATCGTGTAGATATGCCCTTGATTATTATTTCCACAGCATTCATCAGTTTATACACCAGAGTGAACAATAACAACATGTGAATGTCAATATCACATTTTGACCAAAGCAGGACAACAGATATCAAGAGACTTTTTCACTTTGTGAGCGAACTTCACAATTTGTATACGAGTATTTAATGAAAAAATTTGTCTTAATTTTTATCAAATATTCTGCAATGTAAAGAAATAAGTGAAAATTATATATAGTCAAGTCTGTCTAAGATAGAAATTAAGGACTAGAAAATAATTCTGCAGTTTAGTTTGCAGAATACTTCATTATGAGGATTAAACTTTAGTTCTAACTGTATTTATGTACTGTGTTAAAAAGTAGTCACTCTTAATAGAGCCCCAATTATTTGAGCTAATGTAGACTGAAAACAACCCAGATACGATTAAACTTGATTAATATGGAAAATGCTTCGTATACTGTGTTCTGCAATTTAGCACTGACATTTGCGACAATGCTCCCCTTCTACTCTAGAATATCCTCCATTTTTGCCATTAAGGAAATCTGTAGCATAAAAAATGAATATATGCAATAAATACATATGTAATTATATGATTATTTGGTTAGTACATACTGTAAACTTACTTTCTACTCTCATTCTGCTGTCTGATGTACTGCATTACAGTCTTAATTGTATTTAGACCTTCCATATGCAAAATTCTTGAGCCTTCTCCTGGACGCATATCATCATCCTCTTCACTCTTTTGTTTTCCTCATTCACTAAATCTATAATTTTGTCAGTAGTCATCTTCTGTGGCTCATCCTTGTTCACCCAATCTGAATATCTCCTGCATAATTGGTTCAGAAATTCAAAAAGCTTTTACTAGCTCTATGGGTAGAAGATTATCTTCCTTCATCATTTTCTACCATAGTTTCACTGAACAATTTTTTTTTTGGACTTCGCAAGAGTTCATGTTTTAACTTCTTCAGAAATAAGTGATAAGTTAGTGAAAAAAGAACTAACTTGGATAACATGGAGCTTCGGGTAATGAAGACTACTGTTCCCTTTTTTCTATTCATAGGATCAACACTGTTAAATTTGTATTTTTGTTTTCAAAGAATGAACTTACTTAGTTGCAATTAGTTTCTCAATCGATATTTTGATCTAAAAATCTGATAGTGTTCTGAAATAACACATTTTTTGTTCAGATACATTCTACTCCTAAAATATGCAATGTACAAAATTTCATGCATTGAAAATAAACCACCTTTTAACATTTGGCAATCAAAGTTTCACTTTTTTATTGTTAATTTGCAATAGAATTTTAGCTGTAATTTTCAAGGTTTTACCAATGGAAATTATCTTTGCTCTTAAATGTGTAGATTGACGTTAACAAAAAGCTATATGCAAGCAGTTTTCTTAACTTGATTTAATAAAATATAATTTTTTTTTAATAATGAGTTATAAAACATTAGGAATTGTACCGAAAGAATCGTTACATATTATTTTAATCCATGTAATTTTGACCCTCTATATTCTTAACTTTTAACCTTCACACTTCCTATAAAAGTGAATTTCTTTGCAAAATCGATCAATTAAGCAATGTGATAAATATTTGAGAAAGCCATTTCTCACCTCCTCATCATCTTTTTAGCACCTACTTTTGGTAGGTGCATCCCAAAAATGTGATTAATTGGCAAAAGTAGAAATATCATAAGTTTATAACACATTTTTCCCTTTCCTACAACATGTTGTATATTTATATAAGGTGCCAAGGAAAGTCATAGACTAGGCTAATAAATTGAGAAGCATTAGTATTAACTTATATATTTTATGCAGGTGTATAGGAAACCTTTATGGTGCTACATGATGAGACAACTTCAGGAGCTGGTCCCCCTTTTAAGGGGGTATGGGGGCTAGCTCCTTTCCTGTTAGAGATAGGGGAAAAGTCAATTACAAAGTTGTAGAGCATTGCAAAATTAGTACTAAGCATTCTTGTCTCATAGGGAAAGCTAAAAAATAACTGTCTAAATAATGTGTTTAAAAGAGACAATATCATTATTCTGCAAGTAACAGTGTAAATGTTGAGACATTGAGAAAAATATGGAGACATTTTATTACACATGTGCAAAGCATTCAGCTTTCCTGAAGATGAGCATTTGGTATTTTATGTATAATAAAGCTAATTTTATTCTGCTACATTATCTAAATGTTTGATTTGTGTATGTGTGTGTGTGTGTGTGGGTGGGGGGGGGGAGATTGTGTCTACTGGTTTTCAGGGTTCCCTTTCATCTTTCGCAAGGGGAGGGGGTGCCAAAATGCTTAGTACTAATTTTGCAATGGTGTTCAATTTTGTAACTGACATTTTCCTCTATCTCTAACAGAAAGTAAGGTAGCCCCCTGTACCACCCTAAAAACGGGGATCAGCTTCTCCTAAGACTGTCTTATCATGTAGCACAATTGGGGTTTCCTATACACCTGTTTAAATAAATAAATATATATATATATATATACGATAACCCTAATACTTCTCAAGCCTGACTCGTGATTTGCCTTGACATCCCGTAGAAGAAGAATTGTAACAGAATTAAAATATTTTGAAATAGAATATTCAATAGCTTGACATGTTTTGGACAATTTACATAATATTACTTTTATCCTGATATCTATGTATATGTCTCTTTGCAATGTATGTATCCATTTTAGCTTTAGCCTTAAAGCCGTCTATCAAAATTTCCTGAAAGTTGACTTATCTATTACTTTGAGCAGTAGTGTAGACAGGGGTGTTTGGAGTTCATAAGTACCGGAATTTGCGAGTTTTATAAAAATACTTTTAAATATGCACAAAACTACAGTGCACAAGAAAAAAAAATTAAGTCAAAGGGAAAAATTTAAAAATCCAAAAATTACTGAAAAGTGACTAATGTAAAAGTCACATAACAAATATTCTTGGAAATAAGACACATCAGAAGTGGTAGGGCGCGCTAGCCCAGTGGTTAGATCGCGGGAATTGCACTCCGGGTAGGTCGTTTGTGAAATATCTCGTCCACATACACACACATTAATGTACGTACATACATACATACATGCAGAGTCATACACACATACGAGGGTGGGCGCGGTAGCCCAGTGGTTAGCGCGCTGGAGTTGCACTCGGTAGACCCGGATTCGATTCCCTCCGCTGCCAAAACTGCCGCCGTGTTCACGCGGAGTCGATCACGTTAAACATGTTGGTCCGTAAGTCCTTCCGAGAAGTTAGTGGTAGGGAAGGAGGGTACGGTCCCTGCGGATGCCTCCCCCACTGGGTTCCGGTCTAAATTGGGTGGCCCTTCCCGGCCGTTCAAAGAGTTACCTTACACCTTTCTGGTACGTCAGATGGTTTGGGTCTCAACAACAACACCAACACCAAAAGTGGTAGGGCGCGGTAGCCTTAGAGAGCAGTAATAAGAAGTAGAGTGATTTAGCCCATTGGATTTTCCTCCAAGAACTGCAGTTAATCAAGTGACTACAGGCAGAAGAACTGCCACATTTGGCGGGTCTGTCATATTACTCTGTGCGTTTGCGATTGGCATCTCTAAAATAACAAGAAATGATTGCTTAGTACTTACGAAAATATCTTTTCGGTGGGTATTTTAAAAATCCCGCGAAAGCAAAAAATATAGTTTCGGTTTGAGCAATATTTGAAAAAGAAAAATATAATGAAAAACTTATAACAAACACAATTTCAAATATAAACGATTTTAATGTACTGAAAAATAACATATTAGAGCAAGAGCTACTAGAAAATCATAGACTAAAGACTCTACAAATAACTTATTTTTTTTAAGTTTAGGATAACATTTGCATTGTCTGACCTTCATCCTACGTTGCAACTATGTTATATAATAAATACGACGCGTCAAGCATTGTGTCGAGGTTTGCAGGCTTATCATTTATCATCTCGGCTGCAAACATTTCGATTGACGTCACAAGTCTGGTGTATAAATATGGATTGCTTTTCAAATTTTAGCATGTTATTTTTACCCCTGCCTTTTGTGGTGCACAATTACAACAATAATTTTATGATATTTATATACTCGATAGTACTTTCCCTGCATGCATAGTATAATGTATACGGAAAATATTGTAACGAGGTCGAAAATTCAAATTCGAGTACGTTTCAAGCATTCCTGAAATCGGAGGAATTTGACGTTTTTGAGGAGATATTTTTGGGCATGTGTACACGTGCCAGAGGTCTGCACGGACTCGGGTTTAGTTTTTAAAATTTCGAGTTGCATCGGGCTGATCGTATTAAATTTTGAAATGTTTAATGAATTGTAATAGATTATATGAAATTGTTGTGCTGATTTCAGCTATACAAAATAAATGTTTAAAAAAATCGACTTTTAGCTTAATTTTTGGTACAAAATTTTCACAAATTAATGTTTTTAATACATTTGAATACAAATCATTTCGGGCCAGACCTCAATGGCCTTCAGGTCTAGTCGGCCTCGTGTTTTACATACTTTTCTTTAGACTAGGGTCGGATTTAAGTACTGGTATACTGTCGGACAGGGTGAAAGTCTAAAATTTCGCCCCGCGTGCTAACCCCTAGTACGTGTGTATTTAAATGACTGGAACGTTTCGATAAATATATGATACGTTAATTATTACAATCGGTGAGTAACATGTACTGCTCTCGAGCTAATGACGATTTTCGAGTTAAAAAAATCCTTATAAAAACGAAACCTTCAATAATGATAAATAAATAATCATTTAAGACGTAAGTTTTCTGTAGAAAACACATGTAGAAACTTTAGAACGCTAGCATGAACCGTTTTTGAGATATTTCACGTTTTTCAAAAGAAATTTATTAAAAAAAAATTACATAAAACTAAAAAGGTAGTAAGTATCATCCAATAAGAACAATTTCCATATGCAATATTATGCAACAAATGTGATAACACCATTCTCGTGGATCCAATTCGTTCCATTCACAAGAGGAGATACTTTTCGAAGTAGATTTTAGATTTTGACGCCCAAGATTTCGTCAATAGTCTATTTCACGGGGCATTGCATTTTGATGAGGATTTTACACATGAGCATAAATGAGTTATTTTCTTTGGATTAATAAGTTGCTGAAAGCGCCCAATTTCAATTTACGTGATGTCAATTCAATGCCAATGACATTGTGCTGTGGATGGGGGATTTGGGGGTGAACGGACCCCCCCCCCCCCCCCCAGGAGTTGGTCCTCACATGTTTTTTAATTTTTGCTTTCGATAATCGAGAATACGATATAAAAATATAATTTTGTTAAAAATATTACATAAATGGCTATTTTTTGTACTTTGCTATTTAGAAGCTAATAGTTTTTAGAACGAATCGAACGGTAGCATGCTCCGTTCTCGAAATATTGTCAGTTTTTTTCTCTATATTAAATAAAAAATCCTGCGTGTTTTTGGCATTGCATTACGAACCAAGGCTCAGGCGTGGATACATTTGAATGAACAGACTTCAAAACGTACAGTTCTGAAATTTTACATATAGACTAATATAAATCCGTAGATGTGCAAGACTGACTTATAATTTTGGTTTAAACCATAGTTAATTAAATTTTGCATTGACAGTGTAGGCAAGGTTTTAATGGATCGAGCCTGTTTCCAACTCCTCTGTGATTGGTTGCTGCCAGAAACGTCACAAAGATGGCAGAGAACAAGGATTTGCTTCATTGTTGATTCTTATAAACAGAGCGTTTCGCAACGATTGTTGTCATAAGCAATTCAGATTAAAATGTAATTAATATTGCCATTAACAGTTATCCGTCTTATTGTTGATTCTTATAAACACCGCGTGCGTTGTACAATCAGTTAAATCCCTAATATTTACCTGGTTTAATACAGCTCAGATCAGGTTCCTTACAATATTATAAAATTTCGCCAAAGGCTTCTATCAAAAGGATCTTATTGCACGTGGGCGAGGATAGAGAGCGGGCGGTGAGAAGAGCGTAGCTGGCGAGACAAAAAAGCAATCAAAGCGAGTATTTTTTATAATACTTATTTTCAATTTCCCTAGTAATTAAAAAAATGTATTATAAAAATATATATACTCACTATTATCAAATGATAAGTACTTTGTAAACAATTTTAATCTGAAATGAACTAAAACTATTTGTAGGAATCATCCGTACTCGAGACAATAGAAATTGGCTTTTCCCATGTGAAGCGGGATATCTCTAAAAGATCAAATGATTTCCATGAAATTTGGTATACTCATTTGAATTTGTAACAAGAAGCCTATTTATTGTCTGACAGATTTAGCCGTAAGGGAGCTCTAATTTTTGTTGTTCCAGAATATTGGAGTTCGTTCATTACGTATGGAAAGTCAAGTTATAGACCGACAGATTTTTCCGGATATTCCCGAATTAAATTTCTGACCCAAATCATATCAAAAATGCGCCGATAAACATATTTTTTTTTAATCAAATTTAAACTCGTGCAACAAAAATGTCTTTTTACAGATTTAATCTTTATAGATAACTTTCATGCTCGTGAATGGCAGTTTTAATCAATAAAAAGCGGGGTATTTTTTGCTAACTACAGAACTACAGAAAATATAGCTCTCCCAAACATTTCTAGTTGAAATCTGTCCGAACACAGGCTTAGGCCTTTATTTTGAAAAATGACATATTTACAGGGTGTTAACATCTGCTGTTCTCATGGCATTGCTACGAACGTTAAAACTTAAAATTACGAATGATAAAGCTTAGAATAGGACCCATGATCCTTGCTTTGAAATAATTATTCACTTAATCGCAGCGGCAAAATGCTGTAAAAAATCACTCCCAAGATTTCAGAAAGCACACACCTATTCGCCTTTTCCCTACGTCTATGCTCATAGTTATATGAATAAATTAATATTTTACTAAATGATATTAAATGAGGGTTTACACCTTCTGAACTACCCATGGATGCCTTACAGCTGTCGTCAAAAAAGTATGTACTTATTTTCTTTTGGTGCTAACTACAAAACTCCATGTTATCATTAGATTCGTTTGGATGGGGATCCCGGAAGTTCT
Organism: Amaurobius ferox; assembly: GCA_951213105.1. Classification (NCBI taxonomy): domain Eukaryota; kingdom Metazoa; phylum Arthropoda; class Arachnida; order Araneae; family Amaurobiidae; genus Amaurobius; species Amaurobius ferox. The sequence continues at coordinate 25,750,811 of OX578142.1, read as the reverse complement.
ACTAAGTCTCGTGCCAGTTAGAACAATTCATTTTTCGATGAGTTGATGAGCTTGTTATATTCGGTTCGATAATTTCTGCTGTGACGCGAAAACGATCGGAATTTCCACTCTGCCATTTCCCCCGTGATTTACGTCTTGGATATTTATTTATTTATTTTTTTTTTTCATCAATCGAATAATCATATTCGCGTTTCCTGCGTGACTTAAAATGTAATGCGATACCCGGTCATTTATTTATTTATTTTATTTTCTACACACCGTGTTGTTCCAGCCTCCGCTTCCTTTAGTAAGATTTTCAAGGATAGGCTCGAAGCTGATCTTCGTATGGCCTAGACAAATTGTTTTCTCCGGTTCGGATAAAAGGGTTTAAAATATCCCAAAATAAATGGAACAAATACAGCAGAATCCGCATTTAGCGAGATTCCGGATTTTGCGAGAAAATTATGAACCGTGAATTGGTACAATTTTAATTTAAGACTGATGTGTTCGCTTTTAACGAGCCAAATTGTTGGTTCTCCGTATTTGACTCGCGTACGAAGTAGCAAAACGAAGTGAATAAAACGTCAAAAAATATATCAAGAAATGTATGCAGAAGCCTTCATGTGATGGCAAATGGTGTGTACATTTTATTTTTGACAGAATTAAGCATATTTATTTTTTTTTTGCATACATTTCTTACAGTCATACGAACTTTTGGGAGTGATATCTCCAGAACCGCATAGTCGTTGGTGACCCATCCCGCCCCCCCATTCCATCTAGAATTCAATACTGAATCCATATCAGCTCAGCTCCATCTATAGCCATCTTGAGAAGTAGATATTTGAAGGACATATTTTTGAACAAAAAAAAAACCAAACAAACAGGAAACTGAAATCTTTAATGAACCTTCCTACCTCCTCCAGATTTTAATACTGAATTCATATCAGATATCATCTAAGTTCTATCAATAGCCAATCCTGAGAAATCGATGTTTCAAGAAATGTTTTTGAATCGGATGTGAAAAGAATCGGACATGTAAATCCTTAGTGAATCCCATTCTCCTCCGGAATTCGATGCTAAATCCAAATCAGTTATCATATGAACTCTATCTATACCAGATCCTGAGAAATAGATGTTTCAAGGAAGAAATTTCACAAAAACAACTGCACTCTTAGCTAAAACACACACTCTTTGCTGCCTTCTCGCAGTTCGTTCTTAGTGGTTGTTAAGAGTGTATAGTATCAGGGCTCTATAAGTGTCTGTTAGATCCTTGGTATAGTATACTGTTCTTTTGGCCTGAGGAAGGCGGCTGGAAACGCCCTCGAAACAATTGTAGTCACCTAGCCTGCTTTCTGCAAGGAAGTTTTGTTTTATTCTTACAAGCAGCAGTTTTATTTATTGTGATAAAAACAATAGTAAACAAAATTTTTGCCATCCAAAATACCGACAATGTCTAGATCACCAGAGTTGACTGATGTTACAATTAATTCCGTAGATATCTTTCTTATCTATGATTAACTCGGGAGGCGGGGGGGGGGGGGGGTCAGTTTTGAAAAGGGGGTAATGTCCATATAAGGGGGGAGTCCTCTGCTCATATTTTAACTTCAACTTTTTGTATCGTATATTTGGATTTTTATTTAGAAATTATTGTATTTACCTGTAAATATTCATTTACAGTCGTTTCGTTGAATATGTGCGCCAGAAGTTTGTCCATGCCGAAAGTTTGAAATTTCAGTCTTTCTATTCCAAAAGTAACAAAATTCGAGCCTGCATTGGGTCCAAGATATGTTCCAAATGTAAAGCTTGAGCTAGGCTGACTTTCAGTTTTAACACATTTGGTTTAAACATCTTCCTTTTACACATTTCTATGAAAATATTTGTTTCGAACTACAATCTCAGACTCATTTATGGTTAAAGCTTGAGTCAGACTGACTTTCAGTTTAAACACATTTCGTTTAAACATCTTCCTTTTACACATTTCTATGAAAATATTTGTTTCAAACTACAATCTCAGATTCATTTATGGTTAAAGCTTGAGTCAGACTAACTTTCAGTTTGAACACATTCCGTTTAAATATCTTCCTTTTACACATTTTTATGAAAATATTTGTTTCGAACTACAATCTCAGACTCATTAATGGTTAAAGTTTGAGCCAGGCTGACTTTCAGTTTAAACACATTTCGTTTAAACATCTTCCTTTTACACACTCACCCCCTGGGGCGCGGTAGCCCATTGGTTAGCGCGCTGGAGTTGCACTCGGTAGGCCCGGGTTCGATTCCAGCCATTGCCAAAACTGCCGCCGTGTTCACGCGGAGTACGATCACGTTAAACATGTGGGTCCGTAAGTCATTCCGAGAGGTTGGTGGTAGGGGAAGGAGGGTACGGTCCCTGTGGATGCCTCCCCCACTGGGTTCCGGTCTAAATTGGGTGGTACTTCCCGGCCGTCCAAACAGTTACCTTACACCTTTCTGGTAGGTTGGACGGTCTGGGTAACAACAACAACAACCCCCCCCCCCCCCCTTTCAATTAAGGAGGCCTTACTCTGCTTGCGCGTTACCCGAAATTCGCAAATCTGGCTCTGCACACATTCCTTGCTTCCTTACATGAACGTAACATCTAACGGGGCCTCCATAACATTCCTCCATAATGTGCATTTTGCCTGTAAAGTGACACATACCAAATTAAATAAATTCCTTTCTAAAATTACGAACCTATCTATAAAATGTACAGTATAACAGTAAACGAAGTAAATTAGATTTATTATAAACATATTTCCTTTATTTTATACTAGCCGCCTTTGGCGACCAGCCTGTTCGCTACCCTTGAAAATTCTGACCGTGGCAAACTCGTTGGCGCGACCTACCAGAAAGGTGTAAGGTAACTGCTTGGAAGGCCAGGAAGTGCCACACAATTTAGACCGGAACCCAATGGGGGAGGCATCCAAAGAGACCGTACCCTCCTTCCCCTACCACAAACCTCTCGGAAGGACTTGCAGTCCCACACGTTTAACGTGATCGTACTCCGCGTGAACACGGCTGCAGTTTTGGCAATGGCGGGAATCGAATCCGGGCCTACCGAGTGAAATTCCCGCGCGCTGACCACTGGGCTACCGTGCCATCCGCGACAATCTCCATAACTTTATTTTTATTCGGCAATTTTGGGAATCGAACCCGGGCCTACCAAGTGCAAATCCCGCGCACTAACCACTGGGGTACTTCACCCTCCGCGATATTCTTCATAACTTATTTTTTATTCACCCAATTTAGACCGGAACCAAGTGGGAGAAGCATCCACAGGGACCGTACCCTTCTTCCCCTACCACCAACCTCTCGGAAGGACTTACAGACCCACATGTTTAACGTGATCGTACTCCGCGTAAACACGGCGGCAATTTTGGGAATCGAACCCGGGCCTACCGAGTGCAATTTCCGCGCGCTAACCATTGGGCTACTTTGCCCTACGCGACAATCTCCATAACTTTCTTTTTATTCATCCAATTTAGACCGTACCCTCCTTCCCCTACCACCAACTTCTCGGAAGGACTCACGGACCCACATGTTTAACGTGCTCGTACTCCGCGTAAACACGGCGGCAATTTTGGGAATCGAACCCGGGCCTGGTAACTGGTTGGACGGCCATCATGTGCCACCCAATTTAGACCGGAACCCAGTGGGGGAGGCATCCACAGGGAACGTACCCTCCTTCCCCTACCACCAACCTCTCGGAAAAACATACGGACCCATATGTTTAACGTGATCGTACTCCATGTCAGTGGCGGAAATCGAACCCGGGCCTACCGCGTGCAATTCCCGCGCGCTAACCACTGGGCTACTTCGCCCTCCGCGACAATCTCCATAACTTTCTTTTTATTCACCCAATTTAGACCGTACCCTCCTTCCCCTACCACCAACCTCTCGGAAGGACTCACGAACCCACATGTTTAACGTGATCGTACTCTGCGTGAACGTGGCGTAAGTTTTGGCAGTGGCGGGAATCGAACCCGGGCCTACTGAGTGCAATTCCCGCGCGCTAACCACTGGGCTGCCGCGCCCTCCGCGACAATCTCCATAACTTTCTACATATTCACCCAATTTAGACGGGAACCCAGTGGGGGAGGCATCCACAGGGGCCGTATCCTCCTTCCCCTACCACCAACCTCTCGGAAGGACTTACGGACCCACATATTTAACGTGATCGTATTCCACGTAAACACGGCGGCAGTTTTGGCAGTGGCGGGAATCGAACCCGGGCCTACCGCTAACTTCCCGCGCGCTAATTTGCAATTTAAAATGACCATATGCTTAATTCCATCATCCTCATTCCATTGTTTCATTGTTCCATCATTTAAAATATCCATCAAATTAAAATATCCATTTAAAATATCCAAAAGTTAAAATATACATTTAAAAAATCCAGATAATATATGTCCTATAATTTATATAGAGCAAAGGCGCTCTATTCAGAACCGTGACGTCACCTCCACCTTGACGTCCCCACCCACCACCTTCCCTGCTTCAGCGGGGGAGAAACGAACGGAACGCCGAGAAATTTAAAATCATGACGTCTTTAAAATTGCGATCCTGAAGGCAATTTTCATTATTTCTGGACCAGATTAGACTTGTAAGAATGCCAGATATTTCAGCTTTCTAAAAATGTAAATTATTAGTCGAAATTATGAGTACTTTTTACTATGCGAGAATTTAAAAACCAAAAATCGTTTTTTTGAGCCAAAAGTGACTTTTGTTTTAAAATCTTTAAAAAATATTAGAAATCGAAATGGAGATTTGAAATTGATATATTTTTACTCGCAATTGTCTGCTCTTTCCGATGGTGTGAGTTGTTTTTTCCTACGACGTCTGGATCGTGGAGAAAAAAGGGCAAAAAAAGGTCGAAATCGCATAAAACATTAAATAAATAAAAAAATAATTAGAATTTTGAAAATCGGTTTTCACGTGTCCCCTTCCCTCCCCCCCAGGTCTCCGATTGCCAAATTTCGTAGCTCTCCGACGCGCGGTCGCGAAACGTATAGTGTATAAGACAGACAGACACACACACACACACACACAGACACAGACATTGCCTTTTATTATTTACTAGCCGCCTTTGGCGACCAGCCTGTTCGCTACCCTTGAAAATTCTGACCGTGGCAAACTCGTTGGCTCGACCTACCAGAAAGGTGTAAGGTAACTGCTTGGAAGGCCAGGAAGTGCCACACAATTTAGACCGGAACCCAATGGGGGAGGCATCCAAAGAGACCGTACCCTCCTTCCCCTACCACAAACCTCTCGGAAGGACTTGCAGTCCCACACGTTTAACGTGATCGTACTCCGCGTGAACACGGCTGCAGTTTTGGCAATGGCGGGAATCGAACCCGGGCCTACCGAGTGAAATTCCCGCGCGCTGACCACTGGGCTACCGTGCCATCCGCGACAATCTCCATAACTTTATTTTTATTCGGCAATTTTGGGAATCGAACCCGGGCCTACCAAGTGCAAATCCCGCGCACTAACCACTGGGGTACTTCACCCTCCGCGATATTCTTCATAACTTATTTTTTATTCACCCAATTTAGACCGGAACCAAGTGGGAGAAGCATCCACAGGGACCGTACCCTTCTTCCCCTACCACCAACCTCTCGGAAGGACTTACAGACCCACATGTTTAACGTGATCGTACTCCGCGTAAACACGGCGGCAATTTTGGGAATCGAACCCGGGCCTACCGAGTGCAATTTCCGCGCGCTAACCATTGGGCTACTTTGCCCTACGCGACAATCTCCATAACTTTCTTTTTATTCATCCAATTTAGACCGTACCCTCCTTCCCCTACCACCAACTTCTCGGAAGGACTCACGGACCCACATGTTTAACGTGCTCGTACTCCGCGTAAACACGGCGACAATTTTGGGAATCGAACCCGGGCCTGGTAACTGGTTGGACGGCCAGGATGTGCCACCCAATTTAGACCGGAACCCAGTGGGGGAGGCATCCACAGGGAACGTACCCTCCTTCCCCTACCACCAACCTCTCGGAAAAACATACGGACCCATATGTTTAACGTGATCGTACTCCATGTCAGTGGCGGAAATCGAACCCGGGCCTACCGCGTGCAATTCCCGCGCGCTAACCACTGGGCTACTTCGCCCTCCGCGACAATCTCCATAACTTTCTTTTTATTCACCCAATTTAGACCGTACCCTCCTTCCCCTACCACCAACCTCTCGGAAGGACTCACGAACCCACATGTTTAACGTGATCGTACTCTGCGTGAACGTGGCGTAAGTTTTGGCAGTGGCGGGAATCGAACCCGGGCCTACTGAGTGCAATTCCCGCGCGCTAACCACTGGGCTGCCGCGCCCTCCGCGACAATCTCCATAACTTTCTACATATTCACCCAATTTCGACGGGAACCCAGTGGGGGAGGCATCCACAGGGGCCGTATCCTCCTTCCCCTACCACCAACCTCTCGGAAGGACTTACGGACCCACATATTTAACGTGATCGTATTCCACGTAAACACGGCGGCAGTTTTGGCAGTGGCGGGAATCGAACCCGGGCCTACCGCTAACTTCCCGCGCGCTAATTTGCAATTTAAAATGACCATATGCTTAATTCCATCATCCTCATTCCATTGTTTCATTGTTCCATCATTTAAAATATCCATAAAATTAAAATATCCATTTAAAATATCCAAAAGTTAAAATATACATTTAAAAAATCCAGATCGTCCCATCATTTAAAATATAAATATAATAATTTATATAGAGCAAAGGCGCTCTATTCAGAACCGTGACGTCACCTCCACCTTGACGTCCCCACCCACCACCTTCCCTGCTTCAGCGGGGGAGAAACGAACGGAACGCCGAGAAATTTAAAATCATGACGTCTTTAAAATTGCGATCCTGAAGGCAATTTTCATTATTTCTGGACCAGATTAGACTTGTAAGAATGCCAGATATTTCAGCTTTCTAAAAATGTAAATTATTAGTCGAAATTATGAGTACTTTTTACTATGCGAGAATTTAAAAACCAAAAATCGTTTTTTTGAGTCAAAAGTGACTTTTGCTTTAAAATCATAAAAAAATATTAGAATTTATCTCTGAGATTTGAAATTGATATATTTTACTCGAAATTCTCTGCTCTTTCCGATGGTGTGGTTTGTTTTTTTCTACGATGTCTGGATCGAGGAGAAAAAAGGGCAAAAAGATCAAAAAAAGGTCGAAATCGCATAAAACATTAAATAAATAAAAAAATAATTAGAATTTTGAAAATCGGTTTTCACGTGTCCCCTTCCCTCCCCCCCGGGTCTCCGATTGCCAAATTTCGTAGCTCTCCGACGCGCGGTCGCGAAACGTATAGTGTATAAGACACACACACACACACACACACAGACATTGCCTTTTATTATATAGAAGATGGACCAACCATATTACGTTACTAACTATTCATAAGTCTCCGTGGATTTTGTCCTGACCAAATTTCTCTTAAAAAGTTTTTGGCTGGGCTCGGTCTTAATTTTTAGAATATTCGGGTCGAACCGAACATATTCGGTGTTTGAAAAATGTCTAAATGAAATGTAATAGAATACGTAAAATTAGTTGTTAATTTCAACCATGTGAAGATATATTTAAAAATTTTGATGTGGACAGCATATGACTTTCCCTGTATGCTGTCCACATCAAAATGCAATAAATTTATCTCTTTGACAATAAAATATTGGTGTACAAGATCCATGGCCCAAAGTTTTTGGGAGCATCACGTAAATTGAAATTAGGCACTTTGGGCAACTTATTAATCCGAACAGAAAACTTTATTCATGCTCATCTGCAAACCCCTCATCAAAATGCAATTGACATTTAATTAATATCCCGTGAAATGAATGAGTATTAGCAAATTCTTTGACGTCAAAATTCAAAACTATTATATTAGTATCTTCTCTCGTGAATGGAACGAACTAGATCCACAGGAATGATGTTAATAAATTTACTGCATAATATTGCATATGGAAAATAAATCTATTGAAAAATACTTCATATTTGTTTAGTTTCACATCTTAATTTTTTTTTTTTTTTTTTTTTTTTTTTTTAAATTTATTTTTAAAAACGTGTAGTATCTCGCGAACGTCATTCGTTTTTTAATAAAACATTACTCATGAAATGACTATTTATTTAACAGCATTAAAGGTTCTGATTTTTTTAACTCGAAAATTATTAGCTCGAGAACCGTACATGTTAGCGTTCTAAAGTTTATACCCTTCGTTTTCTAATAAAAAAATCTGAGGTGGGCAGCACATCTTTCTTACAGACACAAATGCATGTTCTCTTTTTTTTTTCTTTTTCTTTCACAATTCATTATATTGAGTTTAATTGCACGAAATAACATATATAATTATTTGAAATGACACTGAATTCGCAGTTTTAATTCAATTTTCGGTTTCATTTGGAAACTATGGTATTTTCAAAGGCTATGTGGCAAAATATTTTGAGAACGGTTAGTCTTAGAGTTATGGGGTTGGTCTTATTCTTTTCATCGTCAAAAATTACGTATTAAACAAGCATTTATTTGTTACATTTGAGCATACGTAGTCTTTTATTTTAGATTTTGGCGATTTTCGCTGGCCGTTTCGCAAAAGAATGTAGAAAGTTGGAATGTATTATAGAAAGTTGTTTCCCGGAATCGTACTAGAATGTAGTCAAGACAAGCATTACCTACACGTGACTTATATACCAAATTTTGTAAAATTTTAACAATTAGTTTTTCAGCGAGAGTGGATACATACATTGCACAGACAAACACACACACACAGAAGTCACGCTAAAAATAGTTTTTTCGTGTTCTAGAGTGCTAGAAACGTATAAAAAAATCGAGTTTTAAATAATTATTTTTTTATCGCTATTTAAGGTTCTGATTATTTTTTTTTAAAATTGAGGGTCTTCCGAGCATTCGATTACGTTTAAAATCAACAAGGTTCCAGTATTCGCTGATTGTAATAAGCGTGCCAAATTGCTTTCGAAGAACATCATTCGTTTGTGAAATATCACGTCCACATACACACACATTAATGTACGTACATACATACATACATACACATACATACATGCAGACTCATACACACATACGAGGGTGGACGCGGTAGCCCAGTGGTTAGCGCGTCCACCCGGGTTCGATTCCAGCCGCTACTAAAACTGCCGCCGTGTTCACGCGGAGTACGATCACGTTAAACATGTGGGTCCGTAAGTCTTTCCGAGAGGTTGGTGGTAGGGGAAGGAGGGTACGGTCCCTGTGGATGCCTCCCCCACTGGGTTCCGGTCTAAATTGGGTGGAACTTACCGACCGTCCAAACAGTTACCGTACACCTTTCTGGTAGGTCGGACGGTCTGGGTCTCAACAACAACAACAACACATACGAGGGTGGTTCAAAAAGTAAGGTAACAAGTCCTGTGAGAGAAAAGATTTATTCACGAAATCAAAGAGATACACAAAGTTAGCAAGGCACTGGTACATATTATTTTCCCACATAGTCACCATGGTTATAGAAGCATTTGTTCCATCGGTAAACCAATTTATCGAAACCGGCATAGAAGAAATCAGGGTCCAGGTCGCGGAGCCACTCAACGACCGGCATGTTGTGAAATGGCGACCTGCCAAGTGCTTTTTCAACGGTCCGAAGAGATGAAAATCGCTTGGTGCGAGATCCGGGCTGTAGGGTGCGTGTTCCAGTGCATTCCATCGAAAACGCTGTACCAAATCACGTGTAACCGAGGCCTTGTCGTTCAACAACACGACACCTTATCTAGACATGGAATTTAATTCGCGCGCCGAATTTGTGCACCCGTGAGAGTTCTTGTTACCTTACTTTTTGAACCACCTATGTACATATATACAGACTCATACACACACATACATACATCACCTCAGAAACGTTCGATTCGAGTTCAGAAAGCTTAAAACGTGCTCTTCCGTCGAAAACTCGTATTCAAATTGTCGACCCCGTCTATATTTTCTCTATACCTTATACTATTTATGTAGGGAAAGTAAAAAGGTATTTGCTGAATTGTAGTCTAGCTTATAAAGCTACCCACTCTGAAGAGGTTACTGTTTATGTTATTTCCTTTTAATAAAAAACAATTGATATACAACATTTAATATCGCGATTTGTGATTCTAAGTTACTTTTGATTGAAGATAAACTATTGCTTTCTTTCATGAAATTCTTCAGTTTTTTTATTAATAGCTGTTATCTGTATCAAGTTCTCACTATTTATTATCGACCAGGTTTATCATTGCAGTTTTAGCGTACACAATCCTATGACATGGGCCCAAAGATGTTGGTAGATAAACCCGTTCATCTAACGCTATAATCGATGAAGGTCGTTCAAAATGTTATCATTCCTGTCACTTTTGCAGTTGAGAGATATTTTTTTGAGATAGAAGGTTGTGTTTCGTGCTACAAACATATGAAAGTTTGACTGTTTTAGGCATAAAGATGAAGGTCATACCCCTCCCCCCATTGGTGGATTTCTGTAAGCACGATGCCACTCGAACACATTGAATGAAATTTGGTATGATTATTGTTTTCCTCGTGCCGAGCTAGATGAAGGTATATGGTGATAGTAGAATGGGACTTGGGGTACCCCTTTTCTTCATAGATTAAGTAAACTTTTTATTTTAACCTATGTGGTCTAAGAAAAGTATGGTGTCGTGATTTAATCACAAAACGAGTTTCCACCGTAATGAGATAACAGAAAGGACTTCTTGTCGGTCTGTGGGTGTTGTGTTAAACCGTTGGCCCATCCCAACCTCGGAAACAACTGAATCGATTTGGACCAAATTTGTATTTCAAGCTTCATATATTATGTAGATGTAAACGCAGAAGATAAATTATGAAAAATGTATATAGTTTAGCTATAAAACAGGATTTTATCAAAATCGCTGGCTTTTCGTAATCTCCGCCGAAGAGATTTGGATCCAATTTGGGTGGTATATTATGTATGTAGGTTTCGGATGTAGAAAATATTTTTTTTAAATGTATATAGTTTGGCTCAGAAGTTGAATGTCCACTTGTTTCGTGTTGAAGACCCAGACCGTCCGACTCGTCCGAGGACTTGAGTAACCACTTGTTTCGTGTTGAAGACCCAGACCGTCCGACTCGTCCAGAGGACTAAGAGCAACTATTTGGACGGCCGGAGCACACTTGTTTCGTGTGTAAAGTCTCAAGATTTCCCCTACCCTCTAGTTTCAATTGATTGATTAATTTGAGGGACAAACAGACCAAGGGAAGGCCATCAATTTTGCATGAGGATCTCATCTCCTTGACAGAGTAGCCAATACTGATTCTCGCCCAAGCTCTCTCTTTCTTTCTCAATCTTAATTACAACTTCAAACCTCCTTCCCCGTACAGATGCATTGCGTAGAAAAGATTATTATTTGCATTATATTTTTTTTTCTCCTGCTTTATCTGGAAATCGAAAACGCGCCAAAACAAGTAATAGTAACATTTAGTAAAATTTTGAAATATTACCAAAATCTGCTATGTAATGGTGCTATCGTATGGAAGCCAATCATATTAGAAATTCAAATTTCGGCTTGCGACATTAATATGAGTCCATATCTTGGAATTTCCTAACGACGGAGTCGTATATTTTTGAATAGAGACGTGATTCAAACCCCAATTCTCGATCTCTTGATTTTATCGAGGCTATTTACATTTTGGTCGCTTCTTCCGTGATGTTGATGATAAATTTTCTAATTCCGCGATGCGCCGGTATTGGCTGTCGCCTTATGTTGATCGCAGCTATCCTCCGCAGTAAATGTAAGGTAAATGTATGTAGTTCACAAGCCATTATATGGAGGTCACAAGGTAACAGTACATCTCTGAAAAAGCGCTGACTCAGGGAACTTGATGTCTTATTGTTTCCTTGGATTAGGATTTACAAATTAATATGCTTTATGAATCGCAGTGTAGAACGGAATGGAGCCCAGGAGTCATCTTTTCTTAACTTTATTTCTTTGTAATCCTCTGCGTTAATTAACTGGTTACGAAAAAGCAACTTTCGATTTTCAATAGCGTATGATAGAACGTTATTTATGAAGTGTCATCCTGTGTGTAAATAGCGGCAGTAGGGGTCTTTGCCCGAACATAAATTTTAAAAATTCTGAAGCGGACAATGCAATGTTTGAAATTTTGTTGAAAATTAGAACTGTTAAAAATTTTCAATATAATTTCGTTTTCAAAACAGATAAACTAATTTTCTCGCGCAGACTATATTACCGATATTGTTCCAGGAATTACTATGTTTCGCCATAGGACATAATGCGAATCATACATTTCAAATCATTTGAGTTATAATCAATAACTGTATTTATAAACAATCGCTCAGACTACTGTCCGAAACTTCTTTAGACGCAGCATACAGGGTTGACCAAAAGTATCAACTGGTTTCAAAGGCAACAAAATAGCAATAAAATAGCCTTCTGCGTGAGAAATACCGGCCTACATTTAAACGGGGATTGTACAAAATATTACGAAACTCAGTGCACCTGTATGAACTTCGGAGGTGCACATCCCGCATATTATATAAACTGGTCGAGGGGCGGAATAGCCTAGTGGTTAAGGCACGTGGATTGCTCTCGGAGAACCCAAGTTCAATTCATGATTCTGCCCCAAACTATCCCCGTGTTTATGCTGAGTACGGACACGTTAAATTTGTGGGTCCAAAAGTATTTTCGAGAGGTTGGTGGCAGGGGAAAGAGGCTACGGTGTCTGCGGATGTCGTTCCCACTGGGTTCCGGTCTTAATTGAGTGGAACTGCCCCGGCCGACCTTATATCTTCGGATAGGTCATTTTAACGACCTACAAGCGTTTACATTTTCGGGTAGGTCTTTTTATCGATCTACGTCGTTTTAGCGACCTACCCGACTACTATAGGTAATTTTTCGGGAAAAGTGAAAATATTTGCTTATTAAGTTTGAATATTAATTTAGTATCGATGTTATTTTTAAAATTTTTATTCTTTTCTAAGAAACACGCGCAAGAAAACAAATTTTTAAATATTGGCTTTTTTTATTTGGATATGGTTTTAATTTTTTTCACCCGATGTTTTTTTTTAAAATTTTTACGTTTTTTCAAAGAAACAAGATGAATAAAGTCAAAAAATTATTACCTTATTTTTTTTTATAACAAAACGAAGGAAACAAGTTGTTTCGAGGGTACATCCATTTTGCATCATTCTTGGTCTGAAAATCCTTCATATCAATTTTCTCAGGCTAAAATCAATGCTCATAGCCGCACTACATCTGAATTAGATAGTTTGGAAGCAGCATTTATTTACTTGAACTCTGATAATCTTGTAAGTGATAAATTAGTAGTTCATCGTTTCCGTAGCCTATAAAAATATACCCTATACACCTCCATAACTTTAAAAGTTAACTCTTATAGCTTTCTAAACCGTTCGTTTTCCCATTTACGTTGTTTCCTTCAATGCTCCTTCATTACTACTTTAAAGTAGTTTTTGACTAATTGTTATTTGAATGCAGATGATAATGTTAGCCAATATAGCTTCTGATACCAGCTACTTCCTTATTTCTGTTCATATTCTTCTAAGTTTCAGTTTTATGTTTGGGTTATTTGAATATTATTTTCAATTCCAGCTTTATTTACTTGTAATTTTAATGCAGTTTGATCAAATTCCACTTTATTGATAGGATCAGCTCATATAGCTGAAACAGGTACTTCCTCCAATTTATAATATCCCCTCTTCAAATTTTATTGATTGGTATTTTTTTAGTAGTTTGATTGAATGTTATTAGATTTCAGTTCTACGAAATTAGCTTATTGATTAGCGAAATTAGCTTCCGAAACCGATTACTGCCATTATTTTTGGTATAATATTTTTATTTCCTATCATATTCATTGCTGCCTTAATATGTATTTGATCGTTTTTCTGTTGAAGTTGGTTGATAAATTTAGATGAAATAGCCACCAATTACTTCTTCATCTTTTGTTCATATTTTTCTTATTTCCAGTATCATGTTTTGGTAATGTTAAAGTAACTTGATTGTATGTTATTTGAATATTGTGGCTAATGTAGCACTCTAAAACTGGTTATTTTACCTAATTTTTGTTATTTCCTTAATTATTGGTATCTGTTTCGTAATTTTGGTTAACTGATTTTAAAGCTTCATGTTTTGATGAAGGTTTAACCCCCGAAACAGTTTGTTTCTTTCATTTTGTTATTTATTATGTATTTTCGTGGATTTTGAATATGGTTCTCCTAATTTTTATGTCTCTTATGCTTTCATCATTTTTCACGCCTATTTAGTTACTATTTTGCTATCTTTCTCTTTTTATATGGGTATGTCAGGCGAATGTGCCTGGCCGTTAGCAAAATAAAATTAAACAAGAAAGATCAATCATGCATACGCATTGATTATGAAACACTTTCCAACTGAAATGCAATTTCATTTAAAAATCTCTAAAATGTGATACATTCAGTGGTGATATATTTTATATTATCACAGTACTACAGTAATTTATTATACTTAAATATTTAAAACTGTGTCGAAATATAAATCATCTGATTCTCTATGCAAAATCAATGAATATTTCATTCATATAACTTGTATTCCAGACTCCAGAGCTAAATAATTTTGTGTGAAAAAAATTCAGCAATTCTTATGTAACTCACCTTACAATCGCCTGAGATATTTGCATTCTGCATAAGTTAAAATTAGGCTTCGTTGAAGAAATAATAAAAGTTTAGGGATCATTTAAAATCACAACTATTGTAATTGCGTAGGCACTGAATTTAGATACACAGATAATACACAGATAATATATGTGTGTATGTATTCAAAGTATTGGAATCGTGCCGAAAATCGGAACTCGCATTTTCGAAGGATCTACACGTTTTGGGACTTCGAGAACATGAAAAAACTATTTTTAAGAAGACGTCTGTGTGTGTAAGGGTGTATCTGTGTGTCTGTGAGGATATTGCATCCACTCTAACTGAAAAACTAATAGACCGAATTTCATAAAATTTGGTAGGTATGTTTTTTATGGGAAACCCTGACGTTCATTAGATTATAGTACGATTCGTAATAAAAGAATCTGCCTTCTTTGCGAAATGACCGGCAGAAATTGCCTTTATCCACTCTAGCTAAAAATTAATGGAACAAATTTAACAAAATTTGGTGTATAATATTTCAATAACCTACAAGTGATTTATATACCAAATTTAACAAAATTTAGTATATAAATCATTTGTAGGTTATTCTAGTACGATTCGGAAAAAAGGAACAGACTATTTTTGCGAAATGACCCGCAAAAATCGTTAAATATAAAAATAAAAGACTACGTGTGCTCAATTATATCAATTAAATTCCTATTTTATACGTGATTTTTGACAACAAAAAGAATGAAACTAACGCCATTACTCTAGGACAAGCCGTTTTTGAGATATTCTAGTTTTTTCGCGTTTTCGCTGCGTCACCTTTGACAATAAGTCTAGCTATCAATGAGAACCAAATTTAAGTTTAACGTGTAAATTCAATGCCATTTAAAATACTTATGGCTGTTATTTTGTGCAGATAAACTCAAATTATTATTGAAAAAATAAAGAGAACGTGAATATGAGTCTGCAGGGAAAGACATGTGCTGTCCACATCAGAATTTTTAACAATATTATAACGATGATTTATAGAAGTAAACGGGGATTATTTGCAGGCTATTCCTAAAGAAATGTAGGATCTATATTTAAAGATCCACCAAATTTTTGTAGAATGAAATGTTCAACAAATTTAAGCTGAGTACCAAATTTTAACTCTCTAGGTCATAGGAAAGTGCATTAAAAATGCCATCAAATAAGTATATCATGAAGAGTTATATAAAATTTAAAAAAAATTGAAAAATTGTTATCTACCAAATTTATTTTAAAATGTGAAGCCTCTCTCATATACAAATAATTAAACTCTTGAAAAGATATTTATTATATAATATATCTCTTTTTTCTTTCTGGAGGATATCCCAAAAGTCAGAATTTAATTGAATTTGTTTTTCTCCCTATATAAAATAATGTTTAATTAAAAAACTACCTAACATATTTTACTGAAATTTTTTTTATGTATTTTATGGGATAATGTGAATATTTCCTAAAAATTTCGAAGCAATTTGTGAATTTTAAATTTGTTTAAAAAATGTTTGAAAAATAAGCTCCCATAGGGTTCAATGTATTTCATTTTTTCAACCCGGGTTCAATAAAAAAGTAATTGGGTGATATTATTTATTTATATTCCTATAGGTCCCACAGACCGTCTGAAAAACATACTAAAATTTCATTTTGATAAAGTCGTTTTTTACAGCAGTTATCGTGCTAACGGACAGACAGACAGACAGAATGAACAAAGTCATAAACACTTTTCAACTATGTTGTAAAGTGTTAAAAATATGAGTTTGTTTGTTTCTTCCGACCTCTAATTTTGCATCATTTCTTTATTTTTGTTTATAATTTAAAAGTTTTAATTTTTAACACTTTACAACAAAGCTGAAAAGTGTTTATGACTTTGTTCATTCTGCCTGTCTGTCTGTCTGTCTGTCTGTTTGTCTGTCCGTTAACCCGATAACTGCCCTAAAAATGACTTAATCAAAATTAAATTTTAGTGTGTTGTTCAGACGGTCCGTAGGACCTATGGGAATGTAAATGAATAATATGACCCAATTAGTTTTGGATTGAACCCGGATTGAAAAAATAAAATACATTGAGCCTTATGGGACCTAATTTTTCAAACATTTTTTAAGTGGATTTAAAATTTACAAATTGCTTCGAAAATTTTAGGTAATATTCAAATTATTCTATAAAATATATAAAAAAAAATTCAGCGAAATATATTGAGTAGTTTTTTAAATAAAAGTTAAAATAATAATTACACCTCTTATATGAAGCGATCAAGTGACCATGATATGAAAAGATCACATGACCTACTTCAAAATGATATATGGCATCCATCTTGTCTCAAAATCGTGATTTTTTAAGTTCTTTTTAATTCATATTGAGTGTTGTATCCGTCCTAAAACCACTTTATTTTTGCTTAAATTTTCTGCATCTACATACTGAAACAATGCAATTACAATATATTTGAGTTTAAATGATCATCCAAATTTGATTATTTCTACAACGAAGCCTATTTTTCACTTATGTAAAATGTAAACAGCAAAATATGTAGAATGTGTTGTATTAGAATTGCTGTATTTCTTTAACACAAAATTATTTAGCCCATGGAGTCTGCATAGCTGATATGAATGAAATATTCATTGATTTTACAAAGAGAAGGACGATTTTTTTCGATGAAGTTTTAAGCATAGAGTTTAATTACTTGTAGCTCCATGGCCTTAATTTTTAAATAAAGTAAATTATTATAGTATTGTGATGAATGAAATGAATGGGAAAATGTTATGAATGAAATGCTGTTTTTATAGAGAGATCCAGGCGTGTTATTTTTTCTATGACGTCATTTGAATGAATTTCAGTTGTTTTCAATGAAGTTTTCAAATATAATAAATTATCGTAGTATTATGATAGTTTTAAAAATATTACCGAGGAATGTATTGCATTTTAGAGATGTTTAAACCAGGCAATTTATATTTCAATGAAGTTCATTTGAATGAAGTTCATTTTTTTCGATGAAGGTTTAAGTTTTCAAATATAATAAATTAATGTAGTATTGTGATAAGTTTTAAAATATTACCGAAGAATATATTGCATTTTAGACTTGTTTAAATAAAATTGCATTGAAGTTGGAAAGTGTTTCATAATCAATGCTTTAAGCATGATTGATCTTTCTTGTTTCTCTTTCAGTTTTATATTATATCTCATATCAATGCGGCTTGTTCCATTTTTTCGCTTGGCATAATGGGTGGGCTGATGTTTATAGTCGTTGATGTTTATAGTTGAGGTTACGATTTCAATGTCTGTTACCCCCGCTTCGAATGTTCGCTTTGGGTGTTCCATATCTATCCGATTGTTTGTCTGCTTACCACCTTGCAGTTCTTTCTTAGCGGTTGTTACGAGAAGACACTATTTTTTATCCTGAAGAAGAGGGCTAAAAAACGCCTTCGAAACAATTGTAGTCACCTAATTTGTCTGCCTTCTTTAAAGAAGTATTGAAAGTTTTAATAGATCCTTTGACAATCCATTAATGCTGAAGATCGTACGAAAAGACAGTTATTCCTACGAAATTCTTCCCCAACTTGATGGCTCTATTATATTAATTGAAACATTACAGAAATTTCATCCATACGCTACTGAATATCCCAAACTTATATCTAAATTCGCTAGATAGTTTGAAAAATATGGCTGATTGGTGTATTCTCTGCAAAAACCAAGCAAACGAAAATATCAGATTATTCCTCTTATATTAATAAGATTCAAATTTTACTTGATTCATGTTTAATGATCCAGATTGTATTTAACTTATTTATAACTAGTCTATACAGTAGGTACTTTGTTTCTGTAACTATGTATCAGTGTTGTTTTAATTTTGGAATAAAATACACAATTCCCTATTTTTATCATGTACACATGATGGATCAGTACACATGCATTTTTAGATTAATATAAATGTAGTAAAAATACACGTGTAATTTTCGAACTGGGGATAGATTCAAATGATTTACGTTCTTCTACATTCCTAATCTGTAATATTATTTAAAAGTTGTTTAACATGATTATTATTAAAAATAATGTTATACCCATATTAAATAATTTCTATTATAAAGTGTATAAGGTACCTTGTCTACATCGGTATTTATTCTTGGTCTCTAGAGTATCGTTAAAGACAGGTTTCACTGTGTGTTAATTTAAATGGCATTATTAATATTATTACTATAAACAAAGGAACCCTAAAATTAATAGTCCGAGCTCCTCGAAAATCTTAATACGTCACTGATTATGGACAAAAATATGGACACCAAATTTACATATTCATTCTATATTATAAAAAATCTGATGTGAGCGGTACATGACTTTCCCCACATAATACAATCAACTTATTTCTTTCACAACGAAAAAATGATGTACTTACAAAATCTACGCAGAATGTTTTTAACGTAGAATTGAACATTTGGCATATTTACTGGATGACAATATGTAAAACCATTTCAAAGAAGACTATTAACTTATATTTCACAGAAATCTAACTTGATAATTATCAATATGTATAGCATCCACAATGAGTCCATATAATAAATGTAGTCCATATAATAAAAGATTTTAATAATGAATTCGTTAATTTGGCATCATTTTTGTTAATTTAGCAGGTTTTCTTTTTAATTTTGGCTATATTTTCCTCAATTTGGCAGCTTCTAAAAAAGTCGCCAAATTGGTGATATTTAGCCAAATTATTCATCAAGTTCGTCAAATTTACCACCAGGCGTTACAGACAGACAGATAGAAGAACTTTTAAACAAATGACTAATGGCTAACTGTTGAGCATCAAAATACCACACAAAGTATCTTCTTTCATGAATGGAGTGAACTAGATTCACCTGAATGATGATGAGACATGTGTCGCATAAAATTGTGTATGAAAAGTGAACATATTTCACAATAGTTAATACTTTTTTAATTTTATATAATTTTTTTTTTCATAAATTTATTTGAAAGACGTGCAATAACTCGAGAATGGTTCAAGCCAACGTTTTAAAGTTTGTGCCATTCGTTTTCTTATGAAAAATACATAAGAAATGATTATTTATATAACTTTTATTGAAGATTCTGATTTTTTAATGAATATTTCAAAATTTCATTCAAAAATTTGGGTGTTTTCCGAACATTTGAATACTTTTAAAATTAATAGGGTTCCAGTATTTGCCAATTCTAATAATCGTACCTACTTTCATTCGAAACGCTCTTCATTCGTGAGATATCGCTTCACACAGACACGCACATACACTAACACACTGAGACACACTAATATACATTCACATGCACACACATATCACTTCAAAAACGTTTGATTCAAGCTCAAGGATGCTTAAAACGTGCTCTTCCGTCGAAAACTCGAATTCGAATTTTCAACGCCTCTTGCAATACTTTTCCTATACATTATACTATGTATGCTGGCACAGTACTATGTAGGGAAAGTGACAAATTGTTGAATTATCTGTACTATAAACAAAGGAACATAAAATGATTGTTGATCTAAAATCCTCGAAAATCTTATTAGGTACTGATTATGGAAACCTATGTTCATTTTGTATTATAAATAAAATTATGCGACATTTGAAAATATATATATATATATTTTTTTAATTCTAGAAAGCGTAATACAATATTTATTTACTCACTAGAAAAGTTACTGCTCCGATTGCTTCGCGCCAGAAGCTTGTAACAGGCGTGATGTCGATGTTTGTTGTTCTGATGGTGACTCGTACAGCTTTGATCTGTCATTGTCGAACGTAATGCTACTTTTCATTACCGAGAAAAAATTGTTTGCTCACTCTCCACAAGAAGAAAAAAAAAAGAATCCGAAGTGTGTACCTGCTTTCAGCTTTTCACACCAATTTCCATGAGAAGTTATTTATAGAATACTAGCCGGATTCGGCGACCAACCGCTTTTTAAAAACTTTACTTAAGAGGAAAAGAAGTAGGCCTCCAGTAGTCCCGCGTAGCGTTCTCTTTTTTCAGCTGAACACGTTTAATTTATAATTACCTTAGAATCCCGTCGATATGCTTGCTCTCCCGGGAATACCCCTCTCCCCTTTTATTTTTATATCTCAATTAGAAATTCTGAAAAACTTCGTTAAACAGTCCCTTTCCCTTAAACATCTTTTAAACTGAAAATTCCGAGTCAACATCTTCCCCCTACATACTCCGTGTTTTACGTCGCATTTGAAGGAACAAGTCGACGGAATTATACTTGTTTTATAGCAGAAAATACCCATTAAGCGCCCTCCTTACATTTTCAGCGATTTTCAGTTGCATTTGAGCGAGGAGGATCGACGGAAATTTACAGTACTCACACAGCATATCATTTAATATTTCAAACTAAACAACATCGCTCGGACACGAGGAACAGGAAGGGGCCCTCGATCCCGCGTTGCCCATACCCCACCCACCCTAGTGGGCCCGTACCCTATATTCGCTGTTCGTATAATAATTCGCATGATTTGAATCCCACCTGATTAAGAACTTCGAATATCCGAAAACCTCGCGATCTAACTTTTTAAAATAATCTCTCTAAATTAAACTAAGCTGGAATTTCAAAATAAAAAAGCCAGAAAACAAACATGTCCATAAAATTCCGGAAAACATTCATTTCCCTCAAAATACTTTCTTTATAAAATCACCGAAAATCGGGAAATTGTGTTATGGATTCCGTTTAGAGCTATAGCTCGCTTAAAGATTATTCTTCGTACTTTACGATGTTGTTAAGATTGAAACGCTGTGATAATTTTCCAATCACTACGAACGGTGTGAAGATTTCTCAAAATTCTGCTTTAACATTGAATAACTAAAAGACTGTATCGAATTAACAAAATTCGGTCAGAGGTGTCACTCACGACTTGTCTCAAAATACCTCTGTATCAAACTTCCTAGCTGTTAGTCACTTGGATTTTCCTCTACAGCACGCGCATACATAGACATTGTTTTTATTATTATTATTATTATTATTATTATTATAGAAAACTGAATTATTTGGGAATTCTTACAATCACTACACTTACAAAATCTACAGATACAGATATTTTTACTTTCCCTGTAATACATGGTAATGTATAGGGAAATTATTGGAATCGTGTCGAAAATCGCAACTGGAGTTTTCGACGGATCTAAACGTTTTGGGACTTCTAGAACACGAAAAAACTATTTTTAGCGTGACGTCTCTCTCTCTCTCTCTCTCTCTCTGTGTGTGTCTATGCAGTGTGTGTACCTACTCTAACTCAAAAATGAATTGACAAAATGTAATAAAATTCGGCACATAATTTACTTATCGGTGATCCTGGTGCTGTTTAGATTTTAGTACGATTCGGTATAAAAGAACCTGCTTTTTTTGTGAAATGGCCCTCAAAAATCGTATGTATCCACTGCAACTGATAAACTAATTGACCAAATTGCACAAAATTTGGTAGATAAGTCGCTTATGGGATATTGTGGTGCTAGTTAGATTTTGGTACGATTCGGTATAAAAAGAATCCTCCCCCCCCCCCCGAAATGCCCCGCAAATCTAAAATATTTGATCTAAAATAAAATACTATATATACTCAAATGTATGAATTAAATGCTTGTTTTTTAAGTAAATTCTGATAACAAAAAGAATAAAATCAGCCCTATTACTCCAAGATGGAGCATTCTCGAGATATATTTAATTTTTTAATTTTGAGGAACTGAAGACGTTTTTCACTGTAATTAAAAAACTGTTTAATGAAATTTCTTAAAACTTAGTAGATACGTCCCTTGATGGTTATCCTTATGCTGATTAGATTTTGATATGATTTGGAAAAGTATAACCGTCTCTTTTTTGCGAAATGGCCCGTAAAGATTGTGAAAATCTGAAATAAATGACTAAAATTTTTGAAATATAAGTACTTGTTCTGCAGGTAAATTTTAACAACTAAGCGAATAAAACTAACCCCATGAACCGTTCTCGAGATATTTCAATTTTTTTGTTATTTTGAGGACCTGAAGGCTTTAAAGTGAATTAAATTGCCAAATGAAACGAAGTTGCAATAAATAGGCAAATAGGATATAATTTCAGAAAAGTATCCATGTTAGTTTCTGCAATTAAGCTCAATTTAATGCATACTAAACAAGAAAGATCAATCATGCATAAGCATTGATTATGAAACACTTTCCAACTGAAATGTAATTTCATTTAAAAATTTATAAAATGTGATTCATTCAGTGGTAATATCTTTTACATTATCACAGTACTACAGTAATTTATTATACTTAAATATTTAAAAATGTATCGAAATATAAATCATCTGATTCTTTATGCAAAATCAATGAATATTTCATTCATATAACTTGTATTCCAGACTCCAGAGCTAAATAATTTTGTGAGAAAAAAATTCAGCAATTCTTATGTAATTCATCTTACAATCGCTTGAGATATTTGCATTCTGCATATGTTAAAATTAGGCTTCCTTGAAGAAATAATAAAAGTTTAGGGATCATTTAAAATCACAACTATTGTAATTGCATAGGCACGGAATTTAGATACACAGATAATGTGTATGTGTATGTACTCAAAGTATTGGAATCGTGCCGAAGATCGGAACTCTAATTTTCAAAGGATCTACACGTTTTGGGACTTCTAGAACACGAAAAAACTACTTTTAGGAAGACGTCTGTGTGTGTAAGGGTGTATCTGTGTATGTTTCTGTGTGTCTGTGTGGATATTACATCCACTCTAATTGAAAAACTAATGGACCGAATTTCATACAATTTGGTAGGTATGTTTTTTGTGGGAAATCCTGATGTTCATTAGATTATAGTACGATTCGTAATAAAAGAATCTGCCTTCTTTGCGAAATGGCCGCAGAAATTGCCTTTATCCACTCTAGCTAAAAACTAATGAACCAAATTTAACAAAATTTGGAGTATAATATTTCAATAACCTACAAGTGATTTATATACCAAATTTAACAAAATTTTGTATATAAATCATTTGTAGGTTATTCTACTAAGATTCGGGAAAAAGGAACGGGCTATTTTTGCGAAATGGCCAGCAAAAATCGTTATATATAAAAATAAAAGACTACGTGTGCTCAATTATATCAATTAAATTCCTATTTTATATGTGATTTTTGACAACAAAAAGAATAAGACTAACCCCATTACTCTAGGACTAGCCGTTCTTGAGATATTCTAGTTTTTTCGCGTTTTCGCTACGCCACCTTTGACAATAAGTCCAGCTATCGAATGAGAACCAAATTTAAGTTTAACGTGTAAATTCAATGTCATTTAAAATACTTATGTTGTAGAGATAAACTCAAATTATCATTGAATAAATAAAGAGAACGAATATGAGTCTGCAGGGAAAGACATGTGCTGTCCACATCAGAATTTTTAACAATATTACACCAATGATTTATAGAAGTGAACGGGGATTATTTTCAGGCCATTTCGAAAAAAATGTATGATCTATATTTAAAGATCCATCAAATTTTTGTCGAATAAAATGTTCAACAAATTTAAGCTGTGTACCAAATTTTAACTCTCTAGGACGTAGGAAAGTGCATTTAAAATGCCATCAATTAAATTTATCATGAAGAGTTATATAAAATTTAAAAAAAATGAAAAATTGTTATCTACCAAATTTATTCTAAAATATGAAGCCACTCCCATATGCAAAACGTTTAAACAAATTGAGAGATATTTATTATATAATATCTCTCTCTTTTCTTTCTGGAAGATATCCCAAAGTCAGAATTTAATTGAATTTGTTTTTTTCCCTATATTAAATAATTTTTTTAATTAAAAAACTACTTAACATATTTTACTGAATTTTTTTTTATATATTCTATGGGATAATGTGAATATTTCCTAAAAATTTCGAAGCAATTCGTGAATTTTAAATTTACTTAAAAAATGTTTGAAAAATTAGGTCCCATAGGGTTCAATGTATTTCATTTTTTCAACCCGGGTTCAATAAAAAACTAATTGGGTGATATTATTTATTTATATTCCCATAGGTCCTACAGACCGTCTGAACAACATACTAAAATTTCATTTCGATAAACTAATTTTTACGGCAGTTATCGTGCTAACGGACAGACAGACAGACAGACAGACAGACAGACAGACAGACAGAATGAACAAAGTCATAAACACTTTTCAACTTTGTTGTAAAGTGTTAAAAACTGAATTTGAGTCTGCAGGGAAAGTCATGTGCTGCCCACATCAAATTTTTACTTTCCCTGCAATACATGGTAATGTATAGGGAAAGTCTTGGAATCGTGCCGAAAATCGCAACTCGAGTTTTCTACTGATCTACACGTTTAGAAACAGCAGAACACGAAAAATCTATTTTTAGCGTGACGTCTGTGTGTACGTCTGTCTTGTCTTGTGCAGATTTTGTATCCACTCTAACTGAAAAACTAATTGATAGGATTTTAAAAAATTTGGTAGGTAAGTCCCGTGTTGGTAACCCTGATGCTGATTAGATTTTGGTACGATTCGAGATATAAAAGAACCTGCTTTATTTTTTTGCGAAATGGCCCGCAAAAATTGTCTGTATCCACTCTAGCTGGAAAATTAATAGACCAAATTTCACAAAATTTGGTAGATAAATTACTTGTAGGTTAATCTGGTGCTGATTAGGTTTTGGTACGGTTCGGAAAAAAATAACCTTCCTTTCTTTGCGAAATGCCCCGCAAAAATCGTTAAATCTAAAAATAGAAGAATACATAAGCTCAAATATATCAATTAAATGATTATTTTAAACATAATTTCTGACGACGAAAAGAATAAGACCAACCCCATTACTCTAGGACTAGCCATTCTTGAGATATTTTAGTTTTTTTTTTTTTTTTCGCATTTTCGCTACGCCAGCTTTGAAAACAAGTCCAGTTACCAAATGAAAACGAAAATTGAATTAAAAATGCAAATGCGGTGTAATTTTAAATAATTATAGCTGTTATTTTGTGCAATTAAACTCAATTTAATGAATAATTGAAGAAATAAAGAGAACTTGAATATGAGTCGCAGGGAAAGTCATGAGCTGCCCACATCAGATTTAAAAAAATGTTTTTATTTGCATTTAGGTGACTCCAAATATGGCACCCTTTTAGCGATTCAGCATTTTGATTGGCTATCTAGAACTTCATATGCCCAGGCAACGTGCAATTTCGTTATTTACTTTACCTTTTGATTTTTCGCGATTAAGTCACGTCATTTTAATTACGGTATCCCAATCGAAAACTATAGAGGAGCAGAAACAGCCGTAATTTGCGGGCCGCATGAAATGTTAGTGTAGTCAAGAGTTATAAAGCTGTCTGCGATTTGGGGTTCTCGAACCTCTTGTCTTTTGGACCCCCACCTTGTTGACTTGTATACTTATTTGTTTAGGGGCCTTCGTGGATTTGGGCTCAGTTTAGAATATTTTGGGTCCGGTCGAACGAGATTCATGTTTTGAAAAGATTTAAAATAAAATTAACACAAAATGTGTAGACATTCATTAATTTCAGCAATCGGAGACAAAAGCCTTAAAAACGCATTATGATATTGTAGGTAGTTTGACTTTATGATTTTATATATCTCTCTCTATATAAAAAAAAAGTTGCTGACGTCGCCGCCGTTGTTTGACAAATTTCGCGTCCTTAGAGTCTCGTAACGCAAAAACTATAGTATATATAAAATATGAAATTTTATACATTTATAGAAGAATGTTAGGGGAAACACGCAAAAATAAATCGTTTTTTGGTTTAAACTTTAGTATCAGAGATATTTAATCTCAGTCAAAGAAAGAATATTTGAGCTACGAGTTCGCATCCTGGACGGACTAGCAATAGCAGGATCACAAATTTTTTGCTGGCATGTACCTATATTGTTAAATTTTTGCAAGATGCCCCCCCCCCCTTTTTTTTTTAAATTTCGATTTAGTATATGAGTTATTCTATTTTTTATGCAATTCTGAAGTTAAAAAATTTTCCGTATGTTCAAAGATTTAATTAATCGAGCCAATTAGGAGCACAAGAGCGGTCGTGTGCACCGGCCGGGTTGAAAGAGCTCGGAATGTTAGCTCTGGGTTGGTGAGTGATAGCGAACAAGGGCCGAACCCCCAACGGGCTTATTACTCTTGCGTAACAGGCGGCGCGAAAAAGCTGGCGAAGAGACCAGAGGACCAGATCAACCTCCGATCCACGAAATGAGTTATTGGGTTGGCGACTTCGGAGGGATTAAAATATTTTCGGACAGGATCAGGCACGTGCTGGGCTCTGTGACCGTTACTGTTGTGCCGGACTGGGTAAAAGTCTAAAATTTTTGTCCTTACAACCCTCTTATATTTGATATTAACATTATTCTAACTGAAAAGTTCCTGCCGCCTGGGACCCCCTAAAATTTCCATTTGCCCCTTGATAAAAGCGGCGCTAAAGAGTTGCTTCCAAGAAAGAATTGTTTCTCAGATGGCCAACTCTTCAAGTATTTATTACCGGTTTTCTTTGTGATTGAACGTTTAAAAATTAAAAATTGTTTTTTAATATGTGTGCAACAAGCTTCTAACGTATGTTTAACTTTCTCGTATAGATTGTTGAAACACATCAGATAATATATTTCTATAACCAAACTGTAGCTAACAACAAGCTGTTTCTATGTCATCATATCTTCATTTTGACACCATCAAGCTGTATCACTCATCTTGTCCTCGTCTTCAAATCAACGTCACAAAGTTTCGCTTTCGAAATTCTTATTTCCTTCAATATATGCGCAAGGTCTACCTGGGCCATCCCCAGGACCCCAACATTTCCTTGTTGGCTGCCGTTGGGTCTTGCTCTCCGCCTCTAGTTCTTGCACGCTCTGTTGGGCTGTACCGTAACACCCGGGCCACACCCCCACTGTACACATCCCACACGTCTTCCTCTTTCCTCAACTCTTTGGCCGCAGATCTGTGAATTATGTGCCGCGGATAAATCTTTAGGATACACGGAATGCCCAGTTCCGAAATGTATGCAGTGCCTCCACCACCTACCTACTGTTCTTTCTACAGGCCTCCCGTAAGCTTTAACAAATATTTACATTTATTTGAAATTATATTGGAATCTATGCGTTTCATAAATATATTTTAATTTATTTTTGTTTTCTCGAAGTTTATTTTTGAACTTATATATTTTTTATTTTAAACCGAAAGCATACCGTAATAATGTCTTGATTCTTTTTAGTTTTTAAATTTTAATTACTTTCTAGAAATGCTATTTAAGTTTTATATTTTCGTCCATTTTAATTGATGCAGTTAATTCTATCGGTCTCTGTATAATTTAATAATTTTAACAAGCAGTTCTCATCTTTAAAAAATTTTCTTATCTTTAAGAAAGCGATTCTTACCTTTAAAAGATATTTTAAATTTTATCCTGGTGCACGTGTATGTTAAATAAGTAAATAAATAATTTTTAGCTTTGTTTTCGAATATGAGTGAATTTTCTAGCGATCACATTTATTTTATGTTTAATTTCAATTTATCTAATTCAATAAATTATCATTGCTGCTTTTAATTAATGGTTAATTTGATTTAAATGATATTTTAGAGATTTTAACAAACGTTATGCTTGTTAAAACTTCTGATATTTTTCAAACAAAAATCGGGCTTTAATAAATATTTTATTTTAATCTGAATTCCAGTAAATGAGATTTTTAAATATATTAGCAAAATTTGTACTTTGGTTTCCATTGTCTACTTCTTTATGTGGTTATAATTTAATGGATTAATAAATTATTATTTTCAGTACGTTTGAAAATTTAATACTTTGAAAAAAATTAGCAATATTGTAGCGTTTTTATCTGTATGTTTCTTTTAAGCTTGTACTCGAGTTTACCGTTAATAATTTTATTATTTGATTGCTCTTTTCTAGTTAAAAATTGTGTTTTTTTAAATTTAATTTAAAAATTATATATTTAGCACGTTTGAAGAATAGATTCGATAATAACATTTCATTTTTATCTAATACTGTTTTATAACTTTTAGACGTGTATATCTGGGATACAGTACATTATTTCCTCATACCTATAAAAACAGAATTATCATGTTATTGCAAATTTTATTATTTCAACGTTTGAAACGTAGTCTTAGATTTATTACGCATTAATAGCTATATTTTATGTTTTATTGTTCATTATCTGGTTGCTATTTTATCAGTTATTTAATTTTTTTAATTTTTTTTTATAAAGAATTAGTATGTCTTCAATATTTTCCATAATTTACTTTGCGTTCTATCTGAACATATGTTGTTGATGTTTTATTTTCTCGTCCATTTTAAAATTACTAAAGGCTCTGATTTTTACGTAAATCTAGTTCTAGTGTAATCCGTTTCCTAATGCAGTGGTCACCTTTTACAGTTACTCTTATGGAACCGTAAAAGTTGTCCTAAACAATTTTACTAAAACAGTGCAACGGCATTTTATCGTAGTGTTTACTGATATGATTTAATTAAATTTGATTTTGTATATAAAAAGAGAATAGAAGTGGGTAATTAATATAGTAGGACGTTATTGTACTTCCAAGGGGTTGTCTTGCCTATTCCGTGTAAACAGGGTCGCTGATGGGTGAGGGGGCATAAACAGTTTGTAGAAAAAGGTCAATAAATTGTAAAATAGAGGGTAGTACCCATTTGTTGCATAAGGGGTTTTCTGCATATGGTCTCAAGAATTTTGTCGGCGGCACCGCATGTAGGGGCAACTTGTTCTTTTACACTGTACATGCTATGCGAAGAAAACACGCGAAAACGTAAACCATTTTACTATAGACCTTTATGAAATTCACATTTTTCTTTTTCTACGTAGTATTCTGTGTTTGGAATACAATTATATTTTTGATTTTTAATAAACCAAGTTGTCTGGCAATTTTGGCCAGTGGCTGGTTGTATAGTAAACTTTCGATAATCCGGTACTTTCGGGGCTTCAGCCGTGCCGGATTACCGAATGCCAAACTAAAATTGTGTAAAAAATGGTTAACATAAATTAAAAACAAAATAATGGACAATAAATGTGATATTTATTTACCTAAGACGTTACACAGGCTTGATTACACTGTACAGTATTTGAAGAAAAAATACATTTAAATTTATTTAAAAAGTATAAGGTAAACTTCAATGAACAGAAATCTGCCTATAAAAGCATTTAGTCTATTACAGTAAATGTACCTTAGTGCAGCCAAACGTCCCCGAATGCCGTTCGAGAGCATGTCGGACTATCGGGCTTGCCAAACCATTCAATCTCCAATTAACGGAAGTTTACTGTACTTTAAAAAATGCTTATTTCATTTTTAGTGCACTTTTATGTTGAGTTCACATACGAATGTTTAAATTTTGTCATTTGAACATGCTCAGTTTCGCGAATTCTACTCATGTTACAAATTATAACATAATTTTCTGATTTATCACAGCAAATTTACAAATGAGCATAAATTGCTCATTTGTAAATAAGCTATATATTTTTATGCAAATCGAATAAGATTTAGAATTTTATAAAATGGCGCAATATGATCATGATATAGTCGCTTTACACTAAATTTAACTTGACTTTTAAACTTTTATATCAAGTTACTCATTAAATTCTGTGTTCAACGATTTAAAATTGGGAAATTGCATGATTTGCATACGTGTGCTGCGTAGCATAAGCGCTTACAAGTTATTGAAAAAAAAAATGATTTCTTTTTTACACATTCGTGTAATAGATTGTAATTGTAACCAAATTTGGCAATCGGATGAGTACTATCCGAAATATTGCAATTTAATGACAATTGTCCCTTTTCAATTAGGCAGAAAAGTGCTTTCGACACGTATTTTTCATTTTCTGATGAAAGTAAAAGGTGGTCAAGTACAAACCGAGATATAATTTATTCATGAGAAAAAAAAAATCACATTTATTCTTAAATTTTGTAAATTCAAAACCCATTAAACCACAAAAATCGAAGCCTAAAGTCAAATATTCAAATCAGAATTCAACATTTCTAAATTAGTAATGTTGCTGCATTTTGTTAAACTGATAAGAATTCTTGATCTTATTGTCTATTAATTGATTTTGTTTGTCCTGAAGAAGAAGACTGCTATTTATTAAATTTAGTGTATGCTGTATTTTGACGAAGTTTTTGTTATTAGTGAAAAATGAGTTACATATTATCTTATTATTTAATTAAACTTGGGCTATCAAATTGCACATTCAAAAGTCAAAACGATTTAAAAGTAAAGTATATTTATAGCTGAAAATATCTAGTAATAGATTGGAAAAAGGGGATCTAAACTTCTGTTGACAACTGTTACAAAAACGATCATTGCAGAAACTAAAATTCGGATGTGGCCAGCACATAACCTTCTGCAGATTCAAATTCATTTCCTCTTTCATGAGCTATTAAATTGTGTTCAGTTGCCCAAAATGACTTGATACTTATTTGAAATTATATCCAATTTGCAGTTTTTATACATCTTTCTTCATTTGGCAACTTAACGCATTTTAAAACCTCGCCATGTTCTCAAAATTAAAAAAAAATGTAAAATATCTTGAAAATAGTCCATCTTAGAATAATAGAATTGGACTTATTCGTTTTATCGAACGGAAACATTACGTATAAAATCGTATCGAATGAAAACATTACGTATAAAATTAATACATTTCAACATATTTAGTCTTCCGATTTTGACTTTTCCCCCAAAACAGGGAACTTCTGCTTTTCCGAATCGTACCAAATTTTGTAACGTTTCGTCGAATAGTTTTTTTAACACTTTACAACAAAGTTGAAAAGTGTTTATGACTTTGTTCATTCTGTCTGTCTGTCTGTCTGTCTGTCTGTCTGTCCGTTAGCACGATAACTGCCGTAAAAATGACTTAATCAAAATGAAATTTTAGTATGTTGTTCAGACGGTCTGTAGGACCTATGGGAATATAAATGAATAATATCACACAATTAGTTTTGGATTGAACCCGAGTTGAAAAAATGAAATACATTGAGCCCTATGGGACCTAATTTTTCTAACATTTTTTAAGCGGATTTAAAATTCACAAATTGCTTCGAAAATTTTAGGTAATAGTCAAATTGTTCCATAAAATACATAAAAAAAAATTCAGCTAAATATATTCAGTAGTTTTTTAAATAAAAATTAAAATAATAATTACACATCTTATATGAAACGATCACGTGACCATGATATGAAACGATCACATGACCCACTTCAAAATGAGATATGGCATCCATCTTGTTTCAAATTCGTGATTTTTTAAAGTTCTTTTTAATTCATATTGAGTGTTGTATCCATCCTAAAACTACTTTATTTCTGCTTAAATTCTGTGCATCTACATACTAAAACAACACAATGACAATATATTTGAGTTTAAATTCTCATTCAAATTTGATTATTTCTACAATTAAGCCTATTTTTCACCTATGTAAAATGTAAACAGCAAAATATGTAGAATGAGTTGTATTAAAATTACTGTATTTCTTTAACACAAAATAATTCAGTCCATGGAGTCTGCATGGCTGATATGAATGAAATATTAATTGATTTTATAAACAGAAGGACGATATTTTTCGATGAAGTTTTAAGCATAAAGTTTATGAATTGTAGCTCCATGGTCTTAATTTTTAAATAAAATAAATTATTATAGTATTGTGATGAATGAAATGGAGAAAGTTATGAATGAAATGCTGCTTTTATAGAGAGATCCAGGCGTGTTATTTTTTCTATGACGTCATTTGAATGAATTTCAGTTGTTTTCGATGAAGTTTTCAAATATAATAAATTATCGTAGTATTATGATAGATTTAAAAATATTACCGTGGAATGTATTGCATTTTAGAGATATTTAAACCACGCAATTTATATTTCAATGCCGTCTTTTGAATGAAGTTCATTTTTTTCAATGAAGGTTTAAGTTTTCAAATATAATAAATCAATGTAGTATCGTGATAAGTTTTAAAATATTACCGAGGAATGTATTGCATTTTCGACTTTTTTAAATAAAATTGCATTGAAGTTGGAAAGTGTTTCATAATCAATGCTTTAAGCATGATTGATCTTTCTTGTTTTATCTAGAATGGATGCATACAAGGACGTTACACTAAAAGTGGTAGATTTGTGTTCGAAACGTGTAGATCCGTGTGCATTTTCCTTAGCATTTTCATGAGAGGTGAAAATGAGTTTCAGTTTGCGTATTATTTATTAGTGGGCGCTTAAATTAGAACCTGAATAACGCCGAGAAATTCGTTTTAGTGTATATATATATATAAAGAGAAAATTTTTAACACGTGATAATGAAAAGTTAAGCATTGCCAAGTTTCCAATGTGTATAAATTGAGCTCAATGGTTTATGCCAATATATTTTTAACACTTTACAACATAGTTGAAAAGTGTTTATGACTTTGTTCATTCATTCTGTCTGTCTGTCCGTTAGCACGATAACTGCCGTAAGAATGACTTTATCAAAATTAAATTTTAGTATGTTTTTCAGACGGTCTGTGGGACCTATGGGAATATAAATAAATATTATCACCCAATTAGTTTTTTATTGAACCCTGGTTGAAAAAATGAAATACATTGAACCCTATGGGACCTAATTTTTCAAAAAATTTTTAAGCACATTTATAATTCACAAATTGCTTCGAAATTTTTAGGAAATATTCATATTATCCCATAAAATATATAAAAAAAAATTTCAGTAAAATACTTTAGGTAGTTTTTTAATTAAAAATTATTTAATATAGGGAGAAAAACGAATTCACTTAAATTCTGATTTTTGCGATATCCTCCAGAAAGAAAAAAGAGATATATTATATAATAAATATCTTTCCAAGAGTTTAATTATTTTGTATATGAGAGAGGCTTCACATTTTAAAATAAATTTGGTAGATAATAATTTTTCAATTTTTTTTTTTAATTTTATATAACTCTTCATGATATACTTATTTGATGGCGTTTTTAATGCACTTTCCTACGTCCTAGGGAGTTAAAATTTGGTACACAGCTTAAATTTGTAGAATATTTTATTCTACAACAATTTGGTGGATCTTTAAATATAGATCCTACATTTTTTTCGAAATGGCCTGCAAATAATCCCCGTTCACTTCTATAAATCATTGTTATAATATTATTAAAAATTCTGATGTGGACAGCACATGTCTTTCACTGCAGACTCATATTCACGTTCTTTTTATTTCTTCAATAATAATTTGAGTTTATCTGCACAAAATAACAGCCATAAGTATTTTAAATGACATTGAATGTGCAAGTTAAACTTAAATTTGGTTCTCATTTGATAGATGGACTTATTGTCAAAGGTGGCGTAGCGAAAACGCAAAAAAACTAAAATATCTCAAGAACGGCTAGTCCTAGAGTAATGGAGTTAGTCTTATTCTTTTTGTTGTCAAAAATCACGTATAAAATAGGAATTTAATTGATATAATTGAGCACACGTAGTCTTTTATTTTTATATTTAACGATTTTTGCGGGCCATTTCGCAAAAACAGCCTGTTCCTTTTTCCCGAATCGTACTAGAATAACAAGTGATTTATATACCAAATTTTGTTAAATTTGGTATATAAATCACTTGTAGGTTATTGAAATATTATACACCAAAGTTTGTTAAATTTGGTCCATTAGTTTTTAGCTAGAGTGGATAAAGACAATTTCTGCCGGCCATTTCGCAAAGAAGGCAGATTCTTTTATTACGAATCGTACTACAATCTAATGAACATCAGGGTTTCCCACAAAAAATTTACCTACCAAATTTTATGAAATTCGGTCCATTAGTTTTTCAGTTAGAGTGGATGCAATATCCTCACAGACACACAGATACACCGTTACACACACAGACGCCTTCCTAAAAATAGTTTTTCGTGTTCTAGAAGTCCCAAAACGTGTAGATCATTCGAAAATTCGAGTTCCGATCTTCGGCACGATTCCAATACTTTGAATACATACACACACACACATATATATATATATATATATATTATCTATGTATCTGTGTAATATCTGTGTATCTAAATTCCGTGCCTACGCAATTACAATAGTTGTGATTTTAAATGATCCCTAAACTTTTATTATTTCTTCAACGAAGCCTAATTTTAACCTATGCAGAATGCAAATATCTCAAGCGATTGTAAGGCGAGTTACATAAGAATTGCTGAATTTTTTTCACACAAAATTGTTTAGCTCTGGAGTCTGGAATACAAGTTATATGAATGAAATATTCATTGATTTTGGTTAGAGAATCAGATGATTTATATTTCGATACAGTTTTAAATATTTAAGTATAATAAATTACTGTAGTACTGTGATAATGTAAAAGATATCACCACTGAATGTATCACATTTTAGAGATTTTTAAATGAAATTGCATTTCAGTTGGAAAGTGTTTCATAATCAATGCTTATGCATGATTGATCTTTCTTGTTTATTATTGTAATCGTTGGCAACCTTGATTTAACCTTTTACAATCCGTGTAGCTGATGTTTTTATATTGTTGCTCCTGGCTAGTTATGAATAAAAGCTTTTACCCCAAAAACCAAGTTTTTATATTTACTTGTTCTTGTTAAATTTAGGTTTTAATTCTTGACAATATATACAGAATATGAAACACAAAAATTATTTAAAGGGTTCACCAAACATTCAGTTAATATATCTGCAAAAATTTATTTTAATTTAAACTTATTGGCTTTTTGTAAAAAGCCTTTTCGGCGTATAGTTATGACTAATATGCTATTCATGGCCGAGAGTGAAGGGGGATTTAAATGAAAAAATTTACATAGTGGTTAGGATTAGTGGTCAAATATGCTGTTGTAGAGGAAAAGAAGTACGTGCATTCTCGGGTAATGTTAATAGCATCGGATATACGTTGCAATAAGCGCGTGATCTGAGATAGGAATTTGGAATAAGAATTATGAAAGAAAAAGGTACGTTAATTGGAGAAGACTAAAATTTCTGTATCATATATAGGCCTATTTTCTTCTCCCTGGAAAGAGGAGATCGAAAATACGGTTCCGTTTTATTAGGTGTTCCTTGAAAGATACTATAAATATGTAAAGATTCGAACTTCTAGGGTACCGGGGCACTTCTGAAGGGTCTCGAAAGGCTTAAAAATATTTTTTCTCCGCCCCTGGGGGAATCGAAAATACAGCTCCATTATGTTCTATCTCGTAGTTAATACTATAAGTATGCAATGCGAAGAATCAGTCTTTTAGGACACCGGGCAGGGGGGGGGGGGGGGCTTCTGAACGGTCTGGACCTGCAAAGAAAGTATTCATTTCGGTTCCGTTCCGAAGTCGAGACTACAGGGTGTCCCAAAAAGATTGAAACGCGCTTTCATTCTTTGCCTGTTGGAGATAAGTGGACAATGTAAATTGCAAAAATGTTGAAAGTAAGGTAGGAAATAGGACTGTGTTAATGAAATAGTCCTCCCATTAATTTTCAAAAAGTTATTTTTTAGATTAAATTAAATTTTTAGAACACTTATTTTATTAAAAACGTTCAGTCCTTTCGCGGCACATCGATTGTGAAGCACTGTTCTAAGGTACCGGGAAACTTCTGGAGGGTCTGTAAATACTTTTCGAAAACTATATTTTTTCTTCTGCCCTGGGTAGGGATCGAAAATCTGGCTGCTTTACATTCTGCCCTGTAGTTGGTGTTCAGTCTTTTAGATCAATACGAACAGCTGGAGGGCTAGAAAGACACAAACATATTAGACAATTATAAAGATTCCCTCCCCCCCCACCTGTGAAAAAATCCAGAATGTTTCCACGTATGGATGCGATGCTATGCTATGCTATAAAGTCACGTGTTTTAAACTGGCCATTACTGAGGATGTTGTCAATTTATTAAAGGACGCAATAAATTTTGGCAGGTGCCCCGGATGCATGCCATAAGTAGATCACATCAATTGCATTCCACGTGTTTCTTCACCTGTTTTGAACTCAATAATCGCCGAAGTACATTATTATTGCCTGTAGATGTAGTTACCTACATAGATAATACTGGTGATGGTCAGTTACTTTAGATACTTAACTGGTTTTATTATGTTATTTGGAAGCTCCTTAAACTTTTTTATTATCTTCTAAATTTCTTCAGTAAATATATATAAGGTACCTCAAGGCTGATTCAAATAGGGAAATGATTGAGTTATTGGAATTGGATTTAGATCTTGTAAGTAATTATTTTATTTCGTTGTGTGTTTTCGTTCGTAATCTCATTTCTACTTTCTCTACATACATGGTATAATGTATAGGGAAAGTATTGTGACGAGGTCAAGAATTCGAGTTTTCGACGGAAGAGCACATGTTAAGTATCCATGAACTCAAATCGAATGTTTTGTGGAGAGATGTGTGTGTGTGTATTTATGTTAGTGTGTATGAGTGTAGTGTATGTGTGATAGGGAGATGCAACATCCCACGAGTGAATGGAGTGTTTCGAAAGTAATTTAGTACGATTATTACAATCAGTAAATACTAATCGAATATTACCTCCCCCCTCCCGATTTTGGAATAAATATTTGAGAAAATCAGTAAAAGATTAAAATCTTCAATAATGATAAATAAATAATCATTCCTTACGTAATTTTTAATTAGAAGATTAATGAC
Source organism: Amaurobius ferox (assembly GCA_951213105.1). Classification (NCBI taxonomy): domain Eukaryota; kingdom Metazoa; phylum Arthropoda; class Arachnida; order Araneae; family Amaurobiidae; genus Amaurobius; species Amaurobius ferox. Next base: position 25,713,552 of record OX578142.1, on the reverse strand, counting down.
ACAAGCTTTCGAACGCTAGCATGAACCGTTCTCGAGATATTGCACGTTTTCCAAATAAATTTATAAAAAAATTTATATAAAATTAAAAATGTAGTAAGTATCGTCACATATATTCACTTTCCATATGCTATATTATGCAACATATTTTTCCTAAATTTAGATGGTTGCATTCACGAGATCAAATACTTAATGTAATAGTTTTGTCTCTGACGCTCAAGAATTCTCCAATACTCATTTATTGCACGGGATATTAATTAAATGCTCATTGCATTTTGCATTTGAATTCATTCGTTTGGACTAGTAAGATGCCAAAAGCCCTCAATTTTAATTCCGTTGGTTATTTCAATAGCAAAATAATTGTTCTGTAGATCTTGTATACCTTTACTTCCCTGTAAAAGTAGTAAAGTCATTGATTGCAAACTGTAGGGAAAGTCATGTTCTGCCCAGATTAGATTTTTTACAGTACGTTCCCCACAATCCTATCGTTCTTCAATACATAATTTTCGAAGTAAACGGATCAAGGGATGGCTCTCAATTTTTCAAACTTTTTTTTCACAATTTGAATAAACGTTATAAAAACATAATTATGGGTAACAATGTTACGAAACTGAATATTTGTTATTCGATTTTTAACACTTTACAACAAAGTTGAAAAGTGTTTATGACTTTGTTCATTCTGCCTGTCTGTCTGTCTGTCTGTTAGCACGATAACTGCCGTAAACATAACGTAATCAAAATGAAATTTTAGTATGTTGTTCAGACGGTCTGTAGGACCTATGGGAATATAAATGAATAGTATCACCCAATTAGTTTTGGATTGAACCCGGGTTGAAAAAATGAAATACATTGAACCCTATGGGACCTAATTTTTGAAACATTTTTTAAGCGCATTTAAAATTCACAAATTGCTTCGAACATTTTAGGTAATATTCAAATAATTCCATAAAATATATAAAAAAAAATTCAGCAAAATATATTCAGTAGTTTTTTAGATAAAAATTAAAATAATAATTACACCACTTATATGAAGCGATCACGTGACCATGATATGAAAAGATCACGTGACCCACTTCAAAATGATATATGGCATCCATCTTGTCTCAAAATCGTGATTTTTAAAGTTCTTTTTACTTCATATTGAGTGTTGTATCCGTCCTAAAACCACTTTATTTTTGCTTAAATTCTGTGCATCTACATATTGAAACAACCCAATTACAATATATTTGAGTTTAAATGCTCATCCAAATTTGATTATTTCTACAACGAAGCTTATTTTTCACTTATGTAAAATGTAAACAGCAAAATATGTAGAATGAGTTGTATTGGAATTGCTGTATTTCTTTAACATAAAATTATTTAGCTCATGGAGTCTGCATAGCTGATGTGAATGATATATTCATTGATTTTACAAAGAGAAGGACGGTTTTTTTCGATGAAGTTTTAAGCATAGAGTTTAATTACTTTTAGCTCCATTGTCTTAATTTTTAAATAAATTAAATTATTATACTATTGTGATGAATGAAATGAATGGAAAAATGTAATGAATGAAATGCTGCTTTTATAGAGAGAGACAGGCATGTTATTTTTTTCTATGACGTCATTTGAATGAATTTCAGCTGTTTTCGATGAAGTTGTCAAATATAATAAATTATCGTAGTATTATGATAATTCTAAAATTATTACCGAGGAATGTATGTCATTTTAGAGATGTTTAAACCAAGCAATTTATATTTCAATGAAGTTCATTTGAATGAAGCTCATTTTTTTCGATGAAGGTTTAAGTTTTCAAATATAATAAATTAATGTAGTATTGTGATAAGTTTTAAAATATTACCGAGGAATGTATTGCATTTTAGAGATGTTTAAATAAAATTGCATTGAAGTTGGAAAGTGTTTCATAATCAATGCTTTAAGCATGATTGATCTTTCTTGTTTATTAACACTTTACAACATAGTTGAAAAGTGTTTATGACTTTGTTCATTCTGTCTGTCTGTCCGTTAGCACGTCTGTCTGTCGTTAGCACGATAACTGCCGTAAAAATGACTTTATCAAAATGAAATTTTAGTATGTTGTTCAGACGGTCTATGGGACCTATGGGAATATAAATGAAGAATATCACCCAATTAGTCTTGGACTGAACACGGATTGAAAAAATGAAATACATTGAACCCTATGGGACCTAATTTTTCAAACGTTTTTTAAGCGAATTTAAAATTCACAAATTGCTTCGAAAGTTTTAGGAAATATTCAAATTATCCCATAAAAAAAGATGAAAAAATTTTTGGCAAAATTCGGTAGTTTTTTAAATAAAAATTAAAATAATAATTGCACCCATATTATATGTTATATGAAGAGATCACGTGACCCACTTCAAAATAAAGTATGGCATCCCTCTTATGTCAGAATCGTGATTTTTAAAGTTCTTTTTAATTTATATTTAGTGTTGTAGGCGTCCTAAAACCGCTTTATTTTTGCTTAATTTCTGTGCATCTACATTCTGAAGCAACGCAATTACAATGTATTTGAGTTTAAATGATCATCAAACTTTGATTATTTCTACAACGAAGCCTAATTTTCAGTTATGAGGACTGTAAACACATAAAGATGTAGGATGAGTTGTATACGAATTGCTGAATTTCTTTAACACAAAATTATGTAGCTCTTTGAGGCTGAAATATAGCTGATATGAATGAAATATCCATTGATTTTACACAGAGAACAGACGATTTTATTGACTTTTTCGATGAAGTTTTAAGCATAGAGTTAAATTACTTTTACCTCCATGGTTTTAAGTTTCTAAATAAAATATTGTGATGAATGAAAGGAATGGATTAAATGCGTATGAATGAAATATTTACAGATTTTACATAGAGAGCCAGGCGATTTATATTTCAATGACGTCATTTGAATCAAGTTCATTTCTTTCGACGAAGTTTTAAGTTTTGAAATGTAATAAATTAATATAGTATTGTGATAATTTTAAAGATATTACCGCTGAATGTATCGCATTTTCGAGATGTTTAAATAAAATTGCATTGCAGTTGGAAAGTGTTTCATAATCAATGCTTTATGCATGATTGATCGTTCTTGTTTAAAATGTTATCATTTGTAAAACGTTAACATGTAGCATTCAGAAGGTATTTTATGTTTTTGATCTCAAATGGAAAAAATTAATAAGAATATAAAAATACAAAAGCTCACTTTTATCAAATGTGTAAATGCTTCGTAAATAATTTTAATTTGAATTGTATAAGCACAGATGTTCAGAAATTATCACAAGCCGTTGAGATATTATTATTATTATTATTTTCATATATAGCACTCAATCTCTCTAAAGAAAATGAGAAAATCAAATAAAATATGGCGCGGTGTTTCCAATTAGTTAGTATCAAAAGCTTATTGATTATTGGAAAGCTCAAACTAGGCTAACACATTTAACTTTTCGTACATTTTTTCGAAGAAAAAAAAATACATGAACGCATAGTAGTGCAAAAATTTGCTCCGAAAATAATCATTTTATAAGTAGTAGTTTTTTTTATTTAAAAGCAATTGAATAACAGTAGTAATTTACAGAACGATAAGCTATACCGTTCTAGAGATATTGTACTTACTTTCCTCGTACGAAGAACTAATAATAATTGTGACTTGTACTACTTTTCTTGATAGATATACTTCTTTTAGCAGTAGAATAAGTAAACTTTTTTATTTTTACCGATTTATCCCATGAAAAGTATGGTGATCGTGATTTAATTGCATGTCGACTATCGCCTCAATATATCAGTTGTATCCCTGGATACCAGAAAGGATTTTGTCAGTGTGTTTGTTGTTGGGTGGATGTCAAATATAGTTGTTCTTTCATAATCTTAAAAACCACTTTAGCGATTTAGACCCAATTTGGGTGGCAAGTTTCATATATTATGTATATGTGAATGTAGAAAAATAAATATAGTTTGGCTATAAAAGAGGATTTTGTCAACATCGCAGCCCTTCGTAATCTTAAAAACCGCTGAAGCGACTTTGACCCAGTTTGGGTGGTATATTCCATATATATTGTCTAGATATGAACATGGGAAAAAAAATCGAAACATATATATATATATATATATATATATATATTATTATTATTATATATATATATATATATATTAAAAAAAAGTAGCTGACGTTGCCGCCTCCGCTGTTTGACACATTTCTCGGTTCTCGGGATTCTTTGCTTCATTGCACATAAAATTATGAAATTTGGTACACTTGTAGAAAAAGCTTTGGGGATACGCTGAAATAAACCGTTTTTTGATATATATTGTAGTTTAAAAAATATTTAATGTCAAAGACAAAATACTTGAGGTGCGAGTTCGCGTCCTGGATAGACTAACAATAGCTAGACCACGAATTTTTGCAGGCAGGTACCTACATGGGTGAATTTTTGCAGGACGGAGCCCCTTTTTTTTAATTTCGATGTAGTTTTTGAGATATTTTACTTTTTATGCACTTCTGAGGTGAACTTTTTTTTTATATCGGCACGTTTAGCGATTTCTCTGTCTCGTACCGTAAAAACTATAGCATACAAAAATATGAAATTTGGTCCATTTATAGAAAAATAATAGGGTAACACGATGAAATAAACCGTTTATCGATTTAAACTTTAGTTTGGCATGAAATAGCTTGCGAAGCGAGCTCAGGATCAAGGAATTCAGTTTTTGGATTCCCTGGGCTAAGAAAAATCCCTGCTTTTACCTCCTGCGGAAAATAGGCAGGGATAGAAAAGCGATTTTTGAAAGTAGAATTTTTAGGATAGATAGATATGAAGCTAGCTCTGCGAGCGCAGCGAGTAGGAGACGAAGCCTCTCGAAGGGAGTTGCGCGAGCGGGGCGAGCCGGGGGCAGAGCCCCCTTGCATATTAAAAAAAAGTAGCTGATGTCGCCGTTATTTGACATATTTCTCGTTCTTCTAGTTTCTTTGCTTTATACCACAAAACTATAGCATACAAATATATGAAATTTGATGCAATTGTAGAGAAAGGTTTGGGGAACACGCTGAAATAAACCGTTTTTCGAAATACATTGTAGTTTAAGAAATATTTAATGTCAAAGTCAAAGACAAAATATTTGAACTGCGAATTCGCGTCCTGGGCAGACTAACAATAGCAAGACCACGAATTTTTGCAGGCATATATCTACATGTGTGGATTTTTGCAGGACGGAACCCCTTTTTTAATCTCGATGTAGTTTTGAGATATTTTACTTTTTATACACTTCTGAAGTATTTTTGCTTTTCGTATCGGCACGTCTGGCGATTTCTCTGTCTCGTACCGCAAAAACTATAGCATACAAAAATATGAAATTTGATACATCTATAGAGAAATAATAGGGTAATACGATGAAATAAATCTTTTGATGAAATAAATCTTTGATACGATGAAATAAATCGATGAAATAAATCGATTTAAACTTTAGTTTGGCTTGAAATAGCTCGCAAAGCGAGTCATGAGGATTGGCGAATCGTAGCGAGCAGGGGGCAGAGCCCCCTAGTATATGTGTGTATATATATATATTTAAAGACGTATTAAAATATAATTATTGAAGAGAAATAGTAAAGCATACGTAACAAACAAAAGTATTCAAATACCAACCAGAAAAAACGCAAGAGAATGTCAGTCATTTAAAACTAAGGCTAATGAGGTTATGATTCCAATAAATAAGATACCAATTAACAAAAAAATCTTACCCATCTGAAATGGAACCCATATTCTCAACGATATTCTATGAAAACTTTTTTAAAAATCTGATGTGGGCTACATATGACTTTCCTTATATAATACAATGAATTTACTTCTTTCACAGTTAAAAAATGGTGAAAAGATCCATGGCACATTGTTTGTAACTTTGAATTGTATATTTGGCGCTTTTCCGGATGACAACATGTAACGCTGTTTCGTGCCCAATTCACTTTTATTTCACGCAATTCTAAATTAACAATTATCAATATTGATAATATCCTCAATAATCCATATATTAAAATATTTTAATAATAAATTCATCAATTAGGCATAATTTTCATTAACTTGTCGTCATTTTTGCACTTTTGACGATATTTTCGGCAATCTAGAACTAAATATCGCCAGATTCCTCGCCAAGTTCGCCATATGTATCATTAAGCAAAGTTACAAATAAACGGAGAAAAGCGCGTATCTTATATACTAGAAGTATGCCCGCTATATGATGGAATTAAAAATCTGCTAACATTGCTTCCTATTTAGCGCCATTTTTATGAATATGGTGACATTTTTATCAGTTTGAAGATATTTTCGTCAATCTGGCAATGTTTAAAAAAGTCGCCAAGTTTGCGACATCCCGCCAAATTTTTCGCCAAGCATTATGGATGGATGCACGGTAATTGGAAGGAAGAGTTCCTTTCAGTAGACCTTGGAACGGACGGAGAAGTGGGTAATTCTTATAGTTGTTTGTTATGTCCTTTCCAAGATATTGAATTTTCATCAATTAGTCGTCATTTTCATTGATTTGGCGTCATTTTTATGAATTTGGCAACATTTGTATCAATTTGACGACATTTCCTTCAATTTGGCAACATTTAAAAACTCGCCAAGTTGGCGATATGCCGCCAAATTTAACGCCAAAATTTCGCCCATATTCTCAACGATATTCTATGAAAGCTTTTTGCAAAATTAAATAATACAAAAAGCTATAAAGATAATATTAAATGCAGAATAAGCTTGATATAAGATAATTAAATAAATTAATAAATATACTCTATTTGATGAGAATATGGGTTCCATTTCAGATGGGAGGGATTTTCTTGCTAATTGGTATTTTATTGGAATCATAACCTCATTAGCCTTAGTTTTAAATGATTGACGTTTTCTTGAGTTTTTCTGGTTGGTATTTGAATACTTTTGTTTATTGTGGATACTTTACTATTTCTCTTCAATAATTATATATCGTTATTACTTATAAATTTCATCTTATTTATATGCTGCAATAGCGCAGTATAGAAATGTAATTTTAATTATACCGTTTTTTCTAATACATTTGTATTGTTAAACTTACTAGTTTCATATGCTTAGTAATTTATATGTAAACGCTTTAATTATATATATATATATATTATATATATATATATATATATAAATATAAAATTGTAAATCCAATGTTAATATATATATATATATATATATATATATATATATATATATATATATATATATATATATATATATATATATATATATATATATATATATATATATATATATATATATATATATAATATGGCTATAAAACGATATTTCGTCCAAATCAGTACCCGCTATAAATCTCAAGAACCGTTGATGGGATTTGGACCCAATTTGAGTGGTGCATTGCGTATATTGTATAGAAATGTATATAGTTTGAATCAGAGGTGGAATGCCCATTTGTTTCGCGATGAAAGTCTCGAGAATGCCCTGATCAGCTAAGTCTTTTTTTTTTTTTAAATTGAAAAGGGAGACAATTTTAAAATGTGTTTACTATTATCACACATAAAAGTTTGAGTTATGTTAACTAAAAGTAAATGGACACTATTGTTTAGGGAAGAAATCAAGAAATATTTTTAAATGTACACAGTTTAGTGTGGTTTCGGCCACTACATATATAAAGAAGTCTCTGAACTTTCTGACTGTATTAATACTTGATCAAGCTGAATTAATATAGTTAGAAAAAGGATTCACAATTTTCAGTGGATTTTCTTTTTCAGAAAAACCGTACACACGATTTAAAAGTTCGTATTTACTTCTTTATCATATTACTTTTCTGGGATATAAAAATTATTTTACATACACAATGCTTAAATTTTCAACACAGTTTTTGACCTGTAAGTCATTATTCCGTAAAAGAATTATTTCACTACTCGGCATCGATTTCTTCCTCGAAATGAATTTGATGGATTTTCATTGGGAGTAAAATCCCAAACTCGAATGAAAAAACATAAAATGCTTATATCATTCACAGTTTTGAGAATACGAGTACTAGTTGGTACCTCAGTTGAATTTAATATAGTTATGTTTCGAAAAATAATTTAATGGTATAATGTTTATAATAATATTAAACATCTGCTGGCGGAAAGCAAAAATCGTTTATAGATCACAAATGGCCGTGGACCATAGTTCGTTCCAAAGTCATTGCTTCTTGTCCATACCGTACATGGAATCAATCAGACGGTCAGTGAGAACAAAATTCCTTAAAGCAAGATTTTATAATTTTTCTGCTATATATTTATATTACTTCAAATCCAATAGCGATGCAGAATATTATTTTAGCCCCGGCCATCGTTAACAAAATTCTAAGCGCTCAGGATGATCAGCTTTTTATATGGCATATGTCGTTTCACTATTGAAATTACCCTGAATTTTAACAGAGCGAGAAAAGAAAATCAGCCGACCATTAATAATAATATTTAATGTTATCACATTGAAACATTTGCCGGTTATTGTGCATAAGTCGATTCACTATAAGAATCACCCTGAATTTTAACAGAGGCGAAATATTTAAGACGATCAGTATTACTAATGATATTTAATGTTGTCATATTAAAACATCTGACTGTTATAGGGCATAAGTCGCTTCACTATAAGAATTACCCTGAATTTTAACAGAGCGAGAAAAAATATTTAGCAGACCAGTGATGTTAATAATAATATTTAATGTTGTCACATAGAAACATTGCCCGTTATATCGCATAAGTCGCTTCACTATAAGAATCACCCTGAATTTTTACAGAAAAAAATATTAGCCAACCAGTGCTGTTAATGATAATATTTAATGTTGTCATATCGAAGTATCTGCCTGTTATAAGGCATAAGCTGCTTTACTACAAGAATCACCCTAAATTTTTACAGTGTGAGTAAAAAAATTAACCGACTAGTGTTATTAATTAATGATAATATTTAATGTTGTCACAACGAACATCTGCCTGCTGTATGACATAAGACACTCCACTGTAAGAATCGCACTGAATTTTAACAGAGCGAGGGAAAAAATTAGCCAACCAGTGCTAATTATAATGATAATATTTAACGTTGTCACATCAATATGTCTGCCTGCTATAGGGCATAAGTCACTTTACTGTAAGAATCACCCTGAATTTCTACAGAGCGAGAAAAATATTTCGCTGACTAGTATTATTAATGATATTTATAGTTGTCCGTAAGAGGGGGGGGGGGGGTATAAGTCACTTCACTATAAGAATCACACTAAATCTTAACAGTGCCGGGGGGGGGGAATAGCCGACCAATGTTGTTAATTAATGATAATATTTAATATTGTCTCATCGAAACACCACACATTGCGCGATTGTTTGTACGACTACAATCTAAAAAATGCTTGTACTCTAACGCCCACAAGTTCATGGGTGAAAGTTGACTTATGTAACTGAATCTGTTTCTGTTAATGTCCGTTATGAATTCTCAGTAAGAGTTATTCGTGATAGCGCATAAGAGAGAACGTTTAGCAACGCTTGAATTCAATTGGCGTCGGAAAAATTCCCCCCTTCTATTCGTTAATGTTTTTGAATCACTTATACCTGGGTTAGGATTCTAAAGATCCGGAAGTGCACTACGACTTTGCACAGCCATCGAAGTATATTTATGTTTTAGTCACGTGCAAATGACAAAGAAATTCTGTATACAATATATTACTTAGTCTCATTTGCATCTCTACTGATAAGTAGGGTGTTTCAAAAACGCGGCTACGGGGCCCCCTTTTTTTTACTTATTAGGGATATACATATAATGTAACTTGGAAAAAATGTACCAAATAAGCTATAGAATCATAACAGTAGTACTAGTTTATAACCACAAAACCCGCCTATAAGGGGTGTTATCAAAATTCGGAAGACACTCCCATTGCAGATACCAATATCCATGGACCGGTTTCGTACTTTTGCGCTCGTCAGCATTCACCGGTCCATGGATGCTGGTATCTGCGGTGGGAGTGTCTTCAAACTTGTACTAGTTAAAAAGACAGGGAAACAAACACTCTTAAAAATTCAGAATGAAACTTTTTAAAATAATTTTTTGTTTTGTTTAATAATCTAAGGCACTTGCCTTTGAAAATAGCTGTCTTAATCAAAAATTGGCCTAATTTAGTCCTGTCAGTGCAACAGTTAAGTCACCGGAGAAGGGATGTTCTGGAGGGTCTTCGAGACTTTTTTCACCCCACCGCCCGGGAGAGGAGGGGGGGGGGGGCGGGGGCGAAAAGAAGGAAATGTGCAACGGTTCAACCTTCTTCTAAGTCACCAGGAAAGGTTTTGGCCGGAAAACTTAAAAATCACCATTTTTCAGAGAGTAAGTTTAAACTAAGTTAACATCCTTCATATCTCTCTCAAAGATTTGGCCACCCACGTTGCGATTTGGTGACTTCTGTTCACACCCTTTCAGTACACAAGCTATTTTCCTATATCTTTATCTGAAATTTTAGTCAACCCCCCCCCCCCCCCACACACACACACACACACACAGTTCACTGATTCTGTTTGTGCTGATTACTGATTTGGTATTCAAAGGATTGTGGGTACGAGCAGGAAACGTTGGTGGGTCTTTTCCTGTGCGATATCTGTTTAACCTGCAAAGATAATACAGGATTCTTCCAGAACCCCCAAATGAAATCGTCATATTTCTTCCCGCATTTGATTATTTGGGTCTAAACGTAATTGTCACTTAAGGGGTTTCGTAACAGAAAATTTTCAAAAAAAATGAATATTTTTTTTTATTAAACAGGAAAGGAGGGAGGGATTAAGTAGTGTAGAATCGAATGACATAAATATACTTAAATTCTTTAATTAAAACTTTAAGAAGTTAAACGTTAAAAACATGGTTTTCTAATACTTGCTGTGTAAAACAAAACTTTAAAATTTTATTTCCTCAGAAATTGAATTCTTGAAAAGTTTAATGTTTAAATTGGTATAACTAAAAACAGATTAGTGTTAGAACTATGAAATTTAAGACATAATTTGTCTATAATGTTAACTTTAAGTTTGTCTTCAGAATTTGTGCATAAAATTGTAAATTTTTAATATACGGTGTTTCATACATAAGTCTGTCATACAAAATTAGCGGGTTTTTTTCCATTAAAACATTTTAATATTTTTTCATATTAGTATATAGAAAATTAATATATATAAAGGCAAATTAAAAAGCATGCTTTTCTCTAAAAAAATAGCCATCTTTACTTTGTAAATAGAGTGTAATAATCCTAGTTCCTAATTAGATCAAACTATTTTGTATTTTAATTTTTTTTAAATATTTTTTTTATTTTCTTTGTTTTCTTTGCGTCTTAACTGTTGTAGCGTTTTTAACACTTTACAACATAGTTGAAATGTGTTTATGACTTTGTTCATTCTGTCTGTCCGTTCGCACGATAACTGCCTTAAAAATGACTTTATCAAAATGAAATTTTAGTATGTTGTTGAGACAGTCTGTGGGACATATGGGAATGTAAATGAATAATATCACCCAATTAGTTTTGGATTGAACCCGGGTTGAAAAAATGAAATACATTAAACCCTATGGGACCTAATTTTTCAAACATTTTTTAAGTGAAGTCAAAATTCCCAAATTGCTTCGAAAATTTTAGAAAATATTCAAATAATCCATAAAATATGTAAAAAAAAAAAAAAATCAGCAAAATATATTCGGTAGTGTTTTAAATAAGAATTAAAATAATAATTACACTCATATACATAATATGAAGAGATCACGTGACTCACTTCAAAAGAAAATATAGCATCCATCATTTTTTCCCAGAGTAAAAATCGTGATTTTTAAAGTTTTTTTAAATTTATATTTAGTGTTGCATCCTTCCTAAAACCGCTTTATTTTTGCGTGTTTTCTATGCATCTATATTCTGCTCCAACGCAATTACAATATTTTTTAGTTTAAATGATCATCAAACTTTGATTATTTCTACAACGAAGCCTAATTTTAATGGATGCAGAATATAAACAAGTGATTGTAAGATGAGTTGTATAAGAATTGCTGAATCTTTTTCACACAAATTATTTAATTCTGGAGTCTGGAATAAAGTGCATGAATGACATTTTCACGGCTTTAACATAGAGGGCCAGACGATTTATATTTCGATACCGTCGTTTGAATAAAGTTCATTTTTTTCGATGAAGGTTTAAGTTTTCAAGTAAAATAAATTATTGTTGTTCTGTGATAATTAAAAAAAATATCACCGCTGAATGTATCGTATTTTAGAGATGTTTCAATAAAATTACGTTTCAGTTGGAAAGTGTTTCATAATCAATGCTTTATGCATGATTGATCTTTCTTCTTCTCTCCCCCCCCCCCCCCTCCCGCTTGCTTTTTCTAATTTTGCAAAATGGCCCGCGAAAATCATCAAATTCCGAAATTTAAGATTAAATTTGTAGAAATGTATTAATTAAATGTTTGTTGTATACGTAATTTTTAAACAAAGCCTCATTACTCTAGGGTGGATCATTCGAGATATTAAGGTTTTTGGAATTTCGAAGAGTTGAATGTTTGAAAAGCTGTTTGATGGAATTTCTTAAAATTTGGAAATCTACCTGTAGGTTACTCTGATGCTAATTAGATTTTAGTACAATTCTAAAAAGTAGAATTAGCCTTTTTCTTTTACAAATTGGTCCGCAAAACTGTCAAAATCTGAAATAAGAGACTAAGTATGCTTAAAAGTATTCATTAAATGCTTATTTTACACGTAATTTTTATCGACGAAACGATTAAGCCCACTTCCATTCCATAACTGTAGGACAAACCGTTTCCGAGATATTTAAGTTTTTGCAATTTTAATGAGATGGCGACATTTTTAAATACATTAAATTGTCTAATGCAAAAGAACATTAAAACTTCAAACTGAGAAAAAATCAAGTAGGTGTCCGTGACAATTTGAGCAATTAAATTCTAATGGATTATGAATTTGAGTCTGTGGGGAAAGTCAGGTGCTACCCACATCAAATTCTTTTACTTTTCCTACAATACATGGTAATATGAGGGAGAAGTATAAGAATCGTGTCGAAAATCGGAACTCGAGTTTTCGACGGATTTACACGTTTCAAGCACTCTAGATCACAAATACCATGTTTAACGTGACGTCTGCGTGTGTCTGTCTGTGCAATGTATATATCCACTTAACTCTAAAACTATTCCGGGAAATTGCACAAGATTTGCCAGTTAAGTCACTACTAGGTTACCGTAGCACTGATTATATTTTGGTATGATTCGAAAAAAATTAAAAACGACCATGTTTTGCCAAATGGCTAGCAAAATCTTTAAAAATTGAAATAAAAGGCTAAGTACGCTTAAATATATTAATTAAATTCTTGTTTTATACGTAACTTGTTAAGACAAAAAGTAAAAGAGCAACCCCATTCTTCTAGAATGAAACGTTCTTGAGATATTTATGTTTTTTGGAATTTTGAGGTGCTGGAGATGTTTTAAAATGCGCAAAGTTGCTAAATGAAAAATATGTATTAAGACTGCAAAATTGATATTATTTTCAAAATGTATCCGTGTCAGTATATGTAATTAAGCTCAATGATGTCTGAATGAGCGAGGAAATTAATTTGAGTCTCTAGGGAAAATCACGTGTTGTCCACATCAGATTTTTTTTATTATTATTATTTACTACCTAAAGAGTGGGAGCCCTGTAACATCATTTGTGCTTTATTTGTTGGGGCTTTTGTTTGTTGTGCGTTATACTTTCTTCAAAGTCTTTGTTCATAAAACTTACAAAACAATTTTTTTTATCCTTCTTGATGTTACAAACTTAACCTGCTGTCCTATTATTTCCTTACTTTCTCTTAGTAGCCTATTTATTACTTTACAACTTACTGTGAATGGTATAGAGATTTATATTTTCACATTCACTTGGCCGTCATCATAATGCAATTAACATTTGTTCTGCCTACAATTAAGAGAAACGTGGAAAGCGAGACAGATTTTAGTGACCCGTAAAGGACTTAATGAAAAGGAAATAAGACGTTGCGCATCGGTTGGTTACAGGAGCCCCACCTAACTGATGCGCTAACCCCTTTTTCCGCATTACTCCACTCATGATGACAAGCTAACCCTGCAGAAAATTAATATTTTAGCAATTTTTCTTATTGATGGCAATCACATTTGCCATCTGTTTTTACAACTAAGAAAAAATATTTTGAAGCATTTTTTTCTCGGTATCTGCTATAAATAGAGCTTAGATCGTGATTGATATTCACTCACCATCGAATTTCGAAGGAGTTAGGGTGTGTTCACTAAGGATTTTCACTTTCTGTTCTTTTCCCATTTCCGGTTAACAAGTTTTAATTATCTGGAAGCATTTATTTTTCAAGATTGGCTTTAAATAGAATTTCGGTGATAACTGATATGGATTCAACATCAAATTTTAGAGGAGGTTGGATGATTCATTAAGAATTATCACTTCCATTTTTTACCCCTTTCCGATTCAAAAAATTTCCGTAAAACAATTATTTCTCAGAATTAGCCATAGATAAAGTTCGGATGAGGAATAATATGGATTCAACATTAAATTTCAGAGAGGATAGGGGTTTATTAAAGATTTTCACTTCCTGATTTTTTTTCAATTTCAAGTCAAAAAATTTTATTTTCTTGAAACATCTATTTCTTAGAATCGGCTGTAGATAGAGCTTAAATGATGACTGATATGGATTCACCATTAAGTTTGTAAGGGAATAGGGTTTCACTAAGGATTTCAAATTTCGTTTATTTTCTACTTCCGGTTCAAAAATGTTACTTGAAGCATATATTTTTTTACAGAATCGGCTATAGAAAAGCTTAAATGGTGACTGATATGGATTCAGCATTAAATGCTAGTTGTTAAGTAACACACATTGATTTCGTTATTCAAGTTTTATATTTAAATTTGCATTTGTTGTGAATTTGTCTATTTTAGTTTTGTAATAATGCTATGGCAACACTCTTGGGTTTCTGTAGACGTGGTCAGAGGAACGAGCGGTTTTGTTTACGAGTTGACGTTGGCTGTACGAATGTTAAGTTTTGAAGTAAAGTTTCTGGTTCCTGAAAAGCAGTTGTAATTATTTTCGTACATATTGAAACGTGTGAAGTTGGGTAAATTTCTAGGGCGTTTCTGACACTAGTGGCAGCAGTAAAGGTTTCACTAAGGATTTCCATGTCCAGTACTAAGAGATGTCAGTTTCGATTCAAAAATTTACATTTTCTTTGCAACATCTATTTTTCAAGATTGCTATAGATAGAGATTAGATGATGTTTGATATGAATTCGGCTTTGAAATTCAGAGGGCGTGGGGAGGTCAAGCGAGGGCGTAAAGATTTTCACTTTTCATTCTGGAGTTTCGAATTTGGTGTTGAATCCAGATTCTAAAAAGTTCAAACTTCGCCATCAATTATCCGTAAAATCGTATTCTGTAGAGAATTCCTGTCATTTTCGTGATAACTTTAATACGAGTAAGGGAATGGGGCTCACTCATGAGAGTTGGAGAACGATTGCCTACTTTTTCCCACCTTTTCGCAATGTTTACCAACTTATTTTAAATTATGTATTACTCATTATCTAACGTTTTAGTAGCGTAAACTAAAATTTTTGCTTGATACGGTATTTCTCGATTTTTTTTCAAAGTGTGATAAATTTGCAACGGCTGAAAACAAAATCTCAATTCAACGCATGTTTAAACCTAAGGAATAATACTACAACAATTCTACTTACGATTTATATTTATTAAAATACAATTTACAGCGTGGAATTATTTGAACATAATTGACATTTAAAATAAAATTTATATTATAATTACCATAGATGCATTTAGCGCCGTTTTTCAATACTAATACTTCAAATATCTCATCAAAACTGCAAAAATCTAATATCTTGAGAATTAATTTTTAGCACGATTTCAGATCGAGCAAAAAGTTTATTCATATTAAAATCAGTTTTAAACAATACCTTTTTATAAATACAAAACCTAACTTTGATAGTCCATGTGGTAGACTGCAGTATGCAAGCAAGCCACTTTGCAGGGATGTGTATTAGACAATCATAAAAAAAAAAAAAAAAACTATAGCAGGGAATTACGCAAATATAGAATAAATATATATATATATATATATATATATATATATATATATATATATATATATATATATATATATATATATATATATATATATACATATACAGGGTGTCCCAAAAAGATTGAAACGCGCTTTAATCCTTTACCTGTTGAAGATAAGTGGGCAATGTGAATTGCAATAATGTTGAAAGTAAGGTAGGAAATAAGACTACGTTAATGAAATAGTCCTTCCATTAATTTTCAAAAAGTTAAACTTTTTAAATTTTTATACGACGCCCCTGGACAAATTTAGTCAATCAAAAAATTTTTATTTTTAATGCAACAAGATTATTAAAAAAAACGCATATCTGTATCTTTAAAATCAACCGAATTATGATAAAGGAAAAAATCTGACTTATGCCACTTTTCCGTACCATGTGAAAGACTGTTTCATCAGTGAAAATAGGGATCATAAACAAATTGACGATAAAAATTGTTTAGATCAAAAATACGTTAATATGTGTTAAAATTTTTTATCACAAATGCATCTAAATAAAGCATTACACAGACAGAGATCATATAAAGCATTGATACTTACTACGCGGTTAGGTATCCTATGTATTATCATCCAGTTTTATATTTTTTGTGATATGTCACAAATTTGCATTTTTAATTTGATATAGGGTCCCCATTCACAATGTTCAATTTTCAATTAAATATAACTCGCTCAATTTTAAAGATACAGATATGCGGGGTTTTTTTAATTATCTTGTTGCATTAAAAATGAAAATTTCCTGATTGATTAAATTTGTCTAAGGGGGGCGTATAAAAAATTAAAAAGTGTAACTTTTTGAAAATTAATGGGAGGACTATTTCATTAACGCAGTCTTATTTCCTACCTTACTTTCAACATTTTTGCAATTTACATTGCCCACTTATCTCCAACAGGTAAAGAATTAAAGCGCATTTCAATCTTTTTGGGACACCCTGTATACTATATCATCCATTATATTTAAGTCATTTCTGCGACATGACATTTAATATATTTTTTTATTAACTTTGTTTCCATTTTATGTAGAAAGTCTATCACGTAATTCATGAACCATTTTGAGTAGAATAACGCATGCTCAAGTTATGCAAACCACCCAATTTAGGAGGTCGATATTTCTGGGTTCAAACCATGAAGGCTAAAAGGATCTATCTAGTCTTCATGATTCAAACCAACAACGGTTAGCCATAACCGGGAGTAAATTCGATGATGAATCTAGTGATGAATACGAAATTGGCGGTTCGTTTGGGTTTCGCCATGGTTAACTTCTAACCGGCGATGGTGAATACGGGGATAAATAGGCATGCATGTTGACCTAGAGCTCCTAAATACTCCTAAATATATAGGAGTCTTAGGTTGACCAGTAGATCGCAGGCGCTTTCCTGATCTACAGAAATTTAGTAATGTTGATGTTCACAGAACCCGTATATAGGAGACATTGCGTGTAAAAAGCGGTTACTTACTTTTAATATTTATTGTCATTTTTAACATTTATTGTAATTAAGGAGTAAAAAAAGGGAGGTTTGATCCAATTTATAGTATCAAAAACTAAATAAATTATAAATATTTGTTTAGTTATATAAAGTTTTCGATCAAAACATCTTAAAAGGGATGTACGGTTATTTACTTCAAATCAGGCGGGTGTAGAATATGAATTTAAAAATGAAGAGTGTGACTAGAGCAGTGATTCCCAACCTTTTGTTTTGTTTGGAGGAACCCTTGAAATATTTTGTCAAATCTCAGGAAATCCCTACCTTGCTGACACATTAGATTTGGCATGGTTCATTACAAAATAAACGTGTAAACCAGTAGAGTTAATGAATTATAATTAACTCTTGCTTTTGAATAAAATATTACAAGGGCTGCCTATTTCTATTTATTAATAACTATTAATAAAAAAAATATGATATTTTTACTTTGCATCTGGCGTACTGTTACAAACAAACATTGTAATAATTTTGCGTATATATTTTGTAATAAGTTTGTGTTAGTATAATTGTCATGTTAAAACTTCGATTTTTTTTTTTTTTATATATATATACTCAATTACAATAGAGGTAGCAATTTTTCTTTTCAAACGTTTGTAAATTCTCGCTGAACCCTAGTTGGGAAATTACTGGAGTAGAGCATGATTCAAATCATTTCATCTGGTTCTTGGAAAAGTGTTATGTAGATCTTTTTTAAAAGCTGCTGATACATTTTGTGATTTTATCCATGCCCTTTCTTGGTGTGTGCAAATTCAGTGGTTCTTCCCCATCTTTGTATATGTGGGTAATTAGGTAACTCGGCTTTTTCTATTTGTGCAAAGCACAGGTAAAGCTGAGAGTGATTACGACATGACCTCCCATATCCTTTTACATTTTTCACCGTATATGCTCGGGGAAACCATTGTATTTGCATAGCCTTTTTCTCTAATGTGGTTTCATTGTAACCCAAATTTGACTGTTTCCGTCGGAAAACTAATAATTTACGTTTTATCGCTGCATTTGAAAGCTGCGCATGTTACTAATAAAGTTTGCATAGAGGGCGTAAATAAAAGAATGTCACAAAAGGAGAAATGAATACATATAAAGTAATGTGCCAGCATGTATTTTATTGTATGCGTGAAAAAAGATGACAGATGGAGTTTTTATGACTTAATCGATTTCTATGTGAGCACCTTTAGGCAGGGCTGTCCTGAAGAAAATTATTGAGAGTATGCGGTGCTGTCTTATTTAAAGAGTATTGAAATTGCGGGGTTCCAAAGGACAGAGCCCCTAGTGAAGGTGTGAAAGGGGGACGCTGCCCCCCTTGAAAATTTTTGAATCATTTAGGCCATATAATTGCCATTTTTAAGCCCATAAATCACTTTTTTCACACTATTAATAGCTTAATATTTAACAGGATATATATATATATATATATAATTTAAATAATATATATATAAAAATTGAATATATATATAAAAATATTGGATATATATATATATATAAAGTGAAAGATTTCAATCGAAAAATATGCATAAACTACTATATGTACAAAAAAAACCCATCTCTAGCATATCTGTTACAAATAAGTAACTATAGACCAAGACTAAGGATAAAAATAGAAGGTAACATATCACTACAATGGAAAGGGGGATGAGAAGAATATTAGGATACAAAAATCATAATTAAAAAGTATATATAAATATATATATATATAAATGAAAAAGAAAACACGGCAAAAATGAGAAAAGGCAATAATAATAAGGATCATTTTGTAACTTGGAATGCTTTCTATTTTTTTTTCCTGCGCTTAATTTTATTTTCTTGTAACTTTTCACTTACTCACTTACTTTAATATTATCTACATACATAATTCTCATTCCTTCCTTAATGCCCACTAATATTATGAAAAAATTATTTCCATCATATGGCAACATCAGTTTACACTTTTATTAAAACATTAAGAAAAGAAAACATTTACAAAATAGAGAAGAGTGGTCAAAAAATTATAATTACTTTGCTGTCAATTCTTTTATACGTTCACTTTTTAACTAATAACCTGTAGCTGTAGTAACTAATATAAAATATTACTATTAAAAAAAAAGGCTGAACTTTGTTGAAAGTTGCCAAACAGCAAATACAGAAATTTGAGACCTTGAGAGTACGCGGCGCGTACTCTGTATTTTTCAAAATTTCTTGAGTGTACGCGGCGCATACAGCACTTACCCTTTCGGGACAGCCCTGCCTTTAAGGAAGGTAAAAGCCAAGAATAAAGAACATTTTCTCACTTATTGGTGGCAAATCTTTTGCCATACTATTATTTTTGCTGAAATTTCTTCTTTCAAACATATATTTCTCAGGTTCTACTATAGATAGAGACTAGATGATGGCTGATATAGATTCAGCATCCTATTCCGGATGAGAAGCTTACTAAGGATTTCCATTCTCGGTTCAAAAATTTTCATTTTAGTTGAAACATCTATGTCTCAAAATAGGCTATAGATAGAGCTTAGATAATAACTGATATGAATTTAGCATCAAATTCTGGAGGCGATAGAGTGGTTTATTAAGGATTTCCACTACCGGGTCAAAAAAAGTTCTTGAAACATCTGTTTCGCTAGACTAACTATAGGTAGAGCTTAGATGATGACTGATATGAATGTAGCATCCAATTCCAAAAGGGATTGAGGATTCACACTTCCGGTTCAGAATTTTTTTTTATCTATCTATGTACTTCTCAGGATTGGCTACAGATAGAACTTAGATCTTGGCTGAACTGGAAAAAGCTCCTAAATATACAGGCTGGCGCATCTTGACTCCCAATTGAAACGCTTTCGGTACATGACGAAAAGATGGTTACTTTCTCGGAATCTTGAGGCAAGCAAAACATTCTAGCCTACTTTCTTGAACGAACAGCTAAATTGCGTATCAAATAACAGCCATGTTTATAAATATGGAAAACACGTCTACAAATAATTTAAAATATTTTCTAGCAAAGACTACAAATTTAGTAATCTGTATTTAAAAACACCATTAATAGCGAACGCGAAAATTTACATTTTCGAGTGCCAGAGCGCTTTCAGACATCATAACGTCCATCATCAGTGGCAGTGTTAATGAAATAACAAACATCAGCTTTTATGCAGCCCGAAATCCCGCATACAAAATTTGCATATGGGAAGCCGGATAAACCGATACTAAAATTATCGTAAATTACAAATAAGTACATAAATAATTCAAGCAACAATAATTTAAATTTACAAAATACGTACATAAATAAATCAGGCCAACCAATAAACTTTTTCTTAGAAGTAAAGCACTAGATTTCTAGAAAATCATATAAGGGAATTCCGGAAATTCATACTTGCATAGAGTCGAGAATGGGACGCCAGGCGAAATTAAGTGTTTGAACAGGATCGAAGTTACAAATAGAGTCGCTAGAAATATTAGTGAAGAGGGATTCAAAAATTAAATATAACGGGGGTTATTTCAATTAATTAAACGAAAAGTTTTATCAAAAATAGGGTAAATTAGTAGGAAAGAACAGTGGACAACAGTTCGTTATTTTTAATATCACGAGCATGTTCAGATAAACGAATGCCAACAGTACCCTTTGTACTATCAATATAAAACTTATAATTATTTTCGGGAGATAAAAGGGGGACTACATATACCCCAGCTTTACTCAATAAATTACGTTTTTCCTTAAATTTATCAGTACGAATACGACTAAATAAAGAGGTAACCGTAGAATGGGCTGGTCTGAACTTAAATTCACGGCTAAAATGAATAAGGGGACGAAAAATCGCTGGATGGAAGGAAAGTAAAAATGCGTAATAGTTCCGTCAAAATTGAAGCGATCACACCATTTACCATACTTCAAAAATGTTCTTGTTACGTTCCTTATGTACAAAGTATAATGTATAAGGAAAGTATTGTGACGGAGTCGACAATTCGAATTCGAGTTTTCGACGGGAAAGCACGTTTCAAGCATCCCTAAACACGAATCGAACATTTTTGAGGTGGTGTGTGTGTGTGTGTGTGTATGTGTGTGAGTCTGTGGAGAAGATATCTCATGAACGAATGGAACGATTCGAAAGATATTTCGTACAAAAATTACAATCCGTGATTACTGGAAGCCTATTGTTTCGCCTAATGTTCAGAACTTATTATTGCGGAATGTTCAGAATCACCCTAAATTTTCGAATGAAATTTTGAAAAAAGTCAGGATAAAATCAAAACATTTAATG
Source organism: Amaurobius ferox (assembly GCA_951213105.1). Taxonomy (NCBI): domain Eukaryota; kingdom Metazoa; phylum Arthropoda; class Arachnida; order Araneae; family Amaurobiidae; genus Amaurobius; species Amaurobius ferox. The sequence goes on along the minus strand of OX578142.1, from coordinate 25,691,713 downwards.
AAATTACGTAAATAGACATTTCTTGTGTAATGTTTCCTTTGAAAACGATTGACATAAATTTTAGAATGCTAGCATGAACCGTTCTCGAGATATTGCACATTTTTCAAATAAATTTATCAAAAAATCACATGAATTAAAATAAAATATTAACTATTGTGAACTATGTTTACTTTTCATATGTAATATCATGCGATAAATTGGTGACATCATTCTCGTGGATCTAACTCGTTCCATTCATGAGAAAATATACTTTGGGTAATACTTTTGTATTTGAACACCAATAGTCATTTATCTGCAACAACAATAACTTAGTTCTCCGACCAACGCTAAATCAACGAAATGACGACTAGTTGATGAAAGTTCAATATCTTGGGAAGAACATAAGAGTAGACTATAAGAATAACCCATATCTCCATCCGTCCGTAACGTTTGACGAGAAATTTAGCGAGATGTTGCCGACTTTGCGACTATTTTAAATGTTGCCAAAGTGACAAAAATGTCTCCAAATTGATAAAAATGACGCCAAATGGGAAGTAATGTTTCGCAAATTTTGATTCCCGACATACGACGGGCATGCCTTTTAGTATATAAGAAATGCTCTTCTCTCCGTTTGTCTATAACACTTAGTGCTGCATTTTGGCGAACTTTGCGAATATTCCAACAATCGCCAACATGATTGACGAAAATATCGTCAAAATTGCAAAAATGACGCCAAATTAATGAAAATGACTCCTAATTGATGAATTAATTATTAAAATATTTTAATATATGGTCTATATCGCTTATTGGGTATGCTATCAATATTGATAATTGTTTATTTAGAGTTGCGCGAATTATAAGTTAATTGGGTGCTTTGAAATATGTTTACGTGTTGTCATCCGGAAAATTGCCAAATGTACAATTGAACCATAAACACAGTACCGTGGATCTTATACATTATTTTTTGACTGTAAAAGGAGTCAATTCATTGCATTATATAAGGAAAGTCTTGTGCTGCCCACATCAGATTTTAGTTTATCTTGTATTCGGAGGTATTTCACCCGTTCTCGGTAAAACTTGGAACTCAGTTACATCTATATGAATGCTCGCGTTTCTGCCGATTTCAACTACAAGGGATAATTTCTGTAGCGAATCGTATTTCAGACTAGCATACGAAGCCAAGCACTATTGGTACATATTTTTTTACTTTCCTTATATACATAGTGTAATGTATAAGAAAAGTATTGTGATGGGGTCAAAAATTCGAATTCGAGGGGAGAGTACGTTTCAAGCATCTCTGAATACAATTTTTAAGGTGATGTCTGTGTGTGTTAGTCTGTGGAGACGATATCTCACGAATGAATGGGGCGATTCGAACGAAATTTGATACAAAAATTACAATTCATGAATACTGGAAGCCTATTGTTTTTAAACGCAATCGAATGTTCAGAACGTCTCTAAATTTTCGATTAAAATTTTGAAAACGCATCAAAATATCAAAACTTTTAATAAAGTTACGCAAATAGTCATTTCTTACGTAATTTTTCATTAGAAAACGATTGACACAAACTTTAGAATGCTAGCATGAACCTTTCTCGAGATATTGCACATTCTTCAAATAAATGTATCAAAAAATCACATAAAATAAAAAAAAATATTAACTATATGTTCACTTGTCATATGTCATACAATAAATTTGGTGACATCATTCTCGTGGATCTTGCTCGTTCCATTCATGAGAACTTATTCTTCCATCCATAACGCATGACGAAAGTTTGGCGACGAATTGGCGGACCTTATATATAATATTTTGACTGTAAAAGTAGTATTGCATCATATATAAGAAAAGTCATGTGCTGCTATTTTTATAGATTGTAATGTGGTGTGACTCATAGCCCAATATGAAAGTGAGGAAGGTGTCACAGTTGTGCTACAAATCTGGAATATATATATATATATATATAGTTTAAATATAAAATACCAGGCATATAAAACTAGTAACTTTAACAAAACAAATATATATTGAAAAACTGTACAATCAAAATTACATCTACTTATTGCGCTAGTGCAGTATATAAATGGGATGAAATTAATAAGTTATAAAGATGAATTAAAGTACAATATTTGAAGAGAATAATAAAGCATCTATAACAAATAAAATAATTCAATTTCTTACCAGAAAAGACTCAAGAGAATACTAGTCATCATCAATATGAAAAACCAGGAAACAAACCTTATATTTTGAAATGATTTTTACTTTCCCTGCAATACATGGTAATGTATAGGGAAAGTATTGGAATCATGCCGAAAATCACAACTCGAGTTTTCGACGGATCTACACGTTTCGAGACCTCTAGAATACGAAAAAACCATTTTTAGCGTGACGTCTGTGTGTCTGTCTGTCTGTGTGTCTGTCTGTCTGTCTGTCTGTCTGTGCAGATTTTGTATCCACTCTAACTAAAAAACTAATGGACCGAATTTCACAAAATTTTGTAGGTAAGTCACTTGTGGGCGGGGCTGGTGCTGATTAGTTTTGGGTACGATTCGGAATAAAAGAACCCGCCTTTTTTTGCGAAATGGCCCGCAAAGTTTGTATCCACTCTAGCTGAAAAACTAATGGACCGAATTTCACAAAATTCGGTAGATGAGTCACGTATAGGTCACCCTGGTGCTGATTAGGTTTTGGTACGATTCAGAAAAAAATAACCTGCCTTTTTTTGTAGAATGGCCCGCAAAAATTGCCAAAATCTAAACTAAAAAGCTACGTATGCTCAAATATATCCATTAAATGCTTGTTTAATGCGTAATTTTTAACGACGAAAAGAATAAGATCAACCCCATTGCACTAGGACTAGCCGTTCTCGAGATATATTAGTTTTTTTCGTATTTTTCCACCCCACCTTTGAAAATAAGTCCAGTTATCAAATGAGAACGAAAATTGAATTAAAAGTGAATTACATTTAATTGAAATAAATAGAACGTGGATATAAGTTTGCAGGGAAAGTCATGTGCTGCCCACATCAGATTTTTTTAAAAAATGGAGTGACGAACAAAGGATTGAAGGTAATGTAATTGTAAAATTGTCAGGGTGTGACTACAGTACATCAGCTTTAAATGACGATATTACATATTGATGATGACTGTCTTGCATATTGATTTTTTTCATGTTGATGACTTGTATTCTCTTGAGTCTTTACTAGTAAGAAATTTAATTCTTTTGTTTGTTATGGATGCTTTACTATTTTTCTTCAAATATTCTACTTGAATTCATCTTTATGACTTTTCCTAAATTTTGATCTTTTAATAATCTTTTTATTGAACATGTATCCATATTATAAATTTATTTTTAATTAAAAAAAATGTTTTTTTTTTCAGTATTCCCAGTCTGGAGATGTATTTTCTACCATGGAAGACGGCTGGCCGGATTCCTCTTCAATGCTACCATTATTGGCTCTTGGGAATGCTCATGCAAATCCATTCACTTCTTTATCACCTAGGTCTGAACCCACTTACCACAGCAATAACCCTGTACTACCACTTCCTAGTAATATTCCTATTCAAGCTAATGAAGGTTTTACTAGTATTTTGCATAGTACATCATTAGAGATACCTACTAGTGAAGAAACGTTCCATACAATCCCCTCATCAATAGGTATGTAAAACACTAAATAGTACATGCAAATTTTTTGTCTAAATATTATATCAAAATGTTGTATGACATGTGAAGATAGTTAGTATTTGTCAGTTTGGAGTAATTGTATTCTTTAGGATATATTTTTATAAAAATTTATGTCACATGTAAATAGCTTGATTCGTTTCCAAGATATGGCAACTAATGAATTTTACGACACATTGCTGACAAATTTGGTAACTTCTAAATCTTCAAAAATGAAGTCAACTTCTTACTATTTTGATTGAGAGCTAAAATCTTTACATTTCCATGTTAACTGTAAAAAAAACTAACTCGCGTGAAGCTTAAATCAATCATACCTAGATCCAGTGAACCTGGTACACAGTACACTAAAATATATGCATCAAACTGGCCTATAACATGAAGAATTCCAGCTGCTTTGTTGGGTGCAGAAAGTTTTGTTAAACTTGCCACCTTCAGCTAACAGTTTAGTCACTTTTTTAAAAAGCTCTTAACTTCGAATAGCTCTTGATCACATAGTTGCCTGAAGCTACGATGCAGATGAGTTTGCTCTCTGCCCACTATGTAAGTGTAACTGGTGTAATATGCCCTAAATAAGCACCCAGACACATGGCTGCACCACAGTCTATGCTCTGCAACACCTTCAGGATCAGCCGAAAAACAGGGGAAGGGGGTTGTTGTTGTTGAGACCCAGACCGTCCGATCCACCAGAAAGGTGTAAGGTAACTGTTTGGACGGACGGGCAGGGGAAGGGGGGTATAATAATCAGAATTATAGTAATTATAATGGGTCATTTCATCTTAATTCAGCCAGGCCATGACACCAACTAACTCAGATTTTCATGAATTTTACTTGCTTACCACCAAGTTATTAATCCATGTAAATATTTTCCTCTCTAGGCCACATAGTTCTTGAAATATAAAATGTCAAAGTTTTGGGGAATTGCATATACACATGATTTTTCCTAGACTCCACTTTGAGAGGCAGTACTTTGGAAAAAATTCATGCCTCTATATCCAATTTACATATCACCACTAAATGTTTACCACACTAGGGAGTTCTGCCCCTTGCTTGCTACTCTTCACCAATCCCCGTAACTCGCTTTGCGAATCAAGAGGCTTCGCCAAATACTCGCTGGCACTCGCAGAGCTTGTTTTAGGAGCTATTTCAAGCCAAACTAGAGTTTAAATTACAAAATGGTTTATTTCACCATGTTTCTATATCATTCCTCTACAAATGTACCAAATTTCTTATTTTGTATGCTATAGTTTTTGAAGTACGAGACAGAGAGTTCGAAGAAGGTTCCAATCTTTGCCTCCAACTTTCTGGTGCTTGCTTCACGAGCTATTTCAAGTCAAACTAAAATGTAAATCAAAAAACGGTTTATATGAACATTTTCACCTATCATTTCTCTGCAAATGTACCAAATTTTATATTTTTGTATGCAATAGTTTTTGCAGTAAGAGACAGAGAAATTTGGGGGATGCTCCGATACATAAGAAATTTTTTCACTTCACAAGTTCATAAAAAGTAGAATAACTCGTAAACTAAATGGAAATTTAAAAAAAATGTGGTCTGTCCCGCAAAATTCATCAATGCAGATACATGCTTGCAAAAATTTGTTGTCTCTAGTCTTAGTCTGTTCAGGATGCGAACTCGCAGCTCAAATATTTTGTCATTGACTTGGACATTAAATATTTCTTATAAACTAAAGTTTAAATCGAAAAACGCTTTATTTCAGCATGCTCCCTAAACATAAGTGTACCAAATTTTGAAGCAAAGAAACATCTAGGAAAGAGAAATTTGTCAAATTGCAGCATCAGCTACTTTTTAATAAGTGCAAAGACATCTTTATTAAATGAGTATTATGGCATAAGACACAAGTTATCAGCACACTTTTTTTAATTGATCTTAAAATAATGGTCTAAATGGCTGTGAAAGAAAAATGATGGCATTTTGAATGCTAATATTTTTAGCAGCCGAAAGGTTGGTCAATCCAGTAAACAAGAACCACAAGGTCATTCTTTGTCATATCGCACAATTAAATTTTGTAATGATACCTACCAACTCAGATTTTCATGAAACATTTTTTGCTTCTTACTACCACCAAATTACTAATCCATATAAAATTTTTCCTCTCTAGACCACATAGTTTTTGAGGTGTACAATACCAAAGTTTTGGAAAATTGCACATAAATGATTTTTCCGAGACTCCAATTTTAAAGGCAGTACTAATGAAAGAATTCATATCTCTAGCCCCGTTCACATGCACAATTTAAAGCCGGTATCATAGCCGTATTTCGACTGTGTCACCGTTCACATGTCCAAGCGGGGAAAATACCGGTTCGAAAGAGGGTTGAAAGGAGGTATGATTTCCTTCCTTCTTATTTGAGGGAACGAAGGGGGTAGATTGGGGATTTTTACCCACAATTCCATTCGCGCAACTGCGATTTCTTGAAAAACATGGCGGATACTGAGATACCTCGTGGACCTTGTTTACAAATTCTATCTGAAGATTGAACAATAATGATGAATTTATAGCTTATTATATAGATTATTTTGCATTCATTACACGGACTTATTTACGAATTAAACGGATTGATCCTTATTATACATCAGAATTTAATGAACGGAGAATCCTACTGAAAAAGACTGATGCGGGTATGTACATTTTGTTTATCTGAGCTAACTGTTATATCATGAATTAGAAATATTTGTTACTCGATTTCAGGATAATTTTTATAGAAATGTTTGTTTCTTAATTGCAAAATGTATACAATTAAGTGTTAGTTAAAAGTCGTAAGCCAGTTGATTTTCCTTTGAAGCAGCAACTTTAAAATATAATGTTCTGTTTCTTGGGCAAATTTTCTGGATTTATCTAAGTAGTTTTTAACAAATGATAAAAAGATTTTCTTAGTTTTATATAAGGAGAATGTATATTAGATAAATCTATCTTAATACTCATTTATTTTATATTGTTAAAAAGGAGTATAATGTGTTTATATTTAAATGAATATATGTTGTTAATTATTGTAAATAAATTAATTATACATTATATTTCAAGTTTGATTATTTTAGTTTTGTATTCTAAGCTTTTACTTATCAATGCGAAATGTTCCATAACTTGAGATGATTTGATTATGATGCCAATAATTATGATTCGTAGAGAATTGCGTTTTATAATTATGTATATCAATAACAAAGTAAAATGTTTCAGGCATTCAAAATAACTTTGCATACATACATTTTGCAATAAACTGAACTGTGTAAATTAGCTTACAAAATGCTCTCCCCCCCCCCCCCCCCGCCTTAAAAAAAAGAAAGAATACTCCATGATTGCTAGTATCAGAAATATAAATTATTTTTATATATTTTAGATACTAACTACATATGAAGACGATTTTAATTTATTAATTTTATTTTTGGATTACTTAGAGGACCACCTATTTTACATATCAATGAAACATGTTCATCATAAGTATTTTTTATACTGCTATATTAAAAACATTATTTTTAATTGCGGTATTAGTGGTATATGAGATTTTTTGTATCTGGGCCATGCAGTAAGGTCTTATGTGTTTTTAATAAAAAATGAGCTATACCGATTTTGTAATAGTTAAAATGTATTCGGTATAAATATGCATATTTTTTTCTCTATGCCAACTTCTTATATCGATTTGTCTTGAATAAAGTTTCTTAAAATGGTGTTACACTTTTTCCACTAATTCAAGTTTATACGTCATAATTTAGCTTAAAAACGAAGATTAAATGAGAAAAACTTTCTTTTTTGACTTTTAAGAATGAATTCTTTAAACAGTTTCATGGAATAAAACATTTATATATATATATATTATTCAATAAGCATATATTTATAGTTTTAAAAATATATTAAATTTAATTTTGGCATATTATTTTTAATTTGATGTTTAGTTTATAAAGATCCAAGTTTAATTTATATACATTATTTCGATTTAATTTATATATATAAGATTATTTTGTTTCTCATTTCGGCATATTTGTGATATTAAATAGATAAAATAATAACACGGGATAATGAATTAAAAATAATACGCTTTTTAAAAAAGCAATTAAAAAAAGAAAAGAAAAAGATATATTGTTTACCAAAAATGAATGTCAAAAGCATTTAAGAAAAATTGGTCCTAGCCCTTTAAGCGGGAGTAATGGGGGTTGCACATGTGAACGGGTCTAGAATGGATCCCGGAAAATACCCCCTTTTTCACCCCAATGTTTCATGGCCGGAAAATACGGCCTTGCATGTGAACGGGGCTTCTGTGTCTAGTCTACATATCACTACCAAATTTTTATCATATATTAATAAATTTCTGTATATTTTTGGAGAAAAAATATAAATACTATATAAATATTGCCTACCTCTGAGAGACACTACAATTTAATTAGTTTAATTTTATTAACAAAATTTTAATTGTGAAGACTCCATTAAGTGAGTATTATGGTGTAAGGCACAAGAGTAACTGGGATCTAATTTTTTTAATGGAATCTAAAAGTATGATTTAAAAGGCTATAAAAAAGGTGGGATTAATATAATTTGTATTGGGATTACATTTATGGTATTGCCATAATATTTATGGTATGTTAGCTTGTAATTTTTTGTGCATAATGTTTTACAGTGAGACAATGCAATGGGTCTATTTTTTAATGTAGTTTATGATTACATCAATTAAATATATGTCAAAGAATATTTATTTAAATTACTAGAAGGTTCTGCCCTTGTTTGCTGATGCTTGCCAACCCCCATAACTCATTTTGCGAGTCAGGAGGCTTCGCCTCCTACTCACTGGTGCTCACAGAGCTTGCTTCGTGACCTCTTTCTTTCCACATGCTACACAGAGCTGTAATACATCCATTGTTATTCGCTAGTACTCACCAAACCCAGACCTCGCTTTGAGAGCTATATGTTTTGCAGATTGTTCTTTGTACAGTCACAAAAAATCATGTTTTGTTTGTGTAAATTATTTATTTTAATATTACTTTTTGAAATGACAATAGCATTATGTTTGCAAACTCCTGGAACTCTGCGTTATACTTACTCTCAAACTCTTGAAACTCGAGGGCTCCTCCTCCTGTCCACTCATTAACTGCCCGATTTCACTTAACAAGCTTTTTCTTCATGGCTACTATGCATGTGTAATAGTTTAGGCGCTCCCCTCCTGCTGGCTGACACTCACCATCCCCGTAACTCAGCTTCATGAGTCGGGAGGCTTTGCCTTCTACTGGTTGGCTGTCAATGAGCTTGCTTCGCTAGCTCCTTGTAGTTAACTGCTGCGCAGGCATAATACGCCCATTGGGCTGTCTACTAATCATTGATGCTCACCAACTGCCAGAGATTGCTTTGCAAGCTATATATATTTAAGCTAAATATATTTAAATTAAGAGTTAAAAGTATTTTTAAAAGCTGATCATTTTTATAGTTTCAAAAATTATAAAAGTGCAGCCCTGTATGCTTTTCACCTGTCCATATTATAAAAAATCATCAAGAGAATGATACTCGACAAATCCAGCAACCATGCTTTTATTTATGTCGTAGTTCAGATGGTTTGCCACACATGACTAGTAACTATGCATAATCCCAAGTTAAAAATGTTGCCATGGGCTTCTATGGAGGTGAGCCTTCTGAATATAGTATTCTGTACTCCCACTAATGTCATTTTTATCACTTTTGCAACATTTTCATTAAATTGGCAACATTTAAAGTTGGCAAGTTGGCGACATCCTGTCAAATTTTCACCAAGTATGCAGACGATATAGGCTATTCTTATAGTAGATTCTTATACTCTTTCCAAGCTATTGAATTTTCATTAATTAGTCATCATTTTTATTGAATTTGTGTTATTTTTATCAATTTAGTGGCATTTTCATCAATTTGGCATTTAAAAAATAGTCACTAAGTTGGCAATATTTGCCAAATTAGTCTCCAAAATTTCGCCAAGGATTACTGACTAAGAAATATGTTATACACTTCATTTGTCCATAATTATGCATATTGTCTGCAAGGAATTTATTTTAAATTATTTGCACTTGGGTAGAATAACTTAATTCATAAGTTAAAACAACTAGATTAGGGTGGTATTAAATCTCCACTTATCTTTCTGGCTGCTAAAAATAAATTAGCAATCAAAATGCCAGCACTTTTTGTTCAATTAAAAAAAAATGTTAATAACTCTTCTGCCTCATGCCATATACTCAGTTAATGAAGACCAGTAGTGAAGTGTAAAGGGAATCTGGGGAGATAGTATATACAAAAACAACTTATCACCAAGTTATTTTCTTTCTATTCATCAACCAAACTTGATAAGAATATAAAATATCCCCTCTAATATATAATTAAAGTGAGAGTTACTTGGTTGCAGGTTATTTAAGTAGCCACTGTCTCCCTAAATTCCCTTTATGCTTCACCACTGATGAAGACGTCTTTGCACTTAAAAATGTTTTAATAAAATTAAAGTAATTAAATTTTAGTGAAGTTAGAAGTCATTGAAGTTTTTTTACCTTCTAATTTTTATATTAATTTAAATGTTTTTTTATGTACTGTTCAGTGTAATTCAGTCTGTGTATTGCTTTAGACAAAAATATCACATTTACTGTCCATTATTTTATTTTAAATTCATTTTTCTCATTTTTTTATCTCATTTTATTTTGACATCTGATAATTCAGCATATTTATTAATTTAACACCGCTCAAGTCCTGAACATGCAGGATTATCTGAAGTTTATTGTATAATTTATTTTATTTATAACCCAGCTAAAATATATAGCATGAAACTTTATTTACAAATTTTGGTTCTCAGTTTTCATCTTCACAAATCATTTTAACATGCTTCACCACTGTTTTCAAGCACAATAATAATAATGATAGAAAAAATAAAACATTTAAAAAATCAAAATGATATATATAATTTAGGAAAGTTAAAATGTTGCATTTTGAAACTTATTCTCTCGTACCAACTATCTAAAAAATTCACCACTTGGCTGATGACTGTCTCCTATTCATGAGAGAATTGTCTATCAAAATAAATTGCATTGATAACACTGAAATTTCAGCAGAATTTTGACTTTAAACGTTCATAACTTTTAAACTATCAAATAAAATAAAAGAGAACTCGCCATGGTGCATTGTCATATGAGCTGCAGTACCCCTGCACCAAATTTCATAGCTGTATTGGTAGCTTGGATATTTTCCAGTGCATGACACACACACAGGTGCACATTTATTCTTATTAAGATAAAGTATTTATGCTTCAATCAATGACTTGCAGCTGGGACTGGCCTTAACAAAAACCTGATTTAGATCCATTTTGGTTAAGGCACCCTTTGAGTGCATATCATTTGGAATTAACCTATTAAGCAAGTTTCATGAGAAATTAAAAATATAATTTTCTCCCTCTCATTCAAATTATATACTATAAGTATACTTTTATGTAAGAGTATAGGGTTAGGAGATGATCTGTGAGTGTTGTGCCTGGTTGCTAAACATCATACCCAACACTTCAGACAAATTTTGGCAGAATTGATTATTACATCTACTATATACTTGTCAGAAATATACCATCTACTGGTACTAATTATTTTCTTGTTTGATCCAGACCGTCCAACCTACCCGAAGGTGTAAGGTATCTGTTTGGACAGCCAGGACAGTGCCACCAAATTTAGACTGGGGGTAACATCCACAGGGACCATGCCCTCCTTCCCCTACCACCAACCTTTCAGAAGGACTTATAGACCTATATATATATTTAATGTGCCCATACTCTGTGTGAACACAGGGACAGTTTGGGCAGAGCCAGGAATCAAACTCAAGTCATCTAAGTGCGATCCCCACATGTTAACCACTGGGTTGTCCCACACCTTATTGGTACTAATTGCAACCATAAAAAATGACTCCAAACTCCACCTCTGTGACACATAGGGAATTTCAGCTATCCACTACTGACAGCATTCCACTTAGCTATGATGTTGTGAACATGAAATTTGCATGAGACCACAGACACAAACAGGCATGGAAATCTGTAATCAAGTGGTAACATTAGAATATCCCAAATTTGTTGATGTTGTGTACTTTAGTAATTTATCAGCATAGTTGCTGTAGCACTTGTGTTTCAATTGGTGTAATTTGTTGAATCCTAAGAAAAAAAAAATTAGTTTAGTGGGGAAAAAATGTCAGCTTTACAATTCCATCATGAGCCATATGAATACCTAGTATTTTTACAACTTGACAGAGATAGAACTCATGTATCATTTGCTCTTTATTACATTAAGCTACTTTTAAAACAAAAATTATTAAAAATTTATATATGTGTGCTATATGTGTTTATAAAATCTTATAAAAGCTTTCCCTTTATGTCTTGAAATTTATACAGGCTGGGTATTTGATGTTTTACTTGTTTATACTTAATTATGTTTACAAATTTCAGGTTCTTCAAGTGTTGGCTGTGCACTTGCTGAGTCTATAGCAACATTACATAATGATTCTGATCCTATTTCTACCAGTATCATCAACAACTTATATAATTCAGATCTGCCAGAACTCCTCTACTCAAATCAAAGTCTCTCAGCACCTCACACTGAGCATCTTCTCATGCATGATTTTTTCACTGAGAATGATTTTCAGCTTGCAGCAATGACACCAGGTGAGTTTTTATTGGAACTCTTTGGGCAATCAATCAATCAACATGTTTATTGTAAACTGGCCTAGCCCAAACAATAGATATGGCAACAGTGTTGGGCGATATCCAACCCATAAACTTATTTCTAGTAACTGAACATAAATAAAATGCACTAGAGGGTCAACAAAACACATCACCAGACATTAGGATTTAAATGAAATCATTTTTATTTTGGATCTAAAACAAGATCAATTTTTCATGAAATGATCATATAGATAATTATAAATTACAGCTAAATCACAAGACTTAAAATTCTCATGCAGTATCTTGATGCAGTAAATCGCAGTATTAATAACCAGCAATTAATATTTCTATGTATTGAAAGCAGTCAAATGAGTCATACCATTTCTGGACACATAATGCTGTTGGTTGCTTTCTCAGTCTTTCACTCATCTGTGACATTTCACCTAGGAGTTATATTATACTCCTCCATCACAATCATTCTTGATGGGAGATTTAACCTCCAAGGTATCCATCAGAATGCCTTTTTAAAAATCTCTCTTATTCTTAAATCCCTTATTTTTTTTCCAGTCATTATTGTTCTGCCAATTCGACTTTTCTAAAAAATTTTGTTCTTTTCTATTACTAGGTTCCAGGTTTTCCTCTCTGGCATTGAACACATACTTATCATTCCTGCAATAACTGCCCTTTTTAACACTTTACAACAAAGTTGAAAAGTGTTTATGACTTTGTTCATTCTGTCTGTCTGTCTGTCTGTCCGTTAGCACGATAACTGCCGTAAAAATGACTTAATCAAAATGAAATTTTAGTATGTTGTTCAGACGGTCTGTAGGACCTATGGGAATATAAATGAATAATATCACCCAATTAGTTTTGGATTGAACCCGGGTTGAAAAAATGAAATACATTGAGCCCTATGGGACCTAATTTTTCAAGCATTTTTTAAGCGGATTTAAAATTCACAAATTGCTTCGAAAATTTTAGGCAATATTCAAATTGTTCCATAAAATATATAAAATAAAATTCAACGAAATATATTCAGTAGTTTTTTAAATAAAAATTAAAATAAGAATAACACCTCTTATATGAAGCGATCACGTGACCATGATATGAAACGATCACGTGACATACTTCAAAATGATATATGGCATCCATCTTGTCTCAAAATCATGATTTTTAAAGTTCTTTTTAATTCATATTGAGTGTTGTATCCGTCCTAAAACTACTTTATTTTTGCCTAAATTCTGTGCATCTACATACTGAAACAACGCAATGACAATATATTTGTGTTTAAATGCTCATCCCAAATTTGATTATTTCTACAACTAAGCCTATTTTTCACCTATGTAAAATGTAAACAGCAAAATATGTAGAATGAGTTGTATTAGAATTGCTGTAATTCTTGAACACAAAATCATTTAGTCCATGGAGTCTGCTTAGCTGATATGAATGAAATATTCATTGATTTTAGAAAGAGAAGGACGATATTTTTTGATGAAGTTTTACGCATATAGTTTAATTACTTGTAGCTCCATGGTCTTAATTTTTAAATAAAATAAATTATTATAGTATTGGGATGAATGACATGAATGGGGGAATTATTTATGAATGAAATGTTGCTTTTATAGAGAGAGCCAGGCGTGTTATTTTTTTCTATGACGTCATTTGAATGGATTTCAGTTGTTTTCGATGAAGTTTTCAAATATAATAAATTATCGTAGTATTATGACAATTCTAAAATTACTACCGAGGAATGTATCACATTTTAGAGATGTTTAAACCAGGCAATTTATACTTTAATGCCGTCATTTGAATGAAGTTAATTTTTTTTTATGAAGGTTTAAGGTTTCAAATATAATAAATTAATGTAGTATTGTGATAAGTTTTAAAATATTACCGAGGAATGTATTGCATTTTAAACATGTTTAAATAAAATTGCATTGAAGTTGGAAAGTGTTTCATAATCAATGCTTTAAGCATGATTGATCTTTCTTGTCATTATTTTGTCTAGCATCGCCACTGGGATACCTGTTATATCTAGATTCTAAATTTTTTAATGTGCAGCAGTCAGTCATGTAATAATTAGAAAGGTCCTTGGACTCCATTCTGTCTAACATATTTGTATTGCTTGAATTTTAAGTTATTTGTACATTCAGAATTTTTCTGCAACATTTTGTGCTTACACTTTTGTTCTCATTTTGGTACATTCTAATATTATTTACATGTTCAATATGGTCTTGCAGTACTGTTTCAATTCATTTTATCTTACTTATGACATTTTGGAAATCATTAATGTTTTGCAACCATCCAGTATGTGTAACCATTATCTAATATTAGGCAATGCCTGCCCCATAAACTGACTTCTAGTACATAAATAAGATGTACTAGAGGGTCTGATCACATATCTAGACATTTGAATTTAACTAAAATCATTTTATTTACAATTTGTACATGGATCTAAAACAAGATCCATTTTTCCTGAAGTGATCATATAGATAATTAAAAATTATAACCAAATCATGAGACTTAAAATTCTTAATTAGGATATCATGATGCAGTAAATCACAATATTAATAACCAGCAATTAATATTGTTATAAATAAAAAGCAGTCAAATAATCATATCATTTCTAGACATGGGATGCTGTGGGTTTCTTGCTCAGTCTTTCACTCATCTGTGTTATTTCACCAAGGAGTTATTGTATACTCCTCATCATGATTCTCATTAAGAGATTCAATCTCCAAGTTGTCTATCAGAATCCCTTCTTTCCAAAACTCTGACTTTTCTCGAAATCTTGAATGAAGGTTATTCTTATTACCTGTGATTTGCCGTAAGTGTACCCTTCTGATGATGCTCATTTTCTGCTTTCCTCTGAGGACGACCTGAATTAAACTTTACTGATGCAGTTTTCCTTCCCCTGTACTTCCCCCAATGTCTTAAATCTGGAGGGTTGGTTGTACCAGAGTTGGACAGTATCGAAAATACATGTATTTGAAATACATTTTCAAAATACATTTGTATTTTGTATTTTGTTGTAACCTAAAGTATTTTGGTAGTGTATTGAAAATACATTTTCAGAGTATTTTGTATTTTCAAAATACTCAAAATACATTTCTTCAGATTTCAAACTATTGTGTTTAAACCGCAGATGAATAATTTCCAAATGGAAAAAAGGCTAATTAGTCATTGAATTTCTTTCTAGAACTTAATCTAAACATCCTTTATCAACCAGGTGCCAATAAAGATGTTAATTAATGGGATGTTTAATGTCTGTCGTGACCTATGAAAAATATAGTTTCTGTTATAAACTTTACGTTTATATTGGAATTATATAATATTGTTTGGTAGATGGCTCCTTTCTGTCTATTTGGATAAAGAAAAGAGGCAAGAAGAGAGCTTGAACTTGCATTCTTTGTAGAAACAGAAGCATAGGCAATCCAAGTTCTACTGTGTGTGAATTGTACATATTTTTATATAAATTGAGGAGATACAAAGCAGCTAGTTATTGCACAGACATGAGAAAAGATGGAAGATACTGCTGCTCATAATGTAAATGTATTTAGGGAATTAATGGAATATGACGTGTACGGTATGCAGTATTAAATGAAAGATGTTTTAAAGTGATACCTATTGATAATGGAAAAGTATGGTGGGAATGCCAATTATGCAAACTAAAATGCGCGGTTATGATTGAAACTTTTGAAAACACAACAAATTTTAAAACGCATCTAAAGGTAAGATTTTAGTTTTGTGTAGTAGTACCTCGATTTCACGAGTATTTATGAGAGTCCCTTGGCATTTGTTTAATTTAATCATGGTGGTGCT
Source organism: Amaurobius ferox (assembly GCA_951213105.1). NCBI lineage: Eukaryota > Metazoa > Arthropoda > Arachnida > Araneae > Amaurobiidae > Amaurobius > Amaurobius ferox. The sequence goes on along the minus strand of OX578142.1, from coordinate 25,675,594 downwards.
GTATCATGCAATAAGTTTTATTGGTAGCAAAAAATATGCCATATTTTCATTTTTAGGTAAAGTGTTTCCTTGAAACATCTATTTCTCAGGATCTGCTACAGATAGTGCTTAGATGATGACTGATTTGATGTTAGCATCATATTTCAAAGGGATTGGAGGTTCACTATGGATTTTCACTTTCGGTTCTTTTTCATTTCCGGTTCAGATATGATCATTTTACTTGAAAAATCTATATCTCAAAATTGGCTATAGATAAAGCTTAGATGATAACTGATAATATGGATTCCGCATCAAATTCTAGAGGAGATAAGGTGGTTCAAAGAATTTTTACTTTCAGTTTTTTTTTCCATATCTGATTCAAAAATTTTCCTTAAAACAGAATTGTCTATAGATAAAGATTTTCCTCAGAATTGTCTATAGATAAGGATAATAACTGTTATGGATTGAGCATCAAATTCTGGAGCAGAGCCATGGTTCACTAAAGATTTGCACCTCCAGTTCTTTTTCACACCCAGCTTAACAAAACTTTATTGAAATTTTATTTCTTAAGATTGGTATAGATAGAGCTCATGATAACTGATATGAATTTAGCATAAAATTCAGGAGATGGTTGGGAATTCACTAAAGATTTCCCACTTCTGTTTTTTTTTTCTTCTTCATTAGGTTCAAAAATTTTCCTTGAAACATTTATTTCTAAGGATATCTAGAGAGCTTAGATGATGACTGATATGGATAGGCATCAAATTCTAGAGGGATATATGTGATTCACTAAGGATTTCCAGTTATGGTTTTAGAGATTACACTTCCTTTTTTCTGAAAATTCGTATTAGTGTATGAAATATGTATATAAAAGTGAATTAAAATGATTAATAGTTCTGTCAAAAATGAAGTGTACAAACCATATTTACCTCAATATGATGGTTTCTTCATATATTTCTTGTCTTTTACTATATGTTTGTCTATTATATAAAATGTGTTCTCCCATGGATGTATTTATTTTCTTTACTTATTACTTTCCTTATATACATAATATAATGTATTGTGACGGAGTCAAAAATTCGAAATCGAATTTTCGACGGGAGAGCACGTTTCAAGCATCCCTGAACACGAATTGAATGTTTTTGACATGATGTGTGTGTGTGTGTCAGTGAGTCTGTGGAGACGATATCTTACGAACGAATGGAGTGATTTGATTGAAATTTGAAAAAAAAAAACATAAACTTTAGAACTCTAGCATGACCCGTTTTTGAGATATTACACATTTTTCAAATAAATTTATCAAAAAATCACATGAAATAAAAAAAATATTAACTATTGTGAAATATGTTCACTTTTCATATGTAATATCATGCGATAAGTTTGGGTGACAGCATTCTCGTAGATCTAGCTTGTTCCATTCATGAGAAAAGATACTTTAGGTAATACTTTGTATTTGGATGTAAATAGTCATTTATCTGCTATAAGAATAACTTATTTCTCCATCCATAATGCTTGGCGAGATTTTGGTGACGAATTTGGCAGAATATTGCCAACTTGGCGACTTTTTTAAATTACCAAATTGACCAAAATGTCACTCAATTGATAAAAATTCGCCAAATTGATGAAACTGATGCAAAGTCAATGAAATGAAGACTAATTGTTGAAAGTTTAATATCTTGAAAAAAACATAAGAGTAGGGTGACCAACCCTCCTGTATTTCCTGGGAACTCCCGTATTTGAGATTTTATTTTTGGATCCTCCCGCTTCCTGTTCTGACCTTCTATTTCTCCCATATATTTCTTTAAAAATCAGGAATGCAAAATTTGAATTATATATTATTCCCCGCGAAATACATTCCTGTATAAATTGTAGGATTGAGATTTATTTTCATTAGAGATGACTTTGTTAATTTTTAATGTTACTTGCACAAGTACATTTCAAAAGATTTTGAGTTGTCAAATGCAAATCCTGTCCATTGTCTTTTGCCAATAAATTTAACCACTGAACTTTCTTTCGTACATTTGCAAACCATTGTAAAGGAATTCAATCTTGATTTTTTAAATGAGGATTACCTGTATGAAGAGTTTTCTAGTACAAAATGTGCTGTGAATTTGGAAAAAACAGGACCCGTTGAACAAAGGTGGGTCAACATTTTCACTGATTTAAAGAACAAACAAATAAATGTGCCAAACGTTAATAAGATTTTAGGCTTTGTTTTAAGCATCCCAGGCTCAAATGCCCATACCATTTTTCGCTGATGAGCAACAAATGGACTGATCAGAGAAATCAAAGCAGCTTACAACTGATTAAGTCAGAGCTATTGATAACAATTAATTATGACTATAGTTGTAAAGAGTTTCTAAAATTTTCACAAGAAAATAACAAAATGCTTAGTTCTGCAGCATCAGTAGACAAATATGTATAGGTTAGTACTAAGAAACATGCAAATTTGTACATTTGTATCCTATATTGTGTCCTGTATAGAATATAAAATGTAAATTAAGTGTTTTGCTTATTATTATCCATTCCATGAAGATTTTCAGGAGCGACAGTTCATTGTGCTGCACCACGCTGCTAAAAATTTGTCAAGACTAAATCTCCCTTAAATTCATGGCCGAAAGTTGGCCATCCTACATAGGAGTAGACTATAAGAATAACCCATTTCTCTTTCTGTCCGCCCGTAACACTTGGCGAGAAATTTAGCGGGACGTCGTCAACTTGGCAAATATTTTACATGTTGCCAAAGGGACTGTTGTCAAATTGATTAAAATGATGCCAAATAGAAAGTAATGTTTCCCAAATTTTGATTCCCAACATATGACGGGCATGACTTTTAGTATATAAGAAATTCTTTTCTCTCCATTTGTCTGTAACACTTGATGATGCATTTGGGTGAATAATCTAGCAAAGTATCGCCAACTTGGTGATATTTTACCCCAGATTGATGAAAATGCCATCAAAATTGCAAAAATGATGCTAAATTAATGAAAATGATGCCTACTTGATGAATTAATTATTAAAATATTTTAATGTATGGACTATACACCTCTTACTGAGAATGCTATCAATATTGACAATTATTTATTTAGAGTTATGCGAAATATGTTAATTGGGTATTTTGAAATAATTTTACAGGTTGGCATCCAGAAAATCACCAAATGTACAATTCAACATTAAAAACACAGTATCGTGGATCTTATTATTTTTTTACTGTAAAAGGAGTAAATTTATTGCATTATATAAGGAAAGTCATGTGCTGCCCATATCAGATTTGTTTACTTTATTAATTTGGAAATTTAAAATTTCAAAGAGTTTATTCTTTTAGGTCATACTTTTGTGATACATAATACTTTTGTGATACATACCTTCTAAAATGCCAATGTTAATATTTAACAAATACACGGTTTGTTTATTTCTAATAAAATGCATACATAAATATTGCTTTTTGTAGAAAATCCAGTCCAATACACAGCACTGTTTAATTTTTTTAAATGTACTTGTATTTTGTATTTTGAATGTATTTTGTATTTGGAATTTTTTTTTAATTTGAAAAGTATTTTGTATTTTGTATTTTACACCCTAAAATCTACGTATTTTGTATCGAAAATACATTGAAAATGTATTTTCGATACAAATGTCCTTTCTTTGCCAAACAAACAGTAATAAAGTAAGTAACAGTAAGTTGAAAATACATTTTCAATGTATTTTCAAGTCTGGGTTATACCCATCAAACTGTCATAGTTACAGTGGCGGCTTGTGACTTCACAAATGGGTGAAGTAGATTCAGTGGCGGGATTCTCCTCTCCTCCTCAACAATGAACATCATCAAAATGGATTGCACTACTGGCACAAGTGTTATCAAATAATATCTAAAAATAGACAAATGAGTCTGAAAAATTTGCCAAATAATAATAACACCCCATTCAACTAATAACGTCAAGGGATGCAGGGTGAAGCACAGCTTCACCTGCATCACCTAATGAGACGCCGCTGCATAATGTAATCAGTATATTGGCATCTGTGTATCTCATCCTTTCTTCAATTTGACCCAGACCTGTTGTCTGCCTGTATATGGAATTTTAATTCCACTTTTGGTTTTTCTTTGACTTGAATGTCCTTTCTTTGCCAAACAAACAGTAATAAATGTTAACAATTATTAGTCACATTTATAAAATGCAAATAATTATCAAAGGAAACATATTATAAAACTTAAGGCAATAAACAGAATAATTATTCAAATAATCTATTATAACACAGTTTTGTGAAACATGTAACAGGAAGTTTTAAAATACTTATCCAAAGTCTCAAAATACTCATATAAATATATAAAGGTATGTAAAAGTGCCCATTTTCAAAACATAAAATGTATCCCGGAGTACATTTTTCAACACCTAGAATTCTTTTGATGAAAAGTGCCTGGACTTCTTCTAAGCTTTGCATGCAATTGAAGGCTTATGCAGGGATAGAATAGAGCAGAACACAAGTTACCAGATAATCAAAAGGCTTAAGTATTCATAGAATTGATTCTACCATTTATAAGGATAGACTAGATTTTATTCACAGTGTGTGTTGCTTTATCTATAGTAATAAAGGAATTATTATACCCACACAGAGGATGAAAGGCATATTTGGAGTGAATCAAACGAACTTTATTTAAGGCATATCAAAAGTGCTTATGAACTTATTTAGAGTGAATCAAACGAACTTTATTTAAGGCATATCAAAAGTGCTTATGAACTTATTTAGAGTGCAACAAAAGAGCTTTTTTAGGATGTATCAATAGAGTTTATATGCCTACATAGGGCGCAAAAGGCATATTTAGGTGTAATACGCAGTTGTGTTAGAGCGGAGCATCCAATGTGCCCAACACCAAGACCAATAAGTTTCAGCTTCATGAAATAATCAGACATATAAGTAATTTTGCACTCATGTCCAATCTGTGTGTCAGAAAATCCTACAATATCATAAGCATATTTGAGAATGTGGAGGTTAACAGAGGAGTATTAGGAATGCTCAGCGAGACTGGAGAAATAAAGTTCAGAAGGTTGGCAGTACTGATTAGAGATGGGTTGCTGTTAACTTAGCAGCTAGTTTAATACTGCTAATGCCAAACAGCTGTTACTAACAGCTTACTGATTCCACCAAACTGCTAAAAATAACAAATAGTTTTCTTTCATTACTATGGGCTCTGCCCCTGCTTGATGTCGATCACTAACAACTGGAGCTTACTACATAAGTGTATTCCACAACAAGTTCTACCACTTGTTTGCTGATGCTCACCAACCCATGAAGCTCACTTCGCATGCTCTTTCACTCCGTCTACATAAGGGAATAGATATCCCTTGTGCACCCTTCATAAGCACACACATTCATAAGCTTCTGCTTAGTCATTATTTCTCAAAAACAGGTACATTCCTGTGGCTGGCCCAATACAGGCTAATCTGATAAGGTTTGAAATATAAAAAATTAATATATACCATAAAATAAAAAAATATATATATTAAATTTGGACTTTCTAGTTGCTTTGGATTTTGAATTTTGAATTATTCCACCAAAATGAGTACATTCTTGTATCAAGCCCCATAACAGGTGAGCCCAATAAGATTAATAATCCTGTAGTGTTTCACATCAGTAATCACACGAGACTGCTAAATCGTCATCTACTTCTTTATTACGAAACACGTTCTAGTTACAACATTTCAACTTACCGAGCGACAGCGAAGAACTGATGTTCTTTTAGAGCCAGAATAAGAATGCATATCTGATGTGCTGTACGTCACATTTGGCAGATGGCCAAGAATTGAATACGCATCGAATGCCACATGAGTGAACCCAGTGAAGCCCCAGTGAACGAGGAATACCAAGAAACGATATCAAATATAACACAAAATATATACAAATATTCATGTTTAAAATATACAAATTAAATTAGTTTAGAAATACATCGATCTTACATGTAATGTACTAGTCTTTCAGGAAATCATACTGTCCTACCACTCCTGGTTGTGATGGCAGATTTCGAATTTTCATTTGATGTATTAAAAGTCATAAGAGGTTTATATTTTTCTGCCTCTTCACACAGGAGGAAGGCGGGCTTCACTCGATCTAAAGATACCACTTTGTTTTTATCTTTAAGTTCAATTTTTATAGTTTTAGTATTCCTTTCGACCACTCTGTGAGGTCCCATGTACGATTGACTTAAAGGTGGTTTCATACAATCTATGCGAAAAAAAACATGTGTGCAGCTTTCCAGAGAGGGGTGGACGAAAATAGAATTTTTGCCATGTCTTGATGTTGCTATGGGATTGAGTGTTCTCATTTTTTCTCATAAATTTGTCACCCACGTTGAATCGTACGATTGTTTAGGTATAGAATCGTAAAACATGTATGATGGTAAAGTTAATGTCTTACCATATACCAATTCAGCACAAGAGGCTTGGATGTCATTTTTGAGAGCTGTTCGAATTCCTAAGAGTGTGATAGGAAGTGTATCTATCCAATTGGCATTTTCATGTGCTTTTAATGCACATTTTAGGTGTCTGTGGAAACGTTCAATTATTCCATTCGAAATAGGGTGGTATGCCATAGAATGAATGTGATTTGTACCCATCATTGTATTAAGTTGTTGGAAAAGAGAGGATTCCAGTTGTCTTCCTTGATCTGTTGTCAAGGTTGCTGGGACTCCAAAACGCGAAATCCAGGCAGAAAATAATGCCTTACACACAGTTTCAGCTTTTATATCTGGAATTGGTACAACTTCAGGCTATCTCGTGAAGCGGTCGATTATTGTTAAGCAATAATTCTTACTATTAGATGGTGAAAGTGGGCCAATTATGTCAAGATGTATGTGTGCGAAACGTGCGTCTGGGAGAGCAAATGTGCCAATTGAAGTTTTGGTGTGTTTATACGCCTTTGATCATTGGCAAGGAATGCAACATTTAACTTGTTCCTTAATACATCTGTCCATATCGGGCCAAACATACCTGGTAGTAATCAAATTAGTAGTCGCAGACATTCTGGGATGAGAAAGTCTGTGAAGTTGATTGAAAATGATATTTTGATATGACTCGGAAACAAAAGGTCGAGGTTGTCCCGTTGACATATCGCAGAACAACTCAGAATTTGTAATTAGAAAAAACCTTTTTTCTAATCGGAGTGAAGAATTGTTGTCAAGTAGAATTTCTAACTCAGGATCAGTTGCCTGAGCTGAGGCAAAATCTTCAAAATTTAGAATAGAAGATGAAATTTGTGAAATTCAATACATGACAGTGTATCTGCTACTGTTTTCAGTACCTTTTGTGTGACAGATGTTTGTCGAGAATTGAGAAATATAGTCTAGATGACGCAGTTGTCAAGGCGAACATTTATCTGGTTTCTGTTTGAAGGCGTAGATTAGGGGTTTTTGATCAGTGTAAATAATAAAATCTCGACCTTCTAGCATGTGTCTAAATCGTTTGACTGATGTGTATATTGCCAATAGTTCATGATCATATGTGGACCAATTTTTTTTACTTTTTGAAAGTTTGACTGATAGAAATGAAATAGGTTCTTATTTGTTCCCGTTGAGTTGCATGAGAGATCCTCCAACAGCTACATCACTAGTGTCAACCCAGACACTTATTTTTGCTCTAGGAATAGGATGACGAAGAAGAGTTACAATAGCTAAAGCATTCTTAGCGTTTAAAAATGATTTTTCAGCAGAATTAGTCCATTGAAGCAAATCTTGAGCTTTGGTTTGTGTAGTATTTTTAGACTTCTTTTACCTTCTTGATACCTTCTAAAAATTTGTTTAATGGACCTAGTATGTGAGCAGCTTTTGACACAAAACGTCTATAGAAATTAAATAATCCAAGGAATCGTCTTAATTGTGTGATAGTTGTTGGCTTCTGAAATTTTTTTATACAATCTACACATTCTGTGAGTGGCACAATACCAGATGCTGAAACTCTAAATCCCAAGAACTCAATTGATGAAAGTCCAAACTTACATTTCGATGGCTTTACTCTCAGACCATATTGTTTTAACCGTTCAAATAAAGTTTTCAGGTTGTTAATATGTTCTTCTGGCGATTTCGAAGCTTTCAAAATATCATCGACAAAAGTGTATACAAACGGAAGATTACGTGTCACTTCATCAATAAATCGTTGAAAAGTAGCAGCTGCGTTACAGAGTTCAAACTACATACGAGTGCTTTCAAATAATCCGAAGAGCGTTGTGATTGCAGTTTTGTGCACATCTTCTGGATTGATAGGAATTTGATGATATGCTTTGATAAGATCTATGTGTGAATAAATTTTGCTTTCGTGAAGGTTCAAAGTGAAATCTAGAATGTTGGGTACTCCATAATTATCCTTTACTGTTTGAGCATTCAGTGCTCGATAGTCACCTACAGGTCTCCATTCAGTATTGTCCTTTTTAGGTACCATATGTAATGGGGATGAGTAATTACTTTTGGAAGGACACATGTGACCAAGTTCAGTCATACTTTGAAATTCCTTCTTTGCAATGCACAAATGATCAGGTGCGAGACATTGTGCTTTAGAAGTTATGTGCTTTAGAAGTTACAGGAGGTCCAATAGTTTCAATGTAGTGAACTACTGAGGGTTTTACTGCTTGATCAGGATGAGGTGGTCTGGTTATTTCCAGAAATTCTTTTAAAAGTTTATGATAAATGCTGTCACCCAGGGCTGCATTAAGGGCGGAGTGGTTAGATCGATCGCTCCAGGGCCTCACGACCAAGGGGGCCCTAAAGACTTTTTAAAAATTACTAAAAATTACTTTTTAAAACATTTCAACATAAAAGTTTAAAAATTACTAAAAAAATATTTCAACATAAAAGTTTTAAAAAATGACATGAGTCACTCATATAATTTAGAGCATTTTTTAAAAATGTTGAGATAGGGCCCCCATCATAAAGATAACGTAACATTTTTTCATTATGAGACCCCTAAATTATCCGTAATTAATACTAATAAGTAATTAATACTAATAAGTAATTGAATTAAAAGTACTTGAAATTTGTTTCAAAGTTTGTTCCTTACAAAAACCATACTCTGTTTTGCCTGTACTATAAGCCGATGACTCATACTAAAGCGAGTGGCTGTATGCTGGTTGAGGAAGGGAGGGAAGAAGACTGTGCTGATCTCTGGAGGAGAGGGCGGAAACATTAAGAGTTAACAATAGCGTGTTTACATTTCTGTACTTAAAGTAGATCTAGCTGCCACTACAGCAGGTTCTGCTTTCTTTGTTTGCTGTGTTGGGTAATGCCAAATAGGGATTCGGAGCAGAGTTTTATGGACTGTAATTTATAATTAAGAAGCAAACGAAGAAGGACCTTTGGGATTCCATTAGAGATGAAGCGTATTTATGAAAGTGGAGCAAATAAGCGAAAGGCAAAAGCGACTAGACTGGAGAGAGAATCAAGGAACCAGAGCAGCCTCTTTAATTTTATTTCGTCTGACGGTGATGAAGCTGGAGCAACGAGTGTGGCTGCCGATGCTCTCATCACTGCAAATACCGAAACCAATGCACCTGTGGCAAGTGAAAGTGCACACGTCAGTAAAGAAACTAGTGTTGACAAGACAACTGCAATTTTCAGTACAGACTGGACGTTATGGCCAACACCTTTCAGCGAAGATCTGAGATGGTATGTAATCGACAAAGGACTGGACTCTTTTCAAAACCAAGATACAGATTTCCGACTGTCATATAAGGATTGTGGGAAAGAACAACGAGGTTTCTCTCCAGAACTGTTCTCTAGAAAATTGGCTAATGGTGAAAAAATTCCTAGAGTGTGACTCCTTTATTCACCATCAAAAAGAACAATTTGTTGCGGAGCTTGTGTGTTGTTTAGTGACAAGAAAAAAACTACTTCACTTATCTCGGGATATTCAGACTGGCCACATGTATCTAGAGATTTAGCTGCGCATGAGAATTCAGTGAGTCATATCCAAAACGTGACAGCGTATACCACTCGGCGAGCCAACAAGGGCTTAATCGACAAAGAACTAAGGCAACAAATGCAGTCTGACAAGGATTACTGGGTTCAGGTTCTTAGAAGAATTGTGAAAACAATTAAATTCCTTTGTGAAAGAGGGCTTCCCTTTCGTGGTGAGGATGAACTGTTCTGTTCGGTTCACAACGGTAACTACCTGGTTATTCTGGAACTTATTGCGAAGGTTGATCTGTTTCTACAAGTGCATATAGATCAGCATGGAAACAAAAGCAAAGGCCATGTAAACTATTTATTGTCAACAATATGCGACAAGTTTATCAGTCTTATGAGCACACATGTTGTGAAGCAAATAGTTCAAGAAATGAAACAAGCGAAATACTATAGCATTAGTGTAGATTATATGTCTAACAGAAGTCATATTGACCAACTGTCATTCACAGTCTGATATGTGAAAGAAGAAGGATATCCAGTGGAGAGATTCTTAAAGTTCATACCCATTTCCAACCATACAGGCAAGTGTTGTCATTGAAACCCTCGATGAGTACGGTATTTCCCTTGCTGATTGCAGAGGACAGTCATATGACAATGCCTCCAATATGACAGGGAAATATGAGGCTGTACAAGCTCATATAAACTGTCATGACGAATTGGCAGTTTTTGTACCATGTGCAGCACATTCTTTGAATTTGGTAGGGAAAACTGCTGTGGAATGTTGCCGAAACGCTTCAGATTTTTTTACCCTACTCTAGCTCTTGTACAATTTCTTCAGTGGGACACCCCGTCGTTGGAATTACTTAAAATCCAAAGTAAAAGAAAACTCTGCCACCTTTGAAACTCTCAAAACACTATCAGGAACTCGATGGTCCGCTAATGGTGATGCCTGTGCTGTCATCAGAAAGTACTATGAAGTTATAAAAGAAGTTCTCTGAGAGATTGGGGTGGACCCATCTGAAAGCACAGAGACAAAAAGAGATGCAAATCAACTTGTAAAGAAGATGGCATCACTTGAAATGTATTTTATGGCATTGCTGTGGGACACAATTTTGAAAAAGATTGACAAGACCAGTAAATATCTGCAATATGAAGGAAAGGAACTAGCAGAGGCTGTTAAGTTGCTTGAAATCTTATCTTTGGAAATATCTTCATTGCGAGACAAATTTGAAGATTTTGAAAGAAAGGCAAAAGAGGAAAAGGGACAACAAAAGTACAAGGATGAAATCAGAAGAAAAGTAGTCAAAAAGAAGTTTTCAGATGAGAGCCCATCAGCAGAAACCTCTTTAATTGGAAGCAACAAATTCCGCGTTGAAACTTTCTACTACATAATCAACAAATTAGCTTCTGAGTTATGAATGAGAAAGGATAAGTACATGGAACTATATGAGAGGTTTGGCTTTTTGACTGAGTTTGCAGATCTCAGGGAAGATGATCTGGAAAAGGCATGCAGTGACTTTTTTGTGAAGTACAATAGTGGCATTGATTTAAAATTTTATGATGAATTTAAACAATTTGCTTTGTACATAAAAGGAATGAAGAAGTGAGGTGACTGTGCAAGAATGGTTGTTGTGGAATTGCTGAAGCTGATTTACAAGAACAACTTAAAGGAAGTTTTTCCCAATGTTTGTGTGGCTTTCAGAATTTATTTATGTATATTTGTAACAAATTGTACAGGAGGGCGCTCTTTTTCAAAGTGGATAAAATCTCCAACTCACACAACTATGGGGGAAGAGAAGCTGAACTCTTTAGCCCTGTTGTCAATTGAGTCCACATTCTTGCGAAAAGTGCATTTTGAAGAACTTATCCAAAATTTTTTATCAGCAAAGTGCAGAAAAAAAGCCTTTTAAATACTACTGTGTATGTCCTATTTTTATATTACATTTCGAAACAAAATAAAAAAGTTGCCGAGTATTGTAAATTTAAAAAAATTACTTTTTGTTAAGTGTTTTTTACAACATAATCCAGAAGGTTCTTCTTAAAAGCCGTAGTCAGTACTCAGTAGATTCGTTTTGGTTCATAATAACTAAACCTTAAAATTTTTCTTTTTTAATGGGGCCCCATGTTTTTCCCAGCTCCAGGGCTCCCAGTGGTCTTAATCCGGGCCTGCTGTCACCTGATACAGTTTTAATTGAATGAATGTCACTTACATTAAATGTACAACAAGAACTTATTTTAGTTTCTGAATCAATCAATTTTTGTTTAGACAGATCAGGTATCAAATTAAAATTGTATAAAAAATCTGCACCTATGGTAGGAGTAGAAACATTGCCAACTAAAAATGGCCATTTAAAAATACTTCTCAGGCCAAAATCTAAGGAAATACATTGAGATGTATACACATGAATAGGTGAAGTGTAGCTGCAGAAAGAGTCATTTGGGAAGTGTTTCTTCTTTGTAATTTTGAAGCTGGAATGATAGATACGTCTGAAACCATATCGATCAAAAATTTTACGTTAGTGCATTTGTCACACACAGAAAAACGACGAGAATGCCTAGGCAAAGCGCTAGTCGTCTTTACACCTGTCTCTTCTCAGTTTTTTTTTTTTTTTGTATTTACAGGGAGAAATACATTTTAAAGCTTTTTGGCCAAATTTTTTATGATAATAACAATTTCGTTATTTTTAGTTTCACATGTGTTTCTTTGTCGTGAAGTCTTGTTTCGGTTGAGACTGGGGCTTCTGCTACGAGAAAGATCATCTATCCTTAAATGTAATTTTTGTATTTCAGCAAGTAATCTATCTTCAATGGAATTTAAGGATGAAACAGAAGAACAAGCACTCACCGAAATCGGTGCTACTTCAATTACACAATCCGCTATTTCTGCTGCAGCGTTCAATCCCAGAGGTGTAATAGCTGCTAAAATAGTTTGGACTTGAGAGGGTAAATGCTGAAGAAAAAGTTCTAACATTAGTTCATCGAGTACTTTATAGTTTTCAATGTGAGATTTCATGCTGCGTAGTAATTCCGAAGGCTTGCGATCACGAAGTTGTTTGTTCTATAAGTATTTTTCTAAATTTTTGGTGGAAGGATTCACTGTTGCATTTAATGAGTTCTGTTTTTCCATGAAGGTATGGGTCGTCCTTGTTAGGATTCATAATTATGTCTCTAATGATTGTAGCAGCTTCTGGAGGCAAATGTGATATGACATAATTAAATTTAGTTTTACTTTCAGTCACAGCTTTTGATGTACCCAATTCGAAAGTGCTGTCACACATTATGAACCACAATGCAGGATCACTGAAATTGTATGGCGGAATTTTAATCGCATTTGAAAACGCCATGACAAATTGATTGGTTGAAATGAGAATCCAAAATTAATTGGCTATCTTCAGTCCGAACTTATACACTCGAAGGTACTAGAGTTTGAGTAAAGCGAAATTTATCAAACTTCGAAACAAAGTAAGATTCTGAAGTCTATATCAGTGAATTTTATACGAAACATTTTAGAATGAAAAACATTTACACAAACAAATGCAGTACCGGGTCATCACTGTAGTATTTCGCATCAGTAATCACACGAGACTGCCTAATCGTCATCTACTTCTTTATTACAAAATACTTTCTAGTTACAACACTTCAACTTACCAGCCTAGCGACAACGAAGAACTGATGTTCTTTTAGAGCCAGAACAAGAATGCGTATCTGACGCTCTGTATGTCATACTTGACAGATGGCCAAGAATCGAATACGCGTCTAATGCCACAATCCAAAGAATTAAAATATACCACAAAATACAATGACATACTAAATTTGAACTTTCTAGCTGCTCCAGTTCTCGAGTTATTCCAACAAAATAAGTACTATCATGTGTCGGCCCACAATGTGATAGCCTGATAAGGTTAACAATCCAGAAAATTAAAATATATCACAAAAGACAGTGACATACTAAATTTGTACTTTCCAACTGCCCCTATTCTCGAGTTATTCTCAAAAAACGAGTATCAATGGACAGCCCAAGACAAATCCATCCGATAAGTTCAAAAGTTTAAAGAATTAAAATATACCACTAAAGGCAATGAGATACAACATATGGACTTTCTAGTCACTCCTACTATTCTCCAAAAATGAGTGCATTCCAATGGAGATCCCAAAATGGGCTAGCGCAATAAGGTTCAAAATACAAAAAATTAAAATTTATCACAAAAGACAATGGCATACTAAATTTGGACTTTCTAGCTGCTTCGGTTCTCGATTTATTCCCCAAAATGAGCACATTCTTATGGTGGTCCCAGGACAGGCTAACCCGATAAGGTTGAATGTCCAAAGAATTTAAATATATCAGAAAAGACACTAAATGTGATAGTGTCTGTAGATAGTAAATGTGAGTGTCATTTAGTGTCTAAGATACTAAATGTGAACTTTCTAGCTGCTCGTGTTTTCAAGTTATTTTCCCAAAATAAGTACATTCCTATGAGGAAAGTTCAACATACAAAGAATTAAAATATACCAAAAAAAAAGGACATACAAAATTTGGACTTTCTACCTGCACCGGTTCTTGAAGTATTCTTACAAAATGAGTACAGTCCTATGGCAGGCCCAGAATGGGCAAGCCTGATAAGGTTAATTATCTAAAGAAATAAAATATACCACAAAATATGTCATAATAAATTTGGACTTTCTCGCTAATCCAGTTCTCAAGTTATTCACCCAAAATGAATACATTCCTATTACGGGCCCATGACAGGCTACCCCGACTGTGTTGAAAATCTAAAGAATTAAAATATACTACAAAAGACAATGAGACACTGAATTTAAACTTTCTAACTGCTCCTGTTCTCATATTATTCCCCAAAAATGAGTACATTGTATAGAGGGCCCAAAACAGGGTAGTTCAATAAGGTTCAAAATACAAAGAATTAATATATATCACAAAATAAAAGAATGACATACTAAATTTGGATGTTTTAGCTGCTTCGGTTCTTCAATTATGACACCCAAATGCGTACAATCCTTTGGTGGGACCACCCGATAAGGCTAATAGTCTGAAGACTTAAAATGCACCACATTAAAGTATGCCTAATTAAAATATACCTGAAGTTCTTGATGGTTCAAACATGAAGGCACTTTTCATAAACAGCTTGACTAGATGTGTTTATAGTAAGAAAATAAAATGAGAATTAAAATGTGTAGTGACATGAATGATTGGTCTTTCATCAATTAAATTAAATGCTATACATAACGAAGTTCGATCTCTAACAATGTAATTTTAAAGTAAATAAAACAGGTATTGAAAGTTGTCATTAATAATTTTTTGTTTTGCTTTCTGAGATAGTTTATCAAGCATGGCTACAGAATTACTATCAGACAATTTCACAGGCAAAACATATTTAGCAGCATGTGTTGAGTTATTTGTTTAGCAACAATTTTTACATGTTTTAGTTTTTAAAATATTGTTTGCATTGCAAAATCTATATATTTTCTTATTTATTTTAGTAAACCAAAGGGCACTGAATGAGGATCATGTTGATACTAGCAATGATTCGACATCTTTAGCATCTGGGAGAGTCCCATCTGTTTCTGATTGTGTAAGAATGTTTGTTTTCTTTATTCTGTGGCACCTTGTATGTCTGTTTTAGGAGGGGACACAAGAACATATATATATATATATATATATATATATATATATATATATATATATATATATATATATATATATATATATATATAAAAGAATGCATATCAATATGTGTGGCATAGCAGAAAACTCAGGCTACAGACAACCATGAAATTCAATACAGATGTACCTCAGAATTTGCGACAATGAACCTTGATGAGATTTTTTTTTAATTCAAATAAGTTTGCAAGTTGTGACTGTTTAAAGCCAAAATTCAGCCCATATTTTGCCATTTTCAAAATAATTTATTCCAGCAGCCAATCGAGATAGAATTAGATAGCCATCAATGGATCTTTATGGTATTAAAAGATTATTTTTAAAGGACTATTACAGGTTAAAATACAAAAATTTAACTTTCTGTATTTTTGAAGATATCATTTTGCTTTTTTAAATGGTACAATTATTTTATCATTATAAGTATTGTGCAAAAAAAAAAAAATCTCTTCAATTACATGAAAATCAATAGATAGCAATTATTTCACTAATTTTACTTCTATTGCTAAAGAAACCATTTTCCCTTTCAGTGATTTCAAGTATTTTCTTTTGTAGTTAAAAATGTAGTGTTCATTTTAAGAAAGTGTGGCGTCCCCATTCCCCCAATCAATAAAAAAAAAATTTAGTAACTATCACCCCCCCCCCCCTCACTTTTAGGCATAGGCCTCACATACTTATTTATGGTATATTACACCCTTGCAGCAAGCCAAAGGTACTTATTTAGGATGGTCCTGCAGCTGAACAATGGGCTTATTATCCCTGTGCAGCTGGCACAGATGCATGTGCGTTCTTGCAGTGGGTGAAAATATATTAAATGTCATGTCGCAGAAATTATTTAAATATAATAGATGATGTAGTATACAGGGTGTCCCAAAAAGATTGAAATGCGCTTTAATTCTTTACCTGTTAGAAATAAGTGGGCAATGTAAATTGCAAAAATGTTGAAAGTAAAGTAGGAAATAAGACTACCTTAATGAAATAGTCCTCCCATTAATTTTCAAAAAGTTACACTTTTTTAATTTTTATACGACCCCCTTAGACAAATTTGGTCAATCAGAAATTTTTTATTTTTAATGCAACAAGGTCATTAAAAAAAATATCTGTATCTTTAAAATCAACTGAATTATGATAAAGGAAAAAATCTGACTTATGCCACTTTTCCATACCATGTGAAAGGCTATTTCATCAGTGAAAATAGGGATCATAAACAAATTGATGGTGGAAATTGTTTAGATAAAAATACATTAATATGTGACAAAAATTTTTATCGCAAATGCATCTAAATAAAGCATTACACAGAGATCATATAAATCAGAGGTACTCACTGCGCGATTGGGGCACGTAATTAAAATATGCATACATTGATAGAAGACCACTGATATAAAGGGACAAATTTTGTTACAAATACTAGAAATACAATTCACAAGATGCAATTCACAAAGCATTCTCAAAATGTTTTCCTTCGACTCCAATACATAACTGAGCTCTTCTAATAATGCTTCTTTAAATATTTTGGAGTTCTTTACCACTAATATTGTTGCAAGCATCAATTATCTTTTGTTTAAGATCAATTACGTTTAGTGGGCGAGTATTATAAACTAGTGTTTGTAGACCACCCTATAAGTAAAAATTGAGAGGGGTTATATCAGGGGATCGGGGGGGGGGGAGGGCATTCTGTGGCTCCTTTCAAACCAATCCACTGTTTATCAAAGTTTTCATTGAGCCAGTTTGTCACAATTATAGCCTGGTGTGCAGACGTGCCATCTTGTTGATAATACATGTTTTTAGAAGCGATAATGTTGTCGTCTCCATAAAATCCATTACAGTGCCGTTTAAAATAAGCTACATGTATTTTTCAGCTATAAGAGTCCCTTCATAAAACACAGGACCAATCAGTTTTCCATTCCAAATTCCACACCATACAGACACTCTCCCATCCACACACTAAGCTACCATTAGCCCTAGGGTTGGTCGTGTGGTCTGGGCCTTCAACACCATACAGACACAGAATACTTTCTCTGGTGTTGTATTTCATGGACAAAAAGGGGTTTCGTATTATCCCAATAATGATCGTTGTGAGTATTGATTGCTCTATCTTCCATAAACAAACATTCATCAGTCCATAGAATGTTTTTAACAAAGTTTGAATTGATGTCTTGTTGGATTAACAACCAGTTGCAGTATGCTACATGCCTGTCAAAATCGGAGAGATGAAGTGCTTGAAGCCCATGAATACAAAATGGATGCCAATGGTATTTTCCAAGTGTTCTAGCAATTGACATCCTAGGTAGCCCCAAAGTTTCGCTTGCTTTTTGAATGTTTGTTCGTTGATTAAAAGAAAAATATGTGATGATGTCAGATTCTTGGTCTTCCATGTACAAACGATTTCTTCCAGGGCTGGGTCTTGGATGAAATGAACCGGTAGTTCTTAATCTCCTCATCATCCAATAAACAAATGTATATGAAATTTCAGGCCAGTTTGGATATCACAGTCCAAAATCCCAAGCAGTTTCTGCAGTATTTTTATTACACAGAGCATAAATCATTGTTAATTCGAATAGCTCGTTATTTGTTAAAAATACCATAATGCACAACCAGTTATGTGTTCTTTATTCGTGAATTCAGAACTAAACATGCTGATGATTCACTGAATGATTTCTAATTTTACTATAAACATTTGAAATGGCTAAATTGGAGTTAAAGGAAAAAAAAATCATCTTTGAGTTCTATTCTTCGTTTTGAAAAATTATGTTAAATTTCAAGATCAAATACATACTTGCATTTGTTTACTTATTTATTTTAATTATTTCAAATAAAAAATGACATGCCTCAATGTGAAAAGTACTTAAGAATCCATGATTGCATCGTGAGCCTACGTGGAATTCACAAAAATGTCTGCTATGTATTATCATCCAATGTTATAAATTTACATTTCTAATTTGATATATGGTCCCCATTCACAATGTTCAATTTTCAATTAAATATAGCTTACTCAATTTTAAAGATATAGATATGCAGTTTTTTTAATGATCTTGTTGCATTAAAAATAAAAAATTTCTGATTGACCAAATTTGTCTAAGTGGGTCGTATAAAAATTTAAAAAGTATAACTTTTTGAAAATTAATGGGAGGACTATTTCGTTAATGTAGTCTTATTTCCTACCTCACTTTCAACATTTTTGCAATTTACATTGACCACTTATCTCCAACAGGTAAATAATTAAAGCATGTTTCAATTTTTTTGGGACACCCTGTATATATATATATATATATATATATATATATATATATATATATATATATATATGTATATATATATATATGTATATATATATATATATATATGTATATATATATATATATATATATATATATATGTATATATATATATGATATATATATGTATATATATATATTGACTATTGCACATCCTCTAGGCATAAATTAAAAATTACCATGAGAGACTCTACATTTTTAAGATAGGTTCTGAAAATATGTTTTTTGAATCCCTTATATTATAGATGCATGAATGTGTACTACTATAAATGCACTAATGTTTACTAATGTATTCTCTATGAATGTAATTCAGAATTATATTTTTAATGTTTCATTCCTCTATCACAAATCATTACATTTAATGCATATTTGCAGCTTGACTGGGCTGATTCATGTTCTGAATCATCTCACCATGGAGAAAATCGAAGTCATTCATTTGCACCTTATACAAGAGGAAGCTCTTTTAGTCAAAGTACTGAACTTTATCCCTCAGCTTTGCCCCTAAAACGGCATAGGCATATTAAAAATAATGTGAGTACATATTAGACCTCTTAACTAAAAAAGTTTAAATAAAATTTCAATAGTTTGTTTATAAAATGCTATTCTAGGTAGAGTGCTATCAGTGAAAACTGTCAATTAAAATTGCTTATGTATCATAATCCATGAAAATTCTTACTGAACTAATTGTAATCAAAATTCTATCACAATGATATTTAGTCCGTAGAAAGGCAGTTGATTGCATTAAACAATATCTCATTGCAAAAACTATTTTTAGTAAACTTTCAAAGTCATTTTTTAAATATAAATTTTTATTGACATTTTTATTAGTATTCACAATGCTTTGTGCTTTATATTGTTCTTAAATTTTTTTTAATAATTTATATTATTGCATTATTTTCAATTTTATCTTTTGATTATGTATTTCTCAGTACATGAAATGCAACTTGATGTCTATTATATATAACAACATTTAAATTTTGCCAGTCATTGAATGATTATATAAGAAGTATAAAGTTTCTGTACAGTTAATATTGAATATAAACAGCAAGATTTTATGTATTTCTGTATACAGTAGTTTTATCGATTTGAAAGGAAAAATAACACATATTTATTTATCTCTATCACTGCCTATTTAAATGCAGAAGCACTTTGTTACAGTCTGATCTTCCTTTGCATATTTTTATGTTTCATACTGGTGTTTAACCATTTTTAACACTTTACAACAAAGTTGAAAAGTGTTTATGACTTTGTTCATTCTGTCTGTCTGTCCGTTAGCGCGATAACTGCCATAAAAATGACTTAATCAAAATGAAATTTTAGTGTGTTGTTCAGACAATCTGTTGGACCTATGAGAATATAAATGAATAATATCACCCAATTAGTTTTGGATTGAACCCAGGTTGAAAAAATGAAATACATTGAGCCCTATGGGACCTAATTTTTCAAACATTTTTTAAGCGGATTTAAAATCCACAAATTGCTTCGAAAATTTTAGGTAATATTCAAATTGATCCATGAAATATATAAAAAAAATTTCAGCAAAATATATTCAGTAGTTTTTTAAATAAAAATTTAAATAATAATAGCACTTCTTATATGAAGCGATCACGTGACCACGATATGAAAAGATCACGTGACCCACTTCAAAATGATATATGGCATCCATCTTGTCTCAAAATCATGATTTTTAAAGTTCTTTTTAATTCATATTGAGTGTTGTATCCGTCCTAAAACCACTTTATTTTTGCCTAAATTCAGTGCATCTGCATACTGAAACAACGCAATGACAATATATTTGAGTTTAAATGCTCATCTAAATTTGATTATTTCTACAACGAAGCCTATTTTTCACCTATGTAAAATGTTAACAGCAAAATATGTAGAATGAGTTGTATTAGAATTGCTGTATTTCTTTAACACAAAACCATTTAGTTCATGGAGTCTGCATAGCTGATATGAATGAAACATTCATTGATTTTACAAAGAGCAGGACGATTTTTTTCGATGAAGTTTTACGGATAAAGTTTAATTACTTGTAGCTCCATGATCTTAATTTTTAAATAAAATAATTTATTATAGTATTGTGATGAATGACATGAATGGGAAATTATTTATGAATGAAATGTTGCTTTTATTGAGAGAGCCAGGCGTGTTATTTTTGCTATGGCGTCATTTGAATGAATTTCAGTTGTTTTCAATGAAGTTTTCAAATATAATAAATTATCGTAGTATTATGATAATTCTAAAATTATTACCGAGGAATGTATCACATTTTAGAGATGTTTAAACCAGGCAATTTATATTTCAATGCCGTCATTTGAATGAAGTTCATTTTTTTCGATGAAGGTTTAAGTTTTCAAATATAATAAATTAATGTAGTATTGTGATAAGTTTTAAAATATTACCGAGGAATGCATTGCAATTTAGACATGTTTAAATAAAATTGCATTGAAGTTGGAAAGTGTTTCATAATCAATGCTTTAAGCATGATTGATCTCTCTTGTTGTATATTGCCATGGTACATGAAGTGAATAAAATGAAAAGGAAAGAAATATGTCCAAGGTTTACTAGAGCAGTACTTGGATGTATGTACTCTTGATCCTGTGAGCCACCATGTTCTAATACCTAGAACTATACTGACATTGTAGAACTTCATATTCTCTTAATTTTGAGCTTGAGGCTATTATTTGGCTTCATCAAATCCATCTGTTTTTTCCCTCTATTAGTCTATCCCTTTTATTATTTCAATAATTTTCATTAGGAGTGTATTTGAAGGAGGGATCAAGGTTTAAACCTACTTCAAACTGAAAATTTTCTGGCAAATTTCCTTAAATTGGCATTATAAATCTGTATTTTTGGTTAATTTTATATAAATACCCCTACTACCCCCCCCCCCCCCTCCCAAACCTCCCATCCAAATAACCATATGCCATTGATTTACAACAATTGAATAATAATGCTCTGGTATATTTATAAGGTTTTCTCAGGCTGAAAAGACAAGGCCAAGTAAATATTTGGGGCCTGTACTCATGGTAGAAGACTAAGAATTAGTGACACTTCCCACCCAACTAAAATGAAATACTAATGTTGGGGAATTAGCAGAATTTTTTCCATTTATATGTATAATTAGTAAAAATGACACTTTTAATAATTTTGTTGTCAAATGCATATAAATTTGTACTCTGCATAAATTCTGAAATTCTCACTTGTTAAATACTATTCAAAGTCTACACATTTGCTTCATCTTCGATAAGTACTTTGATAAGTTTGCTCTTTGTTACATAAGTCACTTTTGGGACACTTTTGTACTGGGGGCCTTTGCCCCAGGGACCCTTACCTTAATATGGTCCTGCTCTCAGCAGGAGTTAACTTGCAATCTTGGGATCTCAAGAAGAATTGGATAAATCTTATTTTATTATTTTGAAAATAGAAATGCTCATAAATTTATTGATTTCACTTTTTGAAAATTTAAGACATTTTGCTTTTGACTTACGAGGAATCCTCAGTTTGATTCGCTATCACTAGATGGCGCAACGTATTTGGTGATGAACTCGTTCAAAATTACAGAAGAGCGATAAGTCGTCAATTCTATCTACCTCTGCCTCTTGGTGACATTCAATGTGTGCCAAAAGATTAGCCCCATTTCTTCTATTGAGGAGGGGACATATTTTCTAGGAATTCTCAGAAACAAGTTTACCAACCCCACCGCTGTGCCTGGGAGGTCAGGGTAGATAAGATCCCTTTGTGAATAAATAACTTGGGATCATGAGTGGTGAAGGCTTTGGGATTCAGTTTGGATGCTTATAGTATGAACTCGTTATTTCGAGCGATGTTGCTTACTAAAGAATATAGTAATGTGTGTATATTAAAATAATAAAAATGTGAAATATGCAATTCTATATATTTTGATATTAATTCCCTAAATAATTAAAAATATTAATTTAATATAATTTGCAAATAAATAATTCAAATTTTAAAGAATTTGATTAAAGCATTATTTTCTATGGACAAGATAGGAAGGACAATACAGGAAAACAATGATAATTCTATGAACGGTATTATATGGGGTCAAACATACAAATAGGGTGGTCAAGAAGCGATGGAAGCCAGGTTAATTTAAGGAGAGGCCCTAGTCCCAAGGCGACATGAATCGCTTTCCATGAGCTTGTATATGAAATGTGTTCAGGAGTACATATACTTTTCACCAAAATCTCAAATACAAAATATCTCGGAAAACATTACCTTATACTTCGATTTTGACTGACAGGGAAGTGTTCAGGAGTACTTATAATGTATTTTTTGCATTTATGTTGGTCCTATGTTTTAAAAGTGAAGTGGTCCCAATCAAAATTAGCAAACATTTTATCAAATGACAAGTGCTCTGTAGTACTCAAATTCAAATTTTATGATTGGTCAAACATAGAGAAGTGTTTAAAATGTGTTCAGGAGTCCCTATAATGTGCAATTATGAAAATTGTCAGATAAGCACCTTATACCTATATTTTAATTGATAAATAAGCATGTTTTCACAACTCCTGTATCCATTTTTACGATATTTTTTCCTACTCAGACCAACCAACAAACCAGAAATTATAAAGTGACTGTTTGGGCAGTCTAAACAGAGCAACCCAATTTAGACTGGAACCTAATGGGTGTGGCAACCACAGGGTCCATACCATACTTTTTATACATATACATACTTTTGACCTCACATGAGTGGACACAATTATTTAGAAATTATCAAGAGCCATCCTTGAGATATCAGATTTTTTTTTCTGCATTTAGTGCTATACTAGCCGAACACCCGTTGAAAATCAACAGTCTCACAATAAACAACCCCTGAATAGCATAAATTTTTGAACAGTTCATGTTTCACATTTTTTCAAATCGAAAATGTTGGTGTCCGAAAACCCCTAAAGAAGAAAATATTAGAAAACTGAAATTACTCACTTTCTTCCTTTCGAATTATCTACCAGCACACTAAATTTGAAGTGTCTATCTCATACTGAAGCATGCAATTTTATCATTTCATCTTTTGAACATTTTCATGTGGAACACCCTCTTAAATGAACATTTATGAAAGACTCTATTCGTCTTGGGTTTTTATCAAATGATTAGCCTATATACCAAATTTAAAGCCTCTATCAAATTTTAAATTAGGTGTTTCTAATTTATTAAGCAAATAGAACATTTTGGTGTGCGACACCCCCTAAAGTAGCAAATATTGGAAATCTGAAATTGCACACTTTCTTCCTTTCAAACGATATCGCCATACACCAAATTGGAAGTCTCTATCTCATCGCAAAGTATGTTTTTCTATCATTTCACTTTTCAAACGTTTTAGTGTGCGAAACCCCTCAAATTTACAAATACCAGAAATTTTCTATTGCACACTTTTTTTGAACTATCAACCTATATACCAAATTTGAAGTTTCTATTCCATTACGAAGCATATTTTCACTATCATTTTACTTTTCGAACGTTTTTGTGTGGAAGACCCAGGCTGTCCGACTCATCCAGAGGACTTGAGCAACTATTTGGATGACCGGGAAGGAAACGTTTTTGTGTGAAGTAGCCTTCCCTAAAATTAACAATTTTGAAAAAAAACTTTTATTCTTTTGTTTTTATCAGATGATTTCCCCATATACCAAACATAAAGCCTCTATTACATTTTTAAAGGAGGCGTTGCATATTTATTTGGAAAATCGAACATTTGGGTTTGCGGCACCCCCTAAAGTAGACTTAAGTAGAAAATATTGGAAAACTGAAATTACACATGCTCTTCCTTTTGAACTGCCTAACCATACACCAAATTTGAAGTCTCTATCACGTTTCAAGACAAGGTTTTTTGTCGTTTCACCTTTTGAACATTTTTCTCTGGAGCACCCATATACCAAACATCAAGACCCTATTACATTTTTAAAGGAGGCTTTCCTCATTTGTTCGGCAAATCGAAAATTTTAGTTCGTGGCACCCCCTAGAGTAGCAAATTGAAACACTAAATGTGATGTCTCTATCTCATCGTATGTTTTCCTATTATTTCACTTTTCGAACATTTTAGTGTGGAGCGCCCCCTCTAAAGAACGTTTTCGAAAAACACTATTTTTCCAAGGGGTTTTATCGAATGAACGAACCATGTACTAAATTGCAAGTCTCTATCTATGCGGGAAGTGCCTAAAAAAGCGTGACAGACAGACAGATGAACGGACACTTGGCAATTAGTATATATAGATGCCTGGAACAAATAAAACAAATAGAATAAATTTTGTGTGATTTTTCCAAATAATAAATGTCAGTCAATTGTTTATCCGGGAGTTCAAACCACAGTAACTCCTTCAACGTTTCAAACATTTTCTTGTAAATTTAACAAATACTAAAAAATCATAATTATGCTATAATTTATTGTAAAAATCACCATTTTATATGTGTCTTTTGACTTTCCCTGCAATACATGATAATGTATAGGGAAAGTATTGGAATCATATCCAAAATCGCAACTCGAGTTTTCAACTGATCTACACATTTTGGGACCTTTAGAACACGAAAACGCTATTTTTAGCTTGATGTCTGTGTGTGTGTCTGTATCTCACTGTGTTGAAGACCCAGACCGTCCGACTCGTCCAGAGGACTTAGAGTAACTAGTTGGACGGCCGGGAAGTGTATCTCACTGTGTGTGTGTGTCTGTCTGTGCATTGTATGTATCTACTCTAACTCAAAACCTAATAGATCGAATTTCATAAAATTTGGTAAGTCACTTGTGTATGACCTTGGTGCTGATTAGTATTGGGTTAGATTCGGGATAAAAGAACCCGCCTTTTCTTGCAAAATGGTCTGTAAAAATAGCCTATATCCACTCTAACTGAAAAACTAATAGATCAAATTTGACAAAATTTGATAGATAAGTCACTTGTGGGTTACCCTAGTGCCAGTGGCATCCCAAGGTTTCTTGAGGCCCCAATCGAGTTTTTTTTAGAGGCCCCACCCAGGTGCATTGCCAAAAACTCCCCATCATTATTCCTTATTTCAATCTACATTTTATAAAAAACAGTAACGATTTGATAATCTGAACTCTATTAATCCGAATTTTATGTATTTATTTTATTTATGTGTATTTATTTTATTAATTATTTTATTCAAGAGGTAAAAATGAAAAATTGGTCTCTTTCGAAATTTTATGACTTGTTTACGCAGAGATTTTCATACTTCGTATATAAGAAAAGAGATCAATATAAAACATTTGTAGAATGAAGATCAACTATTTTTCAAATCCATCTTTCATGTGTAACATAACCACAATTTTCTGTACATTTAGCAGTTTAAGACTTTTAAATCGCATTACAGTTCTGTTACATTCATTAATCGCATAACAAGTTACATACTGTATAATATGATGATGTTACAATATGCTTACAAAATTTCATGTAAATCACTTTATTGCTTCTATAAATATTAAACTGTGTGGAAAAATAAATTTTCTAATATCTCGAGAACAGCTCTAAATATTCGACAACAATGGTGTTTATTCATTTCTTGTAAAAAGTAATTACAAAGCGTTAACATTGGATAATAGTGAAAATATTAAATTTGTTTTTCCAATTGAAATAAAATTAACTGGAGTGTGGCTCCGCTCGACTTTCTCATGCCAGTATTCATCTTTAATTAGTTTGTGATTTTTTTTTTTTACCAATTTTACAAGAAAATATTTGAAAATTCGATATCGTTGTCAAATGATTATAATTATAGCATGTAACCCTCCACTTTAAAGGGCTTGAAAATATCTTTCGATTAATACCAAACTTGAAAATGTAACTTGACCCAAGGGGTATGGACACCCATAAAACTTTTTAAGAGGGGGAAAACTCAAGGATAAGGCATACAACATTGACTAGCATGATGCCTACCTTTGTGAATGTCCAGGTGGGGCAAGTGCCCCTTCCCCTTGTCCTGTCTTAAGAGCGCCCATGCCGGGGAGGTTGATGACGTCACTAACACAAAATATGTACACGGCTATTTTTCACAACAATGATTGAAACTATTGAGTCTTGTGATCATTAAGCTACAAATAACTTCTTTTATGCATGATTATGTCAAATTTTGTTTTATGTCACCATGTCAAACAAATGTAATATTTCAACCTTTTCACTCGAATTTTAAAAAGTTCTATCTAGTTCTAGATTTTTTTTATAACACAGCTGGATATAAAGTTTCGTGAAAACCATTCATATCTGTGGTTGCTATCATGTGCCCAAGAAATCTACCACAAACATACATACACCCACACAACACAAGTACGTCCACAATAAGTCCAGAGGAAGTCCTATGCAGGATTTCAGGACTTCCAAAGGAAGTCCTATATTTTCCTAAAGACGTCTTAAGGAGGTCCATAGGACATACAAATGTCTGTTTTTTTTACGTCCTCTGGAGATCCATTTTAGGATGATTTAATGACTTTTCAGGATGTGTTTAGGTTTTTAGTGGATTCTTTAGGACATACCACAGGAGGCTTTTTGGACGTACGGGATGTCTTACGGCACGTAACTGGAGCCTATGGAGATCCTATTCAGTACGTGTTTAGGCTTTTAGTGGAATATTCAGGAACTTGTGGGACGTATTGCAGCATATCACAGGAGACTTTCGGGATGCTTTGTGGAATACCATTGAAGGCTTTTGGGACTTATGGGATGTGTTATGCATATCATTGGAGGCTTTTGGAGCTACTTTTAGGAGGATTGACAATGGTTCTAGGCTTTCTATAGGTTTCTTCAGGGATATTATGGGATGTGTCCTAGCACATTATAGGAGGAATTTGGATTTTTCAGGATGCTTTTCCTCTAGCTGCTTGTTTTATTTTCCCCATGTTAAACAGTTCCTAAATCACTAATTAATTTATTTTTTTTAATTTCTTTCCATGTTTTTATTAAACATAGATGAGAATAGAAATGTGTTTTTAAAAAATTGTTAAAATAGAAGTATTTCTAATATTTTTGTAAAATGAATGCACATCACTTTTATAAACATACTAGAGAATACTTTAATTTTGCAGATTTTTTAAGAAAAGCATAAACCTTTCTCTTTTCTAAATCTACAATTGGTAGACAACAGGCAAGCTAGAGACTATTTCCCATAGGCTAACATGGGGAGAAAAAAAAGAAACAAGCAGTTAGAAAAAGAATATCATCTTAATAGATCATTTAAGATTACAACATTTGAATTATCATGAAAGAAATCCAGTAGTCAATATAGTTTATATTTATGACATCCAAATTTCATTTATTTGAAGACAAAAACTAGTATTCATTTAAAAGTAATCAACTTATTTGCAGTGTTAATAGTCAATGTTTTCTTGTTACTAGGGAAGACATTTGTCGCCTTCTGTCTACTAATATTTTTTCAGTTAAACCTTGGAATACAGATATACTGCTATTTCCTCATATTTTAGTCCATTTTGATCCAAATATGTGTCATGTGAATGAATCTCTCATAGGATTACATTTTCTGACTT
This sequence comes from Amaurobius ferox, assembly GCA_951213105.1. Taxonomy (NCBI): domain Eukaryota; kingdom Metazoa; phylum Arthropoda; class Arachnida; order Araneae; family Amaurobiidae; genus Amaurobius; species Amaurobius ferox. The sequence continues at coordinate 25,647,281 of OX578142.1, read as the reverse complement.
TTTTCAGTTTTAAATTAAAAAAAAGCAATATATCAATATCTTAAGTGTCATAAATGATGCAATTCAATTTTAAATAAAAACATGTGCATAGAAAGTAAAATTTTCATATGCTTTCTATAAATTATTTTGATTTATTCATATTTGAAATATAGCTGCATGTTGAAAAGTAATGGCTTTTAATATCTGACGAATAACTCATGAAAACAATGGTATTCATTTATTTGTAAAGTGCACTGACTCTATAACATTGAGTGTATTTAAATACTTCTCTAAATCATTGATTTATATATCTTTTTTCATAAGATTTACTGGCAAAAATTCATTTGTCATGAATAATAAATAACTATTTACTGAGAAAATTATGAAATCTTCCCACTTTATAACACAAAAATTCTGACTCATCTATCACCTATTATCAATTTCCTTTAGTGATAAAATATTCTTATGAATATAAAATTTTGTCATTTACAAATAAAAAAAACTCCATCACATTCTGTGTATTTCAATAAATGTAAAAGTAATTTAGATCATAAAAGAATGTTATTTATTGGTCGAATTAATATCACCTCCACTACCGTGATATTTCATTAGTGATATAATCTGTTTAATCTAAAAACAAATATGCAAAATTCAAGTGATATACGAGTACTATAGAGAATTCTAACAATTTGATTTATTCACAGTCCATCTGTATAAGTTATGGACCATAATTTATGAAATACTGCCCTAGAGACATGCACATTTTAAGGAATTTACTTAAATTATTTTATACTTACTTTATTAGATGGACCAATTTTTGGTATGATACATTAAGACATACATACATACATAAAAACATTTTTTTTATTATAGAATAAATAAAAACCTAATATACACAATTCGATTTATATTATAGTTCTACAAAATTTCCAATCTTCAGCGGTACATGAATGTTCCGTTTATCCATTGTCTTCATGGCAATATATCTAGAAAAACAATAATCATATATATTAGATAAAATCAGAAAAGTACTTAGCATAATTGGTTTTCCAAAAATATTTGCATTATAAATATAAATTAAAGAAATAATGTAGGTTTCAATGACGTTTTCATAATTTCCCTCAAAGCAAAATTATGTCCATAGAATTTACATACAGGTAACGATACAGGTAATAACGATAAGTGTATATACAAGTAAGCGTAACGATTATGTTCCACACTTCAAAAAACAGTATAGGGATTCTATATTTGAGTTCATTCCAATAGGGATACTCGATGAAAGGCGAGTTCATTTTAAATGACAATTCCAATTTAAAACACAATGAAATCACAACTCCATCTTTGATCCAAAACATATTGGACTTAAATCAATTATAAATTAAAGTTATATTGGCATTCTATATCTTTAATTCTTCTTCTTAACTTCTTAACTTCTTAACTTCTTCACATGCTGTGATTCCGTGTGCAAAAAAAAAAAAAAACAAGTAAATGTGTTGATGCCAGTTTCCAAACCTGACATTCCCCCAAAGCAAAATGATGTTCATGGAATTTATATTGCAATTTGACAAATAAATTCCAGCAGTTAAACTATAAACAAGCTAGTAGTTTTTGTAGATATTATTTATAAGGAGTACACCATCAGTATGAAAAACAATCATGATAAACTTTAGGTTGACCGGCTGAGTCTGCTCTGAAACACATACACTCTTTTAGAATATGCGATGAAATAAATTATGATAACTTCTTACTGTACAATAATATAACCCCCCCCCCCTTCTCTCTCTATTTTTTTTTCCAGAAAAAATGTGAATTAAGTAAAAACAACAAAAATACTTAACATATACCACAGGCATTTAAATACCTTACACCTTTCTGGTAGGTCGGACGGTCTGGGTCTCAACAACAACAGGCATTTAAATGCTCATGTAAAGAAATATTTTGTTTTACAAATTAAAAGTTACTATACTATTAGACATATTACATAATACTATATAGTAATTTATTTACATCACTCATGGTGTACCTATAAGTAATTTTTTAATGTTGTTTACTTTGTAAGTTTTAGTATTACATTTAAAAATTTTTTTTGCAAGACATAAAATAGATTATACTCACCCCCACTTCTCTCAAAGTTACGACAAATAACAGTTCAGCATTTATTTTACATTTAATATAGATAGATAAGGATTCCAATTTTCACCATAGCTTTCGTTATTGGGAGTAGATTTGTTTTGACAATATACAGGAATTTCCCCATCACTGCAATCACTTACTGTTAATTCATTTTAATTGCATACTATGAAATCTAAAAATTTACATATGCAGTAAATTGCAGACTAAAATCATAACTCCTCACAGTTCATTTGATAAATTGAGGTAAATAGGATTCAATATCAGAAATTAGCGAAGACAGAGAGAGTCACTTTTTATACAATTAATGAAGAGCTGCCTCTGACTAGCAATAAAGCAGCGTATTTAGTATTACTACTACAATGGGATTTCTTTTTATTTTGCAATATTCTTTGCACATAATTATGCTATTATTCAATACCTACGTAAGTGGGGCCAACTGTATTACCACCAGAACGTTAATGTTATAAAGCTAAGGTTTCTTAGCTAGACAAAAATTTATATGACATAATATACAAAACAATTAATTTCCTTAATTACACTCATAGATAAACATTTTTACATTGCTCCCAATACATCCTCATAGTCAAGTCAGAATAGCCCAAATGGCTGTCAATCAATTCAAATAAATGATAAAAAAATTAGGTGATAAGCGATATTATAAGAATGACTTATCCGACTGCGTATTGTAAAACAAAAAATCAATATAGAATATAATAGTAAGGTTGACCTATCTATTTTTAAATCAATTTATTTTTTAATTCATTAAACATATTTTCTGCAACTATAGCAATACTAACCTCTTATGATTCTATTTCAACACAATCATCACTTGCAGCATAATCGTCAAAAATAAGACCTAGCAAAACTCCTTTTTCTTGTAAACTATTTTACATTGAAGTATCTTCATAAGCAGAATCAGAAATAGATTGTTGGTTCTCTTTACTGTTTTCAGATGAGCATCACGTCTGTTATAATTTAAACATCCACAGGCAATCTTTACATGTTTGGGCTTAATGTCTTTGGGGATGAATCTTTGTCACCAAACTTATTGTTGCTCCTGAGATTTTGCTTTTACTTAAAGAAGTAATCTGGAAAAAAAAAACACATTTTTTACCTTTCCCAAACTAAAAACTTCACAATATCCAACATACATGCATTTAATTGTTCGCTATAAGAAATATGTTTTGATTATGTTTACATTATAAAAGAGTAGAAGATTCAAGGTGACAGAAAAAAAAATTCGCAATAACCAATAGTTTGCTACAACATCCGAGCTAGCAAGCTCCACTCTAGGTTGAAATGAGTATTTTAGATCTACAAATTTTATTTTGACAATCAAGATTTTAGACCCAATCATCATTTTCTCTGTCTAACTTTTCTGCTTTTCCCCCCATGTATCAGTAAGCATATGTACTTGCATATGTTCAGTATGCATATGTACAGCAGAAATTCTGACATATCTTCTTTCCAACAACCTAACCAATGCACGTCATGGATTACATGTGTCTGCGCAGTGAGCGCTGCTAATAAAAATTAATTTATTTTATTGGCCGTATAATAAGTAACTTCAAAATTGCATTCAAGTAGAACATTTTGGTACCTGAATAAAAATAATTAGGTACTATTGATACCCGGCTCCTAATTTCTAACCCTAGCACCACTATATTACTTTTAACCCTTTGCGGATGGCGGCTTTTCAGAACTGATGTGGCCCAAAGGATGGAGCATTTCACTTCCGAACTGTTCCAAAGGATGGTGCATTTCACTTTCGAACTGTTCCCAAAGGACGGCATATTTTTTGCACTTAGCCTAACTAAAAAAAAAAAAGTCATCCGTTACAGCATTCAACTTTTTTCAGGAATAAAGGAAATACTTATTTTCCATTAAATGCATATGTTACACGCAAATTATCTTTTATTTAAATATTAAAATTTCATATGATTAAAAATGATTAACTAACTTGATTAAAATTGTTACTTGTTACGCATGAAAAATATTAAAATGATTGTACTTAATACTTTGCACAGCTAATAGAGATTATGTACAATTTTTAGGAAGAATAGCTTTGTTTCTAATTAATACGCCTTTTACGCATAATGTATTTCAAACATGGATTCAAACACAAACATTGCAAAATTTGCATTAATAAAAACTGTCAGTGTGCTCATCAGAAATACCAAATATCCACGAATCTTCACTATCTGCATTACTTTTATGACTATTTTGTTCGATTACCATGCTAGTATATTCTTCTATACATAAAAATGTCTTGACATAGCCATTCCCTTATCCGAAATAACCTAATAAATTCACTACCGAACATTCTGCTAAAACCCAAACTTGAAAGAAAATACTCTCTTACATTCTAATAATTCACCAATGTAATCATTAAACTCAAATCCTGGGTTCCGGTCTAAATTGGGTTGCACTTCCCGACCATCCAAACAGTTACCTTACACCTTTCTGGTCGGTCGGACGGTCTGGGTTTCAACAACAACAACATACTCAATAACAGCATAGCAAGAGTTTGGCAGAAATGATTTGTTTGTTTATATTACAAAACCATATTTTACCGCTTTAGATGAAGTGAGGATTCATAGGGACCTCTTATACCAAGGTTAAATATTTGCAAAATATGTTGTAAATGTTAGAATGGATATTTAGCACTATCTAGTATTCAAATAAATTCAAACGAATATGCTCCACATGAAAGCGCACATTGGTATCAGTCGCCCTTTAGGGTAAATTTCTCCTGGACGCGAATGCATGACTGTCGTCCTTGAATGCAGTTTCACAGTTGACGCATGGATGCGCCTACCGTCCGCAAAGGGTTAAACAGCTAAATTAAAATTGTTGATGATGATTTTTAATTTGTCAGTTTACCAAAATGTCAGTTATAGTTTTGTGACTAATACGTCTGTTAGTTCAAACAGTTTTCATTAGGCCTATGATGCGATTCCTCTCAAAACCCAACAACTGTTTCTAGAGCCATAGAGTATGTCTCAACAGCATCTTTGTACACAATTTGCAGTATGAAAGCAGAAAATAAAGTTTAATTTGCCTGTGAGTGAGAACACTGGTCGTTTAAAATGCTGCACTTTGCGTTTTTTTAATGAGCCCTATAACATCATTGGCACTGACAGTTTGATCATTTGCAAAACTTAATAAAGCAACATGCATGCCAAGTTTAACGACTGTAGCTGAATTTTTTTTTGCAACAGTGTATTTTCTTAACAGAAAAAAGCAGTATAGTGGACCTTTCAACAGAAAGGTTCCCTATAGAAAAAGAAAAAAATTGTATACATTAGCTTACCTGTATTTCATTAGAGCATGGGAATCTGGTAATTGAGATCAGGATTAGAAGGTGACAAGAGTTCCTACCTGTTCAGTTAAGAAATTAGAAAACTATCAATATTTAACATATAATATGTTGTAAATAATCCTACCAAATATAAAAATCAGTTTTTTTTTTTAAATAAAGTGTTTATAGGCACATGTCCACAAGATTTTCCATCACATATGGAAGGACATTCACGTATGTTTAAAATGTATAAATGCAGCTAGATGCGGAACAAAACTCGAAACTAAAAGGGTTCTTCAGGTTTGAATTTTGTTCCATGTAGAGTGAATTTATACCACCCAAGCTATTTGTGCTGTATAAAAAACCTTACTAGTAAACAAAATGAAATTGCAAATAACTGGGAGCTAACATTTCTGAAACATATTGGAAATGTTACATTATTATAAGTGTGCAGAATAAGTATAAAATACAATTTTAACTGTACAATTAAATTTAACTTTGTAATAAGAACTTATAAATTTAAGTAAATCCCGGAGAAACATAAAATACTTATGACTTTCCTGTATAACCGCTACTTGTTTTCAAAAAATTTCATTTTGTAAATAAATAATGAAATTGCGATACCAAGCACAAAAAATGCAAAGTATAACTTTGAGAATGGAGACATAAGAATCAAATTAAAAATTAAAACAAAAAGCTTTTTATGAAAACTATAACATAGAGTAATATAAAATAGTATCTAACTGTAAATAAAATCGTATCTGTTTACAGAACCACCAAAACAAAATGATAAATGACAAAAAATATATCACAAACTTTTGAAGTGCATAAGACTATTAGGTAACTTATAAAATAAAAATGTTTAAATATGTAATTAATTGCAAATAGGTTCCAAATATGACAAAATAAGCATGTGATTGTTGCATATGTTAAACTGAAAAGATAATTTTTATTTTGTCTGCAAAATTAGTTACAATTTTGGAAATTTTCACATACAGACTATGCATGTACATCTATGTTTCATACCTCTGACTTGTATAACAACATATTAAGATAGACTTAACATATTAAAACTTGTTACATTGGCATTTCCAACGTCTCCATTCAATATTATAGCAGAAAACTTGAAATATTTATGTCATATTTGATGATTACACACAAAAATTCAAATATAACCGTTCATTATTTTCTGATGATCAGCTAAATTTAACCAATAACCAAGTAAATAATAAATATCAATACCGCATTTTACAACACAAGTAAACCTTTTAAAATCTTTAATTACTTTAACTAATGAAAGAAAAATTATAAACAAAACTGCTGATTGCATTATAAAAAACAGATTTATATTTTCTTATAAAACCAAACAGGAAATATACAGATATGACACTTTTGTGTTTATCTTTATTTATAGTATTATATAATAAGTAAAATATAAGCTGATTAAGGTAATATTAAATTTTGAAATATAGTATGTGTCATCCTAACATGTATCTTCGAGATTCATTTTATATGAAAGAAGTGATTGAGGTAACTATGACAGCAAATATATTATATAATAATGTCATAATTTGTGAGTTTATATCCTTAAACTTTAAACATAAGCAAAGTTTCATAGATGTACTTTTCCCCGTTTGTTTTTTAAACAAGCTCTTTTTACAATACAATCAGCATTTCTGCTTCAAATATTTTTTTTATTGGGTGAATTAATTAGAGGTTATGAATGGTATGTTTATTAGTACAATGCAGTGGAAAATTTTGAATACTGTTTGCCGAAACAAGGATAATAAAATTTAGATAACTACACTTCTTGAGAGCTAACAATTCTTGACAGGTATCACTTATTAGAATTGGATAAAGTATTCGTGAGTTTGTTAATAGTCATCATCCAAGACGATTAATGCACGGCAACACTAACAGATTCGGGAGGGGGGGGGGCTAGAGGGCTAAAGCTCCCAAAATTAAATATTCTGCACTAGATGAAATGACATTTTTTTCCCATATTGTACCCTTGTACAAGGTTAAAAAAAAAACTTATATTGTACCTTTGTACAATATAAGGTTAAAAAAAACTTACCCCCCCCCCCCAATGGTAAAAACAAAATTATAAAACAGAAAGATTTGAAACATTTCGTCCATGCATGATTAGAAAACTTGAAACATGGTAATAAATCACATGCTTATAGAGATGTTTACATAATTAAAATTAAAGCAAATTAAGAAATGTATAACATTCTAAACTTTATTTTTGTGTTCCGAGTATTAAAAAGATTCAAACCTATTCAATTACACTTCAGAAAAATTGAAATATTTTGCTATACAAGTGAAATTTCGTAAAAACTGAATAATCGCAATCTACCGATTTCTGTCGGAAATCTTTAAGTTTTGCCTAGGCGGACATCAATATATTGATGTCAGACTAGGTTTTGATTAACTATAAAAATTTTATATCAGCAGTTCACATATTAAAAGACAAACAAAATTTCTTACCGTTGCACGCACGTGAGAGTAGTTTGTTATCGAAAAATCAAGATGGACGCCGGAAGTCGTTCTGCACAGAGCGGTTGACTGACGAAAGACGCATAGTGCGCCCTCTAGGTTAACGGAAGTTCCAGAAGACGTCATAAAACACTTCAAATGGAGTACGATTGGAACACATTGCAAGATGGTCTTGAGTAAGACGTCTGTAGACGTCGTGCTTAGGATATGACAGTTGTAGGATTTACGGGAGCTTTATTGGCTGTCCACTGGAAGTCTGTGGTTGTGTGGGCAGACAGACGGACATCACTCCAAAAATAGTCAAAATGTGTTCAGATGTTTTTAACATATATTGGCATCAAATCTCAAATTCGAAAATGTTCGTGAAAACAAAACTTTATCTATACTATATTTCACAGTTTGAAAAATTTAAAATTAATTGGGGCGTAGCTCAAATCGACTTTCGACCTAACGTGAGGCCCCAAGCAGTCACATGGATTGCTTGGCCCTTGGGACGCCTCTGCCTGGTACCGATTAGATTTTGGTATGATTCGGAAAAAAGTAACTTGCCTTATTTTGCGAAATGGCCTGCAAAAATCATCAAAATGTGAAATAAAAAACTGCGTATGCTCAAATGTATCAATTAAATGCTTGTTTTATACATAATTTTTAACAATGAAAAGAATAAGGCCAACCCCATTACACTAGGGCTAGCCGTTCTCTATATATTTTAGTTTTTTTGCATTTACACTACAGCACTGCTGAAAAAAAGTTCAGTTACTAACTGAGAACAAAAATTGAATTAAAAGTGCCAATTCAGTGTCATTTTAAATAATTGTGGGGGTTATTTGTGCAATTAAACTCATTTTAATGAATTATTGAAGAAATAAACTGAACGTAAATATAAGTCTGCAGGGAAAGTCATGTGGCTGCCCACATTAGATTCTTTTATTTTAAAGAGAATGACATAACTTTCAGAATGATAACATGCTCCGTTCTTACAATATGGCATGTTTTTTCTTCTTTATTATTATTATTATTATTATTATTATCTAATATCTGGTTTAATATTTGTCATCTAATCAGTAGCACCAATAAGCTTGTTGATTTTCAAAGCGATCTAATCTATATAAATTAAATTGAAAACTTGTCAGTTTGTGTGTTTATTTGTATATTTGTCCCATCATCACGGGAGAACGACCTCACCAAATTGGATGAAATTTTTGAGTTAGACTTGGTATAGTCCCACTTAAAATTTACTCCATGTTTAGAGTTTCTAGGACTAAGGGTTGTTGAATAAAAAAAACCCACAATTGAACCTTCCATAGGAATAGCATTATGCACATGATATTTTTTTAAACCAATTTATTGGAAGTAAATTATATCAGGTCACTTAGCAATGGATTCAAATCCAATGGGTTTATGCTACAGATGATTTTTATCAAATCTTTTCCGATTTAAATAATAAAGATATGTATATACAATAAATTTTATTGATATTGCATTTTTGACAGGATTATATCAATTATGGTCCTCAGGTTTTAACATTATTGTTACTGATATTTTCTGGATTATTGATTCGGGGATTATTGTTATTTTTACAAAGATTTTAGAAGCTCGTGTGTTGTAGTACGGGTTATCTTTACAGGGATTTTTGATATTTTCAATTTATTATGTCATCTGTTTAATTTTGGTAACTAATTTTAAAACTAATTGATGGAGTATCATAAAATTTGGTATGTATGTCCCTTGTGGATGGATGACCCTGGTGTTGATTAGATTTTAGTTTAATTTGGGATAAAATAACTTTTTTTTTTGCGAAATGGCCTGCAAAAATTGCCTGTATCCACTCTAGCTGAAAAACTAATAGTGGTAGTACACAAAATTTTGTAGATAATTCACTTGTAGGTGACCCTGGTGCTAATTAGATTTTTGTGCGATTTGGAAAAAAAGAACCTGTTTTTTTTTTTTTCTTTCTTTTGTAAAATTGTCCACAAAAATCGTCAAAATCTGAAATAAAAGACTACGTATGATCAAATGCATTAAATATATGTTTGCTTTACATGTAATTTTTGACGATGAAAAGAATAAGACCAATGCCATTACTCTAGAGCTAGCCGTTCTTGAGATATTTTAGTTTTTTCACATTTTTGCTACTCTGGTTTTAAGAATAAGTCCAGTTATTAAATGAAAACGAAAGTTTAATTAAATGTGTAAATTCAGTGTAATTTTAATTTTTTATACATGCTATTTAGTGCAATTAAACTTAATTTAATGAATTAATAATGAAATAAAGAGAAAATGAATTTGAGTCTGCAAGGAACATCATGTGCTCAGATTTTTTAATCGGTGAAAATATGAAGGTTCTTTCATGTATAGAAAGTTTTCTATAGGTAGAAATCTATCGTGTTATTATCATTTAAAAATATACCCAATTCCGCAGGCTAGCGCAAGACCATAGCCCCCAGATACCCCAGAAAGCAGAAAAACAAGTCCCCTGAAGCTGAAGAACTCTCATGTGCAGAAGGAATGGAACAGGGCAAAAATGACCCGACTCTTACTACCATACTCATTACCTTAGGATGGAATGAACTTGCCGGTGCATTACTGCGTTGTTTATGCTAAAATGCCATGTTTATGCTAAATGCCATGTTTATGCTAAAATATATTATGCATATTTACTTTTATAATACTTTAAATTTTCAAATAAGAAATTCAGAAACATGAAGGCATACTAAAAATATTTAAGTATACATCCCACCTGTACATAGTATTACATTTTACATATATGCTTTTACCTTATTGTTACATTTTTTTTTATTTTAGGATAGTGCAAATGCAGAGTTTAGTGGGGCAACCTTTGAACGGTCTAATGGAAATGACAGGCAGTATTGCCCCATCAAGAGTGAATTTTCTGATGTTTATGAAAATCATACTGGATTCACTAATAGTCAAGAACCTTCTTATAGAAAATTTGACTATTCTATCAGACATCCCAGTTCAGTTGGCAGTGATATTCTTCATAACCACTCTTATCATTTACCATTTTCCAATGATGATTCACGTTATAAACCTGTTTCGAGAGATAAATCAAAATCCTCCGAAGATGAAGATGCATCTAACAAAGATGAAAAGAAAGCTAAAGAATTGAAACTTCCTATCAGTATTGAGGACATTATTAATCTAGCAATTGATGAGTACAATGAAAGACTAGCAAAATATGAGTTAACTGATCAACAACTTAATCTCATAAGAGATATCCGTAGGCGTGGTAAAAATAAGGTGAGTTTAATGTTAATGTACTTAAGCTTATCCCTCAGATAATTAAAACAATTGTTTAAAATCACTATATAAAGATTTATTAATTTAAAATTAACATAATTTATAGTAATTAATAGGTTTACTAAATTTTACTCCTTTTTAAATAGTTATAAAATGCCAAATTAAAACATCAGTCTCTAGTATTTTACTTTAACATTTTAATTTGAATATTTTAAATTGCTATTCATTATCATAATTTTCACAATTACTACTGATTTTGTGTGTGTACATTCCATTTTTAAACAATTTTAAATACACACAACCAATGTAACTAGTGCTGGTTATGTCCTAGTATATAATTGATAACCAAATTATAATACAAAATCAAAAAGTTGCTGCATCATAAATACCACTAATAAACAATATTTGTTTTATTTATTTTTTGTAATGTTTATATACACTGTTGCAAAAAAATCTATGTACCCATAAGAAATTAAGCAACAGATTCAAAACTCAGCATGTATGTATCATTTGAGGAGATATGCAAATTATTAGAATTTGGGAGCAAAAACATTTATTAAAAAATGGTGGCAACAAAAAGATAACATTTTAATAAGTGGTAAATCTTCCCCTGGTAGCTATATGAGCCAATATTCAGTGCAGCATAGAGTCAATTAAGTTGCTTTATGTCCCTCTGTGGAAGATTCTGCTACAAATGTTGCAACTGGTCAGCTATTTCAGTGGTATTCTGAGGAGGCTGCAATTGCTGTCCTAGCATGTTCCAAGGTGTGGGGACCTGGATGGCCTTAGGAGGGTATTAAATGCTCGAAGACATTGCTGAGAAAGTCATGCACTATGTGGTTGAGTGTTGTCTTGTTGGTAAATGGAAGGCTTGTCAGCATAGGCAGAACACTCAGCTGCAGAATATTATTGATGTGCAAGTGAGTTGTCAGATTGGCTTGTAGCACAACTAGAGGAGATCATCTGTTCCACAAGATATCTCCAGTGGTAGGCATCTTAGTCAGTGGTAGGTGTCTTGGTCAGTGGTTGGCATCTTAGTGGATATCGACATCTAATCTCACCTTCTGCCAGTCGTCCGAATAGTACCCCTTGATACAGGATGCATTGAGGATGGCAAATGCCTTCAAATGGCTGATAGCAACATTATTGGTATAGAACATGCATCCTCTCCTGATTACACACAATCTTCTTGAGCAATTGTCTGTCTTGGATGTCCTGAATTTCTGTAATGATTACATGTTTCTTCTCTGATCTACTGTTGCCAATACTGAGCAACTACCATGTTGCTCCAACCAAGATGGCAACTGATATGTCTATTGGACCAATCAGCTTCCCTTAGGCCAATAATGTGACTGACCTCTCTCTAAATATGACAATTGTTTGTAGTGCTGTTGATTATTTCTCTTAAGGCATCTTTGTACACAACTTTAAATATGAAAGCCGAAAATCTAGTTTCAATTGCCTGTGAGTGAGAACACTGGTAATTTTAAATGCTGCATGATGCATCATTTCATGTGCATTGCATGAGGTTTATAACATCATTGGTGCTGACAGTTTGATCATTCGCATAATTCTTACACTGACATTTGCATTCCGAGTTTTGCTATTGTAGCTCAATTTTTATGGGTGCATATATTTTTTGCAACAGAATTATATATATATATATATATATATATATATATATATATATATATATATATATATATATATAATTTTCATATCCAAGTGTATATTTTTAACATTCCACAGTGTAATAAGAGAAACTAATATTTCTGTAATGAAATGAAATCGTATAAGATAAATCTGCATTCAGAAACATAATGTATGTATATATCATACATTCCATTATTTGTCTTTTATAAGTTTGTGCATGTTTTTAGAAATTTAAATGCTGTGAAACAATTTTTTTAATTTATTTATAAGAAATATTAAAATCAGGGTGTCTACTAGGTCACGAAGGTTACAAAAAAGTCACAAATCGTCAAAAAGGTCCCAAAAGTCCCAAAAAAGTCACGAATTTCGCCGATTTTGAAAAATTCAGTAGAATTTTGCAGGGATGTTGCACCTGCATCAATAGCACCAAATCTAGTACCCTGACACAAATTGCACCAATTTTCATGTTTTCGGTATATTTCGCGCCGACCAGCGCCAATTTCAAAATTCAATAAAAAAGAAAAATCCGGCAAATATTAAAAATTCTCCTCGAATTTTCCAAAATTCCCGTGCATACCTCGGTACTTTAGGAATATTTTCTAGGGCCAACTTTTTCATTTATTTCTGTAAAATGTGTGAATTCACGGATGAAAACTTGCACCATTCAATTAATTTTCCAGTGCATTGCTGAGCATCCGTATCAGTTTGCATCTACTTTTATCTTCTAATGATTTCATATCAGAACTATAAAACTATTTTATTTTTATAGTGCGAGTTATAAACAATTATTTTACTAAACAAATTATTAGTTTCTTAAATTATTCGATTGTGTAATTTAGTTTTTATTCCCGGGCGTTGCCGAGAACACTCAATTATCTTTTTCCATCCATGTCCATCCTCTTATTAATGCACATTTGCTTGGCTGAACTAGCATATTTTCATTGGTTAATTCTAAAAGTTATTTTTTAAATTACTTTCTTATATAAATAGGACGATTGTGCAATTCAGTTTTTATTCTCTGACGTTGCCAAGAGTACACAATTATCTTTTTCCATCCATGTCTATCCTCTTATTATTGCACATTAGTTTGACTAAACTAACTTATTTTCATATTTTGGTTAATTTTAATGTTAATTTTTGAATCATTTTCGTATGAAAGTTACGATTGCGCAATTCAGTTTTTATTCTCTTGGGCATTGCTGAGAGTACGCAGCTACCTTTTTCCATCCATGTCCATCCTCTTATTATAGCTCATTAGTTTGACTAAACTAATGTATTTTCATATTTTGGTTAATTCTAAAGCTTAATATTTTAATTATTTTCGTATAAATAGTGCGATTGTACAATTCAGTCTTTATTTTTGGTGTTGCTGAGAGTACACAATTATAATTTTCCATCCATGTCCATCCCTTTATTATTGCACATTAGCTTCACTAAACTAGCTTATTTTCATATTTTAGTTAATTTTTTAATTATTTTCATATAAATAGTGCAATTATGTTAATGTTTATTTTGAAGTATGTTTTTTGTTGAATAAACAATAAATAATGTACTAATAGATTAATATATCTTGCACATTTATTTATTCTTGCACAGAAAAGTAAATTGTGCTTTGATAAACACAGTCGTGAAGAAAATTTTCTCTTTTTTTTCAACTTTTCCCACCTTAAAAAATCTCATTAAAACCTGTGTTTTACCCCTTCTAAGGGTAGTAGGTATAAAAATGTGTATCAATGATCCGAAACAAGTTTCAACTAGTTTATAAATTTATTAAAAATATATTCTATTTTATACATTTCTATAAACAGAAAAGACTAATTAATATCATAGCAAATTACACTTTCACTCACTTTTTTAACTTAATCTTCTTATCTAAAATGTACATTTAGAGACGAAAACTTAGACACAATTAAAAAAAATATTAAAAAACATTAATTTGGAGGTTTTATAATCTTAGAGAGTTTTAAATTGTATTTGTTACATAAATAAAATACAACATAAATTTTCATTTTTGTAAAATTGCATAATTAGAAAATGCACAATGCCAAGTTTCAAAAACAAAATAATTTTAATAGCTGAGCTTAAAACTCTTGTGCAAAATAGAAAAGTTATCTTTAAAAATTGAAGATGTATATGTATGCTTTCAAAATTAAGAATTTTTTGTTGTTTTCTACCTTCCATCTACTTATAATAAATTAATACCAATTAATTCAAATTTAATTTTTCGCAAAAATTTTGTTAAAATAGCAGTAAGCACTATATTGAATTTTGCTGAAGACAGCAGAGTAAATTTGAAAATCTATGGGAATTTCACTTTGAAAAATGAGCGGTAGGTTGAACAAACACATTGACTGTTTTGTAAATTGAATGTGCTTGTAAATGTTTGGTGTTGTACAGCCAACGTTATCATTTTCTTAACTCATATTTTGCTAATGTACTTGAATGTATGCAAACCTGTTAAAATTTTTAAAAACACTTTTACATGGGTATTAGATATAAGTATAGACATATTTTAAATTTATTGCTCCTAAAGTTTGTAAATTTGCTGCTTCAAAGCATTTTATGATGCTTCAAAAGTGAGTTTTATACCTGCTCCGAAACATTTCTTACTGCTCCAAAAGGGAGTTTTGTGCCTGCTCCGAAACACTTTATGCTGCTCCAAAAGAGAGTTTTACCTGCTCTGAAAATTGATACAAAAAGCAAGTAGGTGGGCAACATACCTACAAACATTTAAATACTCAAAATCTCTGCAAATTAGTTTATACACAATCAACATTTTTAACACTTTACAACATAGTTGAAAAGTGTTTACGACTTTGTTCATTCTGTTTGTCTGTTTGTTTGATAACTGCCATAAATATGACTTTATCAAAATGAAATTTTAGTATGTTGTTCAGACGGTCTGTGGGATCTATGGAAATATAAATGAATAATATCACCCAATTAGTTTTGGATTGAACTCATGTTAAAAAAATGAAATACATTGAACCCTATGGGACCTAATTTTTCAAACATTTTTTAAGCAAATTTAAAATTCACAAATTGCTTCAAAAGTTTTAGGAAATATTCAAATTATCTCATAAAATATATAAAAAATTTTCAGAAAAATATATTCAGTAGTTTTCTAAATAAAAATTAAAATAATAATTACACCCTTTATATGAAGAGATCACATGACCCACTTCAAAATAAAATATGGCATCCATCTTGTGTCAAAATCATGATTTTAAAATTCTTTTTAATTTATATTTAGTGTTGTATCCGCCCTAAAACCGCTTTATTTTTGCTTAATTTCTGTGCATCTGTATTCTGAAACAACACAATTACAATATATTTGAGTTTAAATGATCATCAAACTTTGATTATTTCTACAACAAAACCTAATTTTAACTTATGGAGAATGTAAACAGATTAGGCTGTAAGATGAGTTGGTTGTATAAGAATTGCTGAATTTCTTTAACACAAAATTATTTTACTCTGGAGTCTGCAATATAGATGATATGAATGAAACATTCATTAATTTTACATAGAGAAGCAGACGACTTAATGGCAGACTTCTTTTATGATGTTTTATGCATAAAATTAAATTACTTTTACCTCCATGGTTTTAAGTTTTTAAGTAGAATAAATTATTGTTGTACTGTGATGGATGAAATAAAAATGTATGAATGAAATATTTACTGCTTCTACACAGAGAGCCAGGCCAGGCGCGGTAACTCAGTGGTTAGCGCACAGGAGAATTGCACTCAGTAGGCCCGAGTTCGATACCCTCCACTTCTAAAACTATTGTCGTGTTCATGTGGAGTATGATCACGATAAACATGTGAGTCCGTAAGTCCTTCCAAGAGGTTGGTGGTAGGGGAAGGAGGGTACTGTCCCTGTGGATGCCTCCCCCACTGGGTTCCGGTCTAAATTGGATAGCTCTTCCCGGCCATCCAAATAGTTACCTTACTCCTTTCTGGTAGGTCGGATGGTCTGGGTCTCAACAACAACAGAGAACCAGCCAATTTATATTTCAATGACGTCATTTGAATCAAGTTCGTTTTCTTCGATGAAGTTTTAAATTTTCAAATATAATTTATTATTGCAGTATTGTGATAATTTTAAAAATATTATCTCTGAATGTATTGCATTTTAGAGATGTTTAAATAAAATTAAGAGTTGGAAAGTGTTTCACACACACACACACACACACACACATAATCAATGCTTTATGCATGATTGATCTTTCTTGTTTATATCTGTTTTCATTGGAAATAAATTTTCAGAATGTGTTTAGTCATTGTTTTTTGCTTCTCAGCAAAGTTTTTGTATTATCTGAATGCAATAATGAATTTTATTTTACTTATCAATGGCACTATTAAGTTTTATATGATGGTTAATTGCATTATTGTTTTAGTAACAAATATTTTATATTCATGTTTGCAGAAATATAATTTTAATAACTGTAGGGGTGCAGAAAGTGTCAGTTTACAAATTTTCTCTAGAAGGCAAAGAAATTCAGGGGAAATCTCCTCAACAAATTGTGTAACATTTTGACAATATTTTTTATTTTTGTGATTATTGTGTCTTCAGGAGAAAAGTTACCTTTAACAGATTATAATTTAAATAATTTACTGGATTTTATCTTATTTATTTTATTTAAAAGAATTTTTCCAAAAGCTGTAAAATTTCCCTCGAGCTTCATTTGTGTGTTTGAACATATTTTGTTCCCGTGAACAACTGTATTAATAATTATGGTAGACATACAGATAAAGTCATAATGATAGTATGTTATGCATTAGAAAGAATTTAAGAAACATTACGGATGATTTTATTCAGGTCATGAAAAATGGCCACAAGGGCATGAAAAAGTCATGTAATTACATTTTAAAAATCTAGTAGACACCCTAAAAATGTTAACACAATTTTTAACAATCTGCTTACAGATGTTAATGTTATGTGACCCAATTTTTTAAATTTGCATTTTTATCTATCTTGGCAATTCTTGCTTTGATTTTGAAGCGACTTTCTCACTATTTTCTACTTTATAATGCAATGCACTCACTCAAGTATTACCTATTATAAACAAATTTTAATGATCACTGGCAAATACATTAGAATTACACTGAATAATGATATTTCCCCAGAAGTCCCTGTTGAGGAAAGAATTGTACCCTAAAAATCAGAACCATTTGTGACCTGTTCTGTTAGGTAGTACATAAAAAAGGAAGATACTTCTAATGCAGATAACAATATCCAGTCTGGTTTTGTACTTATTCTGCACTCATCAACATGGAATAACCATTAACTGCAATGGCAGCAAGAAAACTTGCTATTTTCTGCAATTTTGCAAACTTTAGTGGGAACAGACAATTTCAGTCCTTCTGCATAACCAACATAAAATTTGCATACAATTTAAGTTTGGAATGTCAGCAACAGTACAAGATTAGAAGCTCTAAATTTGAATTATTTTGTTAACTACCCTCTCTAGACTCCTTTTATAAAAGAACAGAGGGGATTCTCTTCCCAACAACTGGATAACACTAAACAGTGTCTTAAACTGAGTTGACAGAATGAGAAATTTTAAAGGGTTTTGTTTTATTCATCTGACAATCCTAGTTTTGAGTGCTGCAATTTAAAAGCACAATTTTCATGAAAGTGTAATTTTTTATTAAATAAAAATGACCGAAAATTTAAAAAATGGCCTAAAAAAGAAAATGTCCTTAAAATATGAAAATATGCTCTGAAACCTAAAAAAATGTGCTATAAAAATGTCCTAAAAGAGAAAAATGGCAATAGAATGAAAAAAAAAGGCAAATATCATCAAAGTCCAGGCTCTATATGTAGTACATATATTATTGATCCAAAAATCAAACCTTAATATCTGAAAAACTGTCAGATTTGAGATATCGAGTCTTAACTGTATACTCAATTCTTTTTAAATGGGTCTGTCTTAAGCTTCTGTGTTAAACTGGTTAAAAGTGAATTGTTAAACAATGTGTGATGGTAATTCATGTCGCAGCACAATATATTTTTAGTTTATGTTCTTCCCATAATGTTTTTTATATTTAAAAAAAATCTTATTTTTCAGTATTTCTAGTTTTTCATTCTTATTCTTATATTGTTTTAATATCTTTAAATTCATATTTTTTGACATATTTTATTGATCTCATCTTACTTTAGAAATATATGCTAACTATAAAATGTATTTGTTTGCAATGTAATGAATTAATTACTTATTTTATATTATGTGACATATTGCTTCTATATAATTTTAGGTAGCTGCACAAAATTGTCGTAAAAGAAAGATGGACCAAATTAGTAGTTTGCAACAAGATCTGGATGCCATGCAAAATGAGAAAATGCAGTTAAAATCCAAACAAGACCTTCTTCTTCAAGAAAAACAGCTTATTGAAGATAAATATGCTCAACTGTATCAAATAGTTTCTCAATTTACAAACTGTAAACCACCTGGCTCATCAAACTCCCTCCCCATTCATAATAATCAAGTAACTGTTCCTACAGCTTCTGATGTGGTTATGTCAGATGATGATTCTGATCTAAGTAGAGGAGCGAGAACCAAAAGAAAAGTGAAGAAGTGACACAAGCATATTGTAGCCTTCTTTATACATTCTTGAACTAATTTTAAGTTTTCTTGTATTCATTGAGGAAGCTCTTAAAACATTTGTGATAACAAAAGAACTCAACATCTAACTAGCAAATTTTTTCATATTCATTTCATGTTCATTTCTTTCATTCTTATCATTTTCAGCCATGTGAATGTTTCATTCATTTTTATGAATTTATGTTTGTGACTTTTTTATGAAGTTTCTTTTTATGATTATCGACATATGCTGGCATGAAAATTGTATATTTAATCTATTTATTGACTAGTGCTACACATTTTAAATGCATTTTCATGTTAAATATTGGGTGAAATATTAAAATTTATGCATAGTATGATAATAAATTTGGGTCTTCCACAGTTTAAAGCATTCTTGGTTACAGTATTTGTATGTGTTTAATGTTATATTAATAGAATGTTTTCATGTTTTATCAGAAGATAATTTATTTTCTCTGATAGATCATAAGTTACTCTTTTTATTAGATATAACCAAGATAAATTCTTATATTACATCTTTTCATATTTTGTTAAAGGTCAGTTTCATACTTTTTTTATTATGTTAAAAATATGTCCAATATTTTTTGTACTATTTCCAATCTTATACATGTGTTACATGTACATAAATATTTTACATTTTGGAATCCTTGCAAGCAGTATATGAAAAATACAAAGCCAATTATCAAAAAGGATTTTCCTAAAAACAGAGAATAATGAGGAAAGAATCTGTGAGTGGGCTATTTATGCATTATATTATTATTGCAAGTAAATATGTTTAGCTTTAAGTGAAATATATAACAAAATCAGGCCATAGTTTAAAGGTAATATGTTAAAGTAAGTTACATTGGATTACTTTAATTAAGCATAATTTCCATGTAACTTAATGTGACTTCAGTTCAAGATTTGAAAGTTTTTAACTATTCTTATTGTAAAAATACATTATTTATTTATTTATTTTCTGTTTTAATTCATTTTTAGAAAATTTAAATTACTAAAAGTACTTGCTTTCAAGTGATAGTTCTTTCAATTAGAATACTATTTTAACACAACAGGTTATCTGTCTTGTGATTTTAATAATTTCCTATAAAATTTACAAAATTAGATAATAAACTCTTTTGTCTTAAAGCTCTTTTTGTATTGACCTGTGGCAAATAAGCTTTAGAACCTTTAAATAAAGTGTTTAAAAATCATGTTTTAAACTTTTTCATTGCATATCTCAGTAGAGACGAGTTTTAACAAAATTTGTGAAAATAGCACACACAATGTTTGAAATGAATGTTTAGAATATATAATATTCTTGTGGTGCTCATTCTATTATTAGTAATCTTCAGGCTTGAATAAAGATAAGCAGACAAAGCATTTTATTATTAATAATCTCAAACAATTATATATTTAAACTAATGTTCTCAGTCAAAGCACCTGTCCCAGTTTTTAAAATATAGTGCATCAATAAGATGCACTTCACAGTATTGTTTCATAAGAATACAAGTTTTAACTAATGATCCTTTTGTATGTGCTTACATATATGCTAAATCTTAGATTTTAGGAAAATACATATATTACTGTATTTTAATTTTCCCTTATAGACAAAAAATATTTGATTTTTTTTTTTTTTTTTTTTTTTTTTTTTTTTTTTTGTAGTGTTTTGTTAACTCACATGTCCACCTATTTTATATTACAAAATGCTATATGTTAATTTTGTTTTTAGAATATATAAGTATAAAGGCTGTTTTAAGTAAATAATTATGAAGCAATAGTATAAATTAAAATTTTATAATAAATTTAACACCTGTTTACTGTTTTACTACATTTTTATAAATAAATCTGAAATATACATTTCAGTATATCTTATTTTCGTTTTTAAAATATAGTTAAGATTTTATGGTACCAGTAAATACAAGAGTGCTGTTTAGTTTATTTCATCAAGCATTTTATTATATTTATGCTGTAATTGAAAGTTCTAAATGTAAGTAATCTGTTATCAAAATGATAGTATCGATTTTGCATTGATTTGATTTCAATAAATTTCTATTGCCTTTTTCACAATTTTATATCACCTTTATATACAATTTTACTGTTAAATCCCCCCTCTATTCTAACATCTCAAAAATTATTTAAATAATCAAAAAAGTACCAAATTTGCATATTTCATATAACAGCATCTTCACTGTATATAATAGATGTATACAAATTTATGTTAGAAATTCTACTTTCAAACTAATTATCAGTAATTTCAAATAATTACAATATTGTGGCAATTATATTTTGATTTAGGATTCCAATCAACTTACTCTTGAAATTGCAGTGATTAAATTAATAGCATATATTTTACTACTCTTTATTTATGAATAATTCAAAATCTGTCTCTTTCTTATGGTCATTTTTAATGTATTATTTTTGCAGTTTATACCTTTGTGATTTCATTTTAAAAGAAGATATTCAGGTTTGAGAAAAATGTATCCATGCATACAAATCGTAAATATAGGAAGGAATAAAGTTGGATTATTTTTAAAAAGAAATCCTGTGTACTAGAATGCCTTTATGAAGGAATAGTGAAAACTATACCACATTGCCTTTGCTAGTTGTGATTTTAATTTAAAGATTTTATCTTAATTTAAATTCATTCCATCATTTATTTTCAGGTTTAAGTATTTTTAGCATTGCACAACTGTATAAAATAACATCTTCCCTTAACTAAATTTTCGAACTACACTCTGGCACTCGCTTCACAAGATCTTTCATTATGTCTGCTACACAGGTGTTGAAGACCCAGACCGTCAGACTCATCCAGTGGACATGAGCAACTAATTGGACGGCCGGAGCTGCTACACAGGTGTAATACACCTGTTGTGGGATGCCCCTTGTTCACTGGCACTCGCCAATCTCTGGATATCACTTTGTAGGTTATTGCACCCCGACAAGTACACACCACCTCCTTCATGTTCCTTGCTCGTTAACTCCCAAAATTCGGAGGCTTCATCTTGTGTTCCATGCTGCCCATTAATTGGCAAAACATGCTTTGTCAACTCTTAAATTTTGCCTACTATGCAGGTATTGGAGCTTTGCCCATAGTTCGCTGGTACACGTCAACCTTTAGAACTCTCTTTGTGAGCTCTTTCACTCTGTCTAGCCTTCATGCCCCCCGCTCGCCATGCCTGTCAACTCCTGGAGTTCCGGGGCTTGCTCCTGTTCTCTGCCACTCACTAACTGTCTTAATTTGCATCATAAGCTCATTTTACCTACCTGCTATGCAGGTGTATTACACCTATTGAACTTTACCTGTTGGTAACTGAAGTTCTGTAACCTCTGGATCTTGCTTTGTGAAATCTTTAAACTCGCTCATGATCACCAACTCCTGAAATTTGGGGCTTTGCGCCCTGTTTGCTACCATTCACTTCATGAGCTCTTTTTCCGCACCTGCTACAAAGGCATAATACACCCTTTGAATTCTACCTCTTATTCACTGAAGCTCTGCAACCCCAGATTTCATGAACTCTTTCACCCCATCTGCATAATATGAGTATTATTAAGGCCAATAAGGCAATATCATTGCAAAAATGCTCAAAGTGTACAACTAATATTGTGTCTACCTTTTTTTGACGGTAGACATGAGGTTTTAGCCATAAACCAATCACAAAGAAATTGGTAATTGGATCAACCAATGAAATATTTACTAACACTGGGGGGGGGGGGGGGGTGCAAAATTAAATTATTCAATATTTAATATTACCCTAAATCAAAATTTAAAGCCCATTTTGCACATTTATAGGCTCGTGTAAAATTTTAGAATTGTATGTTTTACTATTTAGTCAAAATGCAGTAGACAGGCATATTAAATCCATTAGGGCTTTGTCCAGTGTTCTCTGATGTTCACCAAGCCCTTGAAATCATTTTATAAGCTCTTTCACCCCACCCAACCCCCATGCCCACAGGTTGCTGACTCTTACAAACTTTTGGAACGCAAGGACTCTGCCTTCTGTTTCCTGCTACTCGGAGTGTTGGCAAATGCTTAGTGAGTTCTTTCTTTATGGTTGCTATGCATGTGTATTAGCCTAGGGTCTCCGCCCCAATTTACTGACACTCACTAACCCCCGTAAATCACTTTGCGAGTCCAGAATCTTCACCGTCTACTCACTGATGCTCAATCAGCTCTTTCCTACTGTCTGCTACACAGGTGTAATATGCCCATTGGAGCCATTCCCTAATCACTGATGCTCCCCAATTATGGAGCTTTGTAAGCTCTTTAAACCTGGCAGGTGCATATGAACACTTTTATATTCCCTGCTCAAAGCCTCTGCCCCTTGTTTGTTGCTGCTCATTAAATGCCAGAGCTCACTTTTACAAGCTCCTTTGTTATGTTTCCATAGCAGCCTTACAAACAAACAAAGCATTTTGCAAGTATTGTTGTTATAAACAATTATGATTCATTGTTGAAAACACTATTGCCGTATTTTTAATTGTTTAAATCAAAAATTTAAATATTGCTTTTTTTAAATGGCAGCAGCGTTTTCAACAATGACAGTTAAATCATTTAAATATTATTTCTTTTGAGATGGCAACAGTGTTTACAACAATGAAAGATTAGATTTTGAACATAAATGACAGGAAATAAAATTTTCATGTAGAAGTAGTGTAAAAGTATTTTTACTTCAAAATTGTATTAAACTAGACATTTTTATCCAATTGTAATGTAAATAGAAGGTGACACATGGCAATGCATTCTAAATCATCATGCAAAATTGCAAATCATTTGATGCTGTAGGTACAGCTCTGGCCTTGACAGAAAATCTCTTATTTTAAAAGGGTTTGGTCTGTGACAACTGCACCTAGTTTTTTTTAATATAGAGAGACAAAAGTCAGATTTATTTGATCACAGATGTGTAAAATAAAAAAAAGACTTCAGGATTTTGTATGATTAGAGCAATTGCAAATTAAATTTAAATATAATTCTACTATACATTGTTTTGAGATTTTACCATATTTCTGTTGATGTTAATGTAATGAGGGGCCCTTTCTTAAGCTTTATGTATGTATAAGTTTTATTATTTCTATCACTGCTGTACTTTAGCTTTATTCCTTGCTTCCATTCTTTCTTATAAGAATGGATGTATATATGTGGGACCACACACACACACACACACACACAGCTGTGCAGCATATCCTTGTATGATCATGCAAATAGTGCTTAATATTTAAAATCTTTTATAGTGGTGGATAAAAGTGAGCTGTGATAACCTACTATTTTTGTTCAAATATATTTATTTCTTTGCTGTTTGACCTACAAATTTCTTCAGATTTCAGTAGTACTTAATACTTGAAAAATGTGATTTTTGTTTAACCATATTTTGTGACATGACTTTCAGATCTATGTAAAATCCTATTCAAGTAAATTGAAACCAAATCTACATAAGTTGACTGCATAAGTGCTTGAAATAATATATATATATATATATATATATATATATATATATCATTTGTTCTATATCATTTAAAATTTTTATAATTGATAATATTGATTCACTCCAATAAAAAATGTATATATTTAAATTTTTTCTTTAGCTGAACATTCTATAATTTTAGCTATCTGATAATATAGTTAAATTTAGAGTTTTTCAAGTTAAATCAGATCCTTGTGCATCTAAATTTTTCTGTGCTGATATAAATATAACGATATATATATATATATATATATATATATATATATATATATATATATATTAGTAATTTTATTTGTGTACAATAAGGATGCAAATGCATAATATTTATTCTTTAAAATTGAAATTTTCAAACTTTGTATGTCTTTAATATTCTTTTCCTGCATAGTATTTCTTTTTTACTGTAATTTAATTTCAAATCAAAGTTTCAAGAAACAAATATATGCAGCTTTAAAATTCTTAATTATATAAATTGTACTCTCTTTGGTATTAGATGTCAAAATTTACAAGTCAAACACATTTTACCTCATTTGTATATTTCATTTCATTGTTTGGTTTGTAACATTATTGAAATCTAATCTCTACATAGTATATTTCTTAGAGCAATTTGTACTAATTGTTTTATCAACATGCCATCCGTGATATAAATTTCATGAGATATAATCACTGCTGTGTACAATTTACTGGTCTTTTGTAATTAAATAAATAAAATAACCATCAAACATGAGTTTATTTTGCACTTTTCATTTTCTCCAAAGTAAATTATTAATGGCTCTTTCCTGGATAAAAATTCATGATGGAGGTGATAAACATAAATTTGCAGGCTTTCAAATAAAAATTTGCAAACTTACCACCTTTCCTTAAAAACAGTTGATTATACTGTGATCCTAAATTAAAAAATGTATGATGTTAATTAAAAGATATTTTTTTTCCAATATAATTTATTATATTAGTTTTATTTTTTTATTATATTAGAAATTTCTTTATATTATTAGAATATTCTAAATTAAATATTTTTTGCATTTCATTATACAGTCAAACCATACTATAGCAAAACCGCCAGATATAATGATATAATGAACAGCATTTTTGGTCCAGTCTAATTTCCTATTCATATATTTTTATACGGATATAATGAACCTTTAAATGTATGGAAATCGAATATAGTGAACTTTTTCAACGTCTTCACCTGAATTTTTTTTTTTTTTAATAATTTCTAAATTTTTGCAAACTCTTAACTGAAAAATTACCATTAAAATAATCCATGTTTAGGCTATTAGGACAACAATAAATACCTATATGTTACTGCAACGATTCTTTTATCTTTGCCTTTACCTTTGTGTATCAAACAGTCTATGAGAGGCATCTTTCCCATGCATGTTTGTTTATTCCAACCTGATTCCATTCTTGGCCCTTTTGGGTAGGCAGGTTGAACAGTGTGCCGTCCCTTCCATTCAAAATTATTCACATTCCACATCTTTCCTTGTTATTGTGTCGCCCGTAGGTTGGTTCCTCTCCTTCACTTCTTCCTTAACCTGGACTATTCTCACCTCCTCCCTTCCTGCCGAATAACCCATTCATTTTCACTCCATCTATTGTACTACTTGCCCATTGGCTACCTTCTTGTTTTACTTTGTTTACCTCCTTCTGGACAAATGTGCATTGTGAATGTTTCCACAGATTAATTTATGCTTCGGCAGCTATAGTGATTAATTAACACTGGTCATTGCAATATTTTTTTGACATTTGAGGCAGGTGCAACATCCAATTCTTAGAAGACCAGGACACACAATAAGCATATCATGGGGAGCAGGTATGTGTTTCAAGGCAAGTGGGTGACAAAATGATCTTCCTTTCCACATTTTCGAGATGGGCGAAACTTCTTATTCTTTGATTTAACTCTCTTCAGTCCGCACTGGTAAAAATTTGTTGCATCAAAAATTCATCCATATGGTGAACTGTAAACCTAAAGTGTTCTGCATCGATAAAGTGAGTATCATTAGAAAAATGCAGACTAGATGTAGCCAAGGTGATATCTATCGAGAATACAATTTATTCAAATCTACAATTGGTACCATATGAAACAACATAGAGACTTTATAATTTCTGTTTATCAGAAAATTTTTTATGCAAGTCAAAAGGTTGAGAAAAACCAAGCATAAGGATGTTGAAGATGCATTGCTGAAATGGTTCACCATTCAAAGAAGCCGCAATCTACCAGTATCTGGACAAAAATTCTTCAGACAAAGACTAATGAATTTTGGACTGACTTTTGAAGACTTGACTGAAGAAGACTGACTTTTTGTGCTCAAATGGTTAGCTGGACAGGTTTAAGAAGCAGAATAGCATTTCTTCAGAAAAAATTGTCAAAGAATCAGAGAGTGTTTCAACATATGAATGGTGAAACATGAAAAAAATATGTTTGGGTTGATGTCTCTTATCACTACAATGAAAAAGGCAGTTTCAACGTGTATGAAGCAGGGCTGTTTTACAAGATGACACCAATTCAAACGTTAAAATTTAAAGGCAAAAAAAGAGTATTGAAAGAAAGTTGTCAAAAGTGTGAATCACTGTTCTTGTGTGTGCCAACATGAATAGAACTGAAAGTCGTAGGCTTCTGATGATTGGAAAGTCTCAAAACCCAAGTTGCTTAAAAATGTGAAAAGTCTTCCTGTTTCCTATAAAGCCAACCGTAAGGCATGGATGATGTTGGAATTGTTTGAGAAAAACTATGAAAGTGGAATAAAAAACTTTTGGCTAAAAAGCAAAAGATTCTACTCTCGATTGACAACTATACTCCTCACATAGATGTTGAAAACTTACACTGGATTAAGATTGTTTTTCTGCCCCTGAATGCAGTTTCTATCATACAGCTTATGGACTAAGAAGTGATCAGGAGCTTAAGTGTCAGTACAGAAAGCAGCTCATTTTATGTATTTTGGAGGTGTACGACAAAGATGTAAATTGCAATGTTTCTCTTGATGCAGTACTAATGCTAGAAAAATCCTTGGACCTTGTTAAAGAATCCACTATTCTAAATTATTTTTGGCACACTGGTCTAGCAAAGGGTGTTGAAGAGGAAGATGTAGATGAGGATTTACCTATCGTGAAGTGGGTAAAAAAAAACAAATTTCAACATTTTCAGAATGCGACATGGAGCTTTTCCAAACATGTGATGTCGATGTTGTTGCATGTTAAAATGCGAGTGATGAAGATATTGTAACAGAAATTAAATTAAAAAATCCTGACATCAAAGATTCTTCCTCTGATGTTGATGAACAAGTTAAAGAAATACATCACATGGTAAGCACCCCACCATTGCAGATGTCAAAGCAGCAATACACATCGTTAATAAGTTTTTGTTCATACAAACTATAGAACTAAAAGTGATGGAGACATTTCAAATTTTGGACAACATTATGGATAAAATTTCCTGCAATCTGCATCACGCCAGCAGAGAAGATTACACATTTTTTTTGTACTTGGACATCAAATAAAAATTAAAGGCAATATCACCAATATTTTCTTTATTCATTTTTAGTTCAATTTATATTTTTTAATGCATAAAATGATCATCCATAATTATAATGCGTATTTTAGAGGGAGATGTGAATTTTGCATCAAGGGTATGAACCATACTGAGAAACTAATTTTGTATAATTTTTATCATATGGTGAAACTGAAAAGAACAAAAAACATTTAATAACTGCACATAATAATAATTGTAATTAACCCCTAATATGAACTTCAAAGTATAATTTTTATTCACATATCTTGATAAGTGTTGTTGAGACCTAGACCGTCCGATCTACCAGAAAGGTGTAAGGTAACTGTTTGGACGGCCGGGAAGTGCCACCCAATTTAGACCGGAACCCAGTGGGGGAGCCATCCACAGGGACCGTACCCTCCTTCCCCTACCACCAACCTCTCGGAAGGACTTATGGACCCACATGTTAAACGTGATCGTACTCCGCATGAACATGGCAGCAGTTGTGGCAGTGTGCAAATCCAGCGCGCAAACCACCGGACTACCGTGCCCGAAATACATATCTTGATAAGTGTGACAATGCTAATCAGATTTTTATGATTTTTTTCAAGATTATTCATTTTTCTTATCGGATTGGATATAGCGAACCTCCAGATATAGCAAATCAAAACTTCAGGCTCTTGATGGCTCATTTTAACAAGTTTGACTGTATTACTTTCATACCTATTGCTTTCTTTTATAACCAAAATAAAAGAAATTTGAAAATCAAAATTTAATAAGAATCTTTAGATATATTCATGTGAAGTAGTAATGGTATATCAGCTTCAATCCATGACCTTATGATACACTGATATTTCATATCAGTACACTTACATAGGATGTTTACTGTATATCAATACAGTACCTAATGATACATATCATATTCCCAGTTAATCATGTGTCTGTCCATTAATAACGAGCAAACAAACATATGTTTCCCATTTTGAATGTTCAAATGCGTCCTTTTATTCCATTTATTTATAGCTAGAGTCATTCCTTGGTGTAAAAGGGTAATTCATGTTAGATGATGTAATGCCTCTTTGAAGGTTTATTTTTTTATATCAGATGGAAATATCTGTAAGAAATATTCAGTGATGTGATTTTAAGGGAAATGAACAAATTTACTCCTATCCAAAAATCATTAATTTTGTTTAAAGATCATTAATCACTGTTGAAAGAGAATGTAATATAAGAGAACTTTTACCTTCATAAGTGTGGTAAACATGTCTAAAATATTTAAAATATTTTCTTCAAAGACAACTCCATCTTGACGTACATGAGAAAATTTACATTTTAAAGTGCTATAGCACTTTCAGGCATCATAATATCCATCATCAGTAGGAATGATAAGGAATTGACAGACATGAGCTATATACAACCCAAAATCGTAAATACAAAATTTGCATATGGTAAATTGGATAAACCAATCCTAAAATTATCACAAATTACAAATAAGTACATATTCAAGCAAAAATAATTCAATTTAAAATCCATGTATATAAACAAATTAGGCCAATGCATAATTGTAATGGTAGTGGCAAAGCACTAGATTTCCAGAAAATCATATAATGGCATACATGCATAGAGTCTAGAATGAGATGCCAGGCGGAACTAAGGGTTTGAACAGGATCGAAGTTACAAATAGATTCTTGATAAATATAAATAAAAAGGATTCTAAAAGTAAAATATTATGGGGGTTATTGCAATTAATTAAAAGAAAAGTTTTATCAAAATTAGAGGTAAATTTATAATTAGTAACTAATTATGAAAGAGCAGTGGACAGTTTATTATGTTGAATATCATGAGTATGTACAGATAAACGAATATCGCCAGTACGTTTTGTACTACAAATATAAAAGATATAATTATTATCAGGAGATAAAAGGGGGACAACATACACCTCAGCTTGACTAAAAAAATTACTTTTATCTTTAAATTTATTGATACAAATATGACTAAATAATGAAAAACAGTGGGATGGGCAGGTTTAAACTTAAATTCATGACAAAATTGAAGAAGAGGACGAAAAGTCGCAGGATGGAAAGGAATACTCTATTTATGCAGCAAAATTACTTACGATAAATGAAGTCGAACAAAAAGGCAACTTCTTCTTTATAGCCAAAGATAAAGACAAAGTTTATTTCAGAATGTAAAGCAGAATTTGAAGAATAAACATTAAAAGCATGATTAAAATAAGCAATGAACGAGGCTTTTTTAGACAAAATGGGGTGGGAAAAATTAGCTGGAATACAGGAATTAGAAAAAGTTGGTTTACAAAGCACAGAAGTGTGAAAACCTTTGGTGTTGTGGGAGACAAGAACGTCCAAAACAAATCAAAGAACAATTAGATTTGTGTTCCATTTTAAAATTAATAGTAGAATAAAAATAATTTAAGTTGTCTAAAGGGATAAAGAGTTCATTTAAACTAAGGTTCCAAATAATAAAAACATCATCCACATAATGGCACCAAAGAATCGGTTTAAAGGGTAAAGAAGGCAAAATTTCATTCTCGAACTCCTGCAAAACAGTCTCTGCTAAAATGCCAGACAATGGGTATCCCATCCATATGGGTAGTTCATGAGCCTGTCCATTAATACTGAACAAACATGTATTTGTTCCCAATTTCGAATATTCAAACATGTACACTTATTTCATTTGTTTATAGCTAGAGAGTCATTACTTTGTTGAAGACCCAGACCGTCCGACTCGTCCAGAGGACTAAGAGCAGCTATTTGGACGGCCGGAGTCATTACTTTGTGTAAAAGGGTAATTCATGTTAGATGATGTAGTACCTTCTCGAAGGTTTTTTTCTTATATCAGATGAAAATATCTGCAAGCATTCAGTGGTGTGGTTTTAAGGCAGATGAACAAATTTACTCCTATCCAAAAATCATTAATTTTGTTGAAATATCAAAGATCATTAATCACCGTTGAAAGAGAATGTAAGGTAAGAGAACTTTTATCTTCATAAGCATGATAAACACGTCTAAAATGTTTCAAATATTTTCTATCAAAGACTACAAGTACTTGCAAACTGTATTTAAAACACCATCTACATGAAAAAATTTACATTTTAAAGTGCCATAAGAAATTTGAGTCTAAATTCATCCAAAACAACTATTGATGACCATTTGAAAAAGCTTGCAACAGATTTAATGTGCTCATACTCCGCATAGATATGGGGATAGTTTGGGCAGCTCTGAGAATTAAACTTGGGTCTTCCAAGTGCAATCCCCATGCTTTAACTACTGGGTTATCCCGTCACCAGAACAGTGATATGGAAAATTGTGAGAATTATTAATTCTTTCCAGTCTTGCTTATTTTTAATGAATTGGGACTTTTTTATTAACATCATGTCACATAGACAGCAAATGGATGAATTTGCGCATGGTCGTGTGATCAGTATGTTGTAGTCAGGGTGGACACAGACTGATGTAGCCGAAACTGTTGGTACGGGCCAAGCCACAATATCAAGGCTTCAGCATAGGTACAGATTTACAGGAAACATTCATAGAAGTTCTCTCATCAATACCATCAAATAATTGTTGGATGGCATTAACTGTGCAGTTTTATAATGCCTTACATATAATGAACCAATATAGAGGAAATGATATAATGCTATCTAGAGGCATTATGTTAAATTAGCGTACACCACTCCATATTTTTTGTGACGGTCTGTGACTGCAAATAGATACAGAAATGATACAGGCACTGTGGTTGCAGGTTGTGGTTTTACAAGGCTATTCTCTTCAATGAATACCTCGACTGTGAAGATATTTAGCATATGCCATGGCCAAAAAATTGTATGAACTTGAATTCCATTGAAAATGTCTCAGATGCATTAAGGAGATGTATCGGGAGTCTGCAATCACCTCCTAAAACTCAATCTACCCTTCAGCATGAATGAAAATTTTACCCTAGAATTTGAATAAAAGTCTTGCATAACATTTAATGTCATTGCGACTCTTGCATAGCTGTAAGGAAAAATGATACTCCATAAAGCATTTAAGTTAGGAAATAAGTCTTCTGGTAGGTTATTCATTTTCTTGTCATTTTAAACATTTACCCCATGTATTGCTTATTATTCATGACTAGCTATTGAAAAATAGTATATTTAATCCATATTTTATCTGTGCTCAATGACCTATATTTTCTACTTTTTGTATTTTATTCCATTTTTCCAATTATGCCTTACTTTTGGACAGCAATGTAATTATCCCAAAAAAGTAAGAGAAAAAAAATGGTTACAAGTTGAAAAATATATTTTGAGTGAAAAAAAGAATGAAGCAAACAAGTATACCTTAGTCCTTGACAAATTTAGTATTAGTCTTTTTCAGAAAAACAAATTTACTTATCCTGATTATGCTCATACAGCCACGCACATAACATTTGCAAAAAACTTAACTGAGCACTTTAAGGATGTAGAATTATAAAACTTTTTCCATCTTTTACCTTCAAATAAGATAAAAACTTTGAAATGTCTTGAAAAAAAAATCTTGGCTTATTGATTAATCATCCAATTTTGTTGCTGTTTGCACAACTTCATCTTTGTTCTCCTTTACCTGTGGGTTAAAAGGAGTTTCACCATTGGTACTCTTCATCTAAAACCTATTTCTTTTAATTTATGTGAACTTGTATTTTTGACTCTCCACACAGGTTTCAGTGTCACTCAATAGTCTTGCAAAATAACATTGAAGAGCAAGATTATCTCTAATTGCAATTTTTTAATTTCTTTCGTATAAATAGAGGTTGCTTTATATGCTTTCTTCAGTGCAACTTTAAAATTTTAGAAATAGTAGATTGATTACAAGTCACAATTTTAGCATTATCTGCTCAAACTTCATTGTCTTTAAAATCTGCTGCTTTCTAACATGTGCTACATTCCTGTCCATGCTGACTGCTTCTAAACTTGAAAGACAGTCACAACAAATAATATTTACAAAGTATGGTTAATTTACTTTGCATATTGCTTTAAATTGCACGAGTTTAATCTATTAGTTTGAACTTGAAATAATATTTTATTTTTATGATCATTTGTGGAGTAATAATTTTAAACAACAAATTTGAACCTCATTTGCATATTTATTAGCAGGCGTGAGTAACAGTTTGGAAGATATAGTTTTTAATCCATTTGGCCTTTTACTTTTCTTGGTTAAAATGCATCAAATAATATTCTTATTTTTTACATATAGTTGTAATATAGTAACATGCACCAACTTACACAAAGGTTATTTATTTTTTTAGCGGAGGGAGGGGGGGGGGTCTGTTAAACTCACATTTTACATAAGTTGAATTTGTAGATTACTTAAGTGTAACTTCATAAGAAACTACAATATTTTGATGTGGTATGCTTATATACAAAGAATATAATTGTAAGACATAAAAATCTAAGAACTAAGAAGTAAACTATATCCAGTATACACGTACATAAACTTACTCTATTTACTCTGATATAAACTATAAAAGTTTGAAAAATATATAGATGAATATAAACACACACTGAAATATTCACTGTTCACATAAAAAAATGAAATTGGGCCCAGCCCCTTCAGTAATAATTGTGCTCTTCAAATGTTATTGCACCAATTGTGCTTTTAACAATATAATTTTTGTCCTTCACTATTGTATTAACTGTCAAATAGGGCAATCTATTTCAAGAGAATTGTTGACAGTTTTTTTTTTTTTTTTTTGCGTCTTGATCCATCTAAATTATTTTTAACTTTTCTTCAAATGTAATTGCAGACCTTTTTCTAGCTCTATTTGTGCATTTGCTTTTGTGTTTAGGTGGCCACATGCCCACACTTGCAGTGGGTATGTGGCAGTATGTTTCAAGTAGTTCTCTGAATTTTCATCAATGTTTTTGATTAACTTAACTGTAAATTAATGTAAGTTGCAGGTCACATAACTCAGGGTGTTACTGTAACTCTCTAGTGGTAGGACCTAAGTAGAATTATTCATTTCAATGTATTCCCAATCTAGAAAATCTCGATGTCTAACATGACTTTTCCTACAAATGAATAAATGTTGATATTCAGCGGTAACAAACATATGAGATTTCTTATGGTTAGATCATACTGAAAATAGTCTTATATATTTAGGCAATCAATAGGCTTAATATTGTTATTGATTAAATTAAAAATACCAAATTTAATGGAAATCTATTTGTTAAAGAGATATCACACTCATAGGTCCCGACTACGGGGGGGGGGGGGGGGGCACGAGCCCCCGCTGAAGTTTTCCAGAGGGGCTTTGCCCCCTCTGAGAAATTTCAAGATTTTTTTTCTAATTTCATATTTTACTAAATACCAAAAAATGAAATTTTTTAAACATAAAAATAATTGAAAGAAAATCCTGTCCACGTAAATGTCACATTTCAGTTCAGTCTTGTTCACATCTTCCCTACCATAGCTCCCTAAACTATCTCGCACACAAACCAAGCTCATCTTTACTCCCACGAAACATGTTTACGCTAATGACAAAAACACCTGGTTACCAGAACTTTTTCGACTGACCACCTAATTAAAAGAGAAATGGAATATTTACAGCCATGTTAATGGCATTTCCAAAAAATAGCTGTTTCCCTCCAGTAATAACTATAAATGATTACCACGAAGTAGAGATGACTTATTTTGTCTACCTAAAGCGATCTTATCTGTAATTACTCCTCGATTCTATATACCAGTGCTGTCTTTATAGGTGGCATCTATTCCGTTTGAAGCTGCAAACCCCGCGGTTGGTATCCATTAAATTTGAAGTTGGAAACCCCAAGGATAGCTTTATTCCTGGTGAGCACCGGACGTTTGGCACAGCACCGTAGTCAGGCAAGGGCCAAAGGGAGCTAAGGCCCCTCCCCACACACACACTCAGCCCACCCCCCTGATAAAAATATAAAGTTTTTGTGATAAGAAATGTCAACCAACATGTCATCCAAATTTTGCATAAAAATATTATTTATGAGATTTTTTTTATAAATTGCTTTGTTTTAAAGATTTTTTAATTTAGCTGAATGTGTGGCTATAGTGATGATCAATTTATTTACATATTTAATTTAAAAATATTTAAATATAGACAATAGTATTTGGATACTTTTGTATTATTGCTGAGTTCATTGTTTTAATTTGTGTCAAAATAAACTGATAAGTAGTTAAGAGTTGATATTAAATGTTAGCGTGTATTAACTATCAGATTTTTTTTATTAATTAACAGCTTTGCTACTAGTTAATTCTTGTATTAAAATCCATTGTAATTATTATATATTATAATATTGATGCACAGTAACTATATGGATTTTCCTAATCGACTCTTAGCTTACAAATATAAATAGGCCTAAAAAGATTAAAAATATTTATCGTACAATAAATAAAACTGCTGATATCTTTCTTTCGACCCAGCCCGTCCGACTTACCCGAAAGTGTAAGATATCTGTTTAGACTGCCGAGACAATGCGATCTAATTTAGACTGGAACCCAGTGGGGGCGACATCCACAGGGACCGACCCTACTTCCTTGGCTATCAACCGCTCGAAAGGCCTTTCAAACCCACAAATTTAACGTGCTCGTACACGGGAACAGTTTAGACAAAGTCGGAAATCGAACTTGGGTCCTCCGAGTACAATCCCCGTGACTTAATCACTCAGTTATCTCACTCCAAAACTGCTGCTTGTAAGACAATAACTTACAAAACTTCCTTGAGGAAAGCATATATATGTCAGTTAGGTGGCTACAGTTGCTTCGATGGCATTATAATCCCCCTTTTTCAGGCCAAAATAACAGTATGCGCTCTTAACAACCACTACTGCTGTTCGTTCTTGGCGGTTGTTAAGGGTGCATACTGTTCTTTTGGCCTGAAGAAGGGGCTTAAAATGTCCTCGAACCAATTGTAGTCACCTAACTGACATATGCTTGCTTTCTTCAAGGCAGCCTTATAAGTTGTTATATCTTTATTGACTTTGTGAATCTTTTATATAACTTTATCGGATTGTGCCGCCCCCCTTAATTTTGCCAAAATTAAATGCTTTTGTTCTGGAAGTGGTCCATTATGTAGAGAAAGTAAAATGCAAAAAATATGAATAAAATTAATAAAAATATATATCTTTATTAAATAATTGTTTAAACAATACAATATATATATATATATATATACATATATATATATATATATATATGTATAAATTTAAATAACAATGTTGTACATATCCGAGTACATATTTAAATAACAATGCTATAAAGAGCTTAGAGAAAGGGGTCTTGTTACATCATCTTCCAAGTTCTGAATATCAGTAGGTCCTATATCTTCCACATCTAGTTCATTTTCAAACATTCTTTGAAGCAAATTTTCTACATTCTTACCTACAAGATTAAAAAAAGTTGAAATTTAATGCCTAAATTCTATTATAAATTGCAGTTGCCACAAAGATTAAGCAGTAGAACAATTTTATAGATTAATTAAAAATAGTCAAACTAAACTGTAACAAACCATGAAAGCATGTTGAAAAATTATGAGGTTGATATTTGAAATATATCATTTGTATATCCTGTACATCATATACTTTATATAGTTTGCAATTTAATTAAACAAAATAATTATAATGTAAACGTAACACATTTGAAGTATAGTAATAAAATGGAACGATTTTGATTAGAAGAATTAAGAAATGCTAAAAGTACTAAGTTTATTATATATCTTATTCATATAGTTCTACTTAACTGTTGTGGCACATCAGACTAATATAATAATGAACTATTGAAAAGTAATGAAATTATACATGAGTAAGGTAAAGGAAGACTACAGATCTAAATTTGTAAAATACATTGAAATTTATTCCTGTCATATAATTGATACAGAAACAATGTGAACAAAGAAAATATACAGTGGCAGCTCATGGTTTTGAAAACAGGCAAAATGCTACAGGAAAACAGAATTTTTTTTTTTTTTACTTTATTTTATTTTTGTTTTTCAATGTTATTTCTTTATATAACTTTTGGTTGTTGTTTTTTCAAAGAAACCTATGTAAAATTATATTTTTAAAATAATTGGTTTTACTTTTAATCAATAATAATTATTTTTATGTACATTATTTTAAGGTGCAATTTGCATTTCTGTTAATTTAAATTTTTTAACTATTTAAGAAAGAGAGCCCCCAATATATTATTTTCCCCCAGGCCACCTTTTTCCTATATGTTAAAATATACTTTTATCATCATCTTGCAAACAAAATGATGTCTATAAATTGCACAAAATATCATTAGTAGAGAACACAGTTTTATCCCACTGCACAAGGTATAACAAGTGATACAATAAAATAAAAATCTATAACCTCTAGTTTTTATTTTTTACCCAAAAGTTACCAAATAACACATAATCTATCAATGCAATGTCAGGAATAGTTAGAAAGCAAAATACCTTATTGGCAATTTATCACATGTTCAGACTTTTGAAGTGTTACACGAAAAAATCTGCTACATTGTCCAATTAGCCAGTAACATGCTTGATGTCATGGTTGTTATGGCAACAGGGAGTGTAAATGAAGTAACAATTCTTTTGCCAGAATTTCATTTGCTGATAGATTTGCATTAAAAGGGCTCGAAATAAAGAAATCCATGTTGCAATCAAAATAAAATATCGCATTTGTATTCTGCATTGTGTACAATAGTAAAATGTGCATTAAAGTATATTATAGAAATAAATTTCATTCATTTCAATTGTAATTGGTGAAATGCCTCTTCACCAACTGCAAATTAATAGCTGCTACTGAAAATATAATGTAGTACTGTTATGATTTGGAATCTCAAAAGCTATAACATTATATACATAATAATTTACCCTTATCAGAGGGTAAAATAATACAGTAGAGCATTATGACAATAATAATGCGACTGATAATGGAGCTTGTTTAAGTACTTCTTGTTATTTATAGCATAATTCACAATGGGTTTATGAATTACCTACGTCATGTGCCATATACAGTTTATTACCAAAATATACATGGACTTCATGCTAAATCTTCAGACTTTTATACATTCATCTTGCTTGTGATTATATCATAATATTTAACAAAAATATGTTATTCTGATGATTTTAAAAATACTAAAACTGACTGATTTTTCTATTTACAGAAGGGATTATAACTTTACAACAACACTAAAAATTAAGGGGGTATTTTGGTCATTGTTAGGGGGTATTTTGGTCATTATTTTACCACATTTGAATCACTGAATGAAAACATTTGGGTTGTGAATATACCTATACACAGACAGTGTGACAGGTAAAGTTACAAGTAGGTGAAATAAGTTTTGAATAATAATAATAGTAATTAGAGCTATGGAAGTGAGATATTGGTATAGTACAGTGATCATGCATTACTAGATGAGACTGACAGCAGTGCCCCTGGTGGCAGATTTTGGATATTAGAACTTCTATCTTCGAAAATATGAGATAAAAAAAAGTGAATTAGAAAGTTATAGAGCATAATCGAATTAGTAAAAATTGATATTCTGCAGAAATGAATGGTGCAAATAGTGTTGTTGTTGTTGAAACCCAGACCGTCCGACCTACCAGAAAGGTGTAAGGTAACTGTTTGGACGGTCGGGAAGTGCCACCCAATTTAGACCGGAACCCAGTGGGGGAGGCATCCACAGGGACCGTACCCTCCTTCCCCTACCACCAACCTCTCGGAAGGACTTTCGGACCCACATGTTTAACGTGATCGTACTCCGCATGAACACGGCGGCAGTTTTGGCAGTGGCTGGAATCGAACCCGGGCCTACCGAGTGCAACTCCAGCGCGCTAACCAATGGGCTACCGCGCCCCTGTGCAAATAGTGTGAATGTTGTATGTGCATGATGTCTGTGATATCCACTCATGCAGATAAAACATGAGAGGCAATTTGCAAGCTATCATTAATCATCATATGAGTATAGCGTTTTGCGTATATACTTTGATGAGTATAGTAGCAAAAATAGACTTCTTCTGTATCTAATAGTTTCCTGAATAGATGTGCTAACTTCTAAATTTTATCGCTATGGTTGCAGCCATCAGTCTCATCTGGTAGCAAATAGTCACTTTACCATACCAAGATCTCACTACCAGTGCATAGCGCACAACACTGCCAAATTTTTTGAGACTCCCACATTTTTGCACTTTCTCCTGACTTCCCGAAAAATATGAAAATCTCCAGAATTTTAGACGTTGATCTCTTATGTTAGGAAGGTTAGAAAAAATCCATACAATTTGTGAAAAAATCAATACAAGTGAAGCACTTTTGAAGAAAGCAAAGTTTGCAATTTATCAACAGGCATGAGATTTCTTCACATTTTTGTTTTTCTGAGTACTTCCATTTTTTGCCTTAAGAATTTTCTTTCTTCTGCGAAAGCAAATATTTTGAACTCCAAGTTTCCTTGTACATGCGGTGTTCACAAAATAGGATCTTTTACAGCACCATCACAAAAAAAACTGCATTTGTATGCAATCCTGGGCATATTTAGTTTAATTGTGAAAATATTTCCACTTTTGCAACCTGTGTGCATCAACTAACATTTTTGTAACTGTTTGTATCGACTAACTTTTTTGTAACTGTTTTGTGTTTTATACATAAAAACTATTTTCCAAATGTATAATTAGTGAAATGAAAGATTATCTTATTGCAGCATCATGAGAAAGAGCACTTGTATGCGATCCTTGGTATATTCAGTTTAATTGTGAAAATATTTTTCACTTTTGCAATCTGATTGCATCAACTAGCATTTTTGCAATTGTTTCGTGTTTTATACATAAAAACTATTTTCCAAACATATAATTAGTGAAATGAAGGATTATTTTGCTGCAGCATCATGAAAAATGACATTTATACGTGATCCTCGGTATATTTAGTTTAATTGTGAAAATATCTTCCGCTTTGCATGAGGCTAAGATCTGTAAATTACAACAAAAAAGCATGAGACAGATATTGTTAATAAACATCCTATAACCAGTGAATGTATTTTTACCACTAAACAAAATGTTAGCCAGATGTAGTACAAGTAAAGGTGGTTATAAACAGATCATTAGAAATATTAGAATAAACAAGATTGTATTTTCTTTTATTGTTATTGTTATCAGTGCCTGGAAAATTTAATTTAATATTTTATATTTTAGAGTTATGGTCTGTAACTTTTTTAGATCATAGCATTTATGTAATTGCTGAAAGTGAAATATTTTAATTTGGCATAATAGAATAATTAAAATTTCTTAAAATATATATTTTAATTTGGGTTTTTCCAATTTCATAGATTTAACTATTATATTCCTAATAAAATTAATGCATTTTTAATTCTATTTTCTAATTTTAAATTTTTTGTTTACAATTAACAAGATTCAGGGTGAATAGGTGTTGATCGCACACTTTTATAAAAAATAATTCAAAATTTCCTTTTTTCTGATCTTTTTGCAATTTTATGCCTACTGCTATGATTAAAATATTAAAACTTCTCAAAACTACCAAATATGCCAATTTTACTATTACTAAAGTATTTATCATTTTGTTAATTTTTTAATTTATTTACTACTAGCCGCCTACGGCGACCAGCCTTCGTCTGGTACAGCTACTAGAAAATGTGCAAATATTGATTTTTTACCAAAGTTGTGGGCAGGCTCTGGGTGCCTAACGGGATACTGTTCATTTAAAAACTATCTCTCAACATGATAATGGAAGTGGTTGGGCCCTGCAGGTCAACCAGGTGGCTGTTAGGGCGAGAATCGATAGCTTTACCAGACGATGGTTAGTCGACGTAGTTAGGCAAAGTGGGTGCAGACAAATAAAAAAACATCAAAAATCTTTGATGAACATAAGAACATAATTGGGCAAGACATAAAATATGAAAAAGAAAATGCAATTAAACATTTATATCATGTGTTTAAATCTTATAATTGTGATCACATGTTTTGAAGTGTAAAAATAAAGAAAATGCTGCTCCTTTGTACTCATTTCTACATCCACCCTTTTGAGGTAGAGTACATGGATGTGTTACCCCTTTTGTTACACACTGCTAAATGACCCCCGGCCACACAACTTGATACCATAAACCCCCTGGGTTGGTCGTGTGGTCTGGGCCTTCAACACTGCTAAATGAGGCAGGTTCTGCTATAGACATATTTCCTCATTCAGTGGTTTTTTCCCCAAAAAATTACATAGTCCTTTGCAGCCAAAATTTATAAATTATATCAAGTATAATATGGGCCTTTTCGACATAATATTTGTGGAAATGGCTAAATTAAAGTTAGAAAGCATGTAAAAAATGTATGTACAGTCAGAGAAGAGTAACTTCTGTGAAATATCAAATAAATTATGTTAAAAATCATTTATGTTAAGTATCATTTATGTTACCATTTAATACCCCATTATTAATATTAATATTGAAGAGCTTCTGGATATACAATATTAGCTGGTCTACCATTTTGAGCTAAGATATGAGGATTACCCTTACTTCCAACCCATGAACAAGCAACATAATTAAATCAATTTTGTTTGTCTTTATCTTAATATATAAGAATATTTTTTTTATTTCTAGCAGCAGTACTTGATACAAATCATTCACTGGTGTACAAATACACAACACCAAAAATACAGGAGAAAAACTATTATAAGAAACAAGAAGCATGAACAAGCAACAAAAACAACAATAAAACAAACATAGGAGATACATGGATGGTAGCCAAAAACACAAATCCAAAACAGTTAGACAGCTTGAAGGGCCTGCATCCTCTCTCTTGCATGCCAATACCTTTTGTACATGTCACCAGAGAGTACTGGGCAGTTCATTAGATGATCAGCGTCCATAGCTGCATTAGCACCACACACTACACAGTTCGGGCTTGGAATGAGATTATATCTATGAAGATATTTAGCTAAACAGTCATGGCCAGTTTCCAGGAGAAACGCTGCAACTGCATGGCATCTCGGAAAACTGGGGATCTTATTAAGTGTAGACTTCCAAGTCTTGTTTTCAATTAGCCTCGATGGTACAGATTTGAAATTATTTTTCATAGTATGTTTAATGATTCTTGTCATAGTTGTATAAGGGATTGAACTAATCTTGTTCCTTCCTTCATCAGCAAATCAGCCCTCTCATTAATATATAAGAATATCAAAAAACGTTACTGTAAAGAATCGTTACTGTAAGAAGGATCGTTACTGTTAAAGAATCATTACTGTTAAGACATTCCAGAAAGCATTCTTCTGTGTGTTTTTCGTACAATTTAAATCTTTTATATCTCAAAAGTATCTGTAATTTAGTAAAAATTATTGTCTTCTTTTCCATCTGCATCTCCAGACTTCAGCAATTCTGCCCGGCAATGATACTTTAGGCCCCCGCCTTTCTAACAAGCCCCTCCTCTCTAATGCCACAGATTTCATTCCAAGAAGTATTCTTTAGTGTTTTTTGCATATAATTTGGATCTTTCATATTTCACAAATATCTGTAATTTGGTAAAAGTTCTATTATTATTTTTCCATCTCTAGACTTTAGCAATTCCGCCTGGCAATAATACTTTAGATCCCAGCCTTCCTAACATGCCCCTCCTCTTTAATGCTGCCAATTTCATTCCAAGAAGCATTCTTTGGTGCTTTTTGCATATAATTTGGATCTTTCATATTTCACAGATGTCTGTAATTTGGCAAAAGTTCTATTATTATTTTTCCATCTCTAGACTTTAGCAATTCCGCCCGGCAATGATACTTCAAGCCCCTCCTTTCTAACAGGCCCTTCCTGTTTAATTCCTCTGATTTCAGAAAGCATTGTTTAATGTATGTTTTTCCATATAATTTGGATCTTTTAAATCCCACAGGTGTCTATAATTTAGTAGAATTTTTATTATTTTTTCCTTCTCGAGATTCTAACATATTCCAAAGCAATCTATCAGCTATCTTGGTCACCGTTAAAGTAAGAAATAAAATAACTTGAAAACACGTCACCTGTGACGTTCGGATTTACG
This sequence comes from Amaurobius ferox, assembly GCA_951213105.1. Lineage (NCBI taxonomy): Eukaryota > Metazoa > Arthropoda > Arachnida > Araneae > Amaurobiidae > Amaurobius > Amaurobius ferox. The sequence goes on along the minus strand of OX578142.1, from coordinate 25,603,923 downwards.
AACTTTTGATTAGTCGATTTTCGCACAATCGTTCCCTCAACAACATTTTAGGGTTAAACTTAGAATGTTGTGGCTAAATTTGTTATCTGAGCTGTTTTGCGAACAGTTTTGTTGTCCCAAATAATAAAAAAATTGTTTGGAAACGAAAATACAAACTATAGCTGCCAATTGCCAACAGCAAAATCAAACATTTCCTAAACTCATATCGTTTTGAATATTGAGTATTTTATTTTTGACGAAAATATTTAAATATACGAAAATAAATTATATTTAAATACATGAAAATAAACAAACATTATAATTAAATCAATTCTGTTTGTCTTAATATATAAGAATATCAAAAAACGTTACTGTAAAGAATCTCCAATTAACATGGTGAATGAATCATGGCAAAAGAACGGGTTTGTTTACAATCTCGGGTTTGTTTAACAATCTCTCTCTGCTCTGGTAGGGCAATTATCTATGAGGATGAACTATGAAAGCTACTTCTACTGCTAAACAAATGAAAGCTACTTCAATTGCTTCAAAGAGCATCACAAATCAAAAAGAAGCTTTTTTGAGAATATTATTGAGGCAGTTTCTAATAGATTCAACTTGAGAGAACTTTAGTTATATTTTTGGCCAATAGATGGCGAAAAATGTAAAACGTTTCTGTTTTGATTTTCAGGAGTGGATTATGCTGGAAACATTGCCAAATGGATCACCCCGGAAGCGTTCCCAGTCAAACACACACTCTGTTTTATTATAAGTTGAGATATTAATTTTTCTTTAATTTTCTGATTTATTTGAGATTACCCCTGTACCTACTATATTTTATGATGGCAAAGTAAAAATCTCTAATCAAAGCAAAAATTCCCTTTTCCCCTCGAGCCCTTACAAAATTTTAGACATGTTATAGGGATTTTGGTGCAACGTGAAAATCTCTATTTTTATTCCTTAAGGTTAGCAGCTATGCCATCTTCCAAAACTTATTTAGCCTAATTACAGCTTCCTGTATATTTTGAGAACTTATAGCAGTGTTGTTTATTTTCCTCCTACCTTATTATGAAGTATTTTAGAATGTTATTGCTCATGTACCTGCTGAAAAATGAATTATTGTTAGTGATTTCAATATGCCATTAATACTTTCAAACTACTTTAATACTGATTACAATAGAACTCCTATGACTATGGTATTATCATAACTTTATGATAAATGAAGTTACATAATGCAAGACATTTTGGGGACTGTAATAAATATTGCATTTAATTTTCCTTGAAAGACTACAAAAATTAAAAAATTATTGCATTTAATTTCTTTTTAAATAAGAATTATTGCACTGAATTATTACATTAAATTTATTTAGATATTATGGTGCAGTCTGAGTCTGCCCATATAGCAGCTGGACACTAGGTATATACTGAGATGTTGGAAGAAATATTATAGCAGGTATGGTCAGCGGTGGTCTACACATCTACTCTTTGTACCAAAACTATTAAGCATAACCAGTAGCAAAGCATGAGATTTTTGACTAGGGAGGCAGAGAGACTGGCAATTTACTTAGAAACAGATTTGGCATTACAAGTGAAATTTACATAGGACTTCTCATTTTCAATAAGTTTTATTTATTGGTGAGTAAAATAAAATAATTTAACAAAAATGCTAAGAGTGGATGAAATGTACGATATTTTTAAATATGCTGCCTATGTAAGATATGCTACCTATGTATTTTAGCATGTTATTGCTCACGTATCTGTCGAAAAATTAATTATTGTTAGTGATTTCAATATGTCATTAATACTTTCAGACTACTTTGATACTGATTGCAATAGAACTCCTATAACTATGGATCCTAGAGCTCCTATAACTAATATAAGATATAACATTTTAAATGTTTCCTTATTTCTAAATTAGATGAATTTTTACAATAATTTTATTAAATATGAAGTTATGGTTTCCCATAGCCAAGGTCAAGGGGGTCACACTCCCCCTTGGACATTTAATATAACAAAGGTGAGCATCAAGTCAGTCGATGCTATACATTATGCGCTTGTGTTTGCCCTTCCCCCTGAAAAAAGATTTATGGGTGCCTATGTATGAAGTAGAAATATATTAGAATATTATTAACAAGTGACAGAAAATATATATAAGTTTTGCAAATGCAAACAGCGAGAACTAACGAGATAAGCTATTCAAAAGAGTGCACTGAAAATTGGTGAGAAACATATCTGGCACATAAGCTTAATTGAATTCACTGTAGTCAACAAAGTCCTTGAGCAATTTTGTATATTAAGTACTATACTATGAAAATTTAATATCTCAAATACATGCTTTGCCATATTGTTGTTGCAATAATGGGCTAAGTCTACTTCACAAACTACGTAAGTTTAATGGTAGTCGTTATTAGTGTATTTCTTCATCTTAATATTGTTTAAAGTTAGGTGAATGTTGAATGTCGTGGAAAATGCCTTATATTTTTTAGTATTACATATAATGACTTTTTTCTGTAAAAATGAATTAATAGAACCATGTTTGACCCAAAATGACATCCATTAGCCTTGCCCAAGGAATTTTCTTTCCCAATCCAATCCCCCACCTATCCATCATTAATGAAATGTCACATCAAATAGCCAATCATTGTCTTAATTAGGCAGTTTATAAAGGGTTGAAAATAAGGAAAGCAATAGCCACACCTTTCAGGAAGCTAGCTTCCATGTTAGTTAATCAGCCAAGAAGGAGTTTAACAATTGAGCTTCTTAATATGATGTGTCTTCCAATTAACTATAAAGGCTATATGATTCAGCTTCTAGATATGCGTTTCAATGAAAAAAGCACTTGAAAATGTGTCCCTTTAAGTGTAAGAGTTTTCTAAAAATGACATGTATATTTACAAAGTTATTTTTAAAATTATAATAAATAAAGATATGTTATGTTTAAATCATTTTTTAATTAGATTTTAAACAGGGGAAGCTCAGCTTTTTAGCCTCTATGGACTCTATGCTACTAAGCATAACATAGCCTGCAGTGATGAGCATACTGAAGACATCTCAAAGCTTTTTCAAAAAGTGACTGTGTTGACCACTGAAGATAGCTGTTATATTTTAAAATAAAACAATATATTGGAGATTTACAGTAGAAAATCAAATATTAGTAGTTATGCTTCAAATGCAATTAACAGGATTATAAAAACAATTCTTGATTTTTCAACTGTGACTCATCATGAAAGAACCAAAAGCAAGAAACCTAGCAACACACCTGATCAATAAGTAAAAAATACTTTGTGCAAAGGATAAAATTATTACAGAAAGCTTGAGCAAATGTATTTAAACACAAATAAAACAATAAGGCAGCATACAACTGTTTTGAGGATATGCTGAATCCCCTTCATCAGTGATAGGGAACCAACAAATCCAAAGTCAAAAATATAAAATGAGCACAAATAGAAGAAACAGGGGGATATAATCCACGACTTGGGTATATATACCACTCTGTTTCTTCTGTGTGCCTATTTCTTCTTTTTGACTAGGTCTGTTAGTTCTCTAGCACTGACGAAGGAGATACAGAGTAACCCCAAAATAGCTATATGCTGCATTATTTTATTCATGCTTGAATACGTTGCTCAAGTTTTCCGTAAAACAGAAGATGTTAGAATGATATTCGCTCTATTGGGTAAAAATTGAGTAATTTACTACATTTATATAAACAGAACTTTAAATATTTAACTTTTATACAAATACTAGTTTACACACTATTGCATTAACTATAAAATAAAAATTTGCTTATTTACATAAAATTAAATTTTTACTTTTAGTTAAATGAAATCTTATGTCAGTTCTCTCAGACAGATCTGGATAGGTAGGTCCATTTGAATTTTCATTCTGAATCTCTTCATTGCATTCAATGATATCTTCAGAATCTATTACTAAATTATCATTATCTGTACCTCTTGCAGCTGCATGCGAAGATGTTCTGTAACATGAAAAAGAAATTTTAATATGAAAATAACTCTCACTTCAGAAATCAATTACATATTTATTTCAGAAATCAATAAAATATATTTTGGAAATTTAGAAAGCAGGAAAAGATTATTAATATATTTATAAACTTTTTGCAAATTCTAATTAGCCTAGAACCTTTGAGAATCACAACATATACTAATACGAGGGTCACACTGAAATTTTTTAGATATGACTAAGTGGTACAAGTTAAAATTACTAAATCTTAGGAGTGTTCAAAGTACTCCCCTCCAACATCAATGCTCTTTTGCTGGTGAATTTTTCAAAAATTGAATGTTGCAAGCCATCCATTTCTTGGAATCGATGAAAAATATGCTTTTATAGTATCATCAATCTCATTTTTGGAATGAAAACGATGCCTACGTAAATTTTTTTTAGATTAAAAAATAGCCAAATGTCACACATAGCAAGATCAGGAGAATAGAGTAGATGTTCTATCACTTTGATGCTTTTTTGTTCAAGAAATTCGACTGATGCATTGTCATGGTGAAGCATGAGTTCCCTAACATTCACTTCCTGAAGAATTTCTGGAAGACACTTAGTGGTATACCAGTTAGCTGTAACTATCTTCTGTTCATCTAGCTTTATGGCTTTGACCAGACCTGTACTTCTGAAGAATACGGCATACATTACTTTTTTCATTGTTCATTGTCTTTTCATCATTGTTGGTTTGGGGCTATCTTCAAAGACCCATACTTAACTTTTTTGACATGTTGGAACATCAAAAAACGGTATGTACGTTTCATCACGAGTTATGATTTTAGAAATAATGCAGTGTCCATCATCATTAAGTAATTTTAGGGTTTCTTTACTGATTCTGACACACTCTGCTTTTTGGTGTTCTGTTAAATTATTGGGGACCCAATGACAAACTAATTGTTTTTATATGCAGTTCTTCATGAATAATCTTATGTATAGCTGAGGATCCAATATTAAGTTGTTGACCCCGTTCAGATTTTAAGTTATGCTTGGCGACTCATTCTCGACTCCATGCAATTCAAGTCTCTTCATAGTTATCTTTGATGTCATCCTCTTGGGGATTGGACCTGATTGCCCCCATTTTTTAAAATTTTTTGAATTTGAAAATTCTGTAATAAAATTGTAAATTTTTACTGTTCTTTTCGTGATTTATGCTCGATTTTTTGCAAAATGTTTTGTATTTTTGGATTCTCCTTAGATAAACGTAAGTTTATTGATAATTGTATTTATGCAAATTTGTCACCTTTTCTGGTCTATATATGAACAATCAGTCCTATTTCCATGTAGCCACTGATGAAGAGCGCATTTACGCTCGAAAGCGCTCTGGCCTTTTAAAGTTTTGTACATCTTTAAGAAGTGAAATAAAGACCTTCTATTACAGTTGTGATCTGGTTGTTTCTGCTGGTTAAAATCAGACGTGATACCAAATTTTATTTATTTTAAATTAAGCTGAAATAATGTGAGATAAATATAATTTTCCTTGAATGTTGTATAATTCCAAGTATGTTACCTTTCACATGATCTTATCATGATCCTTAAAGAATATTTTATGAATAAGTTAGATAAATATGAACTAATTTTGAGATTTTTTTTGAAATTTTAAATTATATTTTGAAAGATTTTTTTATTAACACTATTGTGTTGCATATTATATGAAAACTCATCAAAAGAGCTTTCAAATGAGCCCTATATGAGCAATTAGGTCGAAAGTTATTGTAATTTGAAAGAAATATGGTAGATGATAAAGTGCTGTTTTCCTATCAAAAAGTCTTGGAACTATAGAATTCCTGTATACAAGGAGCTGAAATTTTACATTGATTAGTTTCTCTATAAGGGCTACAAGTCTATCAGGTATCACGAAAATGCAAAACGAGTCAGGTCATAAAAGTTACATTTTTATGTTGATTTAATAATGGCCCTCTTGTTTAGTAAATATTGATGAATTATTTAGTTTTTATGAGCAATGTATGTCATTTATGTCCAATTTTTTATTGAGTGCTATGACTCAAAATTTCAAATATTGCATATGAAACCAGATTTAATGAACTAATTAAGAAGAGAAAGAATGATACATGAAGGTGCTAATTATCTTTTCTTTTTATATATGATAAGAAGTCTTGAATGAAGTATGATATGAAGTCTTGAATATGATTTTTTTTAAAACTAGAATTAATCAAACAGAATTTTAAAAGATGGATATTTAGGCTAATTAATACATTTATCAATTCTGTCGTTTGGTATATTGGATCAAAGATGAATGAGTGAAATGAATCTTCTTAGAAAATAATAAATAGAAGCATTTTTAAATCCTGGAATTAGGATCATATCCTGGGAAAAGTATATAGAAATTTCAGAAACTGTATTCAAATATGGTGGTATTATCATAAATGAGCTATTTGGTCCAAAATGGCAAAATTTAGAGCATGGAAAAAACATTGATCATTTATCAATAATAAAATAATTTCAAAACGTCAATTCAGTATAATTCTGTTGTTATAAATATAAATTTACTTTAAAATTTTTTTAACAGATCTTTTTGTTTTTTAGGAATGCCACACAATAGACACTCCCCCACTGGGTTCCGGTCTAAATTGGGTGGCACTTCCCGGCCGTCCATTCAGTTACCTTACACCTTTCTTGTAGGTCGGACGGTCTGGGTCTCAACAACAACACAATAGACACTGAAAAATGAACAAAGGAACCGTATAAAATGAAGTCATGGAACAAGTTTGTAGAACATGTTATTGATAATAATTGATACATTCATTCAATTTGCAAGGAGACAGGTATTGCAAAAATAACACTTTCACATTAAGTTAAAAAATATAAAGCCTCAAAAGAAGTAGAAGTGGAAACAAATCATCCATTAGCTTTGAACATAACTATTCAAACCGGCAGGTATTCTCAAAGGAGGAGAAAGAAATGTTGGAAAATTACATTATAGATGCTGCTAGAATACATCATGGACTTACATTAAAAATGACAAGAAAATTAGTTTATGAATTTGCAGTGATTGATCAATATATGCCAGAGTCCTGGAGCAAGCAGTCCATTGTACTCCGGTCTCCCTTATTGCCAAAATGTCTACACCTCAATATTCTAATACAATATCATACATTATTGTTGCATCCTATACTTTACAAATTTGCATTAACAATTAAAACCTTAAATTCAATTTTTTTTCCAGTTGCTTTAAACTTGAGTTTCCCATTATTGATCCTAACCTTTGTATTATTGGAGAAAACACAGAAGATTTAAAATCTCTTTTAAATGAATGTTAAATATAATTATACTAAATAATTACTTAGAAAAGAGAGATTTCATCAGGACAAAGGCTATATGTGGTCACATTACCTTTCATGGTAGGATTTCCAAAAGAAATTGAGTTGTATTTACATTACATGCTATGAAAATCATGAAAATATAACACCTACAGCCTGTCAATACTATCTGAGTAGAGTAACTAACTTAGAATTCCATGGAGAATTAATGTAGTGTAAAACATAATTAAAGCTCACTCACTAGCTTCTAGATTTGACAATGTTTTTTATCACAACAAGGTTTGTAATAGATACACAAAATTTATTTTGTATTATGTTTCATAATTTTTGGATATTTTGTCTAAGCACATTACTTTTTAGGGAAGACATGTAAAATCACCAACTTGGCAGTCCCAGGGTTTGATCAAGAGGCCAAAGTATGATAAGCCAGTATCATAGTGTTGAGCTAAAGACATCTTCAACTCAAGGCATTTAATACTGCCTTATGAACATTCGCTACAGTACTCCAACTTCCAATGAATTTCATTGAAACTGAATGAAATTGTAACTAGGTACAGATCAGAAGGATGCATGTTCACATCATATTTAGGTGAATGGAAGGTGAAAATGTGTTTAAATCATGTTCAGGTGAAAAGGAATTCCAATGTAGCAAGAATGTGAAATCACCAACTTGGCAGTGCTGGGGTTTTATTGTGGGGCCAAAGTGTGATAGGCCAGTATCATAGCATTGAGCTAAAGATGTCATCAACTCAAGGCATTTAATACTGCCTTATGAACATTCACTACACATGATTGACAGCAAGAAAAATAGAAAATTCAAAGACAATAACAACAATAAACAGTAATAAAAAGATTTATTATATGAAAATAATTTCTCTATATTAAAAAAAAGGAGCTGACACTGACGCCGCTACTGTTTGACAAATTTCTAGTTTCTCGAGTTTCTTTGATTCGTACCGCAAAAATTATTACATATAAAAATATGAAATTTGGTACACTTGTAGAAAAAGTTTTGAGAAATACACTGAAATAAACCATTTTTCTATATATATATATATATATTGTATTTTAAAAAATATTTAATGTCAAAGTCAAAATATCTGAGCTGCGAGTTTGCATTCTGGATAGACTAACAATAGCGAGACCATGAATTTTTGCAGGCAGATACCTACATGGGTGAATTTTTGCAGGCAGATACCTACATGGGTGAATTTTTACAGGACAGAGTCCTTTTTTAATTTCGAAGTAGTTTTTGAGATATTTTACTTTTTATGCACTTCTGAAGTGAACTTTTTTTCGTATTGGCAAGTCTAGCAATTTCTCTGTCTCATATCGTAAAATCTATAGCATTCAAATATAGAAAATTTGGTACATTTATAGGGAAATAATAGGGTAACATGATGAAATAAACGGTTTATCAAATTAAACTTTAGTTTGGCATGAAATAGCTCACAAAGCAAGTTCATGATCAAGGAATTCAGTTTTTGGATTCCCTGGGCTAAGAAAAATCCCTGCTTTTACTTTCTGTGGAAAATAGGCAGGGATAGAAAAGAGATTTTAGAAAGTAGAATTTTTAGGAAAGATAGATATGAAGTGAGTTCTGCAAGTGCAGTGAGTAGAAGGCGAAGCCTCCCAAAGGGGGTTGTGCGAGTGGAACGAGCAGGGGGCAGAGCCCCCTAGTACAGAAAAAATATTCAAGATATTTTGCTGATTATTTATTTCACAACACCTGTAAATTCAGACTATTTACATTATTTTAATAAATAGTATTTCTACTCACCTCCCAAGTTGAAGACCCATTTCAATAATTTTTTTCTCCATTGCATTTTCCAGTTTACTTTTGCAAAATGAATATTCCAAAATGAATGCCTCCAGAACAAAAGCAGTAAAAATACTGTATTTAAAAAAGAAAACAAACACAATTTATTGTTATTCTTTAACTAACAACAAACTAAAAAATGAAAGTCTTATTCACTTACTTAAGAACGATAATGACACAAGTAAGATGAAAAGAAAAAAAATACAGTCTTGCAGCTTTGCTGGTTACTAACACAAATCCATTAGCAATAATTGGAAAATGTTAAAGAGATAACTTTTAAAGCAAAACAACTTATTTTATACATTTGTATACAAGGCAAAGCAACATCAATATAAAATTATAATGATGACAGAATCACATATATACTGTGCACACTACTATAATATATATGCTCTGTATAGGAGTCTAGCAATTTAAAACATGAGTTCTCAGCATAGAAACTTGTGGTTTAACATAAATGGTAGGTACAAATATGGAAATATGAATATAATGCTTGAAAATGAAATCAAATTAATAGATATTTAACTATTTGCAAAAATCCACTGAAAAGCTTATTTCAATGTTTAAAAGTCTAACTTTATTTAGTTTACCTTTGTAAAACTTCATGAATTCTTGGCATAGAAAGTTGTAATTTGTCTTTATCAGGAGCTAAACATCAGGCATTGCACATAAGCTATCGAGAAATAAAAAATCTAATAGATATTAAATTATTTGCAAGTAACCAGCAAGATTTCTCTAAATTTACACCACAAAGCTTCAAACTTCTTGATTATTTTTTTATCAGAAAAACCTAGCTTCACAGACAACTGTCTGCATATTCATGCAGACAGTTGTCTGTGAAGAACGGATGCAATTTTGGATTTGGAGATTATATTAAATATTTATGAAATTTTTTTACTTGTTTTTAAAATTTTATATTTAAGCATATTTCATTAACATAAGTAATCTATCTAAAAATCACATGACCATGAAAGAAATAAATGATTTAACAGTTTTTAATTAATTTTCCTTATTGAGGTGTGTTTTCTTTTTAATATCGCCATAACATTCATTTGACATTAAAATCTGCTTGAAAGAAATTATATTTTTAGATTTCTGCCCTCCATGATTATGGCCATAGCATGGAAATAAACGGGCTGGAATTAAATTCAAGGTAGATCAGAAATACAGAAGTAAAGACTCTCTAAAATCCTTGATTTTTAAATGTATTCATATTCAACTTTACTGAAAAAGGAATTTGGTTACAATATGCATATCTGATACTTTTGGATATTTTTCCTATATTTTATATTTAGGTTTTAATTTATTGAGTGACTATTTTAAATGAATCTAATTATAATACATATTTCGCATCATACAATGAATTACCCTGAAGAATTACATCTTTGTATTTAAAATTCCTTTTAATGACAATTCAGAAAGATTGAATCAAGCAGTCAGTGACTTTTTTTTACTCTCACAGGTTCTTTTTGTACCCATGGATAATTTCAACTTTAAATTGAATGGTTAACTTCTTATATTTCAAGATTTCAGACTTATGCATTAAAGTGATTAGAGTAGACAGATAATAAACCGAATTCAGTAGATCACCACTTTTATAGGGACCTGCAAGTTTCTGAGTAGAAAGATTAGATTTACTCTACTTTTACAAAAAAATATATTTCAATACATTCAGTACAGCAAAAGATTCAAATTATTTCCTTTCAAACCATTTTTCCAGGAATTCGACCTCCCATATAGTCCCCTTTCCATGTCCTTCACAATAACCAAATCCCTATTCATTGGTTTCCTATGAGACTTACATAAAAATGTGTGCTTCTGAAACAGGATTATGGCTAGCAAATGGCACTAACATCACTTTTCGTGGAAAAAAATGTGTTAACAATTGTCACAGCACCCCTTCTTCTCAGCAATTTTTATTGCTAGTGCATGTAAGTCAAGAAGAAATAACTATTAATTATTGACAGGGCTTTTTCCAGTTCGACCGAGAAATATCCAGTCATATAAGTTAGAGGAAAATACATTTGTCTGAACCATTAACAGTTGTATATAAGTGAGAGAAGCATATAACTGAAAGACAAATAATTGAGGAAAGTTTAACATTATTCCCCAAAGGGTGTGGACAGGACCTAAGAAAATCAATATATAACCAAGAGAGTCATACAAATGCGAGGGGCATAAGTGAGAGATCAGTGTATATTTGAGATGGTCCTGTTTTAATGGAACAAAAATTTTTACCTGAAGGAATTTACACTTATGTCCAAAAGTTAAGCAACAAAGTGAAAAATGCAGATAAAAAGAAAAGCATTTATTTGAATTCATTGAAACTTTCAAAGAAAATTTTCAATAAATAATTAAGTAATAGAGAAAAACAAAAACATAGGATTTTGGGTAGAAAAAACAGTTCATTGGTGGAGGTCTGCCAATATGGAATGTGATAACCTCTGCTGGAAACACATGCCTGACAGTGTTGTTTCATGTCAAGAATAACATCATTTATGTTATGTATGCAGTTTGTGGTATCTGTGCCCATTCAAAAGCAGGCATGTTCTTAGCTCGTAAAGGTTCCAGGAAGGGTCATGGAGAGAATTTAAATGTCTCTCAAACATGTCCCATACATGCTCATGGGAATGAAGTTGGGTGATCTCGATGGCCACTCCATATGAAGCAGTATTTCCGATTCTAAGTATTAACTGACGATGCAAGTTCTGTGAACTCACATGTTATCGTCCCTAAAACTGGCAAAAGGATCAATGGCTGCAAGAAATGGACAAACATATAGAGTAAGGATGTCATATCTATACTGCACTGCAGTCACAATACCGTGAGGGAAGATGTGGTGATCAGTGCGGGTGCTGACAGCAATTCCTACCCAAGCCATCAAACCACCACCTCTGTATGTGTGCATTTAACAAATGTTACTAGCATGATAGTGAGTTCTAGGCATTCTCCAGACCAATAACCAACAGCAATCACTCTGTAACAAAACCATGACTTATCCATGAAGAGCACAGTACCCCATTGTTAGGGAGTTCAGATGAGGTGACCTCGAGCTCAGTTTAAGCAGGTCCCTTTATGCGAGGGCATTGGTGGGATGCAAACCACTGGTCATCTTGCATGCAGCTGTCTGTAGACAGTTTGACAAGATACAGCTTTTCCCGTCAATGCTGCAGGGTCAGAAGCAAGCTAATGTGCAATGACTGACCTGTGGCATTGTGTTTGCAGACACAGAAAACAGTCATCCTGAGCGGTTCTGACCCTTGGACGTTCACTTACTGGTCTTTGCAACACTGTTCCTTCACTTTGATACCAGTTCCACAGGCGGCAAATGATAGAAGATTGACATTCAGGGCTCAGGCTATTTCTGACTGTTGCTGGCCTTCCTTCAAAACACCCTACTACCTACTACTGCCTAGTGTCACTCAGATGATGTCATCTACCCATTTTTCAAAATTTGGCTATTTTGATTTTCTTTCTGAAATCCGTAATGTGGCAATATAGGCTCTACACAATGCAGGCCGTTTTTATACCTAATACGTTACCTTGTTAAAAAATGTTGGTATGCAAAATGTTTTCTGCAAGCTAATTTCTGCATGCATATGTCTGTCATGTTTGCAATTTTGTGTAGCTACACATTGTTTCTTTTGCTGAATATGTTAATTTTCCATTTATTGCTTAAATTTTTCCATTTATTGCTTAACCAGTGTATTTTAACCAAAAAACTTTGTTATTGAAGACAAAGCTGTTGAGTCAAAATGACACCATCTCTACACTTAATATCTTTTATACAACTGTTTATAAAAAAAATGTGTATGCTTTGAAAATTAAAATACTTAATTGAGCATAGAAAGCAAATTCATAAAAAGGATATCATGCCACTGGTTTACGACCATTAGTTCAAAAAGTACAACAAATGTGTTCAATATATTGTTAAAGTTATTACTGCAGTAATGACTTTCAGAAAATATTGAGCCATTTAAAAGTATATTGCCACAATGTAGATGCGACTTTGTAACATTCTGATATCCATAATATCTAATCTTATTGTTGAAGAGTTCCATTCCAACAATAGCAAAGACATAAAAAACAACCTAGAAATTAAATGCAGAATATTAGTATTAATATAAAAATGTCTTTATATATACTGTTACAGAACTTGAATCATTTGATATAACTTACTATTAACACACCACCATAGGTAAGAATGGATGGGCCAAGATTCATTATAGTAGAAACAATAACTTGAAACCTGCAAAAGCAATTTATAGTTATGAAAAATATACTAGCAAGGATATAATATACTAGCAAGGGGATCAATACAGAAAATATACATCTCATTATGTTCATTTTAGTTTTTATTTATTTCATAAAATGCTGTGCACATATTACCTATCAATTCCACCAATTATCTTCACTAATCTGAGAACTCTTAAAACTAGCAAAATATCTAATGTCCGAGTTTTATCTGCAACTGAAAATTGCAAAGTACAAAATCATGTTCTGTGTGAAAAGTAAAATAAATCAAGGTCATGTAAATGCATAAAAACAATCAGGAATAAATACTAGAAACAATACTATTATCAATGTAAAACAAGAAATACACATATAATAATTATATACATAATTACAAGAAATACACATACAATAATTACATACATAATTATAAGAAATACACATGAAAATAATTTAAATATAATTGATGTACAAATTTTGAAAGTAGTAACTTATCTAATATCAAAATACATGTAGAAAATAAAATGCTTTGCTATCAATGAAATCAAAGATTTACAATTTTCATTTTTACAAAACCGTATTACTAGAATTACTGCATTTTTGAAAATCATAATAATTGTTTTTATCTAAATAAATCCAGCTGTTGCTTAATGTAATTTTCAGACTGTAGAAATGTTGAAAAAATTTGTAATTTCTGGAAAAGATAACTTTCCAGAATTATAATTTTTAAAATGTGAATTTTTTAAAACTTAAGTCTGCACTCTTTTTTAATTTCTTGAAAATTGACATATCAACAATAATTGAAGCTGCATTTCATTTAGAAATTGAATGCAATTCATGAGTTTTAATTGTAAGAACAGCTAAATTTATGAACTTGGTAGTTTGATGAATCATAAAATACAAAAATCATTAAAACATTAAAATGAAACATTAAAGTACAAAAATAAATTCATTACTGGATTATAAAAGCAAAATATTAAAGTAATTAAAAAATATGTCTTTGTGCCCAATGAGTAACTTATGTTGTGTCCAAATTTATTATAAAAATATCTAAGGTCTCATATATTCTTAAAATATTTAATTACTTTATTTTTTAAATTTTCAAAATCTAAAAATTTTTCCCCATGCAAAGAAATTGAAATCTATGATGGTAATAGAAAAACAAAATTTTACAAAATATCTGGTAAGATGAAAGAATCAGAAATGCGTTGGTCTAAAATAAACTATTTTGAACAGGCAAACTAAATTATAGAAACAAGGAATTGAAAAATGCCTTAGAAAACTGGTAAAGCATTTACAATTTTCAGTATAAACATGATGGAAAATGTCTTATACTTCCCTAGTATGCTATTTTATAAAACATATTTTTTTTATGTGTATCTGGAAACAGCATTGCCAATAATAAGATTAGACCAATACAATTTAGTAGCAATATGCCAAAAAGAATTGTTTCACCAACATATGCAACCAGGTTTCCCCTTTGTGCTATTTTTAACTCAAGGAGATTTTAAACAGCATTTTTTTTTTTGTTATACAATGTATCGCAATGTGATTTAAGGAGGCATTTTATAGATAGTAAACATGAATTTCATCAACATGCATATTTTTTAGTACACTGAAAGTTAAATGTCAAAATATTTAACCAAAAATTAACTATACTAACATTTACACAGCAAGCAATTAATTTTTTATTAAAATATACATACCATCATCAGACAAAAAACTTTCAAAAATTGTTCCAATTATAGCTCCTCCTATGACTAGAAAATCAAAACTGTAAAAATAAAAATAATGTTTTATAATGCAAAATACACTTAAAACTTCAAGAATATAATTTAAAAGCCTAATTACAACTTTAGGCTTGCTTGAACCAAGAGCAAATGCTTAAATATGTCAAATTTTTAAGGTGCATTCTAAAATAATAAAACAATGTGCCCGTGTTTCTGTCTGTCTAAGTCATATCTAAGTTGTGCTTATTGATAGTCCTGAAGAAGAAGGCTGTTTTATTAATTATGTTATATTACACAAACATCTTCTATAAAGTTTTAAAAGAACTAAGGTTTCATCCCAGTTCAAACATGCCTTAAAGTAATAAATGTGTATTTTTGAATAGGTGTGAGCAATGGCAACCTAATGTGAAAAATCTGATGTGGGCAACACACGACCTTCCCTATATAATGCAATGAATTTATTTCTTTCACAGTGAAAAATGATATATAAGATCCACGGCACAGTTTTTTTTTTTAACATTTGAATAAGTAATATAATCCATACATTAAAATAATTCAATAATAAATTCATCAATTAAGCATCATTTTCATTAATTTGATGTCATTTTCTCAATTTTGATGATAATTTCATCAATCTGGGGCTAAATACTGTCATGTTGGCAATAGTTCTCTAGATTATTCACCAAGTTCACCAGATGTTTTGCCAAGTGTTACAAATAAACAGAGTGAAGAACATTTCTTATATACTAGAAGGTATGCTTGTCATATGCTAGAATTCAAAATGTATATAACATTATTCATATTTAGTGTCATTTTGGCAACATTTTTATCAATTTGGTAACATTTAAAAAGTTGCCAAGTTGGCGATATTCCACCAAAACTTGCTCAAGCGTTATGGGGGGTAAAATAGGTTATTCCTATAGTACATTCTTATATTCTTTCTAAGATATTGAATTTTCCTCAATGAATCATCATTTTCATCAATTTGCCAACATTAAAAAAGTCGTTAAGTTGGTGATATCCCGCCAAAATCTTGCTAAGCATTACGGATGGAAAATTACATTATTCCTATAGCAGATTCTTATATTCTTTCCATAATATTGAATTTTCTAAAATTAGTCATCACCATTGATTTAGCGACATTTTCTTTAATTTAGTAACATTAAAAAAAATCAGTCCTTTAAATTCGTTGCCAAAATTTTGCCAAGCATTATGGTGAAGAAATAAGTTATTCTTATAGCAGATAAATGACTAATGGCATCCAAATACAAAACTATCACCCAAAGTATTTTCTCTTGTGAATGGAATGAGCTAGATCCATGAGAATGATGTTAATAAATTTGCCACATAATATTACATAAAAAAGTGAACATATTTCACAATAGTTAATACTTTTTTTAATTTTATATGAGTTTTTGATAAATTTATTTGAAACATGTGCAATATCTTGAGAACGGTTCATGCTAGAGTTCTAAAGTTTGTGTCAATCATTTTCCAATTAAAATTTACATAGGAAATAATTATTTATGTAACTTTATTGGAGGTTTTGATTTTATCCTCCTAGTCTTAGAAACTCAAAACATGGATTACATTTTAAGTGGGGCTACTCACAAAATTTCAAGAACTTCGGTTCAGCCGTTCTCCTGTGATGATGAGACATACATACATACAGACAGACACAGATTTTCAATTTTATTTACATAGATTAAAGGTATATACGTAAAAACAATAGTATAGAATACTGAACTAGATATAAAACTTTCCAATTTTTATGAATTTAAGAAATATAGTTTGGGGATATTAACTATTTCTAAACTTCATATTTTCTATTTTATACAACAGACTATCCTTTTGCATAATTACTGGCTTTGAAATTAACACAGATCATACAAATTTTCTTGGTACACACAAAACAAAGATAAAATTTCTTTATGCATATAAAACAATTATGTACTATATTTTGGTATACTAAATTTCTATGAATGGTAAATGACATTTTAATTTTTTTTTTTTTCAATATTTAAAAAAAAAAAAAAAAAAAATTGCTGCATTCCACAGCTAGATAGCATTTGTGTTACCTCAATTTGTAAAGTCAATAATTTGCCTGGGACCTTGTGTTTTTTAATGTAGCTAATGATTCTAGAACCCATTTGAAATATTCAAAATTTTAAAAAATTCAATAGATTTTTAAATATTTTTTAAAAAAATTCTAAAATCAAGGTAATATGCATGTTTATATGCATGAACCTCCTAATTCTGAAGCCTCTGCTTGGCCTAGGACCTCAAGAGTTCTTTTAAATGTAGTTAACAATGCCAGAATGATGCAGAAACTTAAAAACTATTAAATATTTTAAATTTTTTAAAGTGTTTGTAAAAAATTTCTAAAATCAGTGTAAAAACAAGAGAAAATGTATGGATACAATGAAAACTATCTCCTCATACAAAAAAAAACTCCATTTTTAATTTAAATGGCAGACGACAGATAACATTTTCAAAAGCTTCCAGAAGACTGATTTTCAAAAAGTTTAGTTTTTATACAGATTTTTAAAAACGAGCACAAATGAAAATTTCAAATATTTTTTAGTATCTTTGTATTCGTCATATTAAAACTGTTGCCAAGAAAAACTTTTCGAGGTATGGTCTTCAAAATTTGTCATCATGAACTTTCACTCCTTAGCTCTGGAAAAGTGCAACCATTTTCTTTGTTACTTGGTAATTTTTTACAATTAAATTAAGGATTCCATAAGTTTTATTTAAAAGCTACGTAATAAGTTCTGTGAATTATGACCAAAAAAGAAGTCCTCAAATTTCCTCCCTGATCTTGGGTTGTTCCAACTACTAGAAAGAGTTGTATGTATTTCAAAAGTTGATCTTTGAGTGGCTTCAATCTGATTATTATTGGAGGGAGTTGGAAAATCCATTATGGGTGAGCATTTTGCAGTGGGGCATTTCAATCTTTTCAGGTACAGGGATGCAATACTCCCAGCTGTTCATTTAATTGCTCCATACCCTCAAGTGAGCTAGATGGTCTGGATTCACAGGGATGCAATATTCACTCTTATATTTCCTTCTTAGAGAAGGGAATGGCAATGATGGAAGGGGAAAACCGGGGAGGAAGGGCTACTTCCTTGCAATCTTTACTATTATTACAATTTTTGATTCTTGGGAAAGGGGCAGTTCAGAGAAGCGGCAGCCCCTATTTTCTAAATCTGCATTTTTATCTATCTTAGTGATACTTGCTCTGATTTTGATGCAATTTTGATGTTGTATTTTATACTCTGAAATGGACCTATTTAGCATGCTCATGCTGAAATTTGATCCACTTTTGTTGCTTTGTGACTTCTGCACCCAATGTTCAAGTATACAACTTGCTAAAAAGTGATTGCTATAAAAAGTGGTTACACTATACTTACAAGGAAGGTCTCCTGACCGACCCCCACTGATTTTAATGAAAAAATGACTGTGAATAGTATTGGTCTGTCACAACACATTGTGTAAGCACCAACGGCCCTATAACAATAGACACAACACAATAAAATATTGAAAATTGGTTCTGGGTTACCAGAATCTATACGTTATCCCGATTTGGTGATTATTCATTATGATTACTGTTTTGATAATCGTGAAAGCTGAAAACCTCTGATGTAATACTATAAAAATTCGGTTAATGCCTAGATCCTGGGCATACGAGCGACACATTTATAAGTAAGACACCACTGGGAGATTTTGAGTTCTCGCGTTTGATTGATCAGACAGCACAGTTTTGAATGTTGCTCTCCACATATAATGTTAATGCGAAGCAAGATCTTTAAAAAGTCCCACTTTACCCCCTCTTGGGCACTTCTCCCAGCAGGAGGAAAGCCCTTGTGCAGTTTTTAACAAAACAATAGTAATACTAAACAGTGAACACTAACAAGACAGTACCTACTAATACAACTCATCAGCTTTTGAAGTCTCACTTTTTATAAACTTGTCATAAATTAATCTGCAGGACAAATCCAATCTGGTGCCACTATGACCTAAATTAATGTAACATTAACAGGCTTATTATTTTATGGAATAAATGTATTGCAGAGGTGAGGAATAGTAAAAAATGTTCGAAACGGAAATATGTGCAACACCAACTACATTTAGCAAACCTTTGAAAAGAACAATTGGCCAAAGACCAATGAAAAGAATCTGATGTATGATAAACAAAATCAACTGGATTTTGAAAATGTCCTGGGTGTGAATCTGTGTATCCACAGGAATACCAAGAATATTTCCACATATCAATAAAACGTGGAGAAGAAAATTGATTGTGCATAATCGCTTGTAATTTAAAAATATTATCTCTTTTGTATAAATGAATGTTGATTTGCTTAATCATAACCACATCTGAAAATTTTCTCATGAAGTTCTTCCATAATCGAAACCTGTACTTATCTAGGGATTGAATGAGAGCTGTAGTTTTAGGAGGAATGTTAAGTAAATGCATATCTTTATCAGATGGAATACAATTATTAATTAAATCTTGGTTTCTAAATGCAGAACAAGAATCTACCAAAAGTACTGTTTCCTGTGGAGTGATTTTGAAAAAAATTTCCATCAACTCTGCGATCCCATTTTACCTGATTTGGTTGCAATTGTATAAATATTGCTTGCTTGGAACATGTTCCTTTTCACATTGATTCCATATTGATTGGTTCAGGGTATAAAATGAGTAGTGGAGATAACAGATTGCCACTTTTACTAATTATGGGCATTATTGTGTATGAATGGGTTGTGGAATGTATAAATTGGACAACATTTTTAATTTGTTTTTCCCCTGAAAACGTGAGTGTTCATCCAGAATATATTTCCTTATTGAAGCTCGATTGAACGGCGTTGAAAACCTGATCATCGCTAAAATGTGAATGTTTGACAAAAGTAGTAACATTGTTTACATAAGCTTGTGCAGAGTTTTTTATATCCATCTGTTTGACTGTTTCCCGAGGCAACATGGCTTTCGTTATTTTCTTGCTGATAATACAGTACTTTTACTTAAATGTGGTTAGCCATTTTCGCGATGCCGAGGATTTCCCTCCTAAATCAATGGCTTTAGAACAGGCCCAATGTTTTAAATCACAATCATGTAAAACGATGCATTTTAGTCTTGTTTCCTGGAATTGTCCATATACAAAATCTTGAATGGCTTTTAATTTGTGTCTGCGATCACCCAAATTTCCAATTTGTTTTTCCCAATTTTTTAACTTCTGCAGGTTTTTTACTAATTTAAAGCGATGTTGTATAGATCGTACAGGGCGACATGACCGTTTATTTGTATTTCTCCAATATTGTACTGCAGCTTCCTTATATTCAAAACTTATCTTTGGTATCTGTACGTTACCTTCATCAGAACCCAAATTAGTATCAGCACTAATATATTCAGGATCGCTTTCGTCATCAAGCTTCTAATCAGAGGATTCCTCCTCAATCCCCACACTTTGCATCGAAGTAACATATTCATGTATGACTTCACTGATTATTTTTCAGATCTCTCTTCTTGGGTGAAAGGAATTATTTGAAAATCATTTTGAGTATATTCCTGATGAAGCATCCATATTATGTTACATACATTGCTGCTAGTCATTTCGAATTAATGAAGTTCAAAATTACGAAAAAAAAAAACACCAAAAAACAACAATGCGAAATTGCAAATGTAAAAAATATTCAAATAGTTTGAACACACTGTTCTATCAGCCTTTGGTAGTGTAAAAAAAAACAGAAAATCATGCAACAAGCTTGCATTCAAACAAACAGTAAAGAAGAATAAATTATAAAAAATGTCGCTGGAAATATGATACTTCAGAACAGTAAGCGAATCGAAGAGCAAAGCAAAAGAGCTGATGCACTGTTTCCATACTTATACTCGGGGAATGTGATGTATACTGTATGCCAATGTTGGTGCCGAGTTCTACAGTAGGGTTACATTTGGCAATGAAAACTATTTTTTTCAATATTTTATTGTGTCGTTTCTATTGCTATAGGGCCGCTGGTACTTACACAATGTGTTGTGATAGACCAATACTATTCACAGTAATTAAAATCGGTGGGGGTCGGTCAGGAGACCTTCCTTGTTAGTGATTCCTAGCTGCAGGCAATGCAGCTAGCATACCTTTGAATGAGTATAACACATAAGCATCAAGACTGCACTTTTCATCCTCAAAGTGTTCATTAACAAACATTACATTTTACGAAAACAAACTGTAAAAACTAATTTGTTATGTCTTGTCCATTTTCAATTAAGATTTGATTTAGATATTTTAATGTAATTTTGTAATGGAACATTTGAACTTTTTATTTCAATAAGATCATTTAGACTGCTGAAGTCAATAAGAAAATTTAGAAGTCAATGAGAAGTTTCATAGAGAATTTGGATTTAATCTATATAATATATATTAAACAAACAACTTCCACATCTTCATGATTTCACTCATCAATTGGTAGGTTACACAATATTGTCCACTTTAGATCTAGTCCATTCATATAATCAGATAACCATTGAAGCATCTGATATTGAAAAAACTGCATTTTGCACAACTTTTGATTTTTCAAATTCCCTTTGATGAATTTTGGACTTTGAAATGCTGCTTAATTGTTTCAGATATTTCTACATTCTATCTTGAAAGAATTATTACACTGTTTTTCTTAGATGACATTCTAATCACTTTCTGTAAAATGGAAGAATATCTTTGTCATCTCTAAAAACAATGTTTCAATATCTATGCAATAATGGAATAGTTCTAAAGATTAATGAATGCATTTTTACTGAATCTGAAGCAAACTTTCTTGGACATCACATTTCTATTTACATAATATGACCCACTGAAAAATGTGAAAAAGCTATCAATGACTTTGAAAGGTCAACAATAGTCAAACAGCTATGTAGATTTCTTGAAATGATCAATTTTTATAGATGATTCATTCCCAATACAGCAAAAACTCAAGCTATATTAAATGATTATTTATGTAATTCCAAGAAGAATAGCAACAGACTCATTAAATACAGATCCTTTAATTTTTTACAACAATCAAAAGTGAATCAATCAATTTCTACACACACACTTTTGATTACTGTAAGAAATAAGTTAATGAAGCAGCAATACTTGTACATCCCAGTGCAAAAGCAATTATGGTTGACAGTTCTGACAATGCAATTGGAGCTGTTCTCAAACAATATGTCAACTAGTACTGGAATCCTCTTGGTTTTTTCTCAAATCGATTAACACTCACTTAGACTTGTTATAGTACTTATGAAAAAAAAGAGAGTTAGCAGAATATTCTTCACTTGCAATATTTCTGTTACTATTTGGAAGGAAGGAATTTTGCTCTGTTCACTAATCACAAACCTTTAACCTATGCCTTTCAACAACCACTCAAAAAAGAATAACTTAGACAATTTTGTTACCTTGATTGTATTGGTTAATACACTACTGATATTCAGCACATTTCTGGTGTTGATAGCATTGTTGCAGACACATTCTTTAGAAGGTCGATGTAGGATTGACAAACTACATTGACCTGAACCTGTAGATTACATGGCTACAGCAAAAGAATGAAAATCTGATGAATTTTCTTAAATAATTCTTTTAACTAACAACTCCTTGAAGTTTTAAGAATTTCCAATTATCAGAACAGACTTCAGAATAATTTGTTAAGAGTGTGCAACTGCATGCACATCCCACTTTCTTTTTGGAAAATTGCTTTTGACAAGTACCATGGCAATTCCCATCCAGGAATATACAGGGTGTCCAGTGCTATCGGTGCCCAATGGCTATTTCCTCAACCATTAGTTACAGAGATATACTTCCAATTGTAAAAATGTTTTAAATTTTAAAATCTATTATCTTAAAAACAGTTTAAATCAATAAATATATTTCTGAAAGAAAGACAAATTTTTATACGGTCCCCTGGTCCTACCATTTATATTTAGGAAAATCATCCTCATATAATTTCATGCAAAATAAAAAAAAATCTTCCTTTTATGACCAAAAATCACTGAGTTATGAAGCATTAAACTTTGTAACTTAAGTCGCTTTTCCATGCATAAAAATGTCCCGTTTCAAGCAACCAACCAATCAGAGACCGTATTGACCATTTCTCCAGGCAACCAACCAATCAGGGACCATATTGACCATTTCTCAGCACAAAAAGTGCTCCAAATTTAAACAGCTATTAAGTCGGTCAATTTTGGTCATAAAAGGATGATTTTCCTAAATATAATTGATAGGACCAGGGAACTGTATAAAAATTTATATTTCGTATTTCCTTCAGAAATGCATTTATTGATTTAAACAGTTTTTAAGATAATAGATTTTAAAATTTAAAACATTTTTGCAATTGGAAGTGTATCTCTGTGACTAATGGTTGAGGAAATAGCCATTGGGCACCGATAGCATTGGACACCCTGTTTATAACTATCAAACTGATATCATGAAAATATTTTTGGCTTAACTTTCGAAGAAATGTTACCAATTAGGCTTGTGGCTGCATTAATCATCAAAAAGCAAGTTTTATGACATGTGAAAAGTCTACTTAGTAAATTTCCACTCATAAGCAAATGCTTCAATCAATTGTATATGATATCATTGACCCCATGTCATCTTCTTTGGGCTATCATTACTGTGTCTCTATCATTAATAGATATGCTCATTGACCAGAAGCGTCTCCTGCAATTGTTATTTATGTTGAAGCAATTGCAATAGCAAACTATAATAGTTGGATCATTTTGGCATGTTGAAGATCCTAATGCCATTATATTTTCAAAAATATTCAAACAAAGAGTAGCATTTGAGGACATTATATGCTAGCCACTGTCAGAACATTTGTCTGTATGTAGCACAGCAATTTGTGAATAATCCTTTTCTACATTAGCTCATATCAATCACCCTCAAAAACTTTCAATGAACCATGGTCACTTAGGAAATTTAGTCCTTTTAGCATTTGAGAAAAAACATATGAGAAAGGTAAACTCTGACAAAAATCTGTATTAATTTGCATTAATTTAATGTTTTTAAAGACCACAAATTGCAATTGTACTACATATCTATTCATTGATCTAAAAACTATATTTCATAAAATTGTTATATATAAATTTGTTTCTATTATTTTTTTTAAAAGCTTGAAGTTTTTCCAGTAATTGACATACAGCATTGCTAGTAAATGTGTGCTCATTTCGCATGTATGTAATTTATTTTTATCCTATAACATTAAAATTATACATTAAAATTTATAATTTATATAATAAATTTCAACGCAAGGAAAACTAAATTGTATTGCATTATGATATGAAAGTAATATCAAACTATTTGATAATTGAGCAACCTGCTATTTGTTTGACTGTGTTTTTTTAGGCTTATTAAATAATAAAGTTTCAAAGTAAACTACATTATTTGTGTGTGCATGGCACCTCAATATATTATATTGCATCATTTTATTGTATTACGTAATATTGATACTGATCTTCAGTGTAATTTTTACAATCAGAAATTACCTTTAGTATTGTGTATATTTTATTTTTACATATATCCAAATTTTTATTTAAAAGTTTAATATTGACATTTTACAGTAATTTATTTGTTTCAAAAAATATTTTTCAATTCTAGATGAATATGTTTTATAAATTTAAGAACATTTAACTAAAAATGAATGTTACTCATAACAAATAATATTTTACATTTACAAATATTGAAAACAGCATTTGAGAATAATTCCTTTTTTTCTACACTATAGAAGGTCATATTCATATATGATTAGTTATATATATTTAAATAAATAGTATATTGTGAGTGCAAATTTAGGATTTCCACTATAACGCAAACTTTTAGTACTATTAAAAATGTGTTTATGATAAAAAGGTAGATAAGTGGATATGAGATAATATATGTTTCCTGTTGCCAAAGTGTGATATTTAACTGTCTTTGAACTATTTATAGCATTTTTTTCTTTTTAACTGTATAATGATATTCATAATAATTAAAACTTTGCATTGATTGCATGTTATGCATCACTGCTGTATAATTATTTACTTGAATGTATTGAATGTACATTTATTCATTTATATAAATTTCATCGATATTGCCTGTTGTCAAATAATTTCTTCCAAAATGAGAAATTTATATATAAAATTATTGAATTGCCTATTATTGATAGTTAATGAGAGAAAAATGGAGAAATGTGACATTGAAACATGATCTTAGATGTACTTTATTTTTCAAGTATTGGCATAATAGAAAATGGGTTTAAAAATTATTCCATATTTTTATACTTCTATTTTATGAATTTTAATATTGAGCTTTATGTCCTAGTAAATCTGAGCCCCCCCCCCCCCCCTGATTTTGTTTGGGCCTCTGTCCTTGAATACGTTTCTGGGTATGGCACTGC
Organism: Amaurobius ferox; assembly: GCA_951213105.1. NCBI lineage: Eukaryota > Metazoa > Arthropoda > Arachnida > Araneae > Amaurobiidae > Amaurobius > Amaurobius ferox. Next base: position 25,578,481 of record OX578142.1, on the reverse strand, counting down.
ACTGCTCTGCTCTAGTGCACAAATATTTTATGCTAGGAAACAATTTATTTGTACAGCATAAATTACATTTTATATTAAGATTTATATATAAAAAATATACTTCAGTTTATATAATAAGCAAATTTTCATTTAAATTTTTGCAACTATAAAAATATGATGCATAAAATGGATACTGATCAGGAACATATTTAACTGAAGATATCTTGGAGCTATGGGTATGTTTTCTTAATTGTTAAATAAAGAAATCAAAATACTTACATGTTCCAAAATCTCCTAAAAAAGTACATTACTCCAAATGTGTACATTTTCAAAATTATTTCAAGTGTGAACAAAACCAAGAAAAACCATTCTGCATCACTTATGTCCATAGCAATCAAGAAGGCATTAAGGAGAATCATTACGTCAAAGAAATAGCGAAAATATCTAAAAAGAAAATTGAAAATTAACTTTTATTTTCAATAATGCATCTATATTTGAAATTACATATAAATATATGAATGCATTAAAATATAATTGGAAATACAAAATAGAAAAACATACAAACTCTGTCATTCAATGACTGAAAGTATTTCAGTTCAGTTATTTAATTGCTATGTATTATAAAACCACAAAAAATGTTATCACTAAATCTATTTATGATAGCCAACTCTGCACCTTCTAACATCAATTGGCTATGCTAGGAATCATTACCCAAATTATAAGTTCGACCCAAAGCTCACAGCCCCAGATTCTAACCTATCCAGGACCAAAATATATATTCCTAAAGTGGTGAACCGGATTGAGCAGAGCATGAAACAAATACGAGATGAGAGCACAGCACAAAGACACATTCCAGTCTTTTCTCCTGACTGGCAATGACTGACATCATGCTCGCTTGGCAGCAGTGTGATTGAAGTGCGACCCATCACCAGCTGATCAGACTGCTCCTGACTGAGTTACGTGTTGAGAATATGTGAGTGCTGGGGGATGCTCACCATTCTCACTGATTCGACCAAGCACCTTTTTAGGAGAGGGAGTATGTGGCAGTGGACTCTGTGCCTTATAGCATTGATTGATCATGCTAGGAATCAGCACCCGAATTATAAGTTCAGACCCAAAGCTAGCTTTTTGTTTAGCCTTATAGTATCAGTCTTGTAAGCTCACGGTCCCAGGTTCTAGCTTATCTGGGACTAAAACATCCATTCCTACATATTTCATGAAAAATTGAAAAGGAAGACTAGAAGAAAAATTTTCATAGCAGTTATCATATCAATTCTAATCTATATTTTCCTTCATAAACATGTCATTATGCTTATATTATAATTATAATTACAGATAATGGACATACTTATTGCGACCACAGATAATACACTCACTTTGTTATTGTTATCAGACTGCAGAAGTTCAGCCCAGTCATATACAAGTTGTATACAATGATCATAAGTTACTGTAATCAGTAATTCGCTTCCTTCATAAACATGTCATTATGCTTATATTATAATAATTACAGATAATGGACATACTTATTGCGACCACAGATAATACACTCACTTTGTTATTGTTATCAGACTGCAGAAGTCTAGCCCAGTCATATACAAGTTGTATACAATGATCATAAGTTACTGTAATCAGTAATTCGCTTAATGCAATCAAAATGTTTCAGATAGACCATAGGCTTTTTCTTCTTCATAATTTTTTCTTCCAGCTATTAGCATGGTTGATGAATATAGGTTGCTTATGGTGTCTATGAAATTGTGGGGCTCAATGTGTTCCTAGGAAGTTCTGAAGCATAAGCATCCCAATAATTTTGTAAGGAAAGACCCATGAGTGTCTACATTAGATCTATCAATAGCAGAGGTCGCCAAATGGTTGATTGTGATCAACCAGTCCATCATGGGTGATTTTTTGGTCGATCTCAGAAATATAAGAGGAAAATAATGTTTAAGATTTAAAGTGACTCAACTAAGATTTAAATTATCAAACAGTAGTTTGCATGCCTGTTTGCAAATTGGTAAAGCGGCTTGTATGAAGCCAGTCATCAGGGCCGATCCTAGGGTGTCGGCCGCCCGCGTGCAAAGACCTAATGTGCCGCCCCTCTGGAGAATTTTTCATATTTTGACTAATGCTTAACGTTGACGTTATAAATTTATCTACCTGTATAAGAGTAAAAAGTAAAACATTAATAAAAATGTAAATAAAATTTGAAGTGCAAAACTTTATTTTTTGGCCAGCTAATAGGTTATAATAGCGACAAAATACTTTAACAAAATAATAAACAAACAAAAATATTACCTTAGAAATAAAAATAGACATTTTATAATTAGAAATTCAAAACAACAGTATTTACTCAGAAAATATAATCTAATAAAAAAAAGTACGAAAGCATAAATCTCGTGAAACGAAAAGTATATAAATCAGTCCTTCTACAAAGACTACCTAATAATTAACTATAAAATAACTTTTCTGGCTTTCTGAGAAGCAAATTTGTCAATAATTTCGGTGAAATCAATTTTTTCAGAGATTTCGGATTCAATAGAGATGATGTCCAAATCTGAAAGCCTTTCTTGTGTCATATTATTTCTCAAGTAATTTTTAATAATTTTTAATTTATTGAAACTTCTTTCACCTGAAGCCACAGAAACAGGTAAGGTTAAAAAAATTCTTATTGCTAGAGCAATATTTGGAAAACAGGGAATGAGATCATTCTTGACTATAATTTCTAATATCTCAATTGGCTGATTTTTACCTGGAAAAATATCTTTGAATGAAGTTATTTCTGTAAAGAGTTGTATACCGTCTATATCTTTCACAATACTTCCTTTCTCCTGTACCTGTAACTTAATATCTAAGTCCATGCAGGCTTTCATGAGATCATCATTAGAAATGTTGTGAAACTCATACAGAAAGCAGAATATTGAATGGCACTCAGATAATAAGGTAAATCTTTCATTTACCGAAGAGATCGCGTGATCAAGAATTGCAAAATAGAAAGCAGTCTTGAATTGCTGGAAGGGATTTGAAACTGGTTCATCACTGCCCTCGTAATCAAATAAACGGACCTTTTTCCTGAGCTTCGACATGGGAAATTCGGGATCAATACCTAAATCTCTAGCAAGTGTTGTTGCTGAATCGACAAATATTTTAAAATTATCGTCAGATCTTTGGGAAACTAAATAATTTTTAAGATTATCTAAGCCTTCAATGCATTCCGTGATGTTTAATTTAAGATTTTGAAGCATTTTACTCAATACATCAATTCTTGATAATAAATCATGCCAAATTAAAATTGAACACAAAAATTTAAATGTTTCAAGACTTTTAATTATTGATTCAGCACCCATTTTTGTTTTCGTGTCTCTGGTGGTATCTTCAATTAAGGCATTTAATGCAGTAATAATGTTTTTTAGGTCTTGTTTTAGAGGTCTAATAGCATTGATATGACTTTCCCACCTTGTTTCACTTAATGGTTTTAAAGTTAGACTTTTCACGTGTTTTTTTTAGCAAATCCCATCGATATGGGGACGCAGAAAAGTAATTATATACCTCTTGTACCATATCAAAAAAACCAGAAATTTCACCACTGGAGCTGGCAGCATCATTAACGACGAGATTTAATGTATGAGCCGCACACGGCATGTATAATGCTCTAGAATTGATATCGATAATCCGTTTCTGAAGCCCTATATCTTTCCCCTTCATGTTCGATCCATTGTCGTAGCCCTGACCCCGTATATCTTTAACTTCGAGCTGCAGACTAGGTAATAGCTTCTCTAATAGAAAATTGCACAGACCTTCTTCAGTGGTATTAGTTACTAGAAAAAATCCTAGAAAAAATCCTAGAAAAAATTCTAAAATATCTATCTTACCATCAGTAGTGTTCACACATCTAATTACAAACATTATTTGTTCTGTGTGGCTAATATCTGGTGTAGAGTCGAGAATTATAGTGTAATATTTGGCTTTTTTGACAATGCGTGTTATCTCATTACGAATAGATTCGGCTAAAATATTAATTATTTCATTTTGAAAATACTGCCGTAAGTAGTGTGGAATATGTGTTTTGTTATCTTTGTATTTACTGGCATTATTAAGGTGTTCTGAAATAACTGGATCAAATTTGGCCAACATCTCCACTGCCTTTAAAAAATTACCATTATGTCTATGATACAACTTCGTACTAGTTCCTCTGAATGCCAAATTTTGACTGGCTAAAAATTGTATTACAGTAATCATTCTTTCAATGATGGCGGGTCATCGCTTTTTCTCACGATTGTAAACATTTTGTTGTTCCGCGTCAATAGTACAATTTTTTTCCAGCCTCGTCTTTATTTCGCACTACGATCTTATAGAGTTTGTTTTAGAGTATTTTCATACTTATTAAGGTAATCCAAACAATGACAACAATCAGAAAAGTCAGTACTTACAAGTTGTGTTGAACTATCTTTACCAAACAATTTACATGCAAAACAAAAAATACGATTTAGTTTTATGGAATATCAGAGCCACACGCGATTTATTTTCTCCCCATTCACTAAAGTTTTGTTATAATATGAACAGCTAAATTTTCTGCTACTCTCATCGACCGGAAATTTAAAATTTGCTACTTGTTTCGGACCATGTTCCACCAATAAATCAATATTTTTTTCGTTAAAATGTTAGGCCAAGAATATTACGTTATCTTCATTTTACTCTTGATAGTAATGCCCAAAAACTAGATAAATTGAAACCCGGTTTAGATGCATTAGTTTTAAAATTTAAATCTGTATACACTCCTGATAACTGATTTAAATCTATATACACTCCTGATTAACTGATAACTATTTTATTCAAGGTAAGTTATCATTTTTAATACGCTAAAATTTTTAATATTTTGATAAAAGAAAATTATACATCAAATAGAAAATAAGAATTTTCTTTATTCCTGAAAATAGTAGAATGATGTGTTGAACGGGTGATTTTTAGTGAATTTTTTTCGAGAGTTAGGTTTGGCGCAATAAAATTGCCGTCTCCTGGGAACAGTTCGAAAAAGAAGCGCTCCGTCCTTTGGGCCGCCGCAGTTCCGGAATGTCGCCTTTGCGAAAAGGTTAACTTTGCCGAAATAATTCAGTTCTAATCCACAAAGGAGACCGCGAAAATAAAGTTTCTTTTGACCATTGATCTGCGAGCCGCGTGCCGACCGTGGTATACATAAATAAGCTGCTGCACAGTGGAACGAGACATCCTTAGGCGTCTCAAAAATATGCCCCTTGGTTATTTGTTTAGATAGAAATTTAAAATTTGGTATCCTTTTTTATGCTGTATTGCCGGCTCTGCCACGAATTTTGCTATCAAATGAAGGATCAACAATGAACCAACAATGGACCAACACACTGTGCACTAACATTCTATTTTTCTTAAACTATGGGACTTATTTTGATTTTTCAATAACTATTTAAAATTCAGCATATTTATTTGACTTAGTATAAGTTTAAAAAAATTTTGCTTGATTGATAGAACTATATGCGGGCTGCGGCCGCCCCTTGTTTTGGCCGCCCGCGTGCGGTGCACGCGCTGCACACCTGCTAGGATCGGCCTTGCCAGTCATAGAGATCACGGTAAGGGGTATACATTCATGTCTTACCTCTTCCCTTGTCTAAACATGGGTGAAATAGCCTAGGAAATTTCGAAGAGATTTCATATGGATATATTCCATACTGCTTTTCATATATGTATTTCATTTGTGTTCCTGGTATTGATTACTACTAATTAAGACAATGATCAGAAACTTTGTAATTGGCTGTTTTTGTCCAGCTTGCTTTCTAGCCAAATTAATTAGCCTAACTTTTAAAATTCTTTCCTAGGTTACTCGATAACTTTTATTCAATCAGGCTTTATTATAGATAAACATAATGCATATACTCATGGACCTTTCCTTACAAAGTCATTGGGCTGCTTAAGGAGTTTTCCTTGAACCCTCTATGTATATAACAATGAGTTTTTATAAAGATGAGTCAGAACAATGATTGTTGTTTCTTCATCTCAAGTTGTACAGGTCAAAACAAAAGTAACATTAGAATTGTAATCTTTACTGTAAAATATATGCATCAAATTTTCATAAGGGCCTACATTCATATCTATTTAATTTTGCAAAAACTCAATTATAAGCAAAAACCTACATTTGATTACAGATTCTGATTTCCCAGACCAAAGCAGCCATAGCCATATTACATGTAGGCCATTCCACAACAAATGAGTGCAGTGGGTTGCCCAACCAATTATTTTTTTATATTCCTACCATAAAAAAATAATAAATTGGTTGGCCATTAATACCATTTGTGTGTATACCAAAACAATTTTTAGTTTTTCTTTTCGTTTGCCACTATTTTTGATCTTGGCCTATTTTTACTTGCAGGGGCAGGTCACAATTCAGGTTTTATGGAGTAAGCAGAAATGACTAACTCTATAACTATCCAAGATAACTAAACAAACTTGTTCCCTCTTAAAAGTAGACATTTTGAACTTTCAGAATAGGTATTTAAGTTGCATTTAGTTTTTAGCTTAATAAGATTAAAATGGACTTAAATTCAGCAAATATGAATTGCAAAATCACCTTTTTCAGATGGGTATAACTTCAGAAGAGCTAAAAACCAAGAACTAATATTTTCCTCACAAACTAGAGGATGACAGCTTTTAGCTTATCAATAAATAAAATACATTTTTAAAACCTCTTTCTGCCTTTCACTAACTAAACTTGCCAAAAATAAAAAAATTGCATATTTCAAGGTCAAATACCTTGAAAGGAGATCTGATAAAAATTTTAAATTTTTTGTGTTAACTACTCTATTGGTACCCTATAAGTGGTATAGATATCATTTTATGGCTCAATATGGTTTTAGAATTATAAGAACTCAAAGTGTGGTAGAAAAGTACTTTCAAGATAAACAAAAAGATGTATTTAGGCTATTATTATGGACAAATGTAATTTTATTTACCATTAATAACAATTACATATTATATTTTGAAATGTTATATTTTTGAACCTACATTACTGGCCATAATGCATACAAGATTTCACCCCCTGACTTAAAAGGTAATCATTCATGACTTAAAAGGTTTAAGATCGATCATTTTAAAATCGATACATTTAAATATCAATTTAATTACAGAATACATAAATGATAATAGATCATAAAATACAGGATAACCAATAGATATGTTGTCAGAAGCAAAAAAAAAAAAATGTACTATATATCCAAAAAATTATACAATGGTTTAACATGCAGTGAGTTAAGAATGAGACATCAAGCATAACTAAGGGTCTGAACAGGATCAAAATTACAAATAGAATTGTGGTAAATATCAATGAAGAGGAAGGAATTCATAAAGTAAAATATTACAGGACTTGTTACAGCTAATTAAGAGAAAAGTTTTATCGAATATAAGGTGAAATTTATCGTTAATAACAAAATGGGCAAAAGCTGTAGACAGTTTTTTATTTTTAATATCGTGAACATGCTCAGATAAACTAATACTGATGGTACGCTTAGTATTACCCATATAGAACTTAATGAAAAGTTTTCATCCTATCGTAGCCATTTTCACTTTCCCTGTAATACATGGTAATATATAGGGAAAGAATTGGAATCATGCCGAATACTGCAACTCGAGTTTTCGACAGATCTACATGTTTTGCGACCTCTAGAATACGAAAAAATCTGATGTGGGCAGCACAGACTTTCCCTGCAGACTCATATTCACAATCTCTTTATTTCTTCAAAATTTAATTATATTGAGTTTAATGGCACAAAATACCACCTATAATTAATTAGAATGACACTGAATGTGCACTTTTAATTCAAATTTCTTTCTCAGTTGGTAACGTGACATATTTTCCAAGTTGGCATAGCGAAAATGCAAAAAATCTAAATTATCTCGAGAATGGCTAGTCCTAGTGCAATGAGGTTAGTCTTATTCTTTCATTATTAAACATTATGTATAAAACAACCATTTAATTGATATATTTGAGCATACATAGCTTTTTATTTTAAATTTTTGCGATTTTTGTGTGAAAACAGCCCCTTCCAAGGCACTCGTCAAAGACAGTAGAGGACCACATTTTTTAAGCGAGATATTGCGTCCTAGCCACTCTATGAGGAAACACAACTTGGTATAATATTATGTACAGGTCAGTTAAGAGGTTATGAAACCAGAACTGTTTTATTGACATTTAAAGGAATGCACCTTATCTTCCATTTAAGGAAAACAAAGTACATACTTTGTTGACATTTGGGTGATGAAGAGCACATACTGCTTTTAAAGCCCTTGAGGACCAGTGATGCATATATGCAACAGACAGCTTTCTCCTTTTCCAGCCCACTGATGTACCTGAGCAATGAATATGAGATGGCCACTCTGGCCCATTGATGCCATATAAGCAACTAGCCACTGAAATTTTTTGATCAAAAATTTTGAACAACACTAGATGGTGCTATAATCCCATATTTTTTGCATATAGACCTACATATTTCAGTTTCTTTATGTTTTTCATTATTATGCTGACTAATTTGATAGTATGTATAAACAATTGCTGGTATTCAGGGGGAGTAGGTATGAGCTAGTAAGAATTTAGCCAGAATTGTAATTATTATGCGAGAAAAGAGTGAATTATTTTTTCGAAAGCAATGTTTTACAATTGATGAATGAATCTCATAGTGATATAAGTGAATAAAATGAAATAGTGGTTGCATTTTAGTGTGAAAATTTATTTGAAAGATCCTGATGTGTGTAAGGATGTTATTAATATTTTTGTACAGACAATTAAAGTTCAAATGTCAAAGATCTGCCATCTATTCAGTTTTCTGAACTCTGGATTAAATATAAACAGTTCAAAGCCTCATTAAAGGAAATTAATTCCTTAATCTGAATTTTAGTGATGATATTATATAAATAATAATTCACAAAACAAACAAGATTTCAAGACTCATATTAGAAAAACAATGGAGTCAAGTCCCTCAAATGCAGTAACACCTGTGTATTTCAGTGATAATGATAGATGTATTTTAAAGCAAAGTTTATTTAATATGAATCTGTTCATAGTGTTAGGCTTAGCATCCAAAAGTGCCTGGGCCAGAGTAGCAAACAAGTCTTGTTATATGTGGTCTAGTGGCAATGCTTCTTCCTTCACTCGCCAGTCATGAACGAGTTAAGGAAAGTCGACATATTTTTTTGACATTTGGGGATCACAAATACCTCTTTTAAGGGAAGAAGTATTTTATTAGCATTTGGGATGTACCTTTTTTTTTTCAAGAAATATTTTGTTGGCATGTGTGGAGAGTACCCTTTTTTTCAAGGAAACATTTCATTGGTTTTGAAAGGTAGTATTGAGAGGTAGAAGAATTTTGTTGGCATTTAAGTAGGATTCTCTTTATTTTCAGAAAGAGCAGAAGCTGCTGCTATTGTTTTTGTTGTTATTTAGTGCACATTTTCTCAATATCAGCAAATAATAAAGTTATGTATTGGGTGAATTAAATGTGCTATATTTCTTTGTTATATTCATAAAAATACTGTGAAAAAATGAAACATCAATTTAATCTTCACAGGCACCCATAAATCACCAATGGCTTGAGTAAAATATATATATGAATTCTGAGCTACTTTTTAAAAATCAAACTGCAATATACAAATTCTGAGTTACTTTTAAAAAATCAAACTGCAATATACAAATACTGAGTTACTTTTAAAAAATCAAACTGCAATCAAAAGTACGTGTTGTCAATTGAAAAACTCAAGTTGGTGCAAAATTAGACATGAAGATGGCCATATATGCTAATTAAATTGCATAAGAGGCCATCATTATGCAATGTGTCTAATTTGCATACATTGCAGGTGACACTATTTGGTGTTTTTTAAAGATGACATTATTTTGCATTAAAATATGTGTTTGATTGGACTACATGACACAAGTTGCATAAAAAACAGTGTTTGGAATTTTATTTTGCTGACTATACATTTGACATGATTTATTTAACTAGCACAATTAGTTCAGAATAGATAAGAGAAAAATGATTATTTTTATTCAGTTATACATTAATGTAATTGAATAAAATTAATGTTTTTACTTGTACTTTAATGTCATGGTTTAACCTAATATTTTAAGTTAAGCAAAAGAAATATAGTTTGTACTAAGAAGGAAGAGGGCAGATGATCAAATTTGAACAAGCAACAAGCCTATATTCGGCTTCTTTGACCCAGACCGTCCGACCTACCCAAAGGTGTAAGGTACCTGTTTGGACAGCCAGGAAGTGCCATCCAATTTATACTGGAACCTAGTGGGGATGGCATACACAGAGACTGTACCCTCCTTCCCCTACCACCAACCTCTCGGAAGGACTTATAAACTTACATATTTTACATGCCCATACTCCATGTGAACATGGAAACAGTTTGGACAAGTTGGGAATCGAAATTGGGTCGTTCAAGTGGAAACCCTGTGCGATAACCACTGGACTATGTCATACCCTAGATTAGGTTTGTCATACAATCTTTATTTCTACAGACAGTATATAATTTTAGAGGCTCTTTATTGTACCGTCTGCAATTAACAAAATTTAACAAATGCCTTTAAAAGAATATAAATTAATTGCATAAATTCAAAATTATATTTTGAAATGATTAAAATTATTTTTTTCTAATAACATTTTTCTAAACACTTTATTAAAAAAAGGTCCTATAAACAAATAAATTTATCTACAATTCACCAACATGGAATATTTAAAATAACTATTGAGTGATTGAGAAATGTTTGAGTTGACTTCTGAGATTTAAATCACCAGGGCTGTAGGGTAGGTCGAATGAATGTTGTTCATTAGCCAACAACTGATAAATACTCCAAATAGTACTCTATGGTCTAAGCCCTATCAAGTAGTAAAATGTAGACATAAATAAAATGTGTGCATTGTCCTTTTTTGTTGTTATATTTGGGTTAAAATAGTCATGTGCATAAAATGTACAGTTTTGATAAAAAGCTTTTATTTTGTACTTTATCTCATGATTCTATTTATATTTTAATTTTGTGTTTTTATTATGATTTTTTTGCATGCTCAATTGGTTCATTTTATCCCATACATCACCCATTCCCAGCAAAATAAAACTTTACTTTTTATTTTAACTATTCAACCTTCATGTTCATATTTTGGCTTTTAAAATTTATAGTAAGCCCAGGCTGGATTCGATTTCATTTCGCATAACTCACTGATCTATCAACTGCAGTAATCAGATAAAATCAAGTAATATACAAAATACTCACCGACTGTTCAATCAATATAATTTTGTAATTATTAGTTAACATTCATTAAAAATATTTTTGATCACATGGTCAGAAAACAGCAAATCTACATAGAGAACATTAAACAGTTCCAAAAACATTGGGGTGTTTTTACTAAAGACAGATATAGGTACTAAATACAGACATAGACATAGGGAATATTTAGCATTTACTGCATAGCTAGTTATAAAATATTAAATCTTTCAAATAAAGGTGGTTGTTGTTGATTGTTGTTGAAACCCAAACCGTCCGACCTACCAGAAAGGTGCAAGGTAACTGTTTGGACGGTCGGGAAGTGCCACCAACAAATAAAGGTGGTGATAAAAATTATGGAAAAAATTCTGACATGCAAACTACACATTTCATCTGATTAATATAATTACTAGCAGTATACCTGTTCTCTGTTCTGAATACATAATATAGAGAAATTTAAAATTTACAATTGTATGCAATTTCCTATAGTATTCTAAATGACATTGTTATGCAAAACATTCTATTAAAATATTTAATTTATTCTCCTAAAAAAAGGTATAAGAATATCTGTTTTTGCTATACAAAATTATCTTTACAGGCGGATCTGAAGAACAGAGCATCCTGGTCCCATTTTGGATCATCATATGCCAATATGAAACTGCTAAAATGGTATTAGAAGATATACCCATACCATTTTTATTCTGTTTGAAGATTTGGCTAAACTCAATACATGAATTTGAAAAATCTTAGCCAAAATAAAAAGATGACTTAAGAAATTGAAAATAATAACCCCCGTAACTTATCAACCTGAAAGCCGTAATTGGTATAATCCAGTCAAAAATATAATTCCAATAAAATTTACTTTTATATACATTTCTTAATTACTTAAATTGGAAAAGATTTAATAAACATTGTCTACTATACAAACTCACTGGGTTTAATTCGGTTGCTTAGCAAGATATCTATTTTGTTTCAAATAAATTTTCCGAAAAAATATCATAGCATAATGCTATCTCTATGGGAGATCGTACTTTATTAATATCTTGACAACTGGAAACTTGAAATATGGACTAAATTTTAAGTGGGGCTATTTCAAGGCTACTCACAAATTTCATGAAAATCTGTGCAGCCATTTTTCTATGACAATGAGACAAATATACATACCTACAAACAGATGTTCAATTTTATTTACATACATTATATGACTAGCTATTGAAACAATTACTATATTAGTCCCCTAACAAAACAATTTATGTCTTATAATGAAATGTTCCTGCTCCAAAGTGAAACACCCTATATTTTGAATAAAAATATTAAAAAAAAATAATTATCACATACTGATAGAGATAATTAAATAAATTCAACATAATTTTCCAAGATATTGAACTTAATTCAAGATTTTGGCAATATTTTGCCAAATTTTTACCAAGTGGCAAAGATAGTAGAAATGTTATTTCTTAAATAGTATTTAGAAAGTCAGAGGATACTTTTGTTCTAAGTTAGAAAATAAGATTTGCACTGGAGATTTTACAAACAATAACAAACAGGTTGAAAAAAGGAATTAAATAAATCATAATTGTTGAAATGGATGATTTATTTAAAAGTTTCATGACACAGTATAATAAACTAAACGATTTATTACACTTAAATAAAACTTCAAAAGTAATGATAATATTTGATAATTACTTGTGAGCAACAGCTTTGCGTAGAGTTTTTGATGCAACACTATGATAACAATGTGGTGAAAGTCCATCAAAGATACTTCTTCTGTCTTTTATTTCAGAAACAGCAACATTTAATAAGTCTGCAAGTTGTAGAAAATCTGCTTTACCTAAAAAATTTTAGTCAATTTAGAATCCAACAAAAATTTTTAAATTAAAAAATGTTTCATATAATTTAATATCATCCTCAGTTTTTATTCAAAAATATAAATTCTTTAATAAAATGATATTTTATGCATTTGACATTATAAATCATTTGCTTAATAAGTGGTAGAAGAGTGTCAAAAAACATGTTGCTGCAGTGCATTGCAGTTTTCTGGGCCTATATTTTAAAATGGATTCTGAACCACTATAAACATCTATGTATACTTGGGGCTTCCCCCTCGTACCCAGGATTTAAACCCACCATCTGTTGCTTTAAATGCCAGTGCATTCAGCCATTAAGTGACTTATGTATAACATTCTCTCGTTAAAATATTTATTAGTAAATATCTTTATTTTTATCATAAATATCTTTTAATGACTTCTGTTTTTAACATTAATATATGTTTAACTCCAGATTTTGAATAAATAAATGTCCAAATAATATAGAGTAGCTAGCAGAATTGGAGTTTCATCTTTAAATTTCTTAAATATTAAAATTAATATTTCAAATTTAATATTTTAAATTTTTTGAGGCATGCCTATGTTTTATATATATCATTTTATCATTTCATATCATTGAAATGCTTTATAACTGAATGTATATAGGTTGATTAAATCTGAAGTAATTTAGTGCTAAGAGAATATATATATTTGTAGAATTCCAAGATAATTTAAAATTATTGGATGAAATTTAAATACAAATATGATCCATTATAAATATAAAAATTCTGCTTGCGTATTAGATGACAAGTTACATATTACAAAATGTTAAGTATAAATTAGCATACCGTTGATACTGCTTATAATGAATCTCTAAAGATCAATACATTTATTTGCTTTCATTACTTTTGTGCACATTATTAACATTTGAACTAAATATTGCTCCATTATAATGTTAAAGAACAGTCTACAACTTTGTAATAACTGATGGTTCACTATAAGCAAGCAGGACAGTATATATTAAATATTCAGAAATAATAAGATCAGTCATAAACTATTTAAAATGTAAAATTTACCTAATTTGTTATCACCATCGCTGTCCAAAACATACCACAGAATATTAATCATCATTGGACTACGAAAGGGAGGAATCATCTTGAGTAGCACATTAAATCTTTTAAAATCTAAAACAAATTTATCTTCAACTTTCACTTTCAAAAGATCAAACGCTCTAGAGAGACTTTGCCTTTTCATGTATACAAGTTTACGAACTTCATTCTAAATTTATGAATAAAAAACAGAATAAAATATTTATAATACATGCAAAAGAAAACTTCTATAAAACATGCAAAAAATACATCTATAACACATGCAAAAAATACTTCTATAATACATGCAAAAATAATTTAATGCAAAGAAAATATTACTTAAAAATGAAATGGATTTAAAAGTAAAAGGCATGCTTATACTCTTTGCATGCAAATATAACTTGTACTGTACATTATGATAAAATATACAAGAAAATACATGCTCTGTTAATCGATTTAAAATATATGAATATTTTTCAGAGTGTAATTAATAAAGATATGCAACTAAGAATTTCAGAAAATTAAATTCAGCTAATGTTAGCAATAAGTCATTCCCAGCACTGAGAAAATACCCTCACCTAATTAAGTAACACATCAAAATAACCAGCAAAATGCTTCCTATAAAAAGAATAGAATTACAAATATAAATATCACTATAATTACACAATTCTCTATCTTATTTTCAACTAAATTAAAGTATATCCAAAGCACACCAGATTACAAATGTTATTTTTCTATCCTTATGGTTATGCAAGTTAATTTTAAATTCAGTTAGTACCATCCAATGGGTTGGGCCAGCTAAATAGACAAACTTGTTGAAAAAAAAATATATATATATATATAAACTAATTTTTAAAGAAGGTGGAACTAAATTATAGACTACATGCTATTTTTATTGTTAATTGGAGCATAACTCTTTTATACCCAATACTTATGTCAAAATGTTTGAAGTTCTTGAATGAAAAACGACTTGGCAGATCTTAATTATTCTTTGCAAGTAGTTAATGATAAAAAGGACATAGAAAATAAAATCAGAGATAAGTGATGTTGTCAAGGAATTATCACCAAAAATGGACTGCCTAATATTACAGTTCATCATTTTAAAATCAGTGGCTCAAGGTCATGGAAATTCCTACTCCTCTTCCTAGTGTAGGAAGGAGAACATGCAAGCTTGATACACTACATATGGCGTATAGTCAATAATCCAGGTCTTATGACTAATTGTCCATTAAAATCAGCATACAGATTCTAATGGACTATCAGCAATAAGCCCTATTATGTTCCCATGTATCAAGCATAAAAGACTTTTGTTTTAATTCAATACCCTACTGATTTCAACACCGATAAGAACAAAGTTATTCCACTGATAGTTGCATTGTCTGTAAAATATTTTGCAGGATTAATCATTGATCCATGTTTTCTATGTATCAACTGACAAACATTGCTATTGAAGTTGGATAAAATCTCAGATCTGAAGGTTATTGTGTTCCTGCTTAGGTCTAGATTAAGAGTAAAGTTTTAATCAGTAAACTGTATTTGCACCACTAGTTATTTTAACAACTAAAGAGATAATTAATACAGCTAGACATATCTAACTTTATGATTAGCAAACTGTTTTTATTGGACACAACTAAATCTGAAGCCATATGCAATGAAAATAAGATTTCTTTGTATCAATAATACAAATCAGATATCACTAATGAAGTTATTTTTAATTTTGACATTAGAGGAAATTTAATATAAAATATTTCTTAACTTTTCATACATTTAAAATATAATAAAATAGAAAGAGACACAGTCAATATATCTTTTTTAAGAAAATGCAAAAACTTAGCTCTAATTGCTGCTGCTGCTGTAAAAAACTTTCAGAAGTATAGTTTGTTTTATATAGAATATAGCAAAAATTAACAGTATTAATCACTTTTGGAAAAAAAAATGAGCTTGTTTCTTCAGAATAAAACAGCTAAGCAGTTATATCAGGAAAGGCAGAAACCGATGGAGAACCATGTAAAAACTTCGTTAAATAAAGTATATTTTCACAGATAATCTTTCTTAATACAGCATTTGTCATTCTGTTTTAGTATTGAGTCTCGACTCATTACCAAAATTATTACATATTTATATTTCATAACTAGTATAATTTACATTTCACAACTAAGAACTCCCGAAAAGATCCTCTTTAGATAACCCCAAACAGTACAAGAGATGGCCAGGGGAAGCCTGTTCAATGCTACACTTGGAGCAAACTGTATAAACCTTGTGCCCCTGTATAAATTTAAGACATTTTAAATGTCCACTAACAAATCTGGAAATGGTAGTTTGTAGATTTCTGTTACTCCAGAAGTAAGAGCACTACCTGGTCTATCTCTATTGTACCAATCAGGTACAGGAGGGGACCTTCATGTATGACAATTTGAAATCTTCCTTCTTGAGAAGATCTCAAGGAAAGTTAATGAATTATTGGAAGTCATAGGAAGAGTAGCTCTCTCTTTTGCCAATACACTGCTGTTTCATTACTACCGAGTCCCACGTGAGAAGGGATCAGTAGTAAACATTTCATGATGTAAAGAAAGTTGTCTTAGACTATTCAAGATTACAACCACAACTCTATCACCAACTCTGAACCAATTGCCCAAATGCTGAATGGAATGTTCCTTCTTGGAAAATGCATGATTTAAAAAATGTAATGTGACCAACAATAACTTACAAACAAACAAACCAAAAAGCATGTGGATCCATACTATGCTGTTCATTAAAAGTTTTGTACTTAGCAGATCTAGATCTTGAGCTTTTAGGGTCCTAGATCAGTCTTGTTTGGAGGCCCCTCTACTACTTTTGACTTATCTACATTCATGGTGATATATAGGGAATATACTCGAATAGGGTCAAAAATTGGAAATCTAGGTTTTGATGGAACCAGTAGCATCGTCAAAAAAATTTTCTGGAGGGATGGGGAGTTGGTAACCAAATATTTTATTTTCCATATTTATATAATTTCATGAAATTTAATGGGTTTTTAGGGGTGGGGGTATGACCCCCAAATCCCCCTCCTTGGTGATACCACTGGACAGATCTACATGTTTTGAGCACTCTAGAATATAAGAAAACTTCTTTTAGCATAATGCTTGTGTCTGTCTGTCTATGCAATGTATATAACCACTTTAGCACAAAAGGAATCTGATGAAATTTTTTAAAATTTGATAGTTATGTCACATATGAGTTATCTGGGGTGCGGTAGCCCATTGGTTAGCGTGCTGGAGTTGCACTCGGTAGGCCCGGGTTCGATTCCAGCCACTGCCAAAAAACTGCCACCGTGTTCACGCGGAGTACGATCACGTTAAACATGTGGTTCCGTAAGTCCTTCCGAGAGGTTGGTGGTAGGGGAAGGAGGGTACGGTCCCTGTGGATGCCTCCCCCACTGGGTTCCGGTCTAAATTGGGTGGCACTTCCCGGCCGTCCAAGCAGTTGCCTTACACCTTTCTGGTAGGTCGGACGGTCTGGGTCTCAACAACAACAACATATGAGTTATCTAGTTACCTTACACTTTTCTAGTAGGTCGGACGGTCTGGGTCTTAACAACAACAACATATAAGTTATCTTGGTGTTGATTAAATTTCAGTATGATTGGGAAAATACTGTTCCATAAAATTAAAAAAAATTGAAACTAAGAGAATATATTATAAATATATTGAATAAATGATAAACTCGCCTTGAAATATTTATCTTTTTCTGATTTTTGGCATCTTGGCACCATTTTAAAATAAGATAAATCACCAAATAAAGATACAATGACTTAAAAACTGAAAATTTGTTGTAAAGTCTCTTATGCATTACCTTGGTACTGAGTAGATTTTGGTAATTTTTTTAAAAATTAAAACAAGCAATTTTTACAGAAATAGCTGAACAGAAGAATATGAAGAGACTAAATATGAACAAAAGTATTAATTTAATATTTATTTTATACATAATATTTTTTGACAAAAGGATAAGATGCCATCAATATCATTATTCTGAATTCGCCAAGCCATTCCAAGCCAAGATGAAAGCAATGGGGTAAAAGGATTCCAGCTAACATTAAAGACAGCTAAAGATTAAAAAATTGTCTTGCACACAGAAGGAGAAATGTATATGGTGAATGCATAAGAGTTAAAAAGTGTGTTATTAATATTAATATTTTGCATTTTTTAAATAATTTTAGCATAAGACAGATTAAAATTTAATGTTACAAAAATAATATGACACCCATGCAGCCACCATAGTCTTGTGGCCTTAGGCCATGGTCTATCTTGGATTAGTCATAAATACGACCTTGGTACTTAAAAGTACATTGAATGTGAAATTATAAAATTTGCATTTTTCTCTTAGTCCTGTTTGTGCCTTTTACTTCATAAGTTCACTTGTAATTACATTAATTCTAATTCTGACATTTTTTTTACACCTTTCCTTTATGAATCAAATTGCACCATCCGAGTAAATTTTTCTAATATTATGTGGCATGATTTATCTTTCTAAGAAAGTTCCAAATATTTTTTTCTCAAACATATATACCTCCCTGGGTATTATTATTGCTTCTTTTCTCCCGTAAAGAGAAACCTCAGACTGATATTTAAAAATTGCGAATTAGTTTGTGTTATTTGATCTTGATGTGAAATTTTGAGTGATATTCACAAATATCTGTTACTAAGTAATCTGGTCAGTATTAAAATGCAATATTTAACTCTCAAAAAAGAAGAAAAACGTATATATATGGGCCATGTGCATTATTTCTCTAATACAATTTACAGTAATGTACACAGAAACATAGAATCTGAATTAACGAAGCAGATATAATATAACCAGGTATAATGAACCAGGAACCCTTGATAACACACATGGTTTCGGAAATGCTTTTCACTTTTTTCAATTTATTCATTTTCAAATTTTTTGGAAGCCAAAAGGTCTAGCTCCAAGTGCAAAACCATGTTTCTGTCTTTGCAACTTTTCATCTTATACACTATTCTTGCATTACAGCATGTATGTTTATACGGGGAACAAAGGGATTAGTACCTTAAGTACCTGCATTACATATATGATTTATAAAACTTTAGTCTAAGTGTGTAGTTAAGGGATTATATTCACCCATCTTTACCACATATATTTCTTTTTCCATTCCTTCACTTATATATGGAACAGGGAAAATGGGATATTATATACCACTTTAGTATCTGTCATGTTTATTTATAATGTTGTTTTATTTATAATGTTCTAATTATATTCTTCAACATCTTGTCGTATAGTCATTTTTATTATCACATTTATACTTCAATCTATCTTCTTTTCATTTTTGCTATACAAAACAATTTCAATTAATGATCAATCTCAGGTATATATAATACAAGTAAAATAAAAATTCTTCAATTATATATATACATATATATATAATTTCATTTGATGATTATTGGCAATTAAATTAAATATTAAAGGTACTAACGATAAAGTCTTAGTTGAAATAGTAACAAAACTTAATGGAAAATCATTGTAATCAACAATGTCCTTAAACAATTTTGTATATTAATTATTGACAAATACTATACTATGAAAACTTTAAAATATCTTACAGTTACAATATGTTAACAATATGTTAGAAATATTACCAATCACTTTTGTAAAAGAGATTCTCGTGTAACAGGTGATTACCAAAGTGAAATCAGGTTTATTCCTTCTAAAACTCCCAAATATGCAAACAGATGCTTCGCCATATTGATGCTGAAATAAAGCCTACTTCACTAACTACTAAGTTTAAATAGTAGTCATTATTAGTGTATTTCTTCATCCTGATCTTGTTTAAAGTTAAGAGAGTACCAAGTTATTCATGCCAAATTACTCAAATTATTTAGAATTACAAAAAAGTTATTAAAGTTTCTGCATAATATTTCTGCATAAATAGAACCACTTTGACCCAAAATGGTGGAATCATTAGCCTTTCCAGAGAAATTTTCTTTCTCACTTCTCTCCCCTCCCCCTACACACTCTGTCTGTCTACATTATTGGAAAACACTAAGTCTCATATCCAATCATTGTCATTTGCACAGAGGGGAAGCAGTAGCTACACCTCTTTTAGGCTAGCTTACAGACACTTGTTACACCTGTCTATCAGCCAGGGAATAATTGGGAGATTTCAATTCCATGTTATCATAATATACTGCATAGGATACAAAATTTTAGCCTACAGAACTTGCATTTTAATGGGAAAAATATTTTGAAATGTGTCACTTTAAGCAAGTGCAACTGATTTCTAAAATATACATTTACAAGTTGTTTAATATTTTAATATACAAGTTGTTTAAAATTTTAAAATTAAAATGTTTAAATATTCCTTAAACTAGATTTTAAGGGGAGGTTTAGCTTTTTAGCCTTTATGTAAGCTATGCCACTGCTTTGAAGTCAAATTTATTGAGAATTCTATCAATTTTGTGACAAATTTTTGGATAGAAGAGAAACAATATTGCTACGTCCTCTTTTCTCTATGAAACTTTGGATAAAGCATAATGAATAATTTTTGGTGATAATTCATGATTTAAGACAGGGGTCAGCAACTGGTGGCCCGCAGGCTGTATGCAGCCCACTACTTTGTGTGTGGTGGTTCATGACTTCTCTTTAGTTTTATTTTACTTGTGGTCCACGAGCCTCAAAAGGAATAAAATATTCAATTTGAAAATATAGAAGTTTAAAATAAAGTTGTTACAAAATTAAAAATTTTTTTTTTATGATTATTATAATGATTTTAAAATAAAATAAACACAACAATAACCATGAATTGTATTTTTATAGCCAATAAAAATACTACACAAGTCAATGTTTCTTTTACTGGAAAGTTGGATGTTCTTTTCCTTGCATAAAATGAGCACCAATTTCCTTTCACTGTGCATATACTTTGTGTTAGCACCTAAAATTTTTTGATATATGTATATCAGATAGTCATTTCTAAAATTTGTAAATAAATTTCTGTATTTAAGTGTATAATTTGAGAATGTCAAAGAATCAACATGTGAAGATGTTATCTTTTCTGCTCAAACTTGCACAAGGCGTGCTGAACAATTGAGGAGGAAACCTATTTTATCAACTCAAATGTGTAGCAAAGTTATTTGATTTATTAATGTTTAGCAAAGTTATTTGATTTATTAATGTGTAGCAAAGTTATTTGATTATTATGTTTCGGCATTGGATGAAAGTAATGACACTGCACAGCTACTAATATTTATTCGAGGAATTGATAATGAATTTAATATTACTGAAGCATTGACTAATACATGTATATAGTTTAGAAAGAACTGCAAATGGTGAAGATATATTCACAGAAGTTATAAACACTATTATTGATTTGGGATTAGAGTGAGATAAATTAGTAAGTGTAACAATGGATGGTGGCAAAACTATGTGTGATTCTAAAACCAGTTTAATAGGTCAAATTGGCTCTGAAATTCAAAAGATGGGAGTGATAAACCAATGATATATCATTGCATTATTTTTTCCACAGCAAAATGTTATGGATACATTTTTATCACCAAGTAACTATATTCAACTTAATGCATTGTAGCACTGTGAATTCCAACAATTTCTAAAGGACTTGGATTCAGAGTTAAACGTTATTTTATATGTCTCAAATATAAGATGGCTAAGTAGAGAAGTCGTGCTGAGCAGATATTTTCATGAAAAAAAAAGCATTTTTATGGCAGTAAAAGGTTAACACTGGGCCTATGAAAAGTGGATCATGTCTCTTGTAATTTTAGTAGATATGACTTCCAACCTAAATGAACTTGAACCTGAATGAGTCCAATTATAAACTACTACAAGGGATAGCTAAGCTTATTAATGACATATTTTCAGTCATAAAAGCATTAAGTGAAACTATGCCTACTTAATAAACATATGAAAAAGGAATTTTGTGCTATTTTGTAACATGTCATTCTTTAGAAATTAAGCAGATCAATGGATGTTGAAGACCCAGACCACACGACCAACCCTAGGGTTTACGGTAAGATCAATGGATGTTGTAAAAGGACATATTGGCTGAAATTATCCAAGCCCTTCAAAATTAATTTTCAAAGAGGTTTGTAGATTTTCACAAAAAAACATGAGATTAATTTTGAATCCTTTTGATGCTGACATTGGTAATGTTCCACTTTCACTCCAAATGAAATTCAAAATGATGGAATTCTGAAAAGCATTTTTCAGGTAGAAAATCTCATCCAATTATATAAATACGTGCCAACCAATTTTCCTGCAAGCAAAAGTTTTGCAAAAGATACATAACTTAACTGTATTTGTCAGAACTTACAGATGCGAACAAACCTTTTCTGTGTTGAATCATGGGAAAAACATATTTTGTACTTGTCTAACTGATGAACATCTTCACAAAACCATATACCCCTTCATAAATGAAATTAGATATAGAAAAATTAACAAAGACTGTGTACAGTAATAAAATATTACTGACTTAAAAAGGCTAAATATTTATGTTGTTTTGTATTAGGTTTAATTTGTTAAATGCTCATTACTTTATCAAGATAATTTTCATTTAGCACAGCTTTTATTTATGTAAGATTTTTGTGTTCTATCTTGTTTTATATTGTAATTTTTATTATTTTAATATTATTAAATATATATGTTTGTAATAGAATGGTATTAATATTTCAAAGAAAAAGATTTTCTACATTAAAATTTACATTTTTATTCTTTTACTAATATTAATTTCTTCATTCAACTTCTTTAATTTTGTTTTTTGCATCTAGAAATCATGCAAGGTAAAACAATCATTTTTTAATGTTTCACAAAAATGTATTATTAGTTTACTGAAAATAAGTATTTGACTCAAGTTTTCATTCTAAAAATTTTCCCAGTAATATACATTTGTCTTTTTATATTTTCTATATGTTGGTAATGGAATCAATTTCTAAATATAAAGATTTATATTCATTTCTCATTACGTCACTAGTAACACAATATTTGATTAAAAAAACTGTTTAATTTTACTCATGGTTATTGTACAATGCAGATCATATGCAATGTATACCAGTGAGAACTCAATTTTTACTATCTTAGAGTAAATTTTAATATAATTTTTCTTTAATTTCTTTCGTTAATGTATATCTTCAAAAAATGTTAAACTAAGAATATTTCAAAAATTATTTACTATAAATATTTTCGTCAACTCCCCCTTCTTTTCCTCATAATTGTAAAGCTGTCTGACACATACAGCCCTTTCATTCAGCCAAAAATTCAAATGCAGCCTGCAAGTGCAAAAAGGTTGCTGATCCCTGAGCTAAGAGACAGCTTGATTATTGAGAATGGGATTGATTATGTAAAAACTGAAGTTATTCATGAAGTCATTAATACCAAGACAGTACACGATACATCATTGAAAATACAAATTGGTAAAAATCACAAAATATTTAAAATAAAAGCTTAAATCACCTACTTTTAAGTGTTTCCTGTAGTTATTGTATACAACAGCCAGAAATATGTTCATAAAAATGTATAAGCAAATAATGAGATATGCTATAAAAAAGAGGGCATACCATCGGTTCATATCATATGCAGGCATCCTAAAAGAAATTAAAATGGGTTCAAATCATTATAGAGTTATCAGACATGTAAAAAATATAGTTTAAAAACATCTAATGGTATTTTAAATCAAGAATACTTCAAAATTAGGTATGAATATATAATATTTTAAATGCTTTATTAAAATGCTTGTTAATTTAAAAAAAAAATAACTTTGATATACACTTAGTTGCAAAAAAAATATAAACACCAATAAAAAATTGAACTACAGCTATGAAACTTGGCATGCAAATGTCATTTTAAAAGTTATGCAAATGATCAAACTGTCAATACCAATAATGTTATAGGACTCATGCATTGTGCATGAGAACAGCATATCATGCAGCATTTAAAACCATTGTCAGTGTTCTCACTTTCTGACAATTGGAACTGGATTTTCTATTCTGATACTGCAAGTTGTATACAAAGATGCCTTTAAGATATATTCGAAGGTGCAATGAACAATTGTCAGATGTAGAATGAGACCACATCATAGCCCTAAGGGAAGCTGGTTTGTCCAATAGACGTATCAGTTGCCATCTTGGTCAGAGTAATATGGCAGTTGCTTGGTGTTGGCAACAGTGGATTAGAGAAAGCACATGTAACCATCGCAGAGGCTCAGGATGCCCCATGCAGACAATTGCTCGAGAGGATCATTTAGTCAGGAGAGGAGCCATGTCGACACCAATGGTATTGCTATCAGCTATTTAAATATATTTGTCATTCTCCATATATTCTGTATCAAGGGATACTATTCAGAGACAACTGGCAAAAGGGGGATAAGGTATTGACGTTCATTAAAGCACCTACCATTGACCCCCTCAACATAGGCAGAGCTGTCTGGATTGGTGCCAAGCTCGGTCAGTCTGGACAGTGTCTGACTGGAGACATGTTGTACATAGACAAATCTCGCTTCTTTCTCAGTGCTGATGACCTCCATCTATATATATGTATGGAGGAGGACTGGCAAGTGTTCTGATCTTGCATTTGTTGTTGAGTAGCACACAGCCATCACACATGGTGTGAGAGTCTAGGGGGCCACCTTGTGGGGCAGCCAATCTCCTCTAGTTGTGTTGCAAGCTAATCTAATGACTCGCTTGTATGTTAAAATATTATGCAGCCAATTGTTCTGTCTATGCTGCCAAGCAGCTCAGGTTCCATTTATCAATAAGACATTGCTTGACCATATGCTGCATGACTTTCTCAACAATGTCTTTGAGGATTTAATACTCTCTCATGGTAATATAGGTCTCCAGACCTATCACCAATAAAACATGTCTAGAACATGCTGGGACAGCAAATGCAGCCTTCTCACAATACCATTGAATTAGCTGACCAGTTGCAACTTTTGTGGTAGAATCTTCCACTGGGGGACATAAGCAACTTAATTGATTCGTAGAAGGGGAGTACTGTAATGCTTTTTATTTCCCGGTATCAAATCATAAAGAATTCCCTTTATATGTGGCAAACTGTACTAAGATTATAACATTTGGAATGAAGCAATTTTAAAATTTGGATTTCATCAAAAATTTGTGTGAGACTTTGCAATTGCAGATGTTTCATGAGCAATTTTAGGTGCAGATTTCCTAGCCATATTTGGTTTTGTAGTCAACATGAACAATTGAAAAATCCAATGATTAATTGATAGCTGTACTAAAGTTAGTGTTAAAGAAAGTACAATGTTACCTGCACTGGGACTTACAATGGTGAGTAATGATTCAATGTATTCTTGGTTGCTAATAAAATTTCCAAGTTTGACAAAGACCAATTTCCTGCAATCAGTAAAACATATTACACGTCACTGCATTCAGATGTGAAGACCTTCAGTTTATGCAAAAGTGAGATGATTAGTTCTAGACAAGCTGAAAGCTGTTAAGAAAGAATTTGAGTTTTTGCAGTGACAAAGAATTTGCAGAAGATCAAAAAGTCCATTGGCAAATGCAAGCACTGTCAAGTTGGTGATTTCGCATTCCCACTAAATTGGTGACCTGGGATGAGCACAGAGAATCCTTCACTGAATTATTAACTATTCAGCTTTCTGAAAATTATATATGCATTGCAAAATTGTACTTTCTGTACTCCTCATGAGATGGAGGCAGTTGAACAAAGGATTCAAACTTTGCAGCACAACCAGCCATGTGATTGCCACAATTTCCACAACATGCCTCCTCATGAACACTCCTTCCCTTCAACTTATAGATCACATGCCTTATCTGCAACCCAAAAACAACAACTTCAGTATTCGACAACCCACTGGGAAAAGGAGTACTGTAGTGAGTGATCATAAGGCAGTATAAATGCCTTGAGCTGGAAACATCTTTAGCTCAATGCTATGATACTGGCCTACCATGCTTTGGCCCCAGGATCAAACTGCTAAGTTAGTAATTTCGCATTCCCACTACAGACTCTATGTCATACAGAATATCAGCTTGTATAACTGCCAGGGAAGGATTCACCACTTACTAAAATGTCATTTTTTGTTACCGCCATCTCTTAATAAAATGTTTTGTTGCTCCCAAATTTTAGCTATTTGCATATCTCCTCAAATGCTACACACAGTCTTCTACACAAATTTTGTGGCTGTAGTTCAATTTCTTATGAGTGCATATAATTTTTTGAAACAGAGTGCACTTTGTATTATTTTAAATAATGACATTTCCCTCTAAAAGAACTTTTTTTAAACAGTCACATTTTTTTTTAAAACAAGCATAGAACAATATATGTAAATATACTTACATAACATCAGGATTATTTGCTGTTGTTACTAATACATATAACTGGAAATATATGTCTAAATAATTAACAAAATAGGGTCTTCCATCAGGATATTTTAATTGTCTGAAAAATAAAAGTGAAATAAAATTTACAGAATCTTTAACAATTACAAATATAGGATAAATATTTTATACAATCTCTAAAAATTTTAAATATGAAGCAGTATTAATATAGAAAAATCATAACACTATATTTTTATTTTAAAGGAATGAAATATATGTCAAGTTCATGCATAAAATTTTCAAGGTCACTGCTGAGAGAGCCAATTAGTCCTGATTCATTCGCAGACATGTATTTTTTCATTGATTTACATAAAGAGTTACAAATGTCATACTCATATGTATGTGGTAGTTATAAAAAATAAAATGCATGCGTGTGTACAACACATTCATTTACAATTAATTTCATTTAACTATCCGTTATCCAAAGAAGTGCATTGTATGGTACACTGATGGCTCCAAGCTAGGCATTAGCATTAGTACCAGCTGTCCAGATGATGGTACAAAACTGTTTTACCCACTTGGCAGTTATGCTACTGTCTTCCAGGCTGAGGTCTTTGCTATTCTAATGTATTGCAGAATTTGTTCTGACAGAAATTACAGGAGTAACCACATCTATATCTTCTCTAATAGCCAAGCTGCTTTTATGGCTCTAGGGAAGTCTACTATGACCTCTTCCCTCGCCTGGGAGTACTATACTGCACTTTGTAATATTGCCAGCAACAATCAAGTCACATTTTACTGGGTGCCTGGATATTCAGGCATTTCAGGTAATAAATTGATTGATGAGTTAGCTAGAAGAGGTTTGAGCACACCCTTTGTTGGTCCAGACCCAGCGTTGGGTGTGTGTGTCTGATGAACTGATTAGAAGAACTGTTTATGGCATCTTTAGGAAGCTGGTTGCAGTGCAAGAACTGGCATGACATCAAGGGCCAAAAGCAAGCGAAAGAACTGAACTGTAAGTGTCCTAGTTTGAGTCATAGAGAGCTATTCAAGCTCAATAGAACTGACATTAGAAGGGCTGCTGGGTTGCTTACTGGGCACTGTACCCTTAAAAGACACCTAAGCATTATGGGTGTCACTAAGGACCCAATCTGCAGAGGCTGTAAGTACAGCATAGAAATTGCCACACACATAGTCTGAGTGTGAAGCGTTTTCTGCCCATAGGTTCGAGTATTTGGGTTGACATATGATCAAGCCCTGGGAATGGCAGAATATTCCTGTCAAGTGCCTACTGATTACTGATTTTTACCTTGGCTACTGGTCTCTTTTCTTAGAGACTGCTTCAACTTTTGGGGACAGTACAATAGACCCCTGGTCGCTGTGCTAGGCTCTCTTTAAGTCACCCACCTATAAGTCATAAGTCATCCTTTTTCTAGCTATGAATAAATATTATTTAATATTGAAAGCTTCTGTTTTTGCATGTAGACATATGAATTACAATTCAGAAGTATTTACATTAAACAAGAATAATTATTTAGCCTATTTGGCTGTAAAATTGATGAGGACATTTCAAGGGCAGACAAGGGGGGGGGGAACTGCCACTACCTGAATCCACCCTTATGTGCTGCAGGACTTTGTGTTATCAAATGCATGCCCAATGAAGAAAATGTAGTAAATATTATAGTCTTTTGTTTAACTGCTTCTTGGTGCTATCTGATGGGGAGCACAGAAAATATATTTTTATAACACGTAATGATTGGAAATAATGGAGCAAAGAGCACTTTACAGTAGTTCAAGTTCATCAATGTAGTGAGAATGAGAAATCACTAGTTTGATCAAGGGGCAAAGCTTTGTAGATGAATATTATAACATTGAGCTAAAGACATCTTCTGGTCAAGCATTTAATACTGCCTTATGAGGTTTCACTACAAATTATATAATTTACATTTGCATAATTCTTTCAATTCTTAAAAGTTTTGAAAAAATAAAAATAAAACAAAATGTTTTGTTGAATCAGATCTTTTCAAAACTTAATAGTCCTATGTTCACCAATGTTAAAATTCTGATGTGTTTAAGATATGACCTTCCTAGATTAGCAAATTTCGATATTGTTGTGGGAAGCAATTACACAAATTAGAGTTTTATTAACACTCAATCTCTGAAAATTAACAGTCTTGTTGTTACCAATTAAAATAATCAAAATTTCATGTTATTCGCTTCATTATTTTGAGAGATCTCATGCTCCTTATAGATAAGTAAAATTTTTAATATCTCATGAATAGCTCATTATATCTACTAAACATTAGCATCCATTTACTTTTAGTTAAAAGTACTTACAAAGAATTCATTAGACAATATTGAATAGACTGAAATTTTTTTAAAGATTTTACTCATTTTATATAAAAATGTACAATATTACAAGAACAGCATCTGTTACCATTCTGTAAGTTGCTACTTGCTTCTAAATAAAATATCACATATAAACTATTTGGAAATAAACTTATAAAATTCTGTTTTTATAAGTTTATTTTAATTTTTGAAAAAAATGTCCACGAAGTTGTTCATTTGTTTTAGTTCATTGATAATCAATAGGCTTCTGATATTTATTGAATGGAAAAATCATATCAAATTTTATTTTATTAGCTTAATTTGTTCCAGAGATATAGTGCTCCATGTGATCAAAAGATTTCCAATATCTTGAGAACAGCTTGTAATAACAAATATTTGGCCCCATAATACTTTCTTTTTACATGTACAATGTATCACAGGAAAAGCAATAGTTGTACATTTCATTTAAGCTACTGAATTTATTCAGGAGACATCATTTCTACAAATTGATATTGATGATTCAAAACACAGTGATTTATAAAGTAGTTAGACATCTTTGTATAAAACAGCATAAAACAAAATAGGTATATCAACTAATTTCAGAGAGAAAATCTGACCCTCCATCAGGACAAGACAGTACGACTTCCACCAGATCAAGTTTGGCTTCAGTTGATAGAGTAACAAATATGGCAAAGGTTAAAGCAGTTGCCAAACAGTGCAAGAAAATATTAAAAGAGGAAACCAAGGAGGAAGTGAAAAATAAGTGGATTCTATGAATGCATGACAAAAAACACAGAGGAATTTGAACGACCACTGGATCACTTGTTCAGTGAGTAAAGCTACAAATATAAATGTCAATAAATCAAATATGAAACCAAATCATTTTGGAAGTTACATAAGTTGTTCAAATCTGCTGTAAAGATAACAATTTATAAAAACTATGAAAAATAAGTAAAATTTAATAAAAAATGAATTGGTTGCTATATATATGAGCTGATTCAAACTACTAAATTAAAACAAACCATTGAAAAACCTGTGAATAAAAGACTGAAATTAAGATAACAAAAATGAAGGAACTAACTGGTTTTAGAGGCATTATGAACGAATTTCTTCAACTAATATAAGAGAACAATAAAACACATTGTTTTATTTGAAAAAATACCAGCATATAAAAGACTAAAGAAAATAAAATGTCAAGAAATCGATAAAAAAAAACCAAAACTGGTATGAAGAAAATGGTTTTAAAAGCTATAAGTTTACTTAACCAGTTATCAAGAGAAATGAGCAAGATAAATTAAAAACATCTGAATGAAAAAATAGAAAGAAAATTAAGAAAAGAATTAAACAACATATTTTCAAGCAGAAGAGAAGATAGGTGCAGTCAAATAAAAACAACTCATTTATAGAGAGACCCTCTTTTTTTACCTATGGAATTGATAAAATAAAAATTACAACTATGTAATTTATAAAGCAGATTATGAAATTTTAAACTGTTTCAATTACTTTTCTAATTACCTAATTCTATAGTAAAAAAAATCAAACAAATTATAAACTGTTCTTCTACAGTTCTAACAGTTTGTGTTTAAAATTGAAAGGTTATTTGTCTTCTCCTCCCTCCGAATGCTACACTTATGATGGCATTAATAATGGGAAATGCTTAATTGTATAATTTCATTTTTGAAAATAAAAACATGAATATTTTATGCATATGCTGCCTTAGTTAAATTAATAATTAAAATATTTAGAATTGCAATCAAATCACTAGCTGCCCTCCAATTATTTTCATTCAACTTTGACAAAAGGGAGTCAAATTAAATCTTTCTTTTAAAGCATGTAACTAAGGATTTTTAAACAACTTTTTACAATTTAAAAATATTCATAAATTCACTATCTTTTAAAATTGAAATATATTAACTTGAAAATAAAAACATAACAGTTTTTATAATTTATCATAATGGTAAATACCGTTTATGGAAAAGTTTATGAGCCATCAAAGAAAACAGAGCAATGCTCAAAAAGAATAAGATCAGCACATTTAAAATATCCGGTAGTGTCTTCCGTATATTTCTGAATGCTCTTCTAACCTAAAAAAAAAAAAAAAAAAAAAAAAAAAAAAAAAAAAAAAAAAGAATAGTGATTTTAATAAAACATAAAAGCAGTGATTTTCATTTATTTAATTATCAATATTTTTAGATGTTACTGATTATAAGGAAACCCTGAAAAACATATTGCTTGGTAGCACTTGTTAATGTTTGAATGTTATAAATATTCACTTAGACTGATGTCTGAATAAATCTGTAAAATAAAAAATTCATTAGACACAGCATATAAGATTGACTATATCAAGCAGTTTCAAAGGCAAAAAAGAGCCTTCTTCATCCGGATAAATAAGAAATGAGACAGAACAGCAGTATCAACAAAGGTACATTCTTGCCTTTATTTGCACTGGTGATTTGTCTTTTTTTATCTTGATGAAGGCTTGTTTGGCCTTTGAAACCAGTTGATACTTTAATTTCGCCTTGTATGCTGTTTATAACAAAATTTTGATGTTTGTAATGCAAAATATAAGGACCGTGCACCAGATTTGGCATTTTGACCGTGCACCAGTTTTGGCACAGGGAAATCACTAAATTGGTGTAATACACTAGCATTTTGGAGCAGGTAAATCACTAAATTTGTACAGTAAACTAGCATTTTGATGCAGGTTAATCACTAAATTAGGGCATTAAACTAGTAATTTGGCACAGGTGCATCAAAAAATTGCTGCAGTGAACTAGCGTTTTGGTTTCAGATAAATCACAAAATTGTCACATTAAACTAGCATTTTAGAGAAGGGAAAATCGCTAAATTACCGCAGTAAACTGGCATTTTGAAGCAGAGATATCATATTAAGTGATGCCACCAATGCATTGTAACATGTCAAATACATAAAAAAGGAAAACATGCATAAAATTTTGAAGAATGTGTCCTGTGGGATGCAAAAAAGTAATCCTGGTTGTCGTGAAAAAATTTCAGCAATTCCAAACAGGCTCAGAGCTGAAGATACACAAAAGAAATGTCAGCACTTTTCAGTGATTCTAATGATCAAGGAGTAATTAGGATAAGAGCTCTTTGATTTTAACGAGATCCGCCTGGCCATTGCCAGACCCCTGTAGAAAAATTTCAACAAAAAAGATCAAATTTTCAAATTTTAAACAACCAAATAAAAATCCACAAAACTCCAATAAAACATAAAAAATAAAATAAAAGAATACCATATAAAATTTTAAAGAACCATAGATTAAAACATAGTAGAGCAAAAAGATCAAAAGTCTAGCTGATAAAAGAATTTGTTTAGATAAATAATATACAAGAGAAATAAGTTCTCCAGTATCCCATCAATGCTGCCTTAGCTTGCTAATTCAAATACAACTTTTCCCTTCTCCACCAATCTCAAAACAACTCAACTCCAATCTCAAAATAAACACCTGTTTCTGCAAATGGCACAAGCGCAAAAAGAACTTAGGCCTGAAAGCTATACTTATAAATACTGATTTTAGAGCAAATATACTTATAGATTTCAAATATTCAGAATTTTTTACCCCACATTTATATCAAACATGGAATAATTAAAAAGAAATTGAAGGGAAAAAAGTTTTGAAAAAAATTATCATAAAAGGAAAAATGTAATTATTCAAGAATCATCCCTTTTCAGTAATTTCTATTTTGTTCCTTTTAATGGAGGAAAGGAGTGGTTAGGAGAGAGAGGTTTATTCTCTTTTTTTTTTGCTCTAGATACTCAGCTTAATCTTATTATTTTTATAGCTAGAAAATGTACCCAGAGTTGGTGTAGCCACGGCCTGCCCACTGTTTAGTAATTATTTTTTTAAGCAAACGAACAAAATATACACGTCACCCTAAATAAGCACTTTTGAACTGCTGCCAAGGGCATTTTGGCCATTATGCGGCATTTATTAAATGGCACTTGCTTAGCAGATGCATAGGCTGCTCAGTTAATTTATACAATCTGGGTACACTCATGCAGCTAGTGTGATATGCCTTAAATAAGCACTTTTGCCTATCTTTGTCCCACTGCATGGTGGGAAGGTGCTTTTGCTACTATGCGAGTTTTCTTAATAAGCACCCACATAACAGATGTGTAAGCCTTTAAGTGGTTAATCTTGAAATAAGTGATGAATTGAAACTACATACGCAGGTGTGATATGCCTTAAATAAGTGTGGGGATTCAGAAGGGGACAATATAAAACCTGACGAGTAAGTGCGGTTAGTATGCATGCAAGCTTTATTGAAAAGGTTAAAAGTAACAGAGGTTGCCAGAGAATATTGCATGTTAATTGGGATAATGTGGGCTGAGAAAATTCACATAAAAATGGGATGCCAACGGCTGTACCATGCTGAAAACACTGGTTCTCGTTAGATCACCGAAGTCAAGCAGCATCGGGCGCGGTTAGTACTTGAGTGGGTGACCACCTGGGAACATCGCATGCTGTTGGCACATTTTGGGCGCGGTAGCCCGGTGGTTTGCGTGCTGAATTTGCACGCTGCCACAACTGCCGCCATGTTCATGCGGAGTACGATCACGTTAAACATGTGGGTCCGTAAGTCCTTCCGAGAGGTTGGTGGTAGGGGAAGGAGGGTACGGTCCCTATGGATGCCTCCCCCACTGGGTTCCGGTTTAAATTGGGTGGCACTTCCCGGCCGTCCAAATGGTTACCGTACACCTTTCTGGTAGGTCAGACGGTCTGGGTCTCAAGAACAACTTAAAAATGGGAGGGGGGTTATAATAGAGGGTATAGCAAGTTTCATCAGATCCCAGTGATTTTCGGAGAAAACATTTATAACATTGAAATAATGGTACATTCTAAAAATCGAAACTTTATCTTTAAAATCCTTGAAATTAGAATATCCCCTAATTTAACATATTACATGTCCAGACAGTTTTTGATATTGTCTGGGAAGAAATCTGCTATATCTCTTATATTTAGAAAATCGTTTGCTCGTTAAATTGTGTTTACAATGAATGAAAATATTTGACGTTGCAAAAAAATATTCCTTTACCTAGAGAAATAGAATTAAAAAACATTAAATGCTATCTCAGTGAGTTTCATAAAATCTAAGATATTTTTAGCTCTATAGTCACAATGATAACATAATATTAAATAATAAAAATAATTAAGAATGACATCTTTTAAATTCATGAAATTAGAACAGTGATAAATGTAATCAACTTCATTTGCTGAACACCTCTTTTCCTATCTTGACAAACATAATCGAATTTTTTTTTGTTATTTGCCCAAAATAAAATTGATGTTGAAAACAAAATTTTGGCTTTACATGTGTATAACTTTTAAACTAATTTGAATTTTGAAAAAAATCTCACTGAGCCATATCGTTTGGCAACCTGAATTTTGCATCCACTAGAAGTTTCAATTTTTCGCTACAGGGTATACTATGCTATTCGCAGAATATGCATAAGAATTTTATTTTAATACTGCAAAATATACCCGGCATTGCTTGGTTTAAAGCAGGAATTCATTAAGCTCCTTCATTTAATGTTTAAAATGTGCAGTCATGCAAAGCTTGCTATTTAGAAATCACTTTTTTAAGCAACTGCACAAAACATACTCTCTAAATAAGCATTTTGGACCACTGCATGGTTGCAGGGTGATTTGGAAGATTTTGATGACTGTCAGATGTTCAAAAATTACTAGAAAGAGAGATAATTTCTTTTTCAATATCTTGTACTTTGAACAAGATTAAGTATTCTATTCCAATTCGATATCATATGATTGACACAAACTAAGCATTTACGAAAGTCATTTGATATGAGCTATTTAATAAGAGAATTAGACTAGTGTAATGTGAATGCATCATTCTTAAATTTAGCAATTGAAACTAATTTTTTTCCCATGTAGACATGAAAATGCGAGGAAATCATAGGCACAGCAATGTACTTAGAGGAGGAGTTACAGACCCGCTGCCTCCGTAACTGTATGCAATGTTAAGAGGGTTATTAGAAGAAAAAGAAAAAGATAGAAAGGACAATTTAATTTCATCACATTAAGAATGGGATATGTTTTTTCCAAACTATCATTGAAGGCGGAATAGGTAGATCTATGTTTTTCAACTATGGCTTCATTATCAAATTCCTGCACATTCTATCTACAGCACAAGCAGCTCAAAAGCAGAATATAATCTTTTGGAGAGATTGCAAAAACTCCTTTATTGAAATATCAATTATATTTAACCTTTAATATTAAAACAATATTTATGTATAAAATAAATAATAAAATCCTCTACATTAAAAAAGTTGAAGTTTCTCAATAATTAAGTGGCATGATAACATAAGGGCTAAATGGAAGGGGAAGGTATAAAGGGAGTGTAATGTTTTAGGCAGTGTAGGGGCGGGGGGTTGAAACCAGCACCACCCCTGAATGAACTGCAAACCCACTTTTTTTACTCATTCTAAATCCAAAACTTCCAATACAATGAGTGTTAATTTAGTGGCCCTATTTTTTCAATTTCAGTTCAAATTTCTGAAAGAAACCCTACTAAATCTCTAATGGAGCTGAAAATGCAAAAAACAGTTTTCTTTTTGTATTGTCATAACTCTGTTGTTTGTAATTAGAGCTGTAACATGATGCCTTTAAAACCGACAAAAAATTATAAACAAACATTTGCTTATATATATATAATCTAGTTTGAAAATGTATTTTTCTGCACCCCTCTGCTTTATTATGACAAAGTTTGTATGACACATCACATTAATTAAAGCATGAAACATTATGTAACAAAAGTAACGGTTTCAAATTGAAACTTCAGCTTCAGTCTCACACCTTGGAACTATTCAACAGATTGTATAATTTGTTTGATTTCATAGATCATTTTCATGGCCATATACAATTTCTATAGAAGACTAGAAATTGGGAAGAGAAAAAAAATCTGTTGAACACAAGGTTTTTATAAACATCCACCTGAACATTCGTAAAGCACTTGAAACTATTGACAATAATTTTATTTGTCAACAATTATCAAAATCTTACAAAATTTTTTAAGTAGAAGATATATTTTAGAATTATTGTGATTGTTTATTGGCTCATCGTAAAATTGGTGCACCATGGTCCAAATTTAGCTGAAAATGCAGTTTTTGTAGCAGGCAAGTATAATTGGCATAGTTAGGTGCAGGTGCACGGACCCTGAATATAGCACATCTTCTATCTGAAATTCCGATTACTATAATAAAATGCAAACATTAAAAAACTTTAGATCATATTACATATATTTTTTTAAAAGAAAATGAATAATATTTTTCAAAAATGTGCACGAAATTTTGTACTTTTCAAATATAAGAACTGGAGCAAAACATACTTATGCTCACAAATGAGCCTACAGACTACTATCATTAAATGCATAATATATGCTTAAAATATCAGTTAATATACTGAAATCTCAGTAAAACAGAACACTACTTAATATGGAAGCTTTTTGAGGTCTCAAAAATTATCATATACTGAAACATCATCAAAGATCTTTTTCACTCATTAGAAATCTGCTCGAAAGGAATTAGTCATGTACAATTCAATCTTAAACTAATTTTATTGCATATGAAAACATGCATTCTAAATTTAAATTTGTTTTTAACTTTTAAATAGAAAGCCAAGTACCTGACAAAGAGATGTAAAAGTTGCTATTATGATTATTATGATACATTTCAATGTGCTTCCTTTAAAGGGATAGGTAAGATTTGGTTTGAACAAGCTACTAATCTCAGTGGGTAAAGCAAAGACATTTTGGCTTTTACTAGACTACTCAGTATTTACTAACTACTTATTTTTTTAACTTAATTCTGATTATCTTAACATTGTATGTAATAATATTTGCCATTTTAAATAAGTTTTAATACAAAAACATTTACTCTGTATTTCTATGAGAAAGACAGAAACAAAAAGTCTAAAATTCAGATAGTATATGAAAGAATTTGTAAATTAAGGAACCATGCTCCAGTTTCAGTACTCTTGCTTATGAATAATCTAAATCTTTTACAAGCATAATGTGAAATAAAAGTATCTTAAAAATTATGTCATGATGAAAATTTTAGTCAAAAACAACTGCATACAATGACTAATTAAAATTAATGAAATGGCACTAATAAAGGTAAAATAATAATAAGGAAAAATACCTGTTTACTTTCACTAAAATTTACCAAAAATACAGGTCGCAAAGGTCTGGACCAACGATAAGCATATTCTTCAAAACCTGTATTTACAAGTCCTATATAGCAAGACATATCAATAGCTGTTAAAAGAATAGTTGCCAACACTAGTATGTGTTTCTTATCTCTATAAAATGTTTCTGGTGGAAGAAATGCAGCACAATGAAGAAGCCGAAATATGTAGAATAACATACATGCAAATTCTATAATCATAGTAACCTATATATGGATAAAAAGAAACAAAATATAAATAGAAACAAAATGCATAAACAGAAATACACACACATTTTTCAGAAAAGAAATATGTTTTATATATAAACTACATGGCTGTTTAAAATTAAAGGATAATAATCTACAAAATTGTATAAAACTAGATGTGTATGTGAATAAATACAAGGAAATTTGATATAGGACAAATGGCGAATCTAGTAGAAATAGCAGAGAAGAATGAGGGATTCAAATTAATATTTTTTTAATGATAATTTATGTTTACCTAGAAGAACCAGCGAACAATATTTACATATTTCCTTATAATTAAATAAAACAAAATTCTTGATAAATCATAAAATACAACAAACTATATAATAAATAAAACTGCTGCTGGTAAGAATATAAATTTCTAATACTTCCTTAAAAGCATCGATGTTTATGGTTGGGTTTCCATTTCAATGGCTGATGTACCATCTATAATAAATTCTCATTTTGGATGTTATAGCTCTGTTAGAATGTCTCTTTGACAGCCATGTTGTAGTTGTTTTTTAGAAATTGATAAGAGCATACTATTTTTGACCTGAAGAAGATGGCACCAAATACCCTTAAAACAAGTGTAGTCACCTAATTTTCCTATCCCTGCTTTCTTCAAGGAAGTATTAGAAATTTATATACAGCAAACTAACCCCCCAAAATTAATTTCATTCCAAGTTCAGATATTTTTTTGTTACATTAAACTTTTAAAAGTGTTTAGAATCAATGAAAATAGAAGGAGTAATCACCTTAATCCCCCTTCCCAGGATCTGCAAATCTATAGAGCTTGTTACATTACACAGTTTCTTAGTCTGCTAGCTAATAAAACTTAAGCTATAATTATTCATTCTTATACCATTACATTATCTTCTAAACAAATTTTCTTACATTTTTCACTTCTCTAAGTGTTAAAGCTTGTATCAGCTGTACTTAACATATTGTTTTTCATGTCTCAATTTAAAAAAGTTAAGCAAATAATATACATTAAAGGTGATACTTCATGTTCATAACTACTTTATTTTGATGTTCATTGATTTAATTTTAGACACTATGGTGTACTTTTTCAATGCTAAAAAAAATTATATTCTTATTTATACATGCTTAAAATGATAATAGTAGCATATGAAAATAAGATTTTACAGTTCATTTACAGGGAAAAAGAATTTATAATACAACAAACCCAATAAGGTAGATGGAAACCATCAACAGCAGGATCTTCACAAATTGCAATGACATGATGCAAAATGACAAAGAAATATAACATACAACTTAAGCCCCAGTGATGATAAATGAGATATAACCTGAAATACACAAAAATAATATGAGAAAAATATAAGATACAAAACAACAAACATTTAAATAAGCATAGCTAAATCATAAGTTTAAAAAATAGTTAATCTATAAAAGTTGTTTTTAACTTATTTCTAAGTTCTGAAATAATTTTATAAAGAGCTTCAGAATATATCTTTTCAATACAAATTTGAGATGTCTAGATATTATGAAACAGTTTGAAAGATATTTAGAGAATTCTCTACAATTAAGTGAATGAAGCGAAGTGACCACTTACTTCTTAACCAGTAAGGTTCATATTAAGCAGTAAATTATGCTAGGATGATATATCTTATTTTATAGATATAAAGGGCCTACCCAGTGGGGAATGACGGATTAAAATTTGGTATGGTATCACCTTACCAAATTCGTGACAAAAACCCTGCTCTAGTTACAATATAAAACACAATAGCAGTAACTTTATAATTTATCATTACTATTACCACCATTAAAGCCCTTGAGTATCATGACGCGCTTGATTGTGGGGATGCATGATGCCTTTCTACATGACCTGATCAAGATTTACCTTTGGGTCTGACCATCATGTAGTCTTACATAATAAAAAAATATGACTGTGTGTGTAATCTATAGCAGGAAATCTAAGCGTTGTGCAACAATGAAATTTGATACACAATTACTTCAGGACCCAGAAAGGTGCACCTCAGCATTATCTTTTGAAAATTCAAATTAGTTTTTTAAGTATTTTATGTTTTAGTATTTTCATACAAATCGGTCCCTTAGCAATCGAAAGTATTATCACAGAATTTTCATCTTTAAACCATTGAAGAAGAATGCTTTTTTCCACAATGTTTGAACCACATCTGTAGGGCATTTTTTTCATATTTATTTTTTTAAAATACATCAAAATTTGTATTTTTAGGCTATCTGTATATACAGGGTGTCCCAAAAAGATTGAAACATGCTTTAATTCCTTACCTGTTCGAGATAAGTGGGTAATGTAAATTGCAAAAATGTTAAAAGTAAGGTAGGAAATAAGACTATGTTAATGAAATAGTCCTCTCATTAATTTTCAAAAAGTTACAATTTTTAAATTTTTATACTAACTCCTTAGATAAATTTGGTCAATCAGAAATTTTTTATTTTTAATGCAACAAGATCATTAATAAAAAAAACAGCATATCTCTATCTTTAAAATTGAGCGAGTTATATTTAATTCAAAATTTAACATTGAGAACGGGGACCATATATCAAATTAGAAATGTAAATTTGTGACATATCACAAAAAAGATAAAGCTGGATGATAATACATAGGATACCCAACCGCGTAGGGAGTACCACTGCTTTATATGATCTCTGTCTGTGTAATGCTTTATTTAGAAGCATTTGTGATAAAAAATTTTGACACATATTAACGTATTTTTGAACTAAACAATTTCCATCATCAATTTGTTTATGATCCCTATTTTCACTGATGAAACGGCCTTTCACATGGTATGGAAAAGTGGCATAAGTCAGATTTTTTCCTTTATCATAATTCAGTTGATTTTAAAGATACAGATATGTGGTTATTTTAATGATCTTGTTGCATTAAAAATTAAAATTTTCTGATTGACCAAATTTGTTTAAGGGGGGTCATATAAATATTTAAAAAGTGTAACTTTTTGAAAATTAATGGGACGATTATTTCATTATCGTAGTCTTATGTCCTACCTTACTTTCAATATTTTTGCAATTTACATTGCCTACTTATCTCTAACAGATAAAGAATTAAAGCATGTTTCAATCTTTTTGGGACACCCTATATACACTTGTCAAAAGGAAAATTGTAACACTATGAAGGAATGAATGTAGCCATATGCAAATCACTGTGCTGGTAGAAGAGAGAGTCATATGCAAATGATTAAGTTTTCGTACGTATCGGGTCACATGACACCCAGTTTCGGGTGATAAAGACCAGCAATGGGAAAAGAGACCATATCATGAAGCTGCATGACATAGGTTTGTTGATGCATGCAATTGCTATGCATGTTGGGCATGATGTGAGAACCATCCAGAGATGTGTGACATGATGGATGCAGGAACATCAGAGAACATGCCGAAGACGGAGTGGATCAACCAGACATATGACAGAGTGCACAGACTGGCAGATTTGCCAAATACCTCATCGAGACCCGTTTGCAACGGCAAATGACATCCGAAACAGCCTGCCACCATTAATGGTTGCACCTGGTGCACCCAAACCATTCACAACAGGTTGCATGAAATACAGCTGCATACACAGCGGCCAGCCACTGGGATGCTATTAAGTGCTCGACACAGGGATGCACGTTTGGCATGGCATCATCTTTGTTCTTTTAATTATTTGCATATGACTATCTTCTATCGGCACTGTGATTTGCATATGGTTATGTGCATTCCTTCATGGTGTTGCAATTTCACTTTTGATGAGTGTATATATATATTGTCACATCCAAAAAATAAAGATTACCACAATTATGTAGTTTGACTAAACATTCCACATATATTTTCAGATTCAACAATTTTTCTTCAATTACTAAGTAATTTAATTTTTAATCATTTTTAAGTGAAGCATAAACACTGATATTTTCATTCCCTATCATTATCTGTGATAACAGCGATTTTCTCCACGGTCTATACACAGGGCCGGTTCAAGGGCCTTGCAACACTTGTAATTGCGGTGGGCCCCATCTTGACCTTCATCCATATATATTAATAAAAACAGGTTGAATTTCTGCTGAGATAAACGTGTGGAACCCTAAATTGAAGACTTTCAGGAGCCCCGAATTTCCTTAAACTGCCTCTGGATGCACTATGTATGTATGAGAAAGGACAACATATTCTTCTCCTTCCTTTTTGTCTGGAGGAAACAATTGAGGATAGCTGAGTGCATTTTTGGGAGAGGTTTATAACTTTGCAAATTTAAAAGATATCTAATTTTTTAATTTGGTATTATATTATAATTATGAGTATTAGGCTAAAATTTTATTTAAATTGAATGACAATTCACTGAGATAATTCAGGGGTTAAAGGAATTTGTTCCTGATTTCAAGTATTTTCATTTATTTGTATCATTAGACTGATTTTAGTTTAAAAGAGAATGGTTTTAGTTCAAAACAGACGATTTGGAAATCCAGTGGTGTTACCTGTGTTATTTAAATAGTGGGCACTTATTTAAGGCCCGGGTAATGCCAAGTAATTTATTCTAGTAAGTAATAAGCATAATCAGAAAAATGTCTTTATGTGCATGCTTAAAAAAGGGAAATGTTTATATGTAACATTGTGCAACCATCATCACATATGTTTTGAACTGTCAACCTTTATTGTTTTAGATTAATTTAGTTATTTCTTTGTAATTTCTTATTCCTCAAGGAGCTATAAATGGGATGGAATAAAGATGTGAGCTGTTTTCTAGAAAATTTGTCACAAAAAAAACTTTTTCACTGGACAAAAGTGGACAAGATATCAATACAAAATTCACATTTAAAGGAGACTGAGGTAAAAAAGTTAAGAAATTCTAGCTTAAGGATTCTATCTTTAGACTGAGTGACTTCATCGGTCACTACAGAGGTTTGTCAAATTGTAGCAAATAGCCAGTTTTCTTGCTGCAAGTGCAGATGTTAACTATTTGATGCTGAAGAGCACTAAAAAGTACCTACATTTATGATACTGATTGGTGCTCTAGGAAGGTGAATGTTTATTTATGCGAAAATACTGAGTTATACAATAAAGTCACAATTATCACTTACTTAACACACTTGTCACTTGAAATGAAGTCAGAATGCCGGCCATATTTTGCATCACAGACTAAAGTTGAGGCAAGTAGAAGTTTCTAAAAGGATGTTATGATAGATCACACTTATTAATTTATATATGTAAGGTATTTAAAAAGTTAAACCAATATCAAAATAAATTATTAAAATTAAACAATATTTTCAAAATATGTAATTACAGCCTGACATTATAAATTTTAAGTTCAGGTTCATTTTAAGCATAGAGAGCTTTTTAAATATGGTTTTGTGCAGTTAATAAAGTCATTTTAATCCAACTTATACCCAGACGTTGGTCCATATCATAATGACTGAATGGGCATTTGCCCGGTGTTTCATCAGCCAAATCTGCCCCCTGTATATAGGAAAAGAGTTGCAGTTATATTTATTTCACACCAGAAGCAAAATAAAATTGCTATAGCACTTGACACTAATTTATATTACAAAGTATGGAATATATATATATATATATAGTTTATAAAACAGTAAAAATACAATTTGTTTTTATAAGCTTTGTTATAACATTGTTTTAGGCAGTGGTGCAGCTTAAAAAATTTTTAGGGGTGGGGGTGATTAATGTTTTATAGGTTTTACCCGCAAGAAATGTCTACACTTAAATTTTAAGACATTTAAATTTGAAATTATTTTTACAGTTAAAATATATAGATATTTTGAAGATAAATACTTTTTATTTAATGTGAAAATA
Source organism: Amaurobius ferox (assembly GCA_951213105.1). NCBI lineage: Eukaryota > Metazoa > Arthropoda > Arachnida > Araneae > Amaurobiidae > Amaurobius > Amaurobius ferox. The sequence goes on along the minus strand of OX578142.1, from coordinate 25,535,468 downwards.
TAAAGTAATTAGGTTTATAAAATATTATATATCATCCTCAGTAGCATATTTCAAAATTCAATTTGGGGGAGGAGGGTTCAGTTTTAAATATCAATCTCAAGAGGTCCAACCTAGAGGTCTGCTCGGGCTGGCTTGGACCCGGCCCCTAAACTTAGGCCTGACTTGGCCTATGGGCTGGGCTCAGGGCCACATTTTATTAAATTTGGGTCAGGTTTGACCAGGTCAAAATAAATTAAAAAGCCAATAGGTACTGTTTACTTAACATTTAACACTGGTATTTTATTTTCAATTTTTTCTATGATTTTAATTTCAATTGTTAGATTTCAAATGTTTCTTAATTATCAAAATTAAATATATTCTATTCTTAAAGTGAAACACTTCCATCGATTTCTTTCTGATAACAAATATTGAATGAAAATTTTTATTTGAGCAAACTGTTATAATTTAAAATTAATATATGGATAAGATGAATTATTGTCCTTGAATTTATTTATATTTGTATTCTAAACATCTACTATTTTTAATTTAAAATTATTAAACTTTAAAAATATTCATAACTATGTCATAATCAAAGAAAATAATACCTACGTACACTTGCATAGAAAATTTAATCACACTGAAATATTTTTAAAAATACTAATAATTGTGGCATGCGACATATTTGTTTTGCAACCACTGCAGAATATTTGGTGCTGATGAACTTTAACAAAAGGGCATTGCGTTATTCAATATTCACTGATAACTTAAATGGGTGAATAAAACATTTTTTTAAACATAATTTCAGTGAAGATCCGCTTTCTCATTTAATTTCTGATATTATCAAACCAAAATGATAAATAAAAACACACTTTACAGTAATGCCTATTCTTAATTTATACAGATTTTTCAAAACTGGGTTCTTTTTAATTTATTACTATATGTAATATAACTTGTGTTTAATTCCTTCAATGCAAACTTGAATCATCATATGTGGAAACAGGTATATGTATTACAAAAAAATTCAGGAGGGTCAGTATTGGGAATGGCTTTGAGTGCTTTTGGGATGGGTTACGCTTAGGTGAAGTATTTTAAAAAATTCTTGGGCTTTGGCAGAGTCAAATCTTAATATTTTCGGGCTGGGTAAAATTTTAAATTAGACCAATGCAGACCTCTAGACACTAAATAATTGGCTTTTAGTCTTAGCTTTTTCTACAAGCTTCAGGAACTGGAATTTTTCCAAATTTGCAGATTTTGGGTTTTACTGCAGTACAATTTAACTCCTATTACAGTGACACAGTAGTCGAGGCACTTTTTCTTTTAATTCTTAGTTTCTATAATCAAAGAACTTATTCCCATTTTATAACTATTTTTTTATTTATTTATTTATTTATTGGATTATTTATCAGGTTGTTTTTTAAGCTCAAGGATTTCAGAACGACAAACTGAATGGGATTTAGTAAATTTTTTATCGCATGTGTGTTTAGGAAACATTTTGAAACTTTTCAATTTCGGGGGAAGAGGTTGACCCCCCCCCCCCCCCCCTTAAATATGCCCCTGATCATCCTGGAGTAAGAAATCTTTACAGTTCCCACTTGTTGTATTGGTTCATTCAAATTAATAGATAGAATGGGCCAAAATTCCATGAAATGTTACCAATAAAACCAATTTAATTGTCATGGAATGATGATATTTATGCCTTGTCTGGGCTGTAACCATTCATATGTCACAGGAAATGATACCTGATAAAGCAGTTGTTGATATTGGTTTGCAGTAGGACTAACGTATATTATTATAAGACAAAGCTCTTATGGTAATAAAGGTTAAGACTCATAGGAAACTACAGAAAGTCCGGAAGACTGATGCTTGAAAGTCCTCTTACAGTAGAATGATTATTATCGACTTTAAAAAAGTCAAAACTGATAATATCTGCATTTAAAAGGAAAAATATTAAAAGAAATTATAGTTTTCACATATATATTATATATATATATATATATATATATATATATATGTGTGTGTGTGTATTTTATACTTTAGATCTATTTTCATTCTTTAGTATAACTGTTTTGAATAATTAAGTCCTGATTCATAAATAATTTTTTTTTATTTAATTGAATACATGATTAAATCTTGATCAAATCTGCTGTTTTTTTATTATTATTAAAAAAAACTTATACTAAAATATATATATATATATATATATATAAAATATATTAGGACATAAGCTAGCTAGTTATAGGTGCTTAAGATATTTCACAAGTACACTTTCTACTCCATAGATATAGTCATGACTGGTTCCCATGTTGTTAGTTTATATTAGCCATCAAGTTAAGTACACATGCAACGAAGCTTCATGATATAGTTAGACCATTAACAATAGAATGTTCTGTACTGCTATTACATTATGCTAAGCAGGGCAATGAATCAGATTGCAAGGTGTTTCTAAACAGTGAGTGGGAGAGTCATTGAAGATTTTTATTTTCACAAATGTTGTAGTATTTTTCAGAACAGGCTAAAACATCGAAAAAAAAAAAAAGCCACAAATTTTTGTACTCACCAGATGAAAATATAAACTTGCCATTTTCGAGTTGAAATTTCATACCCTGCCCTAATGATTCCTAAGTCCAGACCTCCCCCACTCCTGATTATCATAATCAGGTCCTATGCGTTAGTTTTTAGCATATTATCAGCTGAAGAGGACACAGCACAAAAAATATATTTTGATAATGGGCACTGGCAGTTCAAATTAGGCACTTCATCAATGCATGAACAGTCATAACCCAGCAAGAAGTTCACTAAATTAAAAAAATACAAATTGAACAAAACATACAGAAAAATGGTAGGGGCAGTAGATACCACCAACATAATTTTCAGGCCCCCAATCAGCAAATATGTGGGCCCCCTGCAACCTGTTATTATACAAGTTATTCACCTTTTCTTCATAAACTGTTTATATGGTCTGAATTCCTATGCAAAGCATTTTTTAATTCCATCCCCCCCACTTGTCAGCCTCCCTGCATAACATACCATTTACATGAAACAATGGACTTCGTAAACATATGATTGACAACATTACAAAATCAAGTGCATCAGTAAACAAAATTATGGTACTTCAATGTTCTAAATTTTAGTATATCGAAGTCTGGCTAGCAGAAATATGTCAGGATACAAAAAATGAATAGAAATGGTTAAGATAAAGGTATAAGTTAAAACTAAATTCGGTAAAGGTAAAATGGGAAATGCAATATGCCGCTGAATAAAGATTATGGCATACTTACGGTGGGTGAAACTCCACTACTCACTGAATCAGAACTATCAAGAGGGATAGTTACATTATCAGAATTTTTAGAAAAATTAACACTTCGTTCTTCCACAATACCAGGAATTTCATCCTTAAAGGTATTGAATCTGACCGAAGTCTTGGATTCCCCTTCTGCGTTGATATTGTTTTCCGATTCATTTACCATTTCCATTTTTACTCATTCAAAAATCCAATCTATAAACTGCAAGGAAATAGTCTTTTAAGCAACATAGTAGTTTGAAGGAAAATCTAGCTATTATTGTGCACGAACATTTAACAAACGAACACACATTTTCATTCAAAAAAAATATATATTAAAACTTTAGGAACGTTACTAATTTTTTAAAACTTTTAAAGATTGCAAAAGAAATGAAGAATAAAATAAAAACGCTTATAACTGGAACGAAATATTTTAAAACATCTCTTTGAAAGGATGCACTGATTCGAAAGGTAAATAGAGCAGACAGCTTATGATGCTGCTCCCACCACACAAAACTTAAAAACGCCCCCGTCAGTGACTTTCTTCTTCCTTCAAAACTTTTCATAAAAAAAAATTTCATATTGAAAATTTCGATTAATTTAATTACTTTTAATAGACTCTTAAAAAAAATTATTTTCATAACATTCAGGTTCGCAGATGTTCTTTTTCGTGCAAAAGCGTAAATACCTGACGTCACGTTTCATTGGAGCTGTTAGGCGTGAATCGTATAGATTGATACAAGGTGTTCAGATTGAGTATGGGTGGTTGCAGGGGAGCGGCCATTGTGACGTATAACCAAACGTCACTTCGCTTCCCGTACATCCTATTTTCTTTCTTCTCTCAATGTATGCCTATAATGCAATTATGGTTATTGGATATAATATTTTAACGAAGTATCAATCAAGTAAGTGTTATATTTTAATATGTATAACAACGCAGATTTCCTTTTAACAATAATCTAACATCATTTCAAGATTGTTTTATATCAAATTCAAGTATTATTTACAAAAATATCAAATTCTTATCAATCATGTATAAAAGTATACGCTAAAAGACTGCATATTTTGTTAAATGACGGAAAGACTAGATGAACACAATGAAGTTTTTGCTGTTTATAAAATATTAGCAAGCTTTCCAGTGTTTATCTGGCCAATAATTTGTAAAGATATCTATATTTAAAAATTATATTGCATGTGTAACTGATCAATTATTTGTCAATCTTTATAACAATTCATACTAGTATCTTTTTACACAAACCACCCCATACCTGGTAATAAATAGTTACAGAATGCAGGCACACACATATAGAAATATATTTTAACTAATTTTGTATGTACTTTAGGACAAACTTTCATTCAAGAACCTTTCTTTTGTAGAAGTAAGTAATTTTGTTGCGATATTCAGTTTCTGTTATCATTTATGACTTGGTCTAACTTTGAAACAATCAATGAGTTGCGCATTAATTTTATTATATAACTTTTGCACATGTCAAATGGTCATCTCCGTTAACAATTGTTTATCAGCTATCAGGTCACTCACCAGAGAAAAAACAGCATGGTTATTCTGCACGGTTCTAGACAGCATTTCAAGCAAGACACGTGTTCTGTGTATCATGTGACCACATAACAAATCCGAAACAAGTTTTCAAATAGCAGTGGTTATGAAAATGTTTTCGAACTCTCTGGTCATGACTTGTGGTCACCTGTCATAATCGTAGAAACTTCTCAAATGTTTTCCAAATATTATCAGTTTTAGTTAGATTTTGTCCAGTGATATGCAGTCCATAGAAGCAATGTAAGCATTGCTTACCTAACATCAGTTTAAAAAAAATAAAATAAAATTCTATAATATTACAGCAGAATTTGTTAAACGGTGATTGGTGATAGATCATTGGTCAGCAAACTCAAATTAATCTTAATTAATAATAACAAAGATACAAATTTTTGGTGTATCTTAAAAAGTTTTCTTCAAATTTGAAAAATAAGAACGTTTAATTTTCACGAAAATGTCATTAATGCGTTTTCATAAAATTAGAAGATTGTAATTTATGTACAAATAGGTTCAACAGTACAGTCAACCCTCCCATAATGCGATTAACACTAGAATGACTGATATTTTAAACTACCTAGAACAACGGTCAGCGGTCTATTTGACCGCCATAGAAAAAGTACAACATACCTTTAATTCAAAACCAAGACATCATAGTCATCTATCATAGACATAAATCAGACTGATTCATTCTACGTTATATAAAACTGTATTTTTAGAGTACCATGTTATGATGAATATGGTTATGTAATATAAGTTTATAGATACAAAAGGCAATAAATATATGTTTACATATTTCGAATTATTTTCATTAAGACTTTATAAGAAAATTAAATAAACAATCTGAAATATAAACTTAATAACTTTTTCCAACAAAAATCCTATTAATATTCATCGCCGTTGTCAAATATTAGTTAGTGGCCTCATTCTTTTAATGTCCCCTTCACTTTGCATATCATTTTCATTTTTAAATGCAGTTTTAATTTGTTACTCTACCAAAATCTCTCTGAAAGGAGCTAAGCAATTTTGTAATTCTCTTTCAAACTTTACACTTCGCACTGATGAAGGATCATTTTCAATAAAGTAATTTTCTAATTGTTTACCCAAACTCAGCCCCCTTTTCACATCACTTAAATTGAAATTTGAAACCCATTCTTTACCCATATTTTCGTCTACTAATGCATTTGAGGTGAATGTATTAATTTTTTTTACAGGGGATTACCCCGATAACTGAAATTGAAATATGGTGATGTACGTGGATGAGAAGCAGGGGAATTCCCCATTAATTTCGAACCGTAAAAGTGTAATAAAAATCATACTATAGGGAGACTGCTTAAACTGAGTAGTATTACAGAGAAACCGCTTTATAAGACTACACAGTCCAGTGGTCAGCTCGCGGGAATTGCACTCGGACGGCCCGGGTTCGATTCCCGCCACTCCCAAAACTGCCACCGTGTTCATGCGGAGTACAATCAACTTAAATATGTGGGTCCGTAAGTCCATCCGAGAGGTTGGTGTTAGAGGAAAGAGGGTACGTTCCCTGTGGATGCCTCCCTATTGGGTTCCGGTCTAAATTGGGTGGCACTTTCCGGGCGTCTAAATAGATACCTTATACCTTATTGGTAGGTCGGACGGTCTGGGTCGAAGAGAAAGAAGGATGCTAAATAAGGGAATATTTTTCATTAGCAAAATGCTAATCAAAATTTTATTTCTGTAGCAGTTTCGATATTTTGACTTGCAGTTCACAACTATTATTTCACTAGTTCTTAAAAAATGTACCTATATACATATCGAGATGCCGGGTTTGAAATATGAAAGAAAAAAACCATGAATATAACAGGCTATGCACGCATGCGGAAAGTTTTTTTTACCGTTATGAATTATTTGTTGTGATTTTTAAAATAAAGTCTCAAAATGCGATTCAAATTTATTTTTACATAGCGAAACACAAATTTTCTATCGCAATTTGCGATGCGATACCGCTTTTTTTTTGCACCCTGCTCTCATTGCAGATAGGATAACTGCATCCATGAACATATAAAGCTGACATAAAAGTTTAAATCAAATCTCAGATTCACAACAGCATTCCTATGAAGTAATTTAGATTATCAATGCTTTAAGTGGTATGTTTATCAATGCTTTAATGGTATATTATACTAAATATTTTGGAGTGGGGGCCATTGTTTGTAAAATGCAGTGGGTGAAATATTAGATAGTTGTCAAACATTGTAACCACATACATGAATCATGCAATACTATTTACTAATTGTCATTTGTAGTTGTGGCAAGAAAACATTAGAAACAGACTAAAAATATTTAATATTCATGTTTGCAAGCATTAAATATGTTGTGGAAAACTTGAAAGTAAGAGGAACTCGAATTCAACACAAAATAATACTGATGATTAAAATGATATAAAAAATGCGAGCAAGATAAATTTACAATGAATCAGATGTTTTAAAATCCACTTAATCCAAAGAAAAATACCCAGCTCGCTGAAATATTTCAAAAATTACATAATGTGCTAGTAGTAGTTTGCATGAGTTTCGATAATTATACATACGTAAATAGAAAAAGATATCCATCCGTAATACGATGAAGACAAAAAAATTAAATCTCCGTGTTTTAGAACATAAATGGCAAATTAATGAAAATCCTCTTTCTGAAATACATCAAATAACTTTAAACTGCTTCAAGTCCCACCTCTACACTCTAGGAGAGAGTGTTTTGATTTGATTTGATTTCATTTGATCTCTCCTTCTTGATTGACATATCTCGCTACGTGTATGTGTTACGTCACATAGGCAATCAAAATCGTGATTTTTTAAAGTTCTTTTTAATTCATATTGAGTGTTGTATCCGTCCTAAAACTACTTTATTTTTGCTTAAATTCTGTGCATCTACATACTGAAACAACGCAATGACAATATATTTGAGTTTAAATGCTCATCTAAATTTGATTATTTCTACAACTAAGCCTATTTTTCACCTATGTAAAATGTAAACAGAAAAATATATAGAATGAGTTGTATTAGAATTCCTGTATTTTTTTAACACAAAATAATTTAGTCCATGGAGTCTGCATGGCTGATATGAATGAAATATTAATTGATTTCATAAAGAGAAGGACGATTTTTTTCGATGAAGTTTCAAGCATAGAGTTTAATTTTTTGTAGCTCCATGGTCTTAAACAAAATGTTTAAATAAAATAAATTATTATAGTATTGTGATGAATGAAATGAATGGGAGAAAGTTATGAATGAAATCCTGTTTTTATAGAGAGATCCAGGCGTGTTATTTTTTCTATGACGTCATTTGAATGAATTTCAGTTGTTTTCGATGAAGTTTTCAAATATAATAAATTATCGTAGTATTATGATAATTCTAAAACTATTGCCGAGGAATGTATAACATTTTAGAGATGTTTAAACCAGGCGATTTATATTTAATTGACGTCATTTAAATGAAGTTCATTTTTTTCGATGAACTTTTAAGTTTTCAAATATAATAAATTAATGCAGTATTGTGATAAGTTTCAAAATATTACCGAGGAATGTATTGCATTTTAGACTTGTTTAAATAAAATTACATTGAAGTTGGAAAGTGTTTCATAATCAATGCTTTAAGCATGATTAATCTTTCTTGTTATATATAGTAACCTTGTGAGTTGGCAGATGACCTTGCATGGATCCACTTCGCTATAGGGAAAAAGACTGGCAAACAGCCGATTTGTGCATTACAGGGAAAGGGTTGCTGAACGCAGAAACCTGTTTCGCGATCGCGTATTTCGCCAATAATTTGGAATTTAGAATTGTTGGAACGCATTTAGAATCGTTGCGTTGGACTAGCATTGTGCTTGGGACTGAAAATCTGTCTAACCTCTGTTCCAACTTCTAACATCTGTTTATTTAGTTAATCAGAATATAATATTCAAAATATATATATGGCTTGGGCTTCCATTAAGAGGTATGTGCGAGAAAGGAATGTTACTGTTGAACTTAATTTAACAACAATGGAAAACCTAACTTCTGAAGCCATTGTCAGTATTACAAAGGAGCAGTGGAATAAATATTGTGAGCACGTAGTACTTGCCAGTGGTATTTTTTTAGTACTTTCCAGTGGCTCTGTACCCAAATGCGGTTTGAGAGCTGTGTCGGACTTCCGGATGTTTCGAAACAATAGATGTCGGATAAACCACTGTTTATTCAGTAAGTTTACTGTAATAACTGAATTACAATTAAAATAAATGATTGACATTTACAATTTTATTACAGTTTAAGAAGATTATATGCGGGACTAATTAAAAACATTTTATGCGAGAAAACATTATACAAGAAAACTCCATTTTTCTTAGAATAGAAAAATCAAGGAAAATATGCAAGAAAATAAATAGACCACTTATCGATCTTTATCATTTAATAAAGATTCATTTAAGAAAAATTCCAAACGTATTAAAAATGTGTATACGTATATTACATTCACGATTGATTCGGTTTCCATAAGAATTTATTCCTTTGCTCTTAATACACAGACTTCTAAATTTCTTTATTATAGATAACTAGATCACTCCTAATTAAAAAAAAAATTGGGCATTATCCCAAAGACCGGTACGGTCTTGAATTTGGCGACTTTTCTGGCGCCCGATGTTGAGACAGTTGCCATAGTATCCAACCAAGTCGCAAGGTTACCATGATTATGTGAGCACGAATGTAAATAAACAACCTGCGTAGTAAAATGCGCAGAAACGTAAATGCAAAGGGCCATTATTTTTATCATAGCTCGTAACGGTAAACTGACGATGATGCCAAATAAAAATTGAAATTAATCCCATTAAACATCGAATTTATATTTGTAATGAACATTAGTTATTTAGAATACATTAATAGCAATATATATTTAAAGATTTCATTTGCTAAAGTGCATTTTAAGTGAATATACACTACTAATCATTTTTATCATAGTCTCTAAGTAACGTTCTAAAGATGTATACATTTACTAGCAAATTCTGCAATGTATATGCGAGTGAGGGGAAGATATGTAACGATTTTTCGCAAGAAAACTCGTGTATATATTTTAATGAAAGTTAATATTTTATTTTCCGGTTAATTAAAAATATCCATCAAAGAAAATAAATTTAGATATATCCTACAAAAAATTGAAGTTAAACGAATGTAAGTTTCTAAAGTAATGTATATGTATGTATATGTATATATATACGTATGTATATGTATATATATACGTATGTATATGTATATATATACGTATGTATATATCGTAATTCAATGTATTTGTCGGAGGTCGCACGTAACAACAGCTGTTTGTGCAACAGGTGTTCTGTGACTCATAGAGTGATGTAGCAATTAGAACATGGATCTACGCCCGCTTCGCGAGCTAACCTCGCTACGCTCGCCCGCTAAAAAAACATCATAGAATCCGGTCCCGCTGACTGTCGGAGGTCGCACGTAGCAACAGCTGCTTGTGCAGCGGGTGTTCTGTGGCTCATAGAGTGATGTAGCAATTAGAACATGGATCTACGCCCGCTTCGCGAGCTAACCTCGCTACGCTCGCCTGCAAAAAAACATTACAGAATCCGGTCCCGCTGGCTGTGGGAGGTCGCACGTAGCAACAGGTGTTCTGTGGCGCATAGAGTGATGTAGCAATTAGAACATGGATCTACGCCAGCTTCGCGAGCTAACCTCGCTACGCTCGCCCGCTAAAAAAACATCACAGAATCCGGTCCCTCTGGCTGTCGGAGGTCGCACGTAGCAATAGCTGCTTGTGCAACGGGTGTTCTGTGGCTCATAGAGTGATGTAGCAATTAGAACATGGATCTACGCCCGCTTCGCGAGCTAACCTCGCTAAAGTCGCCCGCAAAAAAACATTACAGAATCCGGTTCCGCTGGCTGTGGGAGGTCGCACGTAGCAACTGGTGTTCTGTGGCTCATAGAGTAATGTAGCAATTAGAACATAGATCTACGCCCGCTTCGCGAGCTAACCTCGCGACGCTCGCCCGCTAAAAAAACATCATAGAATCTGGTCCCGCTGGCTGTCGGAGGTCGCACGTAGCAACAGCTGTTTGTGCAACAAGTGCTCTGTAGCTCATAGAGTGATTTAGCAATTAAAACATGGATCTACGCCCGCTTCGCGAGCTAACCTCGCTACGCTCGCCTGCTAAAAAACATCACAGAATCCGGTCCCGCTGGCTGTTGGAGGTCGCATGTAGCAACAGGTGTTCTGTGGCTCATAGAGTGATGTAGCAATTAGAACATGGATCTTCGCCCGCTTCGCGAGCTAACCTCGCTACGCTCGCCCGCTAAAAAACCATCACAGAATCCGGTCCCGCTGGCTGTCAGAGGTCGCACGTAGCAACAGCTGTTTGTGCAACAGGTGTTCTGTGGCTCATAGAGTTATGTAGCAATTAGAACATGGATCTACACCCGCTTCGCGAGCTAACCTCGCTACACTCGAGCGCTAAAAAAACATCACAGAACCTGGTCCCGCTGGCTGTCGAAAATAGCACGTAGCAACAGCTGCTTGTGCAACAGGTGTTCTGTGGCTTATAGAGTAATGTAGTAATTAGAACATGATCTATGACCGCTTCGCGGGCTAACCTCGATACGGTCACCAGCTAAACAAACATCACAGTATCCTGTTCCCCTGGCTGTCAGAGATCGCACATAGCAACATCTATCTGTGCAAAAAGTGTTCCATAGCTCATAAAGTGATTTTCATGTTACTTCCGCGCTTCAAAATCTCAATCAAACTCAATCTAGAATAAACCACGTACGATTCCTTATACGTAATGCGCATTCGCTCCAAAAACACGGCAAGCCCACGTATAATCATCAAACTCTTCCGTACTATCCTCTCACACAATCGCATTACCCACTTGCAATCAACCCCTGATTCACACACCATTTAATCACATTAATTTACCACTATCAACCAAACGATCAAAAAGAACAATACTAAATCTTTCACTCTTCACAGCCATTTAGTACACTCAAATGAAATAAAAAAAAATTTACAAATACTTGTATTTAAATCTTGTTCCCAAACATCTAATTTTAAAAGATCAGTACAATAATTCATAATGAGCATAAAATAACACAAATTAAGACAGTTGCCAGAGTTATCAACTCGCAAGGTTACCATGGTTACGAAGTACGATGAGTTAAAGAGTTACCAAGGTCGCAACATAGCCCTCCGCTTATCGCCGATTTGGCGCGATAGAAAAAAACAACCGTACCGGTCTTTGGGATTTAGCCAAAAATTGAAGCAAATAATAAAGGAAAATCAAATAATGTAAGATGAAATTATCTAAATTGAAACATTTGGGTATTTGAAATGAATGTCCCATATTTTTGAAAGACATCAATTCCATACGTCGAGTTTTTAACTCTGAAAAATATTGAAAAATCTCTATAATATCAAAACCTCTATAATTTAGCGATTTTCCAAGTCAAATTTCTTATTAATTTTTAAAATTGCTCTGCAGACTCAGACAATAAGCACTTTATTTGCTAACTATTAAACTATTAAAGAAAAAAACCTCTTCTTTGTAGCTTAGACCTGACGTATCAAAGACCTGACGTAGCTCGAATGTAAATTGTGTGCGTATTTTCTTTCAGTTCCATTTCCAATGGAATATCTTCTGGCGGGGACAGACTGACAGAGATTCGTCTTTCCTGAAAATCTCGCCTGACGCTTAGAGGAAACAAGAATGGTACCTGCATTGAACGCTTTGCCAGACGGAGCAAAAATACTTTATTTTATTTATACAGAAAATGTTTTATCCATATATTTCGGATAATATAGAATTAAAATAAAAGTTACTTGATAGTAAATTATTTGGATAGATGCCAATGTTTCTTTCACGACTTTTTGGCTGGAAGGGGGGGGGGAGCGAATGAATTTTAGGGGTGTAAGTTTTCTATTTGTCCTATATAAATATATTTAAATGCTGTGTCACATAAATAGAAACTAGGTAAACATAAAATGTCTCCGAGGGGCGAATACTCGTCTCCGGCCCGCTTCGCCCCCCCCCCCCCCTGAGCTATGCTTGAAAGAAACACTGATAGATGCTGTCTCTATTGTTTCCCCTGAGGCTTCGCCACTGGTTTCTATAGAAATTTGAACAGAAGAATTTTTGAAAATAAACATTCAAAGACTTTTTTCTAGTATTTCTTGGGTAGTCATTAAAAATGAAATCTAAAATCAAATGCTTCTTAAGGACTTTCAAAGCCCATGGGAGTCCTGTCTCAAATTGTCATAGAAAAGTAATAAATTTTAAACCTTGTCAGCCGTGAAACCAAAATAGATAAAAAAATTATCCGAAAATAACACTTTATAAAAATATAAAACGAAATGCTAACATGTTACATATACTGCATCATCACATATCAATAAGAAATTGACAGATTGCTTGTCAAATCAGAATTATTTTGTGCTAATTAGATTTTTCTGTTGCCATTGACATCGTAAGCATGCCAAGCAACATTGAGATCGGGAAGGCGACCAATGATCTATCATTAATCGCCGTTTCACGAATACCAATTCTGCTGAGATTTTATAGTAAAAAGAAATTAATGTTTGAAATATATTTTTTATAACCAGATAAACAACTGTTAACTGGGATAACCAGTCAGTTAACTTTTGAAACACGCCCTTGTTGTGTTGTTGTTGAAACCCAGACGCCCTTGTGTGCAAAAGTCGTACAATAAAATCGACCAAGGCTTGTTCAAAGGATACCAGAAAATGAAAATCTCAACAAAAGTACTTACTTTTACAATCGGGAAGTAAGTAAGGCTTCTTAAGACTTATAAACAGCTTCTTTGGATCTGATTACTAGCTGAAAATAAAAATATATAGTGTCTGTATACATACGTGTTGAAATAAAATTTTACTGCAAACTTTTGAGTGTACTGTTACGAACGTATCCTCTAGAATCGTGGGTGTATATGCAGGATACAAAAACGAGTCCAAGTTTCTGGATAACTTAAGTTTATTCACAAGCAGCCGGGTCTAGTCAACTAAGCTATGGGGCCCCCATCTTCTGTAAGTCGGCTTGTCTAAACTTAACCCTTCAAGCTGGTTTTCAGCTCAGCATAGCACCCAAATAACCCTCATCTAACATCCATATAACCCTCATATAGCACCCAGATTATCCTCATTTTACCCACTTCGAATCTGAGCTAAAGGACATCAAGAAATAAGTCTTTCAAAAGTAACAGTACAGTTTGAGAGAATTAGTGCTGAATAAAGTTTGTGCATAGTGAATCAATCAAATCCTTATCATTCTCCAACAATATCCTCCGAATGAATATTCTTTAAAAAATATGACAAGGATGAATCTGTCAATATGATAAAAAAGTAGGGAATACGAAAAATTTGTTATATTAAAAAAACTGTAACTTTAAAATTCCTTAATTATCGGATTTTATTTTACATATTTATAATTCATGTCGATTTTCAGTTTATGTGAAAGTAAAATTTCGGGGAGGGGGGGGGGGGAGGCGTGGATCCCCTGGCATCCCTCGTTGGTTATGTCCCTGATGGATTCAAGGATTTAAGGATTTCCAATTACGGAGTACCTAGGTCCGCCGAAGGCTGCCTTTGAACTCCAATTTTAAGGGGCGGCTGGGAAATAGTGATAAAGATAAATTACAGAAAAGAAGGTCCAAAAAACAAGCGGGCGATGCTCTTCGATCCCTAGTGTGACGAATCATAATAGAGATCTGTCGAGTCGCAGAATTTGGAATAAGAGGAACAAATTTTCCTCGAGAAGTAAAGGGTAGTAGTGGTGTGTGTGTGTGTGTGTGTGGGGGGGGGGGGAGTCTAGCTGTGCTCCGTGGAACACTGGCCTTGAACCAAGAAAGCTGCGTTTATAAAAAACGCTGGAAAACAAGCCCCTGATGGGTTGGGATTGCGACCAGGACCGTAAGCGAATTAAAATACATCTACTGGGCCTGCTTCTTCTCCCATATTAATTTCTATTGCGTAACATAGATGGCAGCACCACAAAAATATTGTAAAAGACGTCTCTGCCTCTTTATAAATATCTATAAAGGGATTCTTAGATGACATACATACCCGTTTAAAGTTTGATAGGCAATTTTGTGCATTTGAAAACACATTCGAAAGATTAATTCAAACTAATCTCAGAAAGGATGTATTTTCATTTCTTTATAACAGTTTATTTAGTAGGACGCAAAGTGAAGAAACAAACAAACACAAGATATTTATGAAGGAGCCTTTATATGGTAGCAAGGTTTGTGTACACATCGAAGGAACTACCTAACTTCCCCAGAATTTGATGCTGATGCCATATAAGTTATTATCTGAGCTCTATTTATAGCCAAACTTGAAAAATATATGTTTCAGGGGAAATAATAATTTTTAACCAGAAATGGAAAAAGAACAGGATGTTGAAAATCCTTAGTGAGTTCCCAAATTCCGTCTGAAATTTGATGCTGAATCTACATTAGTCGTCATCCAATCAATATCTATAGTACATCTTGAGAAATAGATGCTTTAATAATTTTTTTTCTGCTTGGTAAAAACAATGGTATTGCAAAAGATTTGCTAACAATAATGTCTACTTCAGCGGCAGCTTCTGCAGTTATCCCAGGAGAAGAACAAAAAACGCAGGATAATCTTAATGTGTTTTTATTAATGCATACCCTTCTGTTAATGCATCTTTAAAATGCGAAACACATGATTAACATTTTATAAAAATTCTGCCGATCTTATGTTCAGAATATGCTTATATGCTTAACATGGCATCTATCTTGTGTCAAATTCGTGATTTTTAAAGTTCTTTTTAATTTATATTTAGTGTTGAATCCGTCCTAAAACCGTTTTAATTTTGCTTAATTTTTGTTCATCTGTATTCTGAAACAACGCAATTATACAATATATTTGAGTTTAAATGATCATCAAACTTTGATTATTTCTACAACGAAACTTAATTTTAACGTATGCAGAATGTAAACACATCAAGCTGTAAGATGAGTTGCATAAGAATTGCTGAATCTTTTTAACGTAAAATTATTTAGCTTTGGAGTCTGGAATAAAGCTGATATGAATGACTTTACATAGAGAAGCAGACGATTTTATAGCAGACTTTTTTGATGAAGTTTTATGCATAGAGTTAACTTACGTTTACCTCCATGGTTTTAAGTTTTTAAGTAGAATAAATTATCGTAGTACTGTGATGAATGAAAGGAATGGAATAAAAGTGTATGAATGAAATATTTACTGCTTTCACATAGAGAGTCAGGCGATTTATATTTCAATGAAGTCATTTGAATAAAGTTCATTTTTTTTCGATGAAGGTTTAAGTTTTCAAATATAATAAATTATTGCGATAATTTAAAAAATATTACCGCTGAATGTATTGCATTTTAGAGATGTTTAAATAAAATTGCATTCCAGGTGGAAAGTGTTTCATAATCAATGCGTTATGCATGATTGATCTTTCTTGTTGTACTTACAGTAGTTTATTCATAATTTTCTATTATAAATATAAATTTTTAATATATATATATATATATATATATATATATATATATATATATATATATATATATATATAAACATATATATATATATATATATATATATATATATTACCGCTATATATACTACACACACATGTACATGCGTGTCTAATTATTGAGCGCGACTATATGTGCAGAAAGCCCAGACCACACGACCAACCCGAAAGCTTATGGTTGCTGCTTGTGTGGCCGGCGACTATATGTGCGTAGAAACTAAAGGATTTGGATTGAAACGAAAGGTGGGAATGGTTTTGGTTCAAAACAGGCGATTTGGAAATTTAGTGATGTTGTCTTATTTATTATATTTGTATTATTTATTAGCGGACGCTTATTTAGGACTCGTGCAACGACGGGTAATCCATTCTAGTTGTAGAATAAATTGGTATAATTGAAACTAAAATGAGAATTTGCTTTAATCTTTCACTTAAATTCTGCATAATTATTTCTTCTTATTATTTCTTCCACACTTATGCTAACCTTTTACAATTATTTAACTTTTTGTCCACCTAAAATATCCAGGTTCTTTCCGAAATTACTTGTTCAAAATTCATTCAATACATTTTTTGTGGTCCAAAAACTGCTATTAAAAACTAAATTAATTTAAAATCTTGGTATAAATACAGCATGCAATACAATTTAGGAATCAACCGATTTCGAAAGCAGAAAACAGCCTTCGTCTTCAGGACAAACAAGTTGCACAACCTCACTTATTCAAGCAAGTTCGACGTCTGCGGTAGAATAGGTTAGATTGACGAACTGGGGTAGAATAGATTTCCTGTAACTGAAATAATAACTCCAAATACTACACTTTATCCATAGATTCTTTCGAGAGATCGCCGGAAGTAAAACCTCAAGGGGAGATAGCAAAAATCTTAAGGGGAGATAGCAGTTTTTGACTTTCAAAAACCGATTTTTCCAATTTAATAAAAAAATACATTACATTAAAGCAAACCGTATCAAAATCGAACGTAAATTAAGCATACAGCGATTAAAAGTGCATTTGTATACATTGCAATTTTTCCCAGTTTAGCGTTTCTTTAAACCCTTTTTTCTCAATTTCAAATTTTTGTGTCTGTCCGCATGATTACAAAAAAGTTATTATCCTATTTGCTATAGAATAACATAGCATATAGGATATATATCACCCTATAGCAAATATATTCATATATACACTAAACCAAAAATGTTTAATTTTTGAAAAGTAAATTGATAATAAAAAAAATATTTTCGTCTGATTAAAAAAAAAAAAATATGAATATTAGCATTTATTATTTTTCAAAAATATTTTTTTGTAAAATATTTTTAATTGTTTAGGTTTAGTACATAGAAGCATTAAGTAGATTTATTATAATGAAAAAAAAAATGTTTCTGGTGCTTATAGTTGAAAAATAATTTTGCAGACAGTGAATATTATTATTTATGTTTCGAGCTATGACTATCTTCAAAATCATATGTTTAAAAATTAGACAAGATATATATTAATAAAATAGTAATATTTTCATATTAACAACATTCAAATGTTGAAATATAAAAATTTCCATTTAAAAACATATATATAAAATTTCTATTGAAAATCCTGCTCCTTCAAAATCAAAGTCATAGCAAAATATATGCAATTTCACCCTCGGAAACTGTTATCTCACATTAAGGTTCCTTATAACTCTTAAACAAGAATGTCAGTTTTTTTTCTGGTTAAAAGTACTGGCAAAATATTTATTCATTTGATAATAGTAAAAATATTAATTATTTTAGATTTAACGATTTTGAACTAAAAACTGATAAGGACAGCACACGACTTTCTCTGTAGACTTAAATTCATTTTCTCTTTCTTTCTTTCTTTCTTTCATAATTCATTGAATTGAGTTTAATTGCACGAAGAAACACGGATCATAATTGAAATGACACTGAATTTGAAGTTTTGCTCAAATTTTCGTTTTCATTGGACGACTGGACGTATTTTCAAAGACGGGTGTTGCAAAAATGTGAAAAAAAACTAAAATATCTCGAGAATGACTAGTCCTAGAGTAATGGGATTGGTTTTATACTTTTCGTCGTCAAAATTTAAGTGTAAAACAAGCATTCAATTGATACATTTGAGCATATTTAGTCTGTTATTTCAGGCTTTGACGATTTTTGTGGACCATTTCGCAAAACATGGCAAGTTCCTTTTACCGAATCTTACCAAAATCTAATCAGCGCTAGGGACACCCACAAGTAACTTACCTACAAAATTTTGTGAAATTTGGTCCAATATGTTTTGAGCTACAGTGGATACATACATTGCACACACACACACACACAGACATCCCCTCAAAAACGTTCGACTCGTGTTCAGGGATGTTTGAAACGTGCTCTCTCGTCTAAAACCCGTTCTTTATACATTACATTATGTATATAAGGAAAGTAATAGAATGCATAATAATGGATAGAAGGCAATGAAATTGTAAACTCTTCAGGTGGTGTATACAAAACATGTGTCTTCTAGACCGCTAAGAACGAACTGTCTATAATTGTTTCGAGGGCGTTTTAAAAACTGATAAGAACGAACTGTCGACAGTCATTTCGAAGGCTTTTTGAAAACCGCTAAGAATGAATTGCCTACAATTGTTTCAAAAGTGGTTTTAGCACCTTCTTTAGGCTAAAAGAACAGTATGCGCTCTTAACAACCGCTAAGAACGAACTGCAACAAGACATATAAAGAGACATCCAAACAGAACCATAGAACTAAAATTCGCTAGTAGGTGCTATCAGCCATTCAAGAAGGAAAAAAAACATAGACATATTGACAAGGGTTTTAGCAGTTGTTAAGAGCGCATACTGTTCTTTTGGCCTGAGGAAGGGGGTTGAAAACACCCTCGAAACAATTATCGTCACCTAACTGCCATTTGCATGCTTTCTTTAAGGAAGTTTTGTACGTTCTAAACTATTTAAAACTACTTATTTTCTTAACCCGAGGGAGAAAATCAAAAATCCGGCTCCGTAAAATTCTGTTCCACTGTTGATGTTATGTATATGCAATGTTTCAGCCTGCTAAGTCACCGGGAGGATTCTGGAGGATCTGAAAAAACTTTTGGAATTGCCCCATTTTCTACACCCCAGCGGCTGCGGAAGATAATAAAATATCCGTCTCCGTTAGATTTTTTTTCCGTGGTTGATACTATAAGTGTGCAAAAGATTCAATGCTTTAGATCTCTGAGGGACTTCTACAGGGTCTAGAAAGACAAAAACACGTTAGGAAATTAATATATATTGTTGGGAAAGCAAAAAGGGATGAAATAGAATTGCTGTAAATCCAAGCAAAGTTTTTCTGCCATTGTTATAAGGCAAGATCTCTTTTTTTTTAACTTGGATAAATTGCTTTTGAAATAGATTTACTCACCGAAATGATAATGAAATATTTACAATAAATAGTTTTTCTTTAATTCTATTGTCCATAATTTCGTAATTATTTTCACATACCATGAGAAGACACGATTTCACTTCTGCAAAGAATTTAGACAACTTTCCAAATTGGTTTTGAACTTCTTATTTCCAAATATTCTAACCAGTTTAGTGAGAGATACATTTCAAGGATTTGCACTTTTATTTAAAATAATTGCCATTCCAGTTTGTTTGTTCTGTGTATAAAGTAGGAACTTTTAAACACAAACCTTGAATTGATTTTTTGCTGGTGTCCTTTTAACAGAAATTATTTACATGTATACTCTAGGTCAGCATTTTTCAAATTTTCTTATAGTTTTTTCTTAACATTAATTTCTTACGAAGTAGCCCTTTATTGACACATCTTATGGGCCTTTGCTTACAAGGAAAATTTCTGGGAGGATTGATTTTGAAATATCAATCCTTACAGGATTGATTTTTAATTAACAATGCTGTGAAGATTGATTTTGTACTTCCACATTTTGTAACCAGTGTTTATCCAAAGCTACGTAACCCATTGAAATAAAATTTTGTACAGAGGTAAAATACTACATGAACGTCAAAACAACGTCGTGATTGTTTTGAGTTTTTCCCATATTGTGCGCATTAGAACGCGCATGGCATTTTTCATTTCATTGTAATATTTCTAAAATTGCTCAACTAAATGATACAGAAAGTGGTAAAAATATTACAGACTGTTATAGCAGTGTGGTTCCCTTAGCAGTATTTCTTATAGGCATGAACAAATAATTAAAACAATGAATTTATGGAGGAGCATAAATATGTGGGAATATAGTGCTCAAACTTTATTTTTGGGGAAACTATTAAACATTTTTGTTATTTTTCACATATTTATCTCATATACATTCATACGATTTTTCATAAAAACTGAAAGTGACATCTCTAGAACAAGAAATAAAAACCCTTAGTGACCCCTTTCCCTACATCCTCTGGGATTCCATGCTGAATCGATATCAGTTCACCTAAACTCTAATCTACACTACCCGAAAAAGAAAATGCAACACCATGAAGCTTTGGCAGCATAATTATGCAAATTGTGAAACAAACGCAGCGATGTATGAAAATGATCTGAAATGTAAGTAGGTCATGTGATTAAAGCGCGGGATAAAAGGGATGGAAACGCAGATGAGCCAACAGTTGCTACTGTATGCCGCCTGCGGAAACCCATTTTCCGAGCAGTTTTTCGTTCCAGAAGACACGTGTTGTTGAAGAAATGCCGCCGAAGTGCGTTTCAGCATTTGGACGTTCGTTCTAGGGGATTCATTTTAGGATTACGTACAGCTGGGTGGTCGTACCAGCCTATCGCCGCTGAAACACGCGTAGATGAGTCCACTGTGCAAAAGATTTGGAGAAAATGGATTGAAAAAGGGCATGTCCATCCAGAATGTGACACAGTTCCATCCAGACGTACGTTAGCACACGTTGAGCGACGCATTCGAAGGCATGCAGTGGCGGCCCCATAAACGATGACTGTCGACATTTAGCAGAATCTGCAGGGTACCTTGGATGTTCCAATATCAGTGAGAACAGTTTCTCGACGATTGGCCGAAAGCGGCTTGCACTCAAACCGTCCTTTACGAAGACTGCCATTAACAACAAGACACCGACGTGAGAGATTGCAATGGTGTCGGACCCTTGCCTCTTGAACGATTGAATGGGACAGGGTAGTGTTTAGCGAGAATCTCGATTCTGTTTGTCGAATGACAGTCGCTGTATGAGAGTCTGGAGGTGACGTAGAAACAGATCCAATCCTGCTGCAGCTGTTGAACGCCATATTACTCGACAATGCGGCATCATGATTTGGGGTGCCATCGGCTTTGATAGCCGGTCACCCCCGGTTCGTATCAGAGGCACAATGACGGCACGGCGATATGTGGATGAGGTGCTGCGGCAGGCTGCACTGTCCTACCTTTAGCGGTTGTAAAATGATGTTTCCCAGCAAGATAACGCACGACCGCAAGCGGCAACCACCAGTAGACAAGCCTTGCAAGGTATCCAGGTGCTTTCTTGACCTCCGTTATCTCCAGATCTGTCCCCCATCGAGCATGTATGGGACGTAATTGGCCGTTGTTGACTGCCCTGCCTCCGCCTCAAACAGAGAACGACCTGTGGAGGATGGTTGAAGCATATGGTCATCCATTCCTCAGGAAACTATTCGAAGGCTCATTGCATCTGTTCTTCAAAGGGTTGCTGCTTGTATCGCCGCAAGAGGTGGTCCTACTGCCTACTGATCCCCCTATCTATGCCATTACTGTATTACCTTATCCTTCTGGTATTAACATCATTTATTTATATATGCCATCTCTGTCTGTGTGTCTTTTTTATCATCACGCTCTCTCTATTCGCTCTTTCACGGTGTTGTATTTTCTGTGTCGGGTAATGCATATAGCCACTTTTGAAATATAGATGTTTCAAAGAAATTATTTTAACGGAAAGTGGAAAGCCGTAGTAAACCAATTATTCCCTCCAGAATTTGATGCTCAATTCATATCAGTTATCATCTAAGCTCTATCTATCTCTTGAGAAATATATGTTTTAAGTAAAATGAAAATTTTTGAATATGAAATGGAAAAATAATCCAGAAGCGGAAAATCATTAGTGAACCACCTATCTCCTTCGGAATTTGATGCTGAATCTATATACGTAAACTTGTAATCTCTATACAGGGTGTCCCAAAAAGATTGAAACGCGTTTTAATTCTTTACCTGTTGGAGATAAATGGACAATGTAAATTGTAAAAATGTTGAAAGTAAGGTAGGAAATAAGACTACGTTAATGAAATAATCCTTTCATTAATTTTCAAAAAGTTACACTTTTTAAATTTTTATACGACCCCCTTAGACAAATTTGGTCAATCAGAAAATTTTTATTTTTAATGTAGCAACATCATTAAAAAAATCCGCATATCTGTATCTTTAAAATCGACTGAATTAGGATAAAAGAAAAAATCTGACTTATGCCACTTTTCCGTACCATATGAAAGGCTGTTTCATCAGTGAAAATAGCGATCACATACAAATTGACAATGAAATTTGTTTAGATCAAAAATACATTAATATGTTTCAAAATTTTTTTTATCACAAATGCATCTAAATAAAGCATTACACAGACAGAGATCATATAAAGCCGTGGTACTCACTACGCAGTTGGGTATCCTATGTATTGTCATCCAGTTTTATCTTTTTTGCGATATGTCACAAATTCACATTTCTAATTTGATATATGATCCCCATTCACAATGTTCAATTTTCAATTAAAATAACTTGCTCAATTTTAGAGATACAGATATGCGGGTTTTTTTAATGATCTTGTTGCATTAATAATAAAAATTTTCTGATTGACCAAATTTGTCTAAGGAGATCGTATAAAAATTTAAAAAGTGTAAGTTTTTGAAAATTAATGGGAGGACTATTTCATTAACGTAGTCTTATTTCTTATCTTACTTTCAACATTTTTGCAATTTACATTGCCCACTTATCTCCAACAGGTAAAGAATTAAAGCACGTTTCAAACTTTTTGGGACACCCTGTATATAGCAGATCCTGAGAAATAAATGTTTCAAGGAAAACTTTTTAGTATAAACAATAGTATTTCAAAATTTTTGTCACCAAAAATAGGGGGAATAGAATGACGGGGAAAAGTCGTATTCCATCCCTGTGACTCTTTTGCGTCATGTTTAGTCATATGTTCGTTACAATTTTAGCTTGGAAAAAGTCTGCTGGGAAGGTAATTTGTGCACGAGGAACAAGATTATGAACTTTATATTTTTAATTTTTCTTTGAAGATTTTGATGTTCATCCCGACTAGTTGTGTTTTTGACGCCTAGTTTATTCCAGAACTGTATTTTTTTAAACCTATTGTGTTTATGTATTCCTGTGGTGCGAATTCCGTAGTATATTTCCGGTATGGAAATGGAATTATAAAGATTGTAGTTTATCTGTAAAAGAACCGAAATCCTGATTGTAACTGGAAATCTTCAACGGTTTTAAAGTATGGCAATTTTTCCTTACAGTCTCTTGAGGGAGTGCATTGTTTTGCAATATTATGTTAAAAGGAAAAAAGTATGTGCTTTTTTTACTTTAAATTTTCAGCCGAAGATGCTGATTTCTGTCGCACCCGATTGTGTTCTTGAATTCTCTTGTGTTTCTCAGAATACGTTGCCCTCAAAATGAACTGTTTATTATTGTGTCGATGTACTTCTGTTGTGAGGAATCTGTAGTTCATCACTGGTATTAAAGCGGGATTGGACAAAAATTTTGCCATATTGATTTTACGAAACATTTTTTCTTGAAACATCTATATCCAAGAATTTGTCATAGATAGATCTTAGATGATAACTGATGAAATTGTGGAGGAGGGGTGGGGGTGGGGGGTGGATGGACTCACTAAATATTTGTTCTACTTCCGGATATTTTCTGATTTCCGGTTCAAATATTTTTGTTTTACTTGAAATATCTATTTATCAATATTGGCTATAGATAGAGCTTAGATGATGATTGATATGGATTCAGTATCAAATGTTGGTGAGGGTAAGGGAGGTGGTTTACTAAGGATTTCCTCCCGGTTCTAGAGACGCCCCTTCTAATTAAAAATTTCCATTCTCTTTGCAACATTCATTTCTCAGAATTGGATATAGATAAATCTTAGATGATGACTGATCTGGATTCAGCATCAAATGTCAAAAGGATTAGAAGGTTCACTAAGGAGAAAATCTTTAGTGAACCTTCCTACCACTTTCTAGTGATCCTTCCTACCACTTTCTCTCGATTTTTCCGGAAATTTGTATGATTATACAAAATAAGTGTACAAAAGAGTAAAAAAAGTGAATAATTAATAGTTCTGTTGAAAATGAATGGCACATACCACTTGCCACAATATGAAGGCTCCTTCATAAATTTCTTGTTCATTGTGGCTCATTCAAAAACAATTAGCGATTCCAAAATTTCAAACGTTTTACTTTTGCCTCTCAGCCGGAAGTAAGCATCTGACTGGGTCTGTAAATTGTTGCTCGATAACAGCCTTGTTTATTTACTTGTTGCTGTGGTGTTTGCGAATATTTGACATGTATATTCAATTTTGAAATTTTGTTTATTAAAATATTCTTTTTAAATCCTATACTCTATATACAGATAAATTAAACTTTCAACTGATAGGAATTGCTTTAAACAAATCTTTAATTATAAAAATACCATCATGCGTTTACCTAGCACCTATGGGTTTCAATGCAAAAATTAAATAAAAGTTGTTCTGCTGTCCTGCAATGTTTCTTTCCTTTTAACTTAGTATTTATAATCATACAACACAATAGACGTAGCCAGAATCTCGGAAACAACGTGGGGGTTGAAGTACAGGATTTTGTTTTCTAATATGGACCCCATGAAGAAATAGTGTAATTAATCCGCCAATGGGGGGGGGGGGGGGGTGACTTCCTGCTGACATTTAAAATTGCGTTTAGAAGTTCTTATAAATACTAGGATGCGAAATTTTTTATAAGATAAATCGACAGCATTTGGCATTAAAGTAAATTTTAGGTATTGTTTCAGTTAAGTAAGCATTATTAAAAAATCCAATTTTTAACCATATTTAAAATGCTAGTATTAAAATATTGCTGATTGGAGAAATTGAACATGGCGCTGGTGCTACCTATTACTAAAAGGTTGCGATTCTGTGTCTAGAACAACGACCCCCAAAGTGGGATATGCGAGTCGATATACGGGCCAAGAAAATTTAATAATTTCTTTTTCAATTTTTTTTATTAGGTTCATATTAACAACAACAACCAAAAAAAAAGTAACAAATATGAATTTGTATTTTTAAATTACCCGATCAGGAATGCAATAATATTATGATTGTATATTAATTAGAACGCCCGTTTAGAATAAAATACATACCTGCGGAACTCTACCACGGATCCTCCGTATGAGAATCAAAGCACATTTAGACCTCCCCCCCCCTCCGAAAAAAAAATGCCGCATTTGTATTTATCATAGGAGTATTCTTTTGGATCTAAGGGACACGCAAACAAAAAAGTTTGGAAATCACTGGCTAGACGTTAGATACAAAGTTAATGATTTTTGCCCCACGCCTCTTATGATAAACCAATTCTATATTTTTCTTCCTAAAAAAAATAAAAGTATCTATTAGACAAAAACTAAGTTCTTACGAAAACAACAGCTGTTTTCAGGGGAACCTTGGTCTGAACTCAAACCCTCAACCTAGCACCCATTTTTCTGTTCTTTTGCTTCTTTCGGTGAACAAAGAGACGATCAAAGTGGGTCATCGCAACTGGGGCACCCACTCGGTAACTTACTACTAAAGATTTCAATAGCCGAACTGTGGAAAAACGGACCTCCAGCTCAGGGAAAAGGGTCGCTGAGTGCCTCGCAAGGTCGCACACTCGCCAAAATAAACACAAAAGGCGACGGATTACCCATTGGGCCAAGGTGGATCCAGGACCGAGGGCACTGCCAGAAATTTGAATTTATATATATATATATATATATATATATATATATAAAAATAAAAATTTAAATTTTTGACCGAAAATTATGCATATATATATATATATATATATATTATATTATATATATATATATATATATATATATATATATATATATATATATATATATATATATATATATCAACTTTCACTCGATAACATCCTAGAAAACTTTCCCAATTATAGTGGCTAACATACATTTAAAAAATATATATATATATATATATATATATATATATAATTATTTATTAATTATATAAATAAATAAAAATGAAAAATAATAAACAAAGTAAAAAAAATTAGAAAAATCAAAAAATCGGAAAATAAGATGCATTACCATTAATGTTTTGAATTTTATTTTCGCAAAAAATTTTAACTTTTGCCAGTATTGAAACTACGATTTGAGATGGTGTATAGTGGCATTCTCGTTTATCCAGTTTTCCTATGAATTACTTGTTTTGTAAGAATTTTTATCTTTGATTCATGTTCATATTCAGGATTGCGTATATAGGTTGTTCATATTCTGAATTGCTTGTCCAGTCTTCAGCTTAGACTCACTGGACGTGTCTGGGAGTATTACTGTGAACGTTCGTACTGCCTCCCTGGTAGAATTTCGACTTGTTCATTCCGGTGCTTCTAGATAATTAAGCTGTTGAGGTTGATCGTGTATACACGTGGTGGAAGAAGACGAGTTCATGCCGCATGGTAATACAAATTTTTTTAATGTATCCTATTTTCATTTTTTCATTTTTTGATGCCTGTAGTCTGGGTTGGAGTATTTATAGTAATGTACTATTGCTCTATCTGAAACAGGCATGTGTTTGGGTTAGTTAGAGTTAAATACCTGACCTGAGGAGGAATTTAACTCTGACTAATCATCGAATTTGGGCTGGTGCTGTTCTCTTCTCTTATCGGCATTATGGATGTGAATTTGCTTCTGTGGTGATGTTAATATTACTTGAATTTTTTTCTTTTTTTTTATTATTACATATTTCTAATTATATATATATATATATATATATATATATATATATATATATATATATATATATATATATATATATATATATATATATATATACAGGGTGTCCCAAAGACATTGATCTCGGCTTTTATTCCTTAAATACTGATCTTAGACATATATAATAAATTACAAAGTTGCGTAAAAAAAGGTACAGAATTTTATGAAATCGATAAAAATTTTCAGGGTATTACATTTGAAGAAATACAAAATTTAAATTTTTATACGGCCCCCTTACTAAAACATTTCCAATAAGTAAAATGCCCCATGGGTTGATAAGGTGATGTACAAAATTTCAACATTTTATCATAAAAAGTCCCAGAGATATGTTTAAACAAATTTGGTGAGGGATTAATCACAAATTAAAATGTAAATGTTTGATCGAGTGCACAGAAGAAGTGTTATCAGGCGAATGCAGCTCTATATTGTCATGGATGGAAAACATTTTGAACAAGCTTTGCAATCTTTGGGTAAAGTTATTATTTCTACACAGTGTAGATATTTTTGTACCAATAAATAGCAAACCTATTATTCATTTATGCAATCATAGTTTTCTTTCGTAATTTGTGTATGACCCCTGAAACGCGATCTGCCGACATGAATTTTCCCCTCTGAGAACCCATGTCGATGCTTCGAAAAGTAGTTTAAGTCAGCGTTTTTGTCTTTTCATATCTCTGGAACTTTTTATGATAAAATGCTGAATTTTGTACATCACCTTATTAGTGTATGGGGCACATTTTACTCATTAGAGATATTTTTATACGGGAGCCTTATAAACATTTAAATTTTGTTTTTCTTAAAATTTAATTCCCTTGAAAATTCGGTGTTGGGAGCATTGGTGGCGGGGCGCCACCCCGACACGGAGGACCGGCTCTGGATGGACCAGGCATACCACGGATCGTATGATCGTGCGTCAGGCACGTATAAAGTCCACACCGACCCGATATATAGGTACACATAGCGGCTTTTGTGTGCCCAAGAACCATATTTAGACGCCTGAAATAAGCGAATCTGCGATCCCAGCGTCCCTTACGTGTGCTGTCGTTAACACGGGAACATCAGCGGCACCGGTTGCAGTGGTGCCGGGCCAGAGCAACGTGGAACGCCACAGATTGGAGGTGTGTGGTGTTTAGCGGTGAGTGCCGCTTCGTTTTGGGAACCGATGATCAGCGTGTCAGGGTGTGGAGGTCCCCAGCACAACACCACAATCCCAACCTCGTTATTGAGCGCCACATTAGCCCCACTGCAGGCATCATGGGCTCGGGAATCATAGCCTACGACAGCCGATCCGCTCTAGTAGTGGTACCTGGAACATGGACTAGCCAGCAGTACGTGGCTAGTCAATGATGAGATTCTACGGCTCCATGTGCTCCCATTCGTTGCTGGGATTCCAGGTGCATAATTCCAGCAGGATAATGCCCGGCCGCACACGGATCGGGTCGCCCAGGCCTGCCTGAGTTATGTACAGACACTTCCATGGCCTGTCTGGTCCCTAGACCTGTCCCCTATCGAGCATGCGTGGACCAGTTGAAACGCCAGCTGCCTCGTTGCCGCAATCTTCGGGATTTGGAACGTAACGTCCAACATGTGTGGATTCGTCTGCCGCAGGACAACATCAGGCGTCTATTCGACTCCATGCCTGACCCTATTGCTGCTTGTATCGCAGCAAGAGGCAGTGCTACGCGCTTTTGATTATGACCGGACTGCGTACCACAGCTTCCTCTGTACGTGTTCTGCTGCGATGCTTTTGTGATCATGTATATCATCTGTATCCTTCCATCAATAAAATTTCAGGTCAATCCTATGCTTCCTTGGTACGCAACTATCATTGTCCGTGAGTGTATATATATCATTGTCCGTGACTATCATACCGTGACTATACTATCATTGTCCGTGAGTGTATGATTGTTAGTGTGTGCGTGTGTATGATTGTTAGTGTGTGCGTGTGTATGATTGTTAGTGTGAGTTTGTGTACGTATGTTAGTGTGTGTTTGTGTATGTATGTTAGTGTGTGTTTGTATGGTTATGTGTGTACGTGTGCATGTATATTAGTGTGTATGTCCGTTAATTTGCAGACGCCAATATCTCGCGGACTAATAAAGCTTTTCAAAAATAATTTGGTACGATTATTACAATCAGTGAATACTGGAACCATATTGATTTTAGACGCAATCGAATGTTCGGAAGACCCTCCAATTTTCGAATGAATTTTTGAGAAATCATTTAAAATTAAAACCTTCAGTTCTAATAAATAAATAATCATTTTATATGTAATTTTTCATTGCGAAACCTAAGATGTAAAAATTAGAACGCTAGCACGAGCCGCTCTTGAGATATTGCAAGATTTTGAAATGAATTTCGAAAAAAAATGTCATTAAAAATCAGGACTTTCAATACTGTTAACTAAATATTAATTTAATAAATACTAATATAAATTTCAATACTTCATTTATTATTATTATTATTTTTTCAAAATTAGAAAACGAATGACAGAAACTTTAGAACGTTAGCATGAGCCGTTTGTTCTCAGAATGCTGCATGGTTTTCAAATAAAATTATCAAAAAATTTCATAAAATTCCAAAAATAGTAAGTGTCATGAAATATATTCGTTTTCTATATGCAATATTATGTAACAAATTTGTTGACATCATTCTATTAGATTTAGTTCATTCCAGTCACGAGAGAAGATGTTTTCGAAATAGTTTCGTATTTTCACGCCAAATAATTCGCCAATAGTCCTTATTTCACGGGAAATTAATTAAATGTCTCTTGCATTTTGATGAGGATTTATATGAATAAGTATGAATAAGTCATTCTATTTGGACTTCTGGATCGCCAAAAGCGTTCAATTTCAATGTAGGTGATGTTAATTGCCAAAAACATTGTGCTGTGGTGGATTTTGAAAATCATGATTTCGTTGTGAGAAAAGATAGTCATTGCAATATGTAGAGAAAGTCATGTGCTATCCATATCAGATTATTTAATTTAGAGAAAGAAATGATATCACAGATCCCTAAATAATATTATTCTTCTGACCTACCCGAAGAACCTACCTATTTCCCAGACCGTCTGACCTACCCGAAGGTGTAAGGCATCTGTTTGGACGGCCGGGAAGTGCCGCCTAATTTAGACTGGAATACAGTGGAGGAGGCATTTTCAGGGACCGTCCTTCCCCTACTACCAACCTCTCTGAAGGATTTACGGACCCACAAGTTTAAGGTGAACGTACTCCGCATGAACACGGCGGTAGTTGGGACAGAGGCGGAAATAGAACTCAGGTCGTCCGACTGCAATCCCTGAGCGCTAACCGCTAAGCTGTCTCGCTCCCCCTTAAATAATATTAAATGTAAGGCTCCCAAAATTGTTAATGCGTTATTACCTAAGCACGCATGGCAGGCTTGAGCCATAGCCCTTGAACCTCGTAGACAGCCCTTAGGTGTCTAGTAAGGCCGCGCAGTCGCCAAAATAAACAACAAGAGGGACGGCCAGCGTAAATCTTTGTTCTGGGGCCATTTTGAGGAGAGGCAGACCTTTGAAAAGGTCGTTTAGCTATCGATCGAAAGGAAAGGTAATAAAACGGCAAGAGATTCGAATGGTTGAGGGAGAGCTCCTAGGAATCGCGATCCAATCCAACAGGTGAAAACATCACCGACTTTTAAATTTCTGACTTTATTCAGTCGAAATTTCGAAGTTTTGTCAATCGGAATTTCGGACTTTTGTCCAATCGAAATATCGAATTTTTGTCTAATCGAAATTT
Organism: Amaurobius ferox; assembly: GCA_951213105.1. Lineage (NCBI taxonomy): Eukaryota > Metazoa > Arthropoda > Arachnida > Araneae > Amaurobiidae > Amaurobius > Amaurobius ferox. The sequence goes on along the minus strand of OX578142.1, from coordinate 25,504,377 downwards.
CGGCTTTTGCTCGATCAAAATTTCGGACTTTACCGTTTCAGATTCATCTATATAATAATTGTTTACCATGTTTATGTCTATCCAGATTCACCTGGAGAGCCCCCGGGAATTCATAGTTTCGACGACGGGACAGAACCTAATGGAGCTAGATTTTCTATTCCTCTCCTGGGCGACAGGGCCGTCCATAGGGGGTACGACACCACTTGAGTGGAAGGATCAGAGCGTCAGAGGGAGCCCAGGCCTCCCCTTTTTCGGGAGGGAAAACCATTCAAAAAGAAACAGACCTTTGAAAAGATTCATTAAGAGCAGAAAATTAGGAGGGGTACCCGTGATGAATGGTTGTAGAGGGCTCACAATTTGCATGGGAGTCCTGTCGGGGTGCTGAGAACAACGGAGGATTTTCGAAAAGTCTTTCTAGACCCTCCAAAAACTTCTATTCAGTGAATTAGAAGACTGAATCTTTGGAAACTGGTAGTATTCACCACGGTGCAGAATCTTGCGGAATTGAATTCTCTGTTTCTTCCTCGGCGGCGGACAAAATGTTTGAAAGTTTTACAGACCCTTCGGAAATTCCCCTTTGATAGGCTGAACATAATTCAAGGTTGAAACTTTACTCTCTTATAGTATACCAGGGTACAGAATATAACTGAGCCAGTTTCCGATTAAGACGACTATAAACGCCTTACCTTGTTAAACAAAATAGAATTTATTAAAAAAATGATGCAACCTAATTTTTTAAGACTGTTAGTTTCCCTGTCTTTGACAGGCTTAAATACTAGTTTTATAATAGTTAGTATATATATATATTATTTATGATTTAATTTTTCATTATTATATTTTAGATCCAAAACGTAACGTAGCGCGAGAACAGTGCATTTTCCCGCCTTGCTTTGATATAAACATTTTCATATAAAATACTTAACATAATTATGTTTTTATATCATTTATACACTTTTGTAACTAATATGCTTGAAAAATTAAAGGCCTTTCTCTGTTCCGTTCATCATGAAAATCAACTGGTTTCTAATGTTCATCGATTGAAATTCTTGTACCAAATTTCATTCGATTTTTTAAATTTATCGGGAAAACAAGAACATTGTCAAATGATTGACACTAAAACAGTTGCAGAAGCCAAATATATTCATATTCATATTTCATACGAAAAATGATTAAAAAAAAAAGAAATCACCTAATTAATTGTGTCTGCGTTGCGTAATAGTAACGTAATACAAAAAATCAACATGGGAAGATAACTATAGCAGAAGATATGAATAAAATTGTGGGAAACTAAGTTAACATTAAGATCTCAAAATTTTACTTACTCATAACTCAGAAACACTTCATCCAAATGACTTGAAAAATTCGATATCGGGGGTTGAATTTTGCTCTAGATTCGAAATATGTTGACAAACTTTGGTGCTGCAAGTGGGGATTTAGAAGTCTGTGCGCGTTTTAATATGAACGACGGTCCCTTACACGACTTTTATACACAGGAATTCGTAGAGGACGTTAGTTCTAATCGAATGGTATCTTTAAATTTGCTCTACGACGAACGACGCTTAAATAACAAGAGCTCCCTCCCCCCGTAATTGTACTTTGAATTCTAGAAAGAATATGATCGCGTACTTTGAAAGGCATTTACAGGTTTCATCTTCTTAGATGATACGACTTTTTCACAGGCATTTATTGCCTTCCATATACTTGTTTCCTCGTTCCTGGTATAGATTTCTGTTCATTGGACAATGTTTTACAACTTCGAAATTGTCTTCTTTGTCTACCTCGCTTTGTTTCACTCTAACTTTTTAAATTCTCTACCAGGTGCGCTACAATCACTTTTATTTAATCGGGCATGATCAATTTAGTATATATAGACTTTACACTCATCTACTCATCGTACACTCATCGACTTTTCTTTATAAAGTTATTGGAGTGCTTTAGGACTTTCTTAGGAACCGTGTATAGCTTCTTTCTTGATAATAGAAGGATGGAAAACTGAAATATATAAAGGCTATACATACATATTTGTATAATGCATAAAGCCTACATAACAAATATAAACTTTTTATTACGAACTCTATCTTTATTGTGTTCCGGAGTGGAACAATATATCGGAACAAAAGCGTTTTTATTTCCTGGATATAAATCTTTAGAATACAATATGTTCCTATCCAATCTTTTTAGGTCATGTTTGGGGAATTTTTCCAGAAGAAACATTTTGCGTCATTTCAGCAATAATAACTAAGGTTCTGTTTTTCGAAATATTATTTCAATTGCTGGTGAGCCTTTGAACACAATATCCTTGATTTATTAATTAATTTCTATAAAATATGTTACGATTTGTTTTAAATAGTAAACTCCAGAGATGATTTTTAATACAACCCATAAAATGTAACGATCCTACTTTTTTCAATATTTTAGAGAAAAATCGCAAAAATCGATTAGTTAGTAGTGGTAAAACCATACACCAAATTTATTTACACTTTTTAAAAAACATCCTAGGATCCTACGAACGGAATGTATAGCAATTTAACCAAGTAGTATACTCAGCAAATGCCACTAAATGGCCATACCTACACTGTGCAAAATAATATGATATTGTACAGTTTGTGTAGTGTACATCAGCGTCTAGAGGTAGTATAACTTGATAGTGGCCCTTAACTAACCTTACCTACACTGTGCAAAATAATGTGATATTGTACAGTTTGTGTAGTGTATATCAGCGTCCAGAGGTAGTATAACTTGATAGTGGCCATTAACTAACTTTTCCTACCCTTTTTAACACTTTACAACAAAGTTGAAAAGTGTTTATGACTTTGTTCATTCTGTCTGTCTGTCTGTCTGTCTGTCTGTCCGTTAGCACGATAACTGCCGTAAAAATGAGTTTATCAAAATGAAATTTTAGTATGTTGTTCAGTCGGTCTGTAGGACCTATGGGAATATAAATAAATAATATCACCCAATTAGTTTTTTATTGAACCCGGGTTGAAAAAATGAAATACATTGAACCCTATGGGACCTAATTTTTCAAACATTTTTTAAGTAAATTTAATATTCACGAATTGCTTCGAAATTTTTAGGAAATATTCACATTATCCCATAGAATATATAAAAAAAAATTCAGTAAAATATGTTAAGTAGTTTTTTAATTAAAAAAAATATTTAATATAGGGAAAAAAACAAATTCAATTAAATTCTGACTTTGGGATATCTGCCAGAAAGAAAAGAAAGAGATATTATATAATAAATATCTCTCCATTTGTTTAAACGTTTTGCATATGGGAGTGGCTTCATATTTGAAAGTAAATTTGGTAGATAACAATTTTTCTTTTTTTTTAACTTTTATATAACTCTTCATGATAAATTTATTTGATGGCATTTTAAATGCACTTCCCTACGTCCTAGAGAGTTAAAATTTGGTACACAGCTTAAATTTGTTGAACATTTTATTCGACAAAAATTTGATGGATCTTTAAATATAGATCATACATTTTTTTCGAAATGGCCTGAAAATAATCCCCGTTCACTTCTATAAATCATTGTTGTAATATTGTTAAAAATTCTGATGTGGACAGCACATGTCTTTCTCTGCAGACTCATATTCGTTCTCTTTATTTATTCAATGATAATTTGAGTTTATCTGCACAACATAAGTATTTTAAATGACATTGAATTTACACGTTAAACTTAAATTTGGTTCTCATTTGATAGCTGGACTTATTGTCAAAGGTGGCGTAGCGAAAACGCGAAAAAACTAGAATATCTCAAGAACGGCTAGTCCTAGAGTAATGGGGTTAGTCTTATTCTTTTTGTTGTCAAAAATCACATATAAAATAGGAATTTAATTGATATAATTGAGCACACGTAGTCTTTTATTTTTATATATAACGATTTTTGCTGGCCATTTCGCAAAAATAGCCCGTTCCTTTTTCCCGAATCTTAGTAGAATAACCTACAAATGATTTATATACAAAATTTTGTTAAATTTGGTATATAAATCACTTGTAGGTTATTGAAATATTATACTCCAAATTTTGTTAAATTTGGTTCATTAGTTTTTAGCTAGAGTGGATAAAGGCAATTTCTGCGGCCATTTCGCAAAGAAGGCAGATTCTTTTATTACGAATCGTACTATAATCTAATGAACATCAGGATTTCCCACAAAAAACATACCTACCAAATTGTATGAAATTCGGTCCATTAGTTTTTCAATTAGAGTGGATGTAATATCCACACAGACACACAGAAACATACACAGATACACCCTTACACACACAGACGTCTTCCTAAAAGTAGTTTTTTCGTGTTCTAGAAGTCCCAAAACGTGTAGATCCTTTGAAAATTAGAGTTCCGATCTTCGGCACGATTCCAATACTTTGAGTACATACACATACACATATATATTATCTGTGTATCTAAATTCCGTGCCTATGCAATTACAATAGTTGTGATTTTAAATGATCCCTAAACTTTTATTATTTCTTCAAGGAAGCCTAATTTTAACATATGCAGAATGCAAATATCTCAAGCGATTGTAAGATGAATTACATAAGAATTGCTGAATTTTTTTCACACAAAATTATTTAGCTCTGGAGTCTGGAATACAAGTTATATGAATGAAATATTCATTGATTTTGCATAAAGAATCAGATGATTTATATTTCGATACAGTTTTAAATATTTAAGTATAATAAATTACTGTAGTACTGTGATAATGTAAAAGATATTACCACTGAATGAATCACATTTTAGAAATTTTTAAATGAAATTACATTTCAGTTGGAAAGTGTTTCATAATCAATGCTTATGCATGATTGATCTTTCTTGTTTAAAACATGGACTGGGTTTTTACTTATTGGATTCATGGCGATGACCTTAGGTAGTTTTAATTAGATAGTGGGCATTAACCGACTTTCCCTTCACGTTTAGAAAAAATGACATACTGGTCTATTACATACTAACATACTAACTAAATACTGACAAACTAACTAAATAGTGGCTATGAATCGACTATATTAAAACATAAAACATTTTTAAATTCCATCAAACATATTTAGACCGTAAGTAACAAAGTTATTCAAATTCCTGACACAAATTTTGTCAGGTTATTATCAAATATGTTTTACTGAGAACTTTCAAAATGTCGAATTCATATCGAATGTTAAACAGGACGAAACATAAAGAAATTATATATTGTGAATAAGTATTAAGGCCGTTTAAGTTTTCCTACCCTTTTCAAAAACATGGACTGAGTTCTTACTTATAGGGTTTATGGCAATGATCTTAAGTAGATTTAATTAGATAGTGGACATTAACCGATTTTCACTTCATTTTTAGAAAAAAATGATATACTGGACCATTTGCGGAGTATATATTAATGTCTTGGAGCAGTCCATCTAAATGGTGGCTATGAGCCGACTATAGTAAATTTTAAAACATTTTTAAATTTCATCAAGCATATTTAGATCGTAAGTAACAAAGTTATTCAAATTCTTAATACAAATTTTGTCAGGTTATTATCAAATGTGTTTTACTGAGAACTTTCAAAACGTCGAATTCATATTGAATGTTAAATATGACAAAACATGAAGAAATTATGCATTGTGAATAAGTAGTAAGGCTTCCAAAATGCGAGAAACGCAAATCTATTTCTTAAATAAGTTTTTATAAAATAATTTTATTTGTAATTAATTTATCAGCGGCTGATTGAAAGATAATATTTAACCATCTGTTTTTTCACGGTTTTCTGTAAGATGTATTTTTGAAAAACAAAGAAATGGAAAGAAAATTTTTCGAATTTCTACTTTTGTGAATTTTTTACTTTTTGAAAATTTTATAACAAGCCTAATTTCATTATAATATGGAATTGATGAAAAAATTCAATAGTTGTCTCAAGTTTTGAATACATGTTTATTCTTTCAAAGTATTTTTCACCCATTGCATGTGCGCATAAAAGCGTAAATCTTGGAAGATATTTTTTTGCTCGAAATCATAAATCTTTTTATTTCTCGTTAGCTGGGAGCTGCCGGTGTAGCGGGTGGGGCAACTCGGGCTAAAGTTTTCTCTACTTTATGTTAGATCAGTCGGATATCAGAAATTTTGTTTTCTATCATTAACGGTGACAGTGAGAACCGGGAATGTGCCAGGTACTTTTAATCAACAATTTTTGTAGAAGCAGCAATGAGATGCGGTCACCGCAGCTAGTTTTATTTTAAATTTTCAACTCTACTCGGATAATTCTATCAAATTTTGTATGGAGTACATTCATTTTATAGTAACTAAGAATATTATATTTTATTTATTAATTATGTAAAATATTAAAAGTAATAAAAATTTATACAATATTAATAAAATACTAAAATGTTAAAAATAAAAAGTTTGTGGTGGTTACCTGGGATGTAACGACTTCTGGTATATTTCTCATCGCTTATATAAAAGCTGTTGGGAGTCTATTGAAACAATTAATTCGTTAACTTTTATTAAAACGATTTTTAACCGACACACATGGGTTTTTCTCAGCAGCCATTATTAACAATTAATCAGCTGCAAGTAGAGCGGCCAGGCTCTCGTATGCTCAGAACCATAAAAATGCATAGCATATGCTCAGAACCTTTTGAGTAAAGTAATACAGAGCTTTACCCAGAATCATCTGGATAATTCGCGCATTACCCGGGAAAAGCCCGAAATGATACAATTCCAACTTGAGCGGCTGGGTAAAGCCCAGCGGCGGGCTTTACCCAGCCGCTCAAGTTGGAAGAGCGGATGGGTAAAGCTAGGTTTATCCGGGTAAACTTAGATTTATCCTCATTTCGAGCTTTACTCGTAACATATACACCATTTACCAGCATATGACGGCTTTTCTATAAATATCTGATTTCATGTGTAAACTGATATTTCAAAGCGAATGAAATTAACTGCAGTGTGGCTTAACTCGACTTTCTCATATCAGAATCCATTTTTAAGTACCTTGTCAAATTTTTCAAGAAAAAAGTTTGCACAACACAAACAATTAAAGCTTATAATTAAATCACAACGTAAAAGGCTGGCAAATGCCCTGTAATGAAGTTATTTATTGTTTGTGCGCAAAGTCACATTTCGAAATTAAAACCTATCTTTTTATTAAACTTAACAATTAAATATAACAAACGCATTTGTACAGAACATAAGTCATCATACTGACTTATTATTATATCAAAATTCCTTAAAATGACGAGAAATGCATTGATTATTTATTTATTTTGAAAAAAAATCTGTAACTTTCTTTTGAACATTTGAATTTAAAATACATTTGCATAGCACTTTTTCTATTGCATATAAATTGCCAATGTAGTTAACGTTTTGGACTTCAAATAGTCACACAACTTTCTAGAGCAATTTTTAATGGTATTCTCTCGCTTTTTAAATTAATTTCGGTTTCTTTAGATTCGGATACATCAGACGCATAATCAGCAACTGTAGCAGTAATGGCATTATCGACATTACATTGGGTGGAAAACAACACAATGTTAAGTTCCTCAACTTTATGTTTGTCGTATAAGCACAGTTATCAATTAAATGCAGAAGACATCTACCCTGTTTCAGCATTTCTTCATCAAACTCTTTCAGCTGTTCTCCACAGACAACTGATATCATCCAAGCGATTTTATTATTCAGATAAACAACTGGTAGATATTTACACGCTTTAAAACAATGATTGTTTTTCGACTTTCTTATAACTAATTTTTTTCTTTTAGTCTGGGAATTTTTTCTTGTCCAAAAGAAGTCCATGGAAATAAATTTTTTCTTTACCTTTCCCTTCCAACTACGAGAGTAACAAGAACTTTCAGTCTATACGGATGGATCAAAGATGAATGATAAAGTAGGTTGTGCATCAGCCTTATATAACGGTAGAGGTAAAGAAAAATATATTAGCCGTATATATTTTTTTACCTCTACCAACTGAGAGAGTAATATATATATATATAAACTCTATAACAAAAAAATCGACGCATCAAGAAGGAGTTGTCCGACTGTAATGAAATTTCGCATGCAAAGACATTTAGTCGTTAGCGTTAGTGACGAGTTCCGTTTCCAACTGTGTCCTGACGACAACCGCAGACGTGTCTGGAGACGTCCAGGGCAGAGTGGGGATCCTGCCCTTACTATCGCACGCACATATACTCACAACAGGGCGTTATGGTCTGGGGTGCCATCTCCTTTGATAGCCGGACCTCTTTGGTAGCGATTTCTAGCACACTGACAGCACAGCGGTACGTAGACAACATTCTATGACCGGTTGTGTTACCGTTCCTTTTGCGACACCCCGGACTTACTTTTCAACAAGATTATGGCCGGCCGCACACGGCAAGTATTGGTATGAATTGTCTTCAAGCTTGCCCAATATTTCCTTGGCCAGCTAGGTCTCTTGATCTCTCTCCCATGGAGCACATTTGGGACGTTATGGGAAGGTGATTGCAACCATCCCGGAATGTTGACGATTTAGCCCGACAGTTGGAGACAATTTGGTAAGACATTCCGCAGGACACCATCCGTGAACTTTATCAGTCTATGCCACGCCGGGTGACATCTTGCATCCAGGACAGAAGTGGACCAATGCCTTATTGACTTCCTCCCTTTGTATACGGTCAAACTCTAAATCATTAAATTATTCTGAAATTTTAATCGTTTCTTTTTCTATGTATGTGTTATATTGTAATTTTCAATTCCCAATATAACATTGCTCTTCTGAAAGAGGAAGTGGACCTAAGAAGACGGTCCCTCATGAAGTGAGGCAATTTTTGTAACATTCCCTCTAACGCAGCTGCACCGGACATTCACACCAAACAGAGACCTAGAAAGGGGTACGCAAAGGAATAGAGAAGGAATTAGAAAAAGGAATGTTACACAAATAAATATTGAGAACGAGGGACGTAACGTTGAAAAATATAAAACTCAAATTGATAGTGGAAATATTGGTAATTACAGAACCCAAAATAATGGAGAGAGAGAGGACATTAAGGACAGGAAGGACAAAGTTGAACATATCGCGTCAATTGGAGATGAATTAAACACGGAATTACACAAGGTGGAAAATAAATTTCAAAACACGGAAACAAAAATTCGCTTTGACTCTGACACATCTTTTTCGGTTTGGCCTATTGATACTTTCAAAAAAATTAAAGAACAAACTCAGAAATTAAATGAAAACAAAATAACGGACGTTTCGGTTGATGAGAGCGCTGATTTCAAAGACACACAGAAGACAAATACAAATTATGACAATGAAGGTATCCAAATCCCAAATGAAAATGAAACAACGATTGCTTTGATTAGCGAAAATGCTGATCCCGAAAATTCACAAAACACAAGTACAAACTATGGCAATGAAGACATCAAAATTTCAAATGAAAACAAAGTAATGGATTCTTTGATTAGCAAAAATGCTGATCCCGAAAATTCACGAAACACAGGTACAAGCTATGGCAATGAAGATAGCAAAAATCCAAATGAAAACAAAATAACGGAGGTTTTGATTACAGAAAGGGTTCATTTTGAAAATATTCAAAATACAAAATGCAAGCTTCAGGACATTCGAATTACGAATGAGAATCACATGATACAAGATACACAAAATTCAAATGAAAGTGAAATGATGGATATTATGGACAACGATAATGGAAATACTAACTCTCAAAATTTACAAAATTCAAAGGAGACCACTAAAAATATTCAAAATAAAAATTCTAGTACAAGTAGAGAGAAAAGCCAAAACGATAGTGAAGTGAATTGCGTCCAAAAACCTTCAGAAATAAATGAGAATCATAACAAAAGGTATGCTAGGCAAGAAATAGAGGTTCCACAGAAAATACAAGTTTGTAACAATAGCGAAATTGAGGAGATCCAAAAGCGGAACGAAAGAAAACTCGGTTCACATTTTTTCATGAAACCAAAAATTTTTAGGAACTTAATATTGTATGACAATCGCTATTTGGAAAATTTCAAGATGAGAAAGAGGTAAAAAAATAATAATTTGTCAAAAAAATGAATTCTTTGGAAATTGATCTGGCAATGGATAAATTATAAAAATGAAAAATGGATATGAAGTCAAAATTGTTAATGGAAAGCAACATTCTCTTCCCGCTTTTATTATTTAACGTACTTGCGACAGATATGTAGCCGAATACACGGCATTCACAAAATGTCAACAAACACACATTTGCGAGCGAAAAGGTTTCTTTCTCCCTTCTCTTAAACAGCAAGCGACACGTACAACGGGATGGAACTGGTTGAGAGCAGATTGCCAATCACGCAAAACACTTCGGTGGCGACAATTTCAGGGAGGCAGAATTTCTCAGTGGCGACTCACGGTCAAAGAGTGGAGATGGGTTCCACTCAAGGTCGATTTTCAGAGGGAAAAACAAGGGGGAAATAGAACGAGATGCGCAAGAGGGACCAACACAAGTAGATGGGGGATGTATACAGATGGAACAGGAAAACGTTCAGGGGAAGGATGAATCAGCGGGAAATTCACAAGGGGACGATATAAGCAGTACAAATTGTTCACGCACAGTACTTCTTCCAACACCGGTTAGGCCGAAACACAGATATGATTTGAGATCTTTAAAGAATTTAAATTTAAATTGATTCAATTAAAACACGAAAGAAGTTTAAACATAGGTAAGAACGCGGACAAACCGTAATTCAAAATTTTGAAAATATTAGTAACAAAGAAAAATCGCCATTCACAAAATACAACGCGAAAGATGGAACGCAAATTTTAAATAAATATTGGATTGTAAATAAAGGAAATTTTAAATAAACATTGAATTATAAATTAAAGAAATGTAAATAAATATTACATTAATTAAGAAAGTGTAAACAAATTGTGAAAAAAAAAAAAAATTGAGGAAATTTTAAATAAATCATACATTAATTAGTTGAAAGTTTAAATGAACAAGAAAGTTTAAATAAATATGGAACTATAAATAATTGGGAATTATGAATAAAAATTGTGATTTAAAAAAATAAATAATTGTTACAAAATAAATAACAAGTATCGTTGTAGGACAAAAGAAATTTTAGGGATGATAGGTTAAAGATGTGGATATATTAAATTCAAATTTTGGAAAGAACATAAATAACAGAGAAGATACGTCACATTTCATGAAAAAAAAAAAAAGCAAAAGGGGGACATCGTTAGAATTCTATAAAAAGTCGTTATAACTCTATAAAAAGAAAGTTTTTTTTTAAGAGAACTTTGATTTCCAGGCAATAAAAATTTCGATGGATAAGATAATTAGGAATATTAAATAAAGGGATATTTTGAATTTCTAAAAAAAAAAAAAAAAAACTCTTCAAAGAACAGTGAAATTTTAAAACAAAAGTAAACTTTCTCCACGCGCTCTTCATGTAATTAGCGGACTGACCAACCATAGTTGGATGAATACGCGTGAGAAAATAGGAATTATAGAATTATAGTTTAAAATGATTAGATAATTGGTAAATATAAAAAAAAAAAAAAAAAAAGAAAAACAAATTTTTTTTCCTAGTTTAAATAAATAAATAATTCATAATTAAGAATAAAAATTGGAATTTAAATAAATAAATAATTCATAATAAAAAAAATAAAAAAAATAAATTGTAATCTAAATAAATAAATAATTGGCAATTCAAAATAAAAGTTGTAATTTAAATAACTAAATAATGGGTAATTAAAATAAAAAGAAATTAGGGTTTAAAAGGGATAGAGAATTTTAATTAAAAATCAAAATGGCAGTTCAAAGAAAATAGATAATTGTAATATACGCAAATTATAATTTAAAATGAATAGATAATTTTAATAAACACACGCGAATTGTAGATTAAATAAAAAGCATTTGAAGAAAAAAAAAAAGCGTTTCTACATATATTTTGATAGGGTCGCACATATAAAATTTTTGAGAGAGACACATTTTCGAAGGTAACGCTAGACGACGCAGATTTTGGATTTAGATGCTAGTGACGGGAATGAACGTGATATAATAATAAAATAGAATGTAAGAACAAAACAACACTAACCGCATTTTAATTAATCCAGAGAATGAAAGTGAGAATCCTAGAGGTAATCCGTGTAATTCCAGAGTTTTTAATCCATTTGGGGGCCTCGGTAGAGCACTTTCACATCACACAATCCATAAGCCACTGAACACTGACCAGAATGGCGGATGACGAGATGGACCATTTTCAAAAAGGCGACATGTACGAGCCATGTACGACTAATTGGCCATGGGAATTCACACGATGTAATGCCCGTATTAGCCGCAGGCCAGAAAGGGGAGCCTGTCCAGGGAAAATGACACAATAGCAAGGACGTGTTGACCTTGTGCCCAAACAAGATATAAGGAATAGGATCTTGGAAGAAATGGGGAAAAATACATTGGAATGAATGGTTTGGAGACTCAAATAAATGTTAATGGTTTTTGAGAGGAAATTGGTAATTTTGTATGCATTGAGAGAATTTCAGTGAGTGATAAGATTTACGAAAAAAAAATTTAAGTATGGTTTCATTAAGTGGGAAAGTGAATAATTTAATGAATTCGGGAAATTCCGTATCCAAGTATAAGATTCGGATTAAATCAGGGGATATGTGAAAGAAAATGTATAATTATGGATAGTGTAATATAGAATCGCAGGGGAGTTATAAGAATTTAAGTAGGATGGTAATTAAATATTTATATGGGTTTTTCTGTCATCTCAGAGATTGTAGGAAAATTTTAAAGTATATTGCGGAAATTTTTGGAGTTATATAAGTCTTATTTTGATAGTATTTGAGAGGATAGTGTAATTGTTTAAGTATTTTATTGTAAGTATGTACATGAGTTATATTTATGGCATGTCCGGTTCAGAACACATGATGAAGTGACAAATATATGAATTAAATAAGAGTGGTGAAGTTTAATGTATAGAGAGTGTAAGAATTTGAATATTTTAAGTTTGAGTAAGGTATCAAATTTAAATGGATAGGATGAAAAAAAAAAGTAAGAAGAAATGAATATATAATGTGGAGAGATAAAATACATAAATTGTTGGAATTTAAAGAATTTAAGTTTGAGTAGAGAAACAAATGTAAATAAAAGTATATATATAGAATGGAAGGACATAAATAGATAAATAGTAGGAATTTGAAAAATTTAAGTTTGAAGAGAGTAGCAAATTTAAGTAAAAAATGTATATATTATGTGGAAGGATTTAAAGTAGATAAATGGATAGGATGTTAAATAAGAAATGTATATATATAATGTGGAAAAACATAAGGTAGAGAAATGTAAAATAAATAAATAGTAGGAATTTGTAAAATGTAAGTTTGAAGGGAGTATCAAATTTGAATAGAAAATGTATATATTATATGGAAGGATTTAAAGTAGATAAAGTGTAGAAATTTCAATGGGGCAATTTTTGAGAAAGTAAAAAAAAAATTTAAAGGAGTATGAAAAAAAAAAAGAGAGTTTTTTTTGTAATGGTTCGTGTGCCGGGTGACAAATTAAAATTATAGAAATTGAATTTATAAAAAAATGATACTTAAGGGAGTTTTAAGAGAAGAGAGTATTTTAATAAGCTTGAGTGTAATCTATGTGTATTGATTGTCCTAAACAAAACATGACACAGCGTACAGATCCGGTTGCCTAACGATTCTCAAATGGTCAGCAATTCCTGTTGATCACCGATTCACATTGCTCAACGATTCCTGGTGCACAAAGATTCTCATTTGGTCAGTGACTCCAGCAGTTCAGCGCCTTACAGTTCATCGAATTCCAGTTAGACAGCGGTCCAATCCTTCAGCGAGTTCCAGCAGTTCAGCGCCTTACAGTTCAGCGAATTCCAGTTAGACAGCGATCCAGTTCTGCAACGAGTTCCAGCAGTGGAGCGATTTACATTTCAGCGGTTTCCAAGTGTGCAGTGATATCAGTGTTTTTTTTTCCAAAGGAAAGATATTTTACACTTTCCATCATAACTACAAGGGGACAAAGTGATATTATTAGGGACCATATGCGTAAGTCCCTGATCCCAACAAGTATCCAATTGACGGTCAAAGTGACTTTGGTTATCATATGTGAACAATTTTACAGATATACACCTTGAACTTTTGTGGAACTATATTGTTTAAAAAAAAAAAAAAAAAAGACATATCACCAGTGGACGAACTTGTGCTTACATGAATAGACTTTTAATCGATATTAAGTACAACTGAACGACACAGATATCGTCATTTGCAGACACATTGAGAATTGTATTTTTGTATAGTATTTTCGTGTTCTTTTGATGGCATATAAGAGTATATATATGATAATATGATTTGTGTATATGTGTATATAGTGCATTTTTACAGTAGATACAGATGAGAGCAAGACGAGTTGTTGGACTACACAGTGGACACGCCTGAAGCAACTATGAGCTGGCACTTTGTAATTGGCTTTTTTCCCACCAAATTTTGGGGGGGGGGAAGAAGGGTAATTGTTATATTGTAATTTTCAATTCCCAATATAACATTGCTCTTCTGAAAGAGGAAGTGGACCTAAGAAGACGGTCCCTCATGAAGTGAGGCAATTTTTGTAACATTCCCTCTAACGCAGCTGCACCGGACATTCATTTCGAAAAGAGAGGGTGCTTCTCAAGTTCATGTCAGCGTTAGGTGCTACAACAAACGGAAGGGGTTGAACTTCTTGACCCCAGAGTCAATTCATATCACTTGAACCTTGGGAAAATTCTCGTGAGAACTTTCAACGATTTTAAAACTGGAGACTGCATATCTCATATTTCAGGGGGGCCTTGACCAATAATATAGCCTGAAGGGCGTAGCCCTTAATTTACTTAGCCAATTATGGACAGGGGCGCCTTGTTAAGGGGGTAGAGACAGAGAGCAACTTTGGACTTTAAGTTTTTGAAACCAGGACTTGAATTTTGTGAGTGAAAAGAAGAGGTCGCAAGAGCGAGGGATCCCGGAGAGAGCGAGCCCACGGGACAGAGCCGGAGCGCGCTGTCATAAAGTCCGACATCGGCAGTGATGATCGAGGTAGGACAATTCTACACATATTTTTGCACTTTGATTATTATTATCTCTCTGACCCTCCTAAATAAGGTTAACCTGGGCCATTAAGACGTAGGATTGTAAGAATAGTGAGTTAATGTACATTAATAGGTTAATAATTGTAATGCTCATATTGTGATCATAGAATGAGGGGATTTGATTGTCTTAATGTACTACACTAAAGATGTTGGTATATGAAATTTACCAGATGTTAATAGTTATTAAATAAGGTTTTATCTTAATGAAATAAATTCTTTGTTATTGTTTAAAATTAAGCCTCTTCATTTTAATTACTGGTATTATGTATTTCTTTATTTACTCCACTTTACGAGAACGGTCCACGTAGCGTCAATACATGACGTGTGACGACTCACATATCAGTATGTTCTTCACATCCACCAATTTTTATCACAATCGGACAACTCCTTCTTGGTGAGTCGATTTTTTTGTTATAGAGTGTATATTAGAAAGAAGTAATAATAAAAATAATTAATTCAAGTAATCGTGAAATATTAACTTCACCATAGAAGTAAAACCCCGGTCATAATGCCGATAATAGAAAAGATCAGCACCGGCCCAAATTCGAAGATTAAAAAAAATTAAATTCATATTCAGGTCTGAGTATTTCATTCTAATTAACCCAAACAAATGCCTGTTTCAGATTGGACAATGGTACATTATTATAAATATCCCAAAATAGCTTAATAGTAATAAAGGAAATACTTGAAAAAGGAGGTAATACTTAAAAGTACCACCAATTGGCCAAAAGTGCCACCAAAAGTGCCACCAATTGGGGAGTTGTGACCCCCCACTCTCCGGTTGAGCATGCTTTAAGCCATGGCAACCCTCCCGGTAGCCAGTACTTTCTCGTTGAATGGCCTTCAATCCAACAACTTACACCGTAAAACGACAGAAAATCACATGAAAAAGAGTCATGGAAACAAAAACTAAGCCTTTCAGCATCACGAAAAGACCCATTGTATACTCTATACCACTATACCACTTTAACTATACACCTTCTTTACCACTAAAATATATACCTTTGTACCTCTTCAATTGTAACAGTTCAAGAACAGAGATTGAAAACAGAATAAAAGCAATGTATAAAAATCAGGTATTAGTATAGGAGGAATAAGATTTCCGTACCTCACTATGATCCCCAAATTACATAAGAAACATATTAAATGTCGTCCGGTAACTATAGGATTTCAATCTTATTTAACAATTGCAAATAAAAGGTTACTATTTATATTAAAACAAGTTATAGAAAAATTTAAAAAACAAGGAGTTTACTTCATTACTAACAGCTACGAAGTTATTAATAAAATAAAAGACATTCCAAATAACAACGTATATAAAAGTTTTGATTTTAGATCTGTATAATAATATTGACATTAACGATTTGTATATGATAATCATGGAGATTTACTATAAATATGATTTGCAATCATTAATAGCATTGGGGAGGTATAAAACACTGGTAGGTTTTGTTTTGTTTGAAACAGTTCTATACAATGGTATGGGTTTTTATAAGCAAATAAAGGGCATGCTCATCAATTCTAGCAGATATATATTTGGCCAAATATGAGACCGGGACACACATATTGAACGAGTTGGTTTACATACGATTTGTTAATCACGTGATATTGTGTTGCGATTATTCGAATGTGTGATGGATATCAGTTTTTATCCGCAATCATCGAATTTAATAGAAACTCCATGCAATAACAACAGTTTAAACTAGTTAGATTTATGTATTGAGAAATCAGAAGACAATTCGACATTTTTTATTTTATTTGACAAAAGAAAAAAATTTCAAGTTTAAAATTAATTACATTACACCCTGGAATACTAGTTTACATGAAAACGTTTTCAGAAATATCATTATTAATCAGTTGTTAAGAAGCAAACATTTGAATACTAGAAAGAAAGATTAAGTTAAAAGCGAACAAGTATATTTTATGGAAGCCATGAAACAGGGTTACCCTAAAGATTTTTTGATTAAAATTATTATCGGAATTTTTTGGTTTGTCCGTAACCGCAAGCAACGCCAAATATCTGAACGGTTGAACAATAAGTATAAAAGAAGAAAGGCGAGTAAGAGGTTGGTAGTGATTGTTTGTGAGTTCGTTTAATTGATAAAGGACAGGAGTATAGTATTGACTTGGGTGACTTGGAACGAACTTAACGAGATAAAGAGTTGAAACAGTTGTTGAAATATCAGTAAGCCAGTTTACAATTGAAGAGGTACAAAGGTATAGATTTTAGTGTCAAAGAAGGTGTATAGTTAAAGTGGTATAGTGGTATGGAGTACACAATGAGTTTTTTCATGATGCTGATAGGCTTAGTTTTTGTTTCCATGACACTTTTCCATGTGATTTTCTGTCTTTTTACGGTGTAAGTTTTTGGATTGAAGGCCATTCAACGAGAAAGTATCGGCTACCGGGAGTGTTGCCATGGCTTAAAGCATGCTCAACCGGAGAGTGGCGGTCACAACTCCCTCCGGCCAATTGGTGGTACTTTTCAGTATTACCTCCTTTTTCAAGTGTTTACTTTATTACTATTTAGCTATTATTACTGTAAACAAAGTGCATGAGCAGCATGGCGCCTAGCAGAAAGGTTTACACTGAGTTTTAATGGTATCAAACTGTATTTAAATTTTTTTTTACTTTTGCATAATATATATATATAGATATATATATATATATATATACATATATATATATATATATATATATATATATATATATATATATATATATATATATATATATATATATATATATATATATATATATATATATTAAATAATAAAAACAATGTCTGTCTGTGTGTGTGTGCCTGTCTTATACACTATAGGTTCAGCGACGGCGCGTAGGAGAGCTACGAAATTTGGCAATCGGAGAACGTCAAAACTGATTTTTTTAATTTTAATTATTTTTTTTGTTATTTAATGTTTTATGCGATTTCGACCGTTTTTTCCCCTTTTTTCTCCACCATCTAGACGTCGTAAAAAAAATAAATCACACGACCGGAAAGAGCAGACAATTGGGAGTAAAAATATATCAATTTCAAATCTTAGGGACAAATTTTAATTTTTTTGAAAGATTTTAAAACAAAAATCCCTTTCGGCTCAAAAAAACGTACTTTCATTTTTAAATCCTCGCATCCGAAAAAGTATCGAGATTTTCGACTAATAATTTACATTTTTAGAAAGATCAAAGATCAGGTACTCTTACAAGCCCAATCTGGTCAAGAAATAATTATAAATAGCCGCAGGATCCTGATTTTAATGAACTTTCAATTTCAGCGAAAGAAGAGATCGATTTCCCACTTCCCGCAAAAACACGGCGTTTCTTTAGCGACGGTTTGCGCACGGATGTTTGGTGGTATATTTGAGACTGTCCTGAAATTCGTCTGCAGTTTGTAAGGTTTTGATTAAGACAACGAGAGAGTCAAAAATAATAATCGTATTCTTGAGAAATTTGATGAAAATAAATTTTGTCAGGGATAGGATTTGTCGTAGTTTAATGTCTGTCTGTCTGTGTTTGTGTGTGTGGTCTTTGGCAATCGAAGACCCGGGGAGGGGGAGAAGGTGACACATGAAAACCGCGAAATTTATGGAGATTGTGCACCGGGTTAGACGTAATATTTTAAACGATGGAATTAAGAGCTTAGCATATGGTCATTATAAAATTTAAATGATTGAATTATGGTTTCAACGTCATTAAACTAAAACAAACTTTTTTAACTCCACGGGGTTGAGGACGCGGTAGCCCAGCGGTTAGCGCGCGGGAATTACACTCGGTAGGCCCGGGTTCGATTCCCGCCACTGCCGAAACTGCCGCCGTGTTTACGCGGAGTACGATCACGTTAAACATGTAGGTCCGCAAGTTCTTCCGAGAGGTTGGTGGTAGGGGGAAGAGGTTACGGTCCCTGTGGATGCCTCCCCCACTGGGTTCCGGTCTAATTTGGGTGAATAAAAAGAAGGGTATGGAGATTGGCGCGGAAGGCGCGGTAGCCCAGTGGTTAGCACGCGGGAATTGCACTCGGTAGGCCTGGGTTCGATTCCCGCCACTGCCAAACTGCCGCCGTGTTCACACGGAGTACGATCACGTAAAACATGTGGGTCCATAAGTCCTTCCGAGAGGTTGGTGGTAGGGGAAGGAGGGTACGGTCCCTCTGGATGCCTCTCCCACTGGGTTCCGGTCTAAATTGGGTGAATAAAAAGAAAGTTATGGAAATTGTCGTGGAGGGCGCTGTAGCCCAGTGGTTAGCGCGCGGAAATTGCACTCGGTAGGTCAGGGTTCAATTCCCGCCACTGCCAAAACTACCGCCATGTTCACGCGGAGTACGAACACGCTAAACATGTGGGCCCGTAAGTCCTTCCGAGAGGTTGGTGGTAGGGGAAGGTGGGTACGGTCCCTGTGGATGCCTCCCCCACTGGGTTCCGTTCTAAATTGGGTAGCACTTCCTGGCCGTCCAAATAGTTACCTTACACCTTTCTGGTAGGTCGCGCCATCGAGTTTGCCACGGTCAGAATTTTCAAGGGTAGCGAACAGGCTATTATATATATATATATATATATATATATATATATATATATATATATTGACCTCTACCAACTACGAGAGAAGTGATGATTTTTCCGTCTATACGGATGGATTAAAGGCGAATGATAAAGTTGGCCCTGCATTGATCGTATATAAGGGTAGAGGTAATTATTTGTTAGGCTCGTCCCGTCCGACCCAGGTGGTGAGTGAATAGTGGACATTCGAGGCCCCGCTGCTGACCTGCGGCTGCCGTAGCCGGCACATGCACCAACTACACCATTCATGCCTCGGAGTGTTGCACGCCAAACATTGTGTACTAGTACGAAATCGTGGACGGGTACATCATCCCAGTATCATTCGCCGTAGAGCAGCAAACAACAGTCAAACAAGCGACACGAAAAAGAAATTTCAATCAATTTTGAAGGAGACTCATTCTCTGACTGATCCCAAACCGGTTCAAAGACCTTTATTGGATATCAATATACATAATAAAAACAACTAAACCTTAGCTGTGAAATAAAATAACATCAAGATTAAACATTTACAGCATTTAACTTTAAATCATAATCTTCATTCAACAACAACGGTAACCCCTAACTTTGGTTATCAGCGCAAAAGAAATATAATTTTATAACAATTTATTTACCATCCAATAATACAAATAATAAAATTCAATTTGTACCTTATATACATCCATCAGATCTTCCACAATTAAACATAAACATTTTCTAACGTTTTCATATTTCCATAAGTCTTTCAAAACAATATTATTATAATTTATAGGGAAATTTTTTGTTCGTAACATATCATATTTTTTACATTTATATATGTGCCGCTTATTTGTGCCGATTTTTTTTTATTTCTATATTTTTACTCTATCGTAAAATGCAATTAAATAATTTATTATTAATTAGTAGATTAACCATATATGTAAAAATTCATTAAAACTCACTGTTGTAGACATTGCGTTGGTGGCCGCAAAACCCACCTAAATTTAGCATAACGGGATAACTAATTTAGAACTAAAAGATTAACAGGAAAGGAACAACATTTATTTCATGACATAATTATCTTACACTCTTAAAATTGACAAATTATAGAAGTATCATTCTATTCGAATACATATAAAAGTGGCTGGGGGTTGTAATGCCAGATAATTAATAATTTGGTTGGATCACGTGGTGGGACGAATTAATTAGTTTTTTTTTACACAGTTTTTGAAGACATTCTCATATAATGCTAATTGTACGGTACCTGAGAAGGTCTTTCACACCTTTGAAGAAGAGCCAACGGCCGTACCGTGCTGAAAACACCGGTTCTCGTTAGATCACCGAAGTCAAGCAGCATCGGGCGCGGTTAGTAACTTGGTGGGTGACCACCTCGGAACGCCGCGTGCTGTTGGCCATCTCGGGTGCGGTATCCCCGTGGTTTGCGCGCTAGATTTGCACGCTGCCACATATGCCGCCGTGTTCATGCGGAGTACGATCACGTTAAACATGTGGGTCCGTAAGTCCTTCCGAGAGGTTGGTGGTAGGGGAAGGAGGGTACGGTCCCTGTGGATGCCTCCCCCACTGGGTTCCGGTCTAAATTGGGTGGCACTTCCCGGCCGTCCATACAGTTACCTTACACCTTTCTGGTAGGTCGGACGGTCTGGGTCATCAACATCAACACCTTTGAAGAATCCCCCACTGGGTTCCGGTCTAAATTGAGTGGCACTTCCCGGCCGTCCAAACAGTTACCTTACACCTTTCTGGTAGGTCGGACAGTCTGGGTCTCAACATCAACAACACCTTTGAAGAAGAGTCAACGGCCCCACCGTGCTGAAAACACCGGTTCTCGTTAGATCACCGATGTCAAGCAGCATCGGGCGCGGCTAGTACTCGGGTGACCACCTGGGAACACCGCGTGCTGTTGGCATATTTCGGGCGCGGTAGCCCGGTGGTTTGCGTGCTGGATTTGCACGCTGCCACAACTGCCGCCGTGTTCATGCGGAGTACGATCACGTTAAACATGTGGGTCCGTAAGTCCTTCAGAGAGGTTGGTGGTAGGGGAAGGAAGGTACGGTCCCTGTGGATGCCTCCCCCTCAGGTTCCGGTCTAAATTGGGGGCCACTTCCCGGCCGTCCAAACAGTTACCTTACACCTTTCTGGTAGGTCGGACGGTCTGGGTCTCAACACCAACAACACCTTTGAAGAACCGGCTACACATATAGCTACAGTAAGCTTTCGGGTCTGTCGTATGGTCTGGGTTTTTCACACCTTTGAAGAAGTGCACCGAGGCTTTTCCACACTTAACACCCTTTTTTACACCAGATGTTGATTCGAGCTCTCCTCCGAACTCATCCATACATCAGAGGCACTCACACCAAATCTAACTGCTACTGCAGCTTGCTCTTCCAAAATGCAACTGACTTGACACCTGGTTGACCTTGTATTTATACCTTTTTCTTCTGCTGGACGGTCTACGTGCCTTTTATTTGGTATGCAGACACACCGTCGCCATCTCAGTTACCGACAATGGGCTTAGGGTGGGAATATTCACTCCCCCCCCCCCCCCCCGCATTCATCGTACTTCCACAATTTCTCATTTATATCAATTATTTAACATTTTAGATTTCTGGCATTACATTCTCACCTCGCCGCGAAAAGAAAACCGAAAGTTACTCTTCCAAAGTTTCACCCCAGTGGTACGAAATTGAGTTCACTATGGTTGACACGAAAAACACATAAGTTCATCCACATTGACAAAGATTGAGTTCAACTTTTTAGCCTAGTAAAATTCATAGTTGACAGCTAGTTCCCTGTCAAGTTAATCCATAGTTCATACTTGACATACCGTACCGTAAATTATATGAGGATTACCAACATGGTATTCTAACTATTATTAAATTGTAAATTTTTGATATATTATTTGCAATGCATAATTTTCATTTCTCCTTTTACAGAATTATTTAAATACAACATACAATTACATAACAGCATTCATTACTTTATTATTATCATACATTTTCTTGTTATCATTTCATTTTATAACGTATTGTAGTGCAACTATCAACTTCCGATTTTTGGTTATGGTTGAATTACATATCATTCATATTATTTATTAATTAACTTATTTCACTTAATTCTTTTTTTAAGTTAATATTTAATTAAAAATTAAAAACTGTCTTTTATAAGTCTACATTAAAATTACTTATTATCTGCCTGCAGATATTACGATTACGATTTATTTGTCTCCTTACATAGATAAGATTTTACAATGGGCCCCTATGGTCAATCTTTCAAGATTCAATTAATTTCCTTACTTTTGAAATTTTGAAAAAAAAATATTTAATTATAAAACATTTTTTTTAATTAACAACTTGTAATAATTTATTAATCTAATATTTATTTCATACTGCTACTACATATTATTATATCACCTTATTTAAGTTAATTTTCTTAAATGTTTTAATTTGTTAAGATCTATATCTTATTTTTCTTAATTTAATTTTTGATTTTTATGTTACTATATATGCATCTTGCAACACCATTATTTTTCATTCATAACCATGCTACATTTTTTTTTACTTAATATTGATATCATTTGTTTACATTGCAGTTCACCATTTCTTTATAACTTGACATATATGTAATGTCAGAAATACATAAACATACTTTTTGAAACATACCTTTACATACAACTTAAAACATATACATGTACACTCAATTATCAATTTCTATTTATGACATTAATTACTAACTTTTTACCATATTTTTCACATTCTTTGTCTTATGAAATTATTATTTACAACAATTCGAGGGCGAAAATTATACCCTCTGGTATTATAACCAGCTTCATCATCATTTCTATCATCTTCACAGGCTAATTGCTTTTCTTTAGTGACCTTCCCTTCCTTATTTTGATTTTGATAATTATTTCTAATCACTTTCTCATTTTGATTTTTTTCTTTGTCCTGGTCTGATTCGCTTTCGTCACTATTTTTTAAATATTGTTTTCGCTTCGCTGCTCTGTATAGTTTATTTATGAGCACTTTATAAGTTTTATTTTCATCATTTTTTAGACATATTATAACATTCTTTTTTCGGACTATTTTCGTAATTCTAAATGGTCCATCATATCGATACTCTAATACCCTTGGTTTTTAGAACATTTTTAGGTAGACTGTCGCTCCTATAAATATATCGTTTTTTTTCACTATTTTATATTTCTTTATTTGCTTGTCATTTATCAGCTTTTGCTGTTCGGATGCGTCTTTTATGACTTTGTCTATATTTTTTAAATGCTGTGCCACATAATGTTTATAATTATTTACATTACTATACATTACATCTATTTTTTCCTTACTTGGCATGTTTGTTTGTTTAATATTTTCAAATGGCAATGATAAATCAATTGATTGATAGAACAGGAATGAAGGCTCAAATCCTGTATTACTGTTAATAGTGTTATTCACATAAAATTTAAACCATTGTAAGGATTCACCCCATTCAAACGTAGTCTTTGACAAACACATTATACATTGTTTCATGTCTCTGTGTATTTTTTCACAACGACCTAAAGAACTTGGGAAATAAACTGAACTGTATCGCCTTACAATATTTAATGCATTTGTAAAATCGATGTTTTCTTTACTCTTAAAAATTTGAGCATTATCGCTTTGAATAATAATTGGAACTCCATAAGTTGTCACGAAGTTTGTTAGATTATTCACTATTGTTTTAGCAATAATGTCTCTGACTGCATGTGACTCAAAGTATCTTGAAAACATGTCTACAATTGTAATTACAAAATTATTTCCTTTACTACTGCTCGGTAGTTTTCCTACGCAATCCAGTTGTAAATATATTCCTCGTTTTAAAATTTCTGGCATAGCCTGAAGGCATTACAATATATATAATAATTAATATCACCAACTTCATTATTTAAGACACATAAATTAGATTTTCCAAACTTATTCGATTGATGGGACGGGATGATACCATGTCCCATTACAACTTTATTGTAACAGAAGTTGCAAATACATCTTTTTGCATTGACCACAGGAAATAGGTCGTAAGTATGCTTCCCTTTATTATATGAACTCCATCTTCCTTGCCAATCTTTCATTTCTACTTTCTTAAGTTCAGTCTTGACCTGGAACCAAATTGATTTAAATTTACTTGTCCACTTGATCTTTCAAAGTTCTCTCTTTTGCGAGCTCATCCGCTGTCTTATTGTCGATGAACCCCACATGTGCCTTAATCCAATTCAATTTAACCTTCATGTTTCCTCTTCCACATACTTGAACATTTTTCTTTATCTCTGTTACCAATAGTGTGAATCTTCAACTTTACAAATACTTATTAAGGTGCTTTTATTATCATTATCGATAACACAATTTTCTTGTTCATATAATAAATTGCTCTTAATCCATTGAACAGTTTCTCTAATCGCAAACATTTTTGCAATATAAACTGTTGAATTATCAGGTAATTACTTCATGTTAAAAATCTCTGTTCCATTCCTATAGACCACAAAGGCTGCTCCAACTTTCATACCTGCTAAACCCAATTTCAAACAACCTATAAACATCTCGTATCCATTTTTGAAAGGTCTTTTATTTTCATATGTTACACCATACAACTTGTAAAGGCTCAAATTAAAAGCATAATAGTAAATTTCACCAAACTTGATATTTTTATTAAAGAATTTTATATCTTCTGAATTTTTCTTGTAGTCATATATATTTTTTCGGAGTTTAGCTTTAATATCAATTGGCATAATTCCAGATATAATATATAAAGCTTCACTAGAGATTGTAGAGTAGCACTTAGTAATTACTAGCAGCATATCCGTTCTTCGTACGGAGTATATAATATAAAGAAACTTAAAATTCACAATTATGTGCAAATTTCTATAGTATACTAAATGGCATTGTTAATCAAAATATTCTGTTAAATTATTTAATTTAATGCTCCGAAAAAGAAGTTTCAGAGTCTCTGCTCTCGCTACACAAAATTATCTTCACGGCCAGATCTGAAGAATAAAACATCCAGGTCCCTTTTGTAAGCAAATTTACAAAAAATATGGAATTGAATCAATATATGCAAAATAAAAGCGTTAAAATTGTATGGGATCCGTACTACCTATATACGCGAATATTAGAAGATATAACCTGTATTAGTAGATCACATGTATAAATTGAAAATATCAATAAACCCGTAATCTTTACATCTGAAGGCAGTAATTGATTCCAATATATGCCAAAATGAAAGTGCTAAAATTTTATGGGAAGATACACCAGTACTATTTATAATGTCGTATATTAGAAGATATGTTCGAGTGTTAGTAGAAGATTACCCGTATTACAATACGAGTCTCAAAAATCTTTGCCAAAATAAAACGGATGATGTAATAAATTGAAAATATCAATAATCACCGTAATATTCATACCAGAAGGCCGTATTTGATTCCAATATATGCCAATATATGTCAAAATATATGCCAATATATCTGTATTACTCATAGTCTCGTAGATTAGAAGATATACTCGTGTATTTGCAGAATATTACTCGTACAACGTACTGCGTTTCATCAAATTTTGTCATAGGGAAAAGTCTCCTAGGGAAAAGTTTCGTTTTTCATTAATATCTCAACAACCTCTGGTCTCAGAAACTCGAAACTTGGCTAAAATTTAAGGGAGGTTATTTCAAGACTACCCACAAAATTTGATTAAATTCGGTTCAGCCATTCTCCCGTGATGATGCGACAAACGAATGTTTAGTTTTTCACTAATATCTCAAGAACCACTAGTCTTAAAAGCTCGAAGCATGGACTAAATTTTAAGTGGGGCTATATCAAGGCTACTCACAAAATTTTATAAAATTCGGTTTAGCCGTTCTCCCGTGATGATGGGACAAACAAACAGATAGACAGACAGATTTTCAATTTTATTTATATAGACTAGCAGCATACCCGTTCTTCGTACAGAGTATATAATATAAATAAACTTAAAATTAACACTCATGTGCAAATTTCTATAGTATATTAAATGGCATTGTTAATCAAAATATTCTGTTAAATTATTTAATTTAATGCTCCTAAAAAGAAGTTTAAGAGTCTCTGCTCTCGCTACACAAAATTATCTTCACGGGCAGATCTGAAGAATAAAACATCCAGGTCCCTTTTGTAAGCAAATTTACAAAAAATATGGAATTGAATCAATACATGCAAAATAAGAGCGTTAAAATTGTATGGTACCCGTACTACTTATATACGCGAATATTAGAATATATAACCTGTATTAGTAGATTACATGTATAAATTGAAAATATCAATAAATCTGTAATCTTTACACCAGAAGGCAGTAATTGATTCCAAAATGTGCCGAAATGAAAGTGCTAAAATTATATTGGAAGATATACCCATACTACTTATAATGTCTTAGATTAGAAGATAAGTCCTAGTGTTAGTAAAATATTACCCGTATTATAATATGAGTCTTAAAAATCTTTGCCAAAATAAAACAGATTGATTAATAAATTAAAAATATCAATAATCCCCAAAATCTTCATACCAGAAGGCCGTACTTAAATTCCAATATATGTCAAAATATATGCCAATATACCTGTACTATTTATATTCTCATAGATTAGAAGATATAGCAGTGCATTTGTAGAAGATTACTCGTACAACGTACAATATATGAGTTTCAACCATTTTTTCCGCAATAAAACAATGGCATAAGAAATTGAAAATATCAATAATCTCTGAATCAATAATCCCGAAAACATCAATAATAATAATGTTTAAATCTGAAGATCGTAATCGATATGATTCAGTCAAAAATGCAATGGCAATGAAATTTATTTTGTATACATATCTTCATTATTCAAATCAGAAAAGATTTAATAAAAATCGTCTACCGCATAAACACATTGGATTTAAATCCGTTGCTAAGCGGCATATTGTTTGCTTCAAATAAATTGGTGGACAAAATATCGTCTGAATAATGCTATCTCTATGGAAGGTTTGGCGATATTTTAAAAAATCGCCAAATTTATCGCCAAGTGGGACTGTAGAACTGACAGTCCCACTTGGCGACAAATTGACGAAACATCATCACAATACTATACCCTAACAAAATACAATAATTTTCATTTATTTAGAGCAATTTTATCAATTTTAAAATATTTTTATGGATGTAAACACATTTTTATTAATTTGGTGATATTTTAAAAATTCACTAATTGTGTTACTAAGTAGGACGGTTGGACTGACAGACAAATGCTAACGAAACATCATTTCAGTACTCTCTTCTAATAAAACATAATAAATTTAATTGATTTGCGTCGTTTTCATCAATTTGGCGACATTTCCGTCAATTTGGCGACGTTTAAGTAAATTTGCCAAGTTAGCGATATCCTGCCAAATTCGTAACTTGAAGATCTTGAATTCGAATTTGCAGATCTGAATAAAATATCCTGATCCCGTTTTTATATACTAAATGAAAACACTAAAGTTGTAATAGAAGATATACCCGTTCTACTCTTTTTCTGTTTCAACAATCGGCTAAATGAATTTATTGGCTAAGCACAATATATGAGTTTATTATCTAAACATAATATATAAGCTTGAAAACTCTTTGTCAAAATAAATGAAAGTGATGTACGCAGTCCGCAATTAATATAATTAATGGCAAAATCAAACCGTTCATTTATAAGATATATTTTTATATCCATTTATTTATTATTCAAATCGAAAAAATAATAATAAACATTAACAAACACATTGAAATTAATTCCGTTGCTGAGCAACATGATATTAGATAGAATATTCCTCATAAAATTCTAATAACTTATAACCATTTTGATTTCTTAATACTTTTCATTGATGAATCAAAGCTTGTGAAAAATAAACCATGGTGATAGATTTTCTATTTAAATTCATGTTTCAAACATTCATGGTTTTAAACATTCATGTTTTCAGAAGGTGACTAATTAGGGCAAAAATCTTCCACCAAACTCAGATATAAAGTTTTAATTCACTTTCA
The DNA here is from genome assembly GCA_951213105.1 of Amaurobius ferox. Taxonomy (NCBI): domain Eukaryota; kingdom Metazoa; phylum Arthropoda; class Arachnida; order Araneae; family Amaurobiidae; genus Amaurobius; species Amaurobius ferox. The sequence goes on along the minus strand of OX578142.1, from coordinate 25,475,750 downwards.
CGTTTTAAACAAACGATTTCCAACCTTTTCGTTTGGAGGAACCAGGGAGTTAGAGAGTAGAACTCCTAGGGAAAAGTTTCGTTTTTCATTAATATCTCAACAACCTCTGGTCTCAGAAACTCGAAACTTGGCTAAAATTTAAGGGAGGTTATTTCAAGACTACCCACGAAATTTGATTAAATTCGGTTCAGCCATTCTCCCGTGATGATGCGACAAACGAATGTTTAGTTTTTCACTAATATCTCAAGAACCACTAGTCTTAAAAGCTCGAAGCATGGACTAAATTTTAAGTGGGGCTATATCAAGGCTACTCACAAAATTTTATAAAATTCGGTTTAGTCGTTCTCCCGTGATGATGGGACAAACAAACAGATAGACAGACAGATTTTCAATTTTATTTATATAGACTAGCAGCATACCCGTTCTTCGTACAGAGTATATAATATAAATAAACTTAAAATTAACACTCATGTGCAAATTTCTATAGTATATTAAATGGCATTGTTAATCAAAATATTCTGTTAAATTATTTAATTTAATGCTCCTAAAAAGAAGTTTAAGAGTCTCTGCTCTCGCTACACAAAATTATCTTCACGGGCAGATCTGAAGAATAAAACATCCAGGTCCCTTTTGTAAGCAAATTTACAAAAAATATGGAATTGAATCAATATATGCAAAATAAGAGCGTTAAAATTGTATGGTACCCGTACTACTTATATACGCGAATATTAGAATATATAACCTGTATTAGTAGATTACATGTATAAATTGAAAATATCAATAAATCTGTAATCTTTACACCAGAAGGCAGTAATTGATTCCAAAATGTGCCGAAATGAAAGTGCTAAAATTATATTGGAAGATATACCCATACTACTTATAATGTCTTAGATTAGAAGATAAGTCCTAGTGTTAGTAAAATATTACCCGTATTATAATATGAGTCTTAAAAATCTTTGCCAAAATAAAACAGATTGATTAATAAATTAAAAATATCAATAATCCCCAAAATCTTCATACCAGAAGGCCGTACTTAAATTCCAATATATGTCAAAATATATGCCAATATACCTGTACTATTTATATTCTCATAGATTAGAAGATATAGCAGTGCATTTGTAGAAGATTACTCGTACAACGTACAATATATGAGTTTCAACCATTTTTTCCGCAATAAAACAATGGCATAAGATATTGAAAATATCAATAATCTCTGAATCAATAATCCCGAAAACATCAATAATAATAATGTTTAAATCTGAAGATCGTAATCGATATTATTCAGTCAAAAATGCAATGGCAATGAAATTTATTTTGTATACATATCTTCATTATTCAAATCAGAAAAGATTTAATAAAAATCGTCTACCGCATAAACACATTGGATTTAAATCCGTTGCTAAGCGGCATATCGTTTGCTTCAAATAAATTGGTGGACAAAATATCGTCTGAATAATGCTATCTCTATGGAAGGTTTGGCGATATTTTAAAAAATCGCCAAATTTATCGCCAAGTGGGACTGTAGAACTGAGAGTCCCACTTGGCGACAAATTGACGAAACATCATCACAATACTATACCCTAACAAAATACAATAATTTTCATTTATTTAGAGCAATTTTATCAATTTTAAAATATTTTTATGGATGTAAACACATTTTTATTAATTTGGTGATATTTTAAAAATTCACTAATTGTGTTACTAAGTAGGACGGTTGGACTGACAGACAAATGCTAACGAAACATCATTTCAGTACTCTCTTCTAATAAAACATAATAAATTTAATTGATTTGCGTCGTTTTCATCAATTTGGCGACATTTCCGTCAATTTGGCGACGTTTAAGTAAATTTGCCAAGTTAGCGATATCCTGCCAAATTCGTAACTTTGAATTTGCAGATCTGAATAAAATATCCTGATCCCGATTTTATATACTAAATGAAAACACTAAAGTTGTAATAGAAGATATACCCGTTCTACTCTTTTTCTGTTTCAACAATCGGCTAAATGAATTTATTGGCTAAGCACAATATATGAGTTTATTATCTAAACATAATATATAAGCTTGAAAACTCTTTGTCAAAATAAATGAAAGTGATGTACGCAGTCCGCAATTAATATAATTAATGGAAAAATCAAACCGTTCATTTATAAGATATATTTTTATATCCATTTATTTATTATTCAAATCGAAAAAATAATAATAAACATTAACAAACACATTGAAATTAATTCCGTTGCTGAGCAACATGATATTAGATAGAATATTCCTCATAAAATTCTAATAACTTATAACCATTTTGATTTCTTAATACTTTTCATTGATGAATCAAAGCTTTTGAAAAATAAACCATGGTGATAGATTTTCTATTTAAATTCATGTTTCAAACATTCATGGTTTTAAACATTCATGTTTTCAGAAGGTGACTAATTAGGGCAAAAATCTTCCACCAAACTCAGATATAAAGTTTTAATTCACTTTCACGTTTTAAACAAACGATTTCCAACCTTTTCGTTTGGAGGAACCAGGGAGTTAGAGAGTAGAACTCCTAGGGAAAAGTTTCGTTTTTCATTAATATCTCAACAACCTCTGGTCTCAGAAACTCGAAACTTGGCTAAAATTTAAGGGAGGTTATTTCAAGACTACCCACAAAATTTGATTAAATTCGGTTCAGCCATTCTCCCGTGATGATGCGACAAACGAATGTTTAGTTTTTCACTAATATCTCAAGAACCACTAGTCTTAAAAGCTCGAAGCATGGACTAAATTTTAAGTGGGGCTATATCAAGGCTACTCACAAAATTTTATAAAATTCGGTTTAGCCGTTCTCCCGTGATGATGGGACAAACAAACAGATAGACAGACAGATTTTCAATTTTATTTATATAGACTAGCAGCATACCCGTTCTTCGTACAGAGTATATAATATAAATAAACTTAAAATTAACACTCATGTGCAAATTCCTATAGTATACTAAATGACATTTTTAATCAAAATATTCTGCTAAAGTATTTAACACAATGTTCCTAAAAAGAAGTTTAAGAGTCTCTGCTCTCGCTACACAAAATTATCTTCACGGGCAGATCTGAAGATTAAAACATCCAGGTCCCTTTTGTAAGCAAATTTACAAAAAATATGGAATTGAATCAATATATGCAAAATAAGAGCGTTAAAATTGTATGGTACCCGTACTACTTATATACGCGAATATTAGAATATATAACCTGTATTAGTAGATTACATGTATAAATTGAAAATATCAATAAATCTGTAATCTTTACACCAGAAGGCAGTAATTGATTCCAAAATGTGCCGAAATGAAAGTGCTAAAATTATATTGGAAGATATACCCATACTACTTATAATGTCTTAGATTAGAAGATAAGTCCTAGTGTTAGTAAAATATTACCCGTATTATAATATGAGTCTTAAAAATCTTTGCCAAAATAAAACAGATTGATTAATAAATTAAAAATATCAATAATCCCCAAAATCTTCATACCAGAAGGCCGTACTTAAATTCCAATATATGTCAAAATATATGCCAATATACCTGTACTATTTATATTCTCATAGATTAGAAGATATAGCAGTGCATTTGTAGAAGATTACTCGTACAACGTACAATATATGAGTTTCAACCATTTTTTCCGTAATAAAACAATGGCATAAGAAATTGAAAATATCAATAATCTCTGAATCAATAATCCCGAAAACATCAATAATAATAATGTTTAAATCTGAAGATCGTAATCGATATTATTCAGTCAAAAATGCAATGGCAATGAAATTTATTTTGTATACATATCTTCATTATTCAAATCAGAAAAGATTTAATAAAAATCGTCTACCGCATAAACACATTGGATTTAAATCCGTTGCTAAGCGGCATATTGTTTGCTTCAAATAAATTGGTGGACAAAATATCGTCTGAATAATGCTATCTCTATGGAAGGTTTGGCGATATTTTAAAAAATCGCCAAATTTATCGCCAAGTGGGACTGTAGAACTGACAGTCCCACTTGGCGACAAATTGACGAAACATCATCACAATACTATACCCTAACAAAATACAATAATTTTCATTTATTTAGAGCAATTTTTTCAATTTTAAAATATTTTTATGGATGTAAACACATTTTTATTAATTTGGTGATATTTTAAAAATTCACTAATTGTGTTACTAAGTAGGACGGTTGGACTGACAGACAAATGCTAACGAAACATCATTTCAGTACTCTCTTCTAATAAAACATAATAAATTTAATTGATTTGCGTCGTTTTCATCAATTTGGCGACATTTCCGTCAATTTGGCGACGTTTAAGTAAATTTGCCAAGTTAGCGATATCCTGCCAAATTCGTAACTTTGAATTTGCAGATCTGAATAAAATATCCTGATCCCGATTTTATATACTAAATGAAAACACTAAAGTTGTAATAGAAGATATACCCGTTCTACTCTTTTTCTGTTTCAACAATCGGCTAAATGAATTTATTGGCTAAGCACAATATATGAGTTTATTATCTAAACATAATATATAAGCTTGAAAACTCTTTGTCAAAATAAATGAAAGTGATGTACGCAGTCCGCAATTAATATAATTAATGGAAAAATCAAACCGTTCATTTATAAGATATATTTTTATATCCATTTATTTATTATTCAAATCGAAAAAATAATAATAAACATTAACAAACACATTGAAATTAATTCCGTTGCTGAGCAACATGATATTAGATAGAATATTCCTCATAAAATTCTAATAACTTATAACCATTTTGATTTCTTAATACTTTTCATTGATGAATCAAAGCTTTTGAAAAATAAACCATGGTGATAGATTTTCTATTTAAATTCATGTTTCAAACATTCATGGTTTTAAACATTCATGTTTTCAGAAGGTGACTAATTAGGGCAAAAATCTTCCACCAAACTCAGATATAAAGTTTTAATTCACTTTCACGTTTTAAACAAACGATTTCCAACCTTTTCGTTTGGAGGAACCAGGGAGTTAGAGAGTAGAACTCCTAGGGAAAAGTTTCGTTTTTCATTAATATCTCAACAACCTCTGGTCTCAGAAACTCGAAACTTGGCTAAAATTTAAGGGAGGTTATTTCAAGACTACCCACAAAATTTGATTAAATTCGGTTCAGCCATTCTCCCGTGATGATGCGACAAACGAATGTTTAGTTTTTCACTAATATCTCAAGAACCACTAGTCTTAAAAGCTCGAAGCATGGACTAAATTTTAAGTGGGGCTATATCAAGGCTACTCACAAAATTTTATAAAATTCGGTTTAGCCGTTCTCCCGTGATGATGGGACAAACAAACAGATAGACAGACAGATTTTCAATTTTATTTATATAGACTAGCAGCATACCCGTTCTTCGTACAGAGTATATAATATAAATAAACTTAAAATTAACACTCATGTGCAAATTCCTATAGTATACTAAATGACATTTTTAATCAAAATATTCTGCTAAAGTATTTAACACAATGTTCCTAAAAAGAAGTTTAAGAGTCTCTGCTCTCGCTACACAAAATTATCTTCACGGGCAGATCTGAAGATTAAAACATCCAGGTCCCTTTTGTAAGCAAATTTACAAAAAATATGGAATTGAATCAATATATGCAAAATAAGAGCGTTAAAATTGTATGGTACCCGTACTACTTATATACGCGAATATTAGAATATATAACCTGTATTAGTAGATTACATGTATAAATTGAAAATATCAATAAATCTGTAATCTTTACACCAGAAGGCAGTAATTGATTCCAAAATGTGCCGAAATGAAAGTGCTAAAATTATATTGGAAGATATACCCATACTACTTATAATGTCTTAGATTAGAAGATAAGTCCTAGTGTTAGTAAAATATTACCCGTATTATAATATGAGTCTTAAAAATCTTTGCCAAAATAAAACAGATTGATTAATAAATTAAAAATATCAATAATCCCCAAAATCTTCATACCAGAAGGCCGTACTTAAATTCCAATATATGTCAAAATATATGCCAATATACCTGTACTATTTATATTCTCATAGATTAGAAGATATAGCAGTGCATTTGTAGAAGATTACTCGTACAACGTACAATATATGAGTTTCAACCATTTTTTCCGTAATAAAACAATGGCATAAGAAATTGAAAATATCAATAATCTCTGAATCAATAATCCCGAAAACATCAATAATAATAATGTTTAAATCTGAAGATCGTAATCGATATTATTCAGTCAAAAATGCAATGGCAATGAAATTTATTTTGTATACATATCTTCATTATTCAAATCAGAAAAGATTTAATAAAAATCGTCTACCGCATAAACACATTGGATTTAAATCCGTTGCTAAGCGGCATATTGTTTGCTTCAAATAAATTGGTGGACAAAATATCGTCTGAATAATGCTATCTCTATGGAAGGTTTGGCGATATTTTAAAAAATCGCCAAATTTATCGCCAAGTGGGACTGTAGAACTGACAGTCCCACTTGGCGACAAATTGACGAAACATCATCACAATACTATACCCTAACAAAATACAATAATTTTCATTTATTTAGAGCAATTTTTTCAATTTTAAAATATTTTTATGGATGTAAACACATTTTTATTAATTTGGTGATATTTTAAAAATTCACTAATTGTGTTACTAAGTAGGACGGTTGGACTGACAGACAAATGCTAACGAAACATCATTTCAGTACTCTCTTCTAATAAAACATAATAAATTTAATTGATTTGCGTCGTTTTCATCAATTTGGCGACATTTCCGTCAATTTGGCGACGTTTAAGTAAATTTGCCAAGTTAGCGATATCCTGCCAAATTCGTAACTTTGAATTTGCAGATCTGAATAAAATATCCTGATCCCGATTTTATATACTAAATGAAAACACTAAAGTTGTAATAGAAGATATACCCGTTCTACTCTTTTTCTGTTTCAACAATCGGCTAAATGAATTTATTGGCTAAGCACAATATATGAGTTTATTATCTAAACATAATATATAAGCTTGAAAACTCTTTGTCAAAATAAATGAAAGTGATGTACGCAGTCCGCAATTAATATAATTAATGGAAAAATCAAACCGTTCATTTATAAGATATATTTTTATATCCATTTATTTATTATTCAAATCGAAAAAATAATAATAAACATTAACAAACACATTGAAATTAATTCCGTTGCTGAGCAACATGATATTAGATAGAATATTCCTCATAAAATTCTAATAACTTATAACCATTTTGATTTCTTAATACTTTTCATTGATGAATCAAAGCTTTTGAAAAATAAACCATGGTGATAGATTTTCTATTTAAATTCATGTTTCAAACATTCATGGTTTTAAACATTCATGTTTTCAGAAGGTGACTAATTAGGGCAAAAATCTTCCACCAAACTCAGATATAAAGTTTTAATTCACTTTCACGTTTTAAACAAACGATTTCCAACCTTTTCGTTTGGAGGAACCAGGGAGTTAGAGAGTAGAACTCCTAGGGAAAAGTTTCGTTTTTCATTAATATCTCAACAACCTCTGGTCTCAGAAACTCGAAACTTGGCTAAAATTTAAGGGAGGTTATTTCAAGACTACCCACAAAATTTGATTAAATTCGGTTCAGCCATTCTCCCGTGATGATGCGACAAACGAATGTTTAGTTTTTCACTAATATCTCAAGAACCACTAGTCTTAAAAGCTCGAAGCATGGACTAAATTTTAAGTGGGGCTATATCAAGGCTACTCACAAAATTTTATAAAATTCGGTTTAGCCGTTCTCCCGTGATGATGGGACAAACAAACAGATAGACAGACAGATTTTCAATTTTATTTATATAGACTAGCAGCATACCCGTTCTTCGTACAGAGTATATAATATAAATAAACTTAAAATTAACACTCATGTGCAAATTCCTATAGTATACTAAATGACATTTTTAATCAAAATATTCTGCTAAAGTATTTAACACAATGTTCCTAAAAAGAAGTTTAAGAGTCTCTGCTCTCGCTACACAAAATTATCTTCACGGGCAGATCTGAAGATTAAAACATCCAGGTCCCTTTTGTAAGCAAATTTACAAAAAATATGGAATTGAATCAATATATGCAAAATAAGAGCGTTAAAATTGTATGGTACCCGTACTACTTATATACGCGAATATTAGAATATATAACCTGTATTAGTAGATTACATGTATAAATTGAAAATATCAATAAATCTGTAATCTTTACACCAGAAGGCAGTAATTGATTCCAAAATGTGCCGAAATGAAAGTGCTAAAATTATATTGGAAGATATACCCATACTACTTATAATGTCTTAGATTAGAAGATAAGTCCTAGTGTTAGTAAAATATTACCCGTATTATAATATGAGTCTTAAAAATCTTTGCCAAAATAAAACAGATTGATTAATAAATTAAAAATATCAATAATCCCCAAAATCTTCATACCAGAAGGCCGTACTTAAATTCCAATATATGTCAAAATATATGCCAATATACCTGTACTATTTATATTCTCATAGATTAGAAGATATAGCAGTGCATTTGTAGAAGATTACTCGTACAACGTACAATATATGAGTTTCAACCATTTTTTCCGTAATAAAACAATGGCATAAGAAATTGAAAATATCAATAATCTCTGAATCAATAATCCCGAAAACATCAATAATAATAATGTTTAAATCTGAAGATCGTAATCGATATTATTCAGTCAAAAATGCAATGGCAATGAAATTTATTTTGTATACATATCTTCATTATTCAAATCAGAAAAGATTTAATAAAAATCGTCTACCGCATAAACACATTGGATTTAAATCCGTTGCTAAGCGGCATATTGTTTGCTTCAAATAAATTGGTGGACAAAATATCGTCTGAATAATGCTATCTCTATGGAAGGTTTGGCGATATTTTAAAAAATCGCCAAATTTATCGCCAAGTGGGACTGTAGAACTGACAGTCCCACTTGGCGACAAATTGACGAAACATCATCACAATACTATACCCTAACAAAATACAATAATTTTCATTTATTTAGAGCAATTTTATCAATTTTAAAATATTTTTATGGATGTAAACACATTTTTATTAATTTGGTGATATTTTAAAAATTCACTAATTGTGTTACTAAGTAGGACGGTTGGACTGACAGACAAATGCTAACGAAACATCATTTCAGTACTCTCTTCTAATAAAACATAATAAATTTAATTGATTTGCGTCGTTTTCATCAATTTGGCGACATTTCCGTCAATTTGGCGACGTTTAAGTAAATTTGCCAAGTTAGCGATATCCTGCCAAATTCGTAACTTTGAATTTGCAGATCTGAATAAAATATCCTGATCCCGATTTTATATACTAAATGAAAACACTAAAGTTGTAATAGAAGATATACCCGTTCTACTCTTTTTCTGTTTCAACAATCGGCTAAATGAATTTATTGGCTAAGCACAATATATGAGTTTATTATCTAAACATAATATATAAGCTTGAAAACTCTTTGTCAAAATAAATGAAAGTGATGTACGCAGTCCGCAATTAATATAATTAATGGAAAAATCAAACCGTTCATTTATAAGATATATTTTTATATCCATTTATTTATTATTCAAATCGAAAAAATAATAATAAACATTAACAAACACATTGAAATTAATTCCGTTGCTGAGCAACATGATATTAGATAGAATATTCCTCATAAAATTCTAATAACTTATAACCATTTTGATTTCTTAATACTTTTCATTGATGAATCAAAGCTTTTGAAAAATAAACCATGGTGATAGATTTTCTATTTAAATTCATGTTTCAAACATTCATGGTTTTAAACATTCATGTTTTCAGAAGGTGACTAATTAGGGCAAAAATCTTCCACCAAACTCAGATATAAAGTTTTAATTCACTTTCACGTTTTAAACAAACGATTTCCAACCTTTTCGTTTGGAGGAACCAGGGAGTTAGAGAGTAGAACTCCTAGGGAAAAGTTTCGTTTTTCATTAATATCTCAACAACCTCTGGTCTCAGAAACTCGAAACTTGGCTAAAATTTAAGGGAGGTTATTTCAAGACTACCCACAAAATTTGATTAAATTCGGTTCAGCCATTCTCCCGTGATGATGCGACAAACGAATGTTTAGTTTTTCACTAATATCTCAAGAACCACTAGTCTTAAAAGCTCGAAGCATGGACTAAATTTTAAGTGGGGCTATATCAAGGCTACTCACAAAATTTTATAAAATTCGGTTTAGCCGTTCTCCCGTGATGATGGGACAAACAAACAGATAGACAGACAGATTTTCAATTTTATTTATATAGACTAGCAGCATACCCGTTCTTCGTACAGAGTATATAATATAAATAAACTTAAAATTAACACTCATGTGCAAATTCCTATAGTATACTAAATGACATTTTTAATCAAAATATTCTGCTAAAGTATTTAACACAATGTTCCTAAAAAGAAGTTTAGGAGAATGTCTGATCTCGCTATTCAAAATTATCTTCACGGGTAGATCTGAAGAATAAAACATCCTGGCCTCTTTTGTAAGCAAATTTACAAAAAATATGGAATTGAATCAATATATGCAAAATAAGAGCGTTAAAATTGTATGGTACCCGTACTACTTATATACGCGAATATTAGAATATATAACCTGTATTAGTAGATTACATGTATAAATTGAAAATATCAATAAATCTGTAATCTTTACACCAGAAGGCAGTAATTGATTCCAAAATGTGCCGAAATGAAAGTGCTAAAATTATATTGGAAGATATACCCATACTACTTATAATGTCTTAGATTAGAAGATATGTCCTAGTGTTAGTAAAATATTACCCGTATTATAATATGAATCTTAAAAATCTTTGCCAAAATTAAACAGATTGATTAATAAATTAAAAATATCAATAACCCCCAAAATCTTCATACCAGAAGGCCGTACTTAAGTTCCAATATATGTCAAAATATATGCCAATATACCTGTACTATTTATATTCTCAAAGATTAGAAGATATAGCAGTGCATTTGTAGAAGATTACTCGTACAACGTACAATATATGAGTTTCAACCATTTTTTCCGCAATAAAACAATGGCATAAGAAATTGAAAATATCAATAATCTCTGAATCCCGAAAACATCAATAATAATAATGTTTAAATCTGAAGATCGTAATCGATATTATTCAGTCAAAAATACGATGACAATGAAATTTATTTTATATACATATCTTCATTATTAAAATCGGAAAATATTTAATAAAAATCTTCTTCCTCATAAACACACAGGATTTAAATCCGTTGCTAAGCGACATGTTATGATTTGCTTCATATAAATTGGTGGTCAAAATATCGTCTGAATAATGCGATCTCTAATGAAGGTTAGGAGGCATTTAAAAAAAATCGCCTAATTTATCGCCAACTGGGACAATCCCACTTGGCTATAAATTGACGAACCATCATCAAAATATTACCCCCCTAAAAAAACACAATTTCATTTATTTAGCGCAATTTTATCAATTTCAAGATATTTTTATGGTTTTACAAACATTTTTATCAATTTGGTGATATTTTAAAATTCGCTAAATGTGTTACTAAGTAAGACGGTTGGACTGACAGACAAATGCTAACGAAACACCAGTTCAATACTTTCTTCTAGCAAAACAAAACAAATTTCATTGATTTACATCGTTTTTATCAATTTGGAGACATTTCAATCAATTTGGCAACGTTTAAGAAATTTGCCAAGTTAGCGATGTCCAGCCAAATTCGTAGATCTAAATTTGCAGATCTGAATAAAATATCGTGATCCAGTTTGTATATACTAAATGAAAACACTAAAATATTATTAGAAGACTTACCCATTCTGCTCTTTTTCTGTTTCAACAATCAGATAAATGAATTTATTGGGTAGACAGAATATATGAGTTTATTAGCTAAACACAATATATAAGCTTGAAACTTCTTTGCCAAAGTAAATGAAAGTGATGTACGCAGTTCGCAATTAATATAATTAAAAGAAAAATCAAACCGTTTTTTTTAAATATATTTTTATATCCATTTATTTATTATTCAAACTGAAAAAATAATAATAATCATTAACAGACACATTTAATTTTATTGCGTTGCCGAGCAACATGATATAAGATAGAATCTTCCTGATAAAATGCGAAATTAAATAACCATTTTGATTTCTTTATACTTTTCATCGTTGAATAAAAGCTTGTGAAAAATATAAGCCATGGAGGTAGATTTTTCCATTTAAATTCATGTTTCAAACAATGCATGCGTTCAGATAGTGACTAATTAGCGCAAAAAATCTCCACCAAACTCAGAAATAAAGTTTTATTTTTCTTTGACGTTTTAAACAAACGAATTTCTTCCTTTCCATTTGGATAAACCACGGAGTTAGAGAGTAGAACTCCCAGGAAAAAGTTCCGTTTTTCATTAATATCTCGACAACCCCTGGTCTTAGAAACCCGAAACTTTGACAAAATATATAGGGGGCTATTTCAAGGCAACCCACAAAATTTCATCAAATTCGGTTTAACCGTTCTCTCGTGATGATGAGACAAGGGAAAGTTTGGTTTTTTACTAATATCTCGAGAACCACTGGTCGTAGAAACTCCAAACATAGACTAAATTTTAAGTGGGGCTATTTCCAGGCTACCCATAAAGTTTCATCAAATTCGGTTCAGCCGTTCTCCCGTGATGATGGGACAAACCGACAGACAGACAGATTTTCAATTTTATTTATATAGATTACTAGCAGCATACCCGTTCTTCGTACGGAGTATATAATATAAAGAAACTTGAAATTCATAATCATGCCCAAATTCTTATAGTATACTAAATGACATGTTTAATCAAAATATTCTGTTAAAATATTTAATATAATGCCCCTAAAAAGAAGTTTAAGAATCTCTGTTCTCGCTATATAAAATTATCTTCATGGACATATCTGAAGAATAAAACATCTTGGACCCCTTATGTAAGCAAATATAAAACAAATATGGAATTGAATCAATATATGCAAAATAAAAGCGTTAAAATTGTATGGGACCCGTACTAATTATATACGCGAATATTAGAAAATATAACCTGTATTAGTAGATTACATGTATAAATTGAAAATACCAATAAACCCGTAATCTTTAAATTTGAAGACAGTCATTTATTCCAATATATGTCAAAATTAAAGTGCTAAAATTATATGGGAAGATATACACGTACTACTTATAATGTCCGATTATTAGTAGAAGATTACCCGTTTTGCAATATGAGTCACAAATGTTTTTTGGTAAAATACAACAGACGACGTAATAAATTGAATATATAATTAATCCCCTTAATCTTCATACCAGAAGACTGTACTTGATTCCAATATATATGCCAATATATGTCAAAATATATGCCAATATACCTGTACTACTTATATTCTCGTAGGTTAGAAGATATACCCGTGCATTCCTAGAAGATTACTCGTACAACGTACAATATGCGTGTGTCAGCAATTTTTGCCGCAATAAAACAATGGCGTAATAACTTAAAAATATCAATAATCCCTGAATCAATAATTCCGGAAAATATCAATAATAATAATGTTTAAACCTGAAGAGTACGAGTATAATTGATATTATCCACTCAAAAATGCTATAAGAAAAATCAAATCGTTCTTTTCTAAAATATATTTTTATATCCATTTATTTATTATTCAAATCGAAAAAATAATTATTAAAATTAACAGAAAGATTTAATTTAATTGCGTTTCTGAGTAACATGATATAAGATAGAATCTTATAACATGTTAAATATGCCATGTCTTATAACATAAACTGCGAAATTATATAACGATTTTGATTTCTCTATACTTCTCATTGTTCCGTAAAAGCTTGTTTTAAATAAACCATGAACCATGGAGATAGATTTCCCCTTTAAATCATGTTTCAAACAATTCATGTTTTCAGAAAGTGACTAATTAACGCAAAAAATCTCCCATCAAACTCAGAGATTAAATTTTAATTCACTTTCAAACGATTTTCAAGCTTTTCGTTTGGATAAACCACGGAGTTAGGGAGTAGAACTCCTAGGAAAAAGTTCCGTATTTCATTAATATCTCGACAACCCCAGGTCTTAGAAACTCGAAACTTGGACAAAATTTATGGGGGGATATTTCAAGGCTATTCACCAAATTTCATTAACTTCGGTTCAGCCGTTTTTCCGTGATGATGAGACAAACGAAAATTTCGTTTTTTACTAATATCTCGAGAACCACTGGTCGTAGGAACTCAAAACACGGATATAATTTTAAGTGGGGCTATTTTTGGGCTACCCACAAAATTTCATCAAATTCGGTTCAGCCGTTCTCCCGTGATGGTGTGACAAACAGACAGACAGACAGACAGACAGACAGACAGATTTTCATTTTTATTTATATAGACTAGCAGCATGCCCGTTCTTCGTACGGAGTATATAATATAAAGAAACTTGAAATTCATAATCATGCCCAAATTCTTATAGTATACTAAATGACTTGTTTAATCAAAATATTCTGTTAAAATATTTAATATAATGCTCCTAAAAAGAAGTTTAAGAATCTCTGTTCTCGCTATATAAAATTATCTTCATGGACATATCTGAAGAATAAAACATCTTGGACCCGTTATGTAAGCAAATATAAAAAAAAATATGGAATTGAATCAATATATGCAAAATAAAAGCGTTAAAATTGTATGGGACCCGTACTAATTATATACGCGAATATTAGAAAATATAACCTGTATTAGTAGATTACATGTATAAATTGAAAATACCAATAAACCCGTAATCTTTAAATCTGAAGACAGTCATTTATTCCAATATATGTCAAAATTAAAGTGCTAAAATTATATGGGAAGATATACACGTACTAATTATAATGTCCGATTATTAGTAGACGATTACCCGTTTTGCAATATGAGTCACAAATGTTTTTTGGTAAAATACAACATACATAAATTGAATATATAATTAATCCCCTTAATCTTCATACCAGAAGACTGTACTTGATTCCAATATATATGCCAATATATGTCAAAATATATGCCAATATACCTGTACTACTTATATTCTCGTAGGTTAGAAGATATACCCGTGCATTCCTAGAAGATTACTCGTACAACGTACAATATGCGTGTGTCAGCAATTTTTGCCGCAATAAAACAATGGTGTAATAACTTAAAAATATCAATAATCCCTGAATCAATAATTCCGGAAAATATCAATAATAATAATGTTTAAACCTGAAGAGTATAATTGATATTATCCAGTCCAAAATGAAATGGCAATGAAATTTATTTTATATACATATCTTCATTATTCAAATCGGAAAGGATTTAATAAAAATCGTCTGCCGCATAAACACATTGGATTTAAATCCGTTGCTAAGCGACATGATATCATTTGCTTCAAATAAATTGGTAGAAAAAATATCGTCTAAATAGTTATATTTCTATGGAACATTTGGCGACAGTTTCGTCAAATTAGCGACATTTTAAAAAATCGCCAAATTTATCGCCAAGTGGGACTGTAGAACTGACAGTTCCACTTTGCGACAAATTGACGAAATATCATCACAATACTATCCCCTAACAAAAAACAATTAATATCATTTATGTAGCGCAATTTTATCAATTTCAAGATATTTTTATAGATTTGAAAACATTTTTATCAATTTGGTGACATTTTAAAAATTCGCTAAATGTATTACTAAGTAGGATGGTTGGTCTGACAGATAAATGCTAACCAAACATCATTTCAGTACTCTCTTCTAACAAAACAAAAAGAAATTTCATTGATATGTAGAAGACCCAAGCCACACGACCAACCCGAAGGTTTATGGCAGCTGTTTGTGTGTCGTTTATATCAATTTGGCGATATTTCCGTCAATTTGGCAAAGTTTAAGAAAAGTTGTCAAATTAGCGATATCCCTCCAAATTCGTAGCTTTGAATTTGCAGATATGAATGAAACATTCTTATCCCGTTTCAATATAATAAATGAAAACACTACAATTGTATTAAAAGATATACCCGCTCTACTCTTTTTCTGTTTCAACAATCGGCTATATGAATTTATTGGCTAAACATAATATATGAGTTTAGAAGCTAAATACGATATAAGCTTGAAAACTCTTTGCAAAAATAAATGAAATTGATGTACGCAGTCAGCAATTAATATAATTAAAAGAAAAATCAAACCGTCCATTCATAAGATATACTTTTATATCCATTTATCCATTTATTTATTATTTAAATCGAAAAAAAATAATAAAAACATTAACAAACACATTTAATTTAATTGCGATGCCGAGCAACATGATATATCCTCCTAAAATGTTAAAATTTATTAACCACTAACAGCACACCCGTTATTCGTACGGAGTGTATAATTTAAAGAAACTTAAAGTTCGCAATCATGTGCAAATTCTGTTAAAATATTAAATTTATTGCTCCTAAAGAGAAGTTTAAGAATATATGTTCTCACTATGCAAAATTATCTTCACGATCAGATCTGAAGAATAAAACATCCTGCCCCCTTTTGTAAGCAAATTTACAGAAGAAAAAATAGGAATTGAATGAATATATGCAACCCCGTACTAATTATATTGTCGCAGATCAGAAAATATGCCAATGTAGTAGAAGTACTGCCTGTTAGTAGAAGATTACCCGTATTACAATATGCGTCTCAAAAATATTTGCCAAAATAAAAGAGATGACGTAATAAATTGAAAACATCAATAATATCCGTACTCTTTATACCAGAAGGTCGTAATTGATTCCAATATATGCCAATATATATCAAAACATATGTCAATATACCTGTACTACTTATATTCTCGTAGATTAAAAGATATACACGTGTATTTGTAGCAGATTCGTACAACATACAATATATGAGTTTAAACAATTTTTGTCATAACAAAATAATTGCATAATAACTTGAAAATATCAATAATCCTTGAATCAATAATCCCCGAAAATATAAATAATAATAATTTTTAAACCTGAAGACCGTAATTGATATTATCCAGACAAAAATGCTATAAGAAAAATCAAATCGTTCTTTTCCAAAATATATTTTTATACCCATTTATTTATTATTCAAATCGAAAAAATAATTATTAAAATTAACAGACAGATTTAATTTAATTGCGTTTCTGAGTAACATGATATAAGATAGAATCTTATAACATGTTAAATATGTCATGTCTTATAACATAAACTGCGAAATTAAATAACGATTTTGATTTCTCTATACTTCTCATTGTTCCGTAAAAGCTTGTTTTAAATAAACCATGAACCATGGAGATAGATTTCCCCTTTAAATCATGTTTCAAACAATTCATGTTTTCAGAAAGTGACTAATTAACGCAAAAAATCTCCCATCAAACTCAGAGATTAAATTTTAATTCACTTTCAAACTATTTTCAAGCTTTTCGTTTGGATAAACCACGGAGTTAGGGAGTAGAACTCCTAGGAAAAAGTTCCGTTTTTCATTAATATCTCGACAACCCCAGGTCTTAGAAACTCGAAACTTGGACAAAATTTATGGGGGGATATTTCAAGGCTATTCACAAAATTTCATTAAATTCGGTTCAGCCGTTTTTCCGTGATGATGAGACAAACGAAAATTTCGTTTTTTACTAATATCTCGAGAACCACTGGTCGTAGAAACTCAAAACACAGATATAATTTTAAGTGGGGCTATATCTGGGCCACCCACAAAATTTCATCAAATTCGGTTCAGCCGTTCTCCCGTGATGGTGTGACAAACAGACAGACAGACAGACAGACAGACAGACAGACAGATTTTCATTTTTATTTATATAGATAATGCTCCTAAAAAGAAGTTTAAGAATCTCTGTTCTCGCTATATAAAATTATCTTCATGGACATATCTGAAGAATAAAACATCTTGAACCCCTTATGTAAGCAAATATAAAAAAAAATATGGAATTGAATCAATATATGCAAAATAAAAGCGTTAAAATTGTATGGGACCCGTACTAATTATATACGCGAATATTAGACAATATAACCTGTATTAGTAGATTACATGTATAAATTGAAAATACCAATAAACCCGCAACCTTTAAATCTGAAGACAGTCATTTATTCCAATATATGTCAAAATTAAAGTGCTAAAATTATATGGGAAGATATATATACACGTACTACTTATAATGTCCGATTATTAGTAGAAGATTACCCGTTTTGCAATATTAGTCACAAATGTTTTTTGGTAAAATACAACAGACGACGTAATAAATTGAATATATTATTAATCCCCTTAATCTTCATACCAGAAGACTGTACTTCATTCCAATATATATGCCAATATATGTCAAAATATATGCCAATATACCTGTACTACTTATATTCTCGTAGGTTAGAAGATATACAGAGATTAAATTTTAATTCACTTTCAAACGATTTTCAAGCTTTTCGTTTGGATAAACCACGGAGTTAGGGAGTAGAACTCCTAGGAAAAAGTTCCGTTTTTCATTAATATCTCGACAACCCCAGGTCTTAGAAACTCGAAACTTGGACAAAATTTATGGGGGGATATTTCAAGGCTATTCACCAAATTTCATTAAATTCGGTTCAGCCGTTTTTCCGTGATGATGAGACAAACGAAAATTTCGTTTTTTACTAATATCTCGAGAACCACTGGTCGTAGAAACTCAAAACACGGATATAATTTTAAGTGGGGCTATTTCTGGGCTACCCACAAAATTTCATCAAATTCGGTTTAGCCGTTCTCCCGTGATGGTGTGACAAACAGACAGACAGACAGACAGACAGACAGACAGATTTTCATTTTTATTTATATAGACAAGCCAACTTCTTATTGCTTGATTTAATTTTTCTCTATTGCTCGAATATAAATATCTTTCACTACTCTTCTATTTAAACCCCATATCCGCTTAGAAACTCATTTTATTTGTAAAGTCGAACTTTATCTTTTATTTTTTTAGGATGAATATTGTAATTCAGATACTGATAAAATATTATGTCAAGATACTAAGTTCTTTACCTTTCTTGAATACTTTCCAATCTATTACAATTCGAAAAGTCGTTTTTAGATCCGTCTTTAAAGGTGGAATCATAAGTTGAGTTAGACTAATTCTCAACTCAAACTTATACTCCATCCGATGATATACTCGGTAGCTTCTTTAATTTGTTTTTTAAGTTCAGTTTGACTGGAGCGGGCCACTATGGACAAGAAATCATCTGCAAACGCAATTAGTTCTTTATTCACATAATTTCCATCATCAAACTCTTAAGAGAAAAGAGAGTATTGGACATGATCAGCCAAAAGACCGGCCTTGAATTAGACCTTGCGGTAATCCGCAACTAATGTCACCTTGATTGTAGATAATGCGTCGATCTCTCAGGAAATCATCCAACACATCAAATAATTTTCTCGAAATTTGGTAATGTTCCAAGCTGTTCTTGCAGATGACTCCAATCCACAGCGTTGAAAGTTCCCTTGATATCAAAAGATATCAGGGCTGTATGTAAATCTTTACTTTTATTGAACTCAACAAAATTAACCACCTTCTTTAAAGAATCATTCGTACCAAGTTCTTTCTACGAGGAAGCTCGTAGAAAGAACTTGGTACGAATAATTTTTGCTGCTATTCCATTTTTGAGGAACTTGTTTCCATGTTGGTATCATCTTGTTGCGAAGCTCATGTGTTATTTGCTTATGATGCATGTATTTTGCTTCATTTCCCTCCACCGTGTGGCGCTGTTTGTATTTTTCCTTCTGCCTAATAAAGTGGATAGTCAAGGGATGAGCCCTGACAGAACCATGTGGCGGTTGTTGCTGTTCTTTCTGTCTTTGCTCCCAGCAATGTGTTGTTGCATGCAGGGTTATTTATTTATTGATTTCTCAAGTCGTCCAGCTCACGCAAAGGGTGTAGATTCATTACAAGGGAACGTTGTATTATGCCGGGGTGGTCCGGCCAAAGAGTTCTTATTATAATTACTCCTCAGCGAGTCCGGTGGATGGTGCTCCCGGAGGTATGTGTCGGGAGTTCGGCTTTGGTGGCTCCTCGGCGAATGATCAAACTGTTTGCCTTTGGGCGGGGCGATGCCTTTTCTGACTTTACCTCTCCGACACTAAAAATTTCGCAATATTCGATGTCAAAGTCTCTAACTGTTTCCTGTAAGCAATGCGTTTTTTCATTATAAAATTATTATGGATCCAAGGTAACAGAAAAAAAATCATAATAACTAATACTTTGTTACATCTGAACTCGCTATAAATAGGCTTCACTGTATTTGATTCCATATATATAGACATATGGGTAGATACATAGAAGAGAGATAGAGAGAGGGAGGAGAGGAGATTCTTATACAAGATATGAATTAAAATTTTATTTGTGAAGATGTAACACGAATTTATTGACGCATCATCTTGTCCTTCCGTGCTGTATGTTTTGGACTCCACAATAGGAAAATGATTTATGTTTCATTGAATTTGCAATGAAATCTCTAGCCTTGATGTCACATATATTTTGCCACGTCAGGTTAAAAAATGTCATGCTTTCAGTCTTTAAAATGATGCTAAAATGACAGAACTTATGAAAATAAAAAGTATTACTGTGATAAAATGTAGCTTTAAAGGGATACTGAAAAAAATAAAAATAAATAAACAAATAAAATTTTTTAAGCATATCTAAATGTGGTGAAGTTTTAGAATAAATAGACAGATACAGGGTTTCTATAAGAGTCTTTAAGTACCTCTATAACATTGTAAGGAAAGGCCCATGATACAATTGAATAAAAGTGATTGCAGCGCCCCTAGTGCATAATTTAAAAAGTTAGGATAACAACAAAGCGAGATAGACCGAAAAAGTCAATTATAGGGTTGTAGCGCATTATACTCGTATAATTAGCTGCTAGCAGCACCAAGAACGCACGAAACGCATATATGAAAGCAATAAACACTGTCGTAATTAGTAGATTATTTCAACAGTTCACACTGTGATAACTGTAATGGTTGTCAATGTACGTTCTAATGAGTAGTAATTGATACTCTAATGGGTAGTGATCGATACCAGGAACGAAAGAAACGGGTATACGGAAGGTAATAAGTACTTATCAAAATGTCGTATCACCAGGTCCTTTAAGACGGTGAAACTTACAATGCTTGTCAAAATACGCGGTCATATTCTTTCTTTTGACCCAGACCGTCTAATCTAATCGAAGGTGTAAGACATCTGTTTGGACGGCCCAGACATTGTAACCCAATTTAGACCGGAATCCAGTAAGGGCGACATCTACAGGGACGTGTCCTCCTTCTCCTGCCACCAACCTCTTGGAAGGATTTTCACACCCACAGATTTAACGTGCCTGTACTCCGCGTAAAAGTAGGATAGTGTGGGCAGAGCCAGAAATCGAACTTGTGTCTTCCAAGTTCAATCCCCACGCCTTCACCATAGGGCTATCCTGCTCCAGTTATATCTCCGTCCGGGGGTTCCCTCCTTGAGGGTGGTGTACAGATCTTGAGTGCCGTAGTGAGAGGGGGCACAGGGCGACATCTGTCCCCGGGCGTGCCCCCTTCGAAAGCCCAGACCGTCCGGCTCATCCGAAGACATGGAGCAGAAAAATGGGCGACCCGGGGGCGCGCCCCCGTTGTTGTTGTTGAAACCCAGACCGTCCGACCTACCAGAAAGGTGTAAGGTAACTGTTTGGACGGTCGGGAAGTGCCACCCAATTTAGACCGGAACCCAGTGGGGGAGGCATCCACAGGGACCGTACCCTCCTTCCCCTACCACCAACCTCTCGGAAGGACTTTCGGACCCACATGTTTAACGTGATCGTACTCCGCATGAACACGGCGGCAGTTTTTGGTAGTGGCTGGAATCGAACCCGGGCCTACCGAGTGCAACTCCAGCGCGCTAACCAATGGGCTACCGCGCCCTGGGGCGCGCCCCCGTAGAAAACCCAGACCACACGACCAACCCATAGGCTAAGGGGCGCGCCCCCGTATAAAAGTCCCCCAAAAAGCAAATTTCACATTTTTTATTATGTTAACAGACTCTGCGAACCATGTACAAAATATAAATTCCGATATTCCCAATACAATTTTGAATTCGCAATTTTTCTTCTTGTTTTTCTATTTTACATAACTAAACCATACCCGTCACTGACAACATTTATTGAAACAGGATATAGTATATATAGGTATTGTATATAGCTAAGAAGATAGGTGACAGTTTTGTTCGGTCAACGACTAGACAATTCACAAAATTGGCTAATTGTCGTCAGATACTGTGGCGACTCAGATAAGATCAATTCCTGAGGGTGGAGGCCTCTAGATCTACTCAATTGGGCTGTCCGAGTGGGTGTATTTATTGTTCAGACGTTGAAAGAACACACATTTACTGGTAGAGATGAACTTACCTTCTAAACTTACCCTAAGCTTCACTACCCTATCTTATTTTACACTATTCCTAGAAGAAATCCATACTATGGAGTTAGAGAGTGACCCTTTACCTCCATGATACATACAATAATAAAACGCAAATTCATGGAAATACGTTTTGGTGATTTAAATGGGCTCCTTTGATTCCATTGTTTGCTTGTATTTTAATGCGTTTAACTAATATTCAAATTCTAAATATTCCTATGTAATTCGAAATGCCCTTTTGTATCAGGATTCTCAAATATTGAAATTAATTTTTTATACTTCTAATTTCATAATTTATTTGTAAAATGAAGTTTTAATTTGCAATCTTTCACAGTCTAATGGCCAGCTTTTTGCTAGTAAAAGAAAAGTGGTTATTTCTTTTTTATAGAATAAAAGTAAAGATTGTATAGTTTTGAATAATGGCTTGCAAAAGCATTGGCACATCTCATCCAAACGGGTCCAATTGAGTCCAGAGCCATTTTCACTTTTGTAGGCTTTGGGCACTTTCACTTTTAGAAGCTATCTTTATAAAGTAGTTTTGCTGAAGACCTGAACTATTTTGGAGATCACTTGTTTATTGGAACATTTTTCGCGGGCTCTATTTAAAAGATTGTTAAATCGTAGACAATGTACAGAATATACAAAACAGAACATCGATCCTGATTGGATCTAAAATAAGGTCTTGACGAACGTCTTTCACAGAGACCTTATTTTACGAAGGCCAGTACTTAAAGTTTTTAGAATGTGGCAATAATAAAAATAACAGCTTTCAGTGCAGACGATTTTTTTACATTTGAACTTTCACGTGAACATTGACTGTAAAAGAACGAGCAATGGAATAAAATTCTTTCACGCCGTCGTTATGAAGTTAATAAGGTAGAGACAAAACGGGGATTTAAATTGAAGGGATTTTCGAGCTAATTTATTATGACTTTCGACAAGGGTTGACACACACCGGCCGTCTAAACATATACCTGACACATTTGGGTAGGTCGGACGGTCTGGGTCGAAGGAAAATTGACACAGCAGGGGGGGGGGGGGGTAGCGCAGTGGTTAGCGTGCAAGGATTGCACTTTTACGACCAGAGTTCGATTCCCGGCTTTGTCCAAACTGTCGCTATACGGGCACATTAAATATGTGAGTCCGTAAGTCCTTCCGGGTGGTTGGTGGTAGGGGAAGGAGGGTACGGTCCCTGTGGATGCCACCCCCATTGGGTTCCGGTCTAAATTGGGTGGCATTGTGCCGTCCGTCCCAATAAATACCTTATAGCTTAGGGTAGGTCGGACGATCTAGGCCGAAGAAGGGTTGACACAGCAGTAGTATGTCAATCGAATGAATTCTTCTTTTGGTGATTTTACTCAAACTCATGCTAAAAATATACATGTATATAATATTTTAGAAATGATAACTTTATATCTTTTCTATTTCATCAATATTTACATCTGAAAATTAAAATCGTTCCAACATAAAACTGAAATTTATATTTTAAAATCAACAATTAAACCAATTAAAAATTATGCTTGAAAATGATTAACAATTAAAATATGTATGCTTAAATAAAGATGATGATGCGTGATTGATTAACGCATAATTATTCTGACACATTCTATTGTATCCTATTTTAGAATCTATGTCCCCGGGCGCTCTACACCCTTTGTACGCCACTGCAGATCTTAGCTCTGTAGCTCTAGTCTTCCCTTCCGGGGAGGGTACATAAATCCGAGGAATACGGCTGTCGGGCACTCCCCTCGGCTGTTCGTGATTCCAACACTTCCAGGTGACGTGGGGACGGACTGGGGTTGAATTTGGCGAAACCATCTTCGGACCTTGCCCGGTGAATGATATTGCTTCCCTGATTGTGTACTTCCCCGCTTTCCACCCCAAAAGCGTAAACCCTAAGTTGGTCGCTCGAGTTTAACCTGCTCAGGCCATATTCTTTCTGGAATTCAAATGTGAATTTTCTCTAACTGAGGAATTTTTAACTGACTCTGCACTAGATTCCTTGTATCATTCCTGAATATGACAGCTATTTACCTATAACCCTATTGTTTTAAAGAAATGCCTTTCGTAACAGTTTCATTGTCGATCCCCTCTTCTTAGATACTGCTCTACAACTTTGTATTTGGATTTTTTCATTTATCTCACTTTGTTGCCGAGTTCGTTTCCTTACCTTATAAATTCTCCGCTAGGATGTGCTATAATATTTTTCATTCTATCGGGCATGATCACTTTACTATAGATAGACCTAACATCTACACTCATGGACCTTCCTTACAAAGTTATTGTATTGGGGTGTATAAGAACCTTTCTAGAACCTTGTATAGAGACACATTCCAAGACCAGATTTGTATGTAACCAGTCTGAAACAACGACTAGAGAGAATCGAAAGCTCTGGTACTAGCTTGATGAATAATTTCTAATTTGCAAAAAGTACTGCTTATGCAAATTTAAGGGAATTTTTAGAAATTTTTCCTCCCAGTCAGTGACAGTGTAATGTGTTATTATAACTCCTTCTATCGTCGAGATATATCTGAGAGACTATCTGATCGCAGGTTGCGTGCAGTATGGTCATCTCCTCGCCTACACCTGCCTGAAGAGCGATAAACCAATGCGTGGTAACTGAGTGAGGACTTATACTTCCTCTTTAGAATTTTATTGAAAAGTACGCGTATAATTCATCCATTCTTATTAGTATTGTCTATATTTTTGTATTACTCCCTGGTAAAGTTTTCAACATTCTGTAATTGGAATAGTGGTGGTAAAAATTTTGCCATACTATTGTTTTTGGGAAAAATTTTGCCTTAAAACATCTATTACTCCGGATTTGCTAAAGCTTATATGAAGACTGATATGGATTCGGCATTAAATTCTAAAGGGGATTAGGAGTTTACTAAGGATTTCTACTTCCGGTTCTTTTGCCATTTCTAGTTTAAAAATTTTCATTTTACTTGAAAAATCTATTTTTAAAGATTGGCTATAGATAGAGCTTATATGATAATTGATATGGAATAATCATCAAATTTTGGAAGGAGCAGGATGGTTCACTAAGTATTTTCACTTCCGATTTCTTTTCCACTTCCGATTCTAAAATTTTATTTCAAACATTTATTTTTCAGAAATGGTTATAGATAGAAGTTAGACAATAACTGATCTTCAGCGTTATATTCTGAAGAGAACAAAGAGACTCACTGAAGATTTCCACTTCTGGTTCAGGCGATGCCACTTCCGATTCAAATATTTACATTTCCCTTGAAACATTTATTTCTCATAATCTGCTATAGATATAGCTTAGATGATGACTGATATGGATTCAGCATCAAATTCTGGATACAGTTGGCTGTTTACTAATGATTTCTACATCCGCTTTTTTTCCCTCTTCTGATAAAAAAAGATTTTTTTTTAACGTCTATTTTTTCAATATTGGCTATAGATAGAGTTTAGATCCAGGGTGGGGAATCTGCAACATCCTGGGCATAAAGTGCGGTCTTCCTTCTTTTTAGGTTGTATATATATTCATTTTATTTTCCATTAAAGATTTGCATTTTGCAATATATAAAACATTTTGTATGCGACCTTTATGGTGGGCTGTTTACTTCACTGTGACCTTCAACACATAAAAATCCTGATGTGGACAGCATATGACTTTCCCTACAGTCTGCAATTCATTTTCTCTTTCTTTCTTCCATAATTCATTAAATTGAGTTTAATTGCACAAAATAACACGGGTAATTATTTGCAATTACATTGGATCTGTAGTTTTATTTAAATTTTCGTTTTCATTTGGCGACTAGACAAACGTATTTTCAAAAGGGGTGTTGCAAAAAATGTGAAAAAAAAAAAAAAAAACTCTGAAATATCTCTAGAACGGTTTATCCTATAGCAATGGGGTTGATTTTATTCTTTTCGCCGTCAAAAATTACATATAAAACAAGCATTTAATTGATACATTTCAGCCTATTTAGTTTTTTATTTCAAGTTTTAGCGATTCCTGAGGCCATTTCGCAGAAAAGATTGGTACGATTCGGAAAAAAAGAACCTAATTCTAAACAGCACCGGGATAACCTGTAAAATGGTGCGAAATATGGATACATACATTGGTGGATACATGGATACATACATTGGTGGATACATGGATACATAAATGGTGGATACATACATTGCACAAACTGGCACAGAGACACACACGCAGACGTCAGTTTAAAAAAAGTTTTTCACTTTCTAGAGTGCTCGAAACTTCTAGATCCGATGCGGTTTTCGACATGAGTCCAATACTTTCCCTATACGGTACCATATACACTCTTTTGTAAAAAAAAACAACAACAAAGCACCATGAAGAAAGTGACTGTTTTTATTGAAATTAAATATGCGTACAGCTCATACACAGGTAATGAAATGATTACAAAATCAAGGCCGCAGGACTCATCAATGGTTAGCAATTGCACATTGAATTTTCAAATCAGTAATCGGTGAAACCCCCTTGGCGGCAATGCATGCTTGTATACGTCTAGGTAAGGAGTGATAAAGTTTACTAATGTCATCCTGCGATATATTCTGCCAGGCATTCCTCAATTGTTGCTCCAGATCTGCTACATTTCTGGGTGCCCGAATCTGGTGGCCTAGCATGTCCCATACATTCTCGATTGGCGAAAGGTCTGGTGACCTTGCTGGCCAAGGAACAGTATCAACAGCACGGAGACCGTCCTCAGATATGTGGCGTGGCATTATCTTGTTGGAAAATGGCCCCAGAATGAAGTGCCATGGAGGGTAACGCAAACGGACGCAGGAATTCATCAACATATCGTTGAGCTGTTAAAGTTGTAAGCAGGATGATTAGGGGAGGACTGCTGTCGTAAGAGATAGCACCCACACCATCACAGCAGGGGTAATAGCTGTGTGCCTATTGAAAACAAAGGTTGATTGGGACCGCTGGCCCTGGCGCCTCCACACACGTACCCGATGGTCATTTACTGAAAGACAAGCGTGATTCATCGCTGAGCACTATCGATGCGAGTCTGCTGGCAGCCTACGGCTACGACACCACTCCAAACGACTCTGTCGATGTTGTGGGGTTATGGGCAGACGCCTAAAAGGTCGCCGTGAGCGTAACCCCACCTCAGTCAAGCGCCGTGAGATGGTGGAAGGTATCACGGGTAGTATGGAAGAGGCTGTAGCACGTTGGATGGCGGACAATGATGCCGTTGGGCCAGTTCGAGCCTGTCGCACAATCATCCGATCTTGCCTCGCATTCGTGCACCTTGGCCTTCCAGAGCCTTCATTTCGCTGATGAGTTCCTTGCAGCAACCATTGGTGCCAGCACCTTTGCACAGCAGAGTCCGTTCGGCGCAGGTGGCGGCCTATTGCTCGGTATGACCAGCCAGCTTCACGCATCCTGACTATACGACCACGTTCGAACTCGTCTAATTGCTTATAAGGTCTTCGGTAACACCGTAACGACATTATTGGTTGTGTCTCCATGGAACTGCAACGCCGATAACGAGCCAAAGTTAAACCGTCCACATTTTTAACCTGTTTTATAGGATGTTAGTTGGGCAGTAGAAACGACCGAATTTAACACTCATTGGTCTTGCAAATTTAATTTGCATACTTGGTATAAAGCAATTTGCATGCGAAATTTCGAGATGATTGGATTATTTTTTAG
This sequence comes from Amaurobius ferox, assembly GCA_951213105.1. Classification (NCBI taxonomy): domain Eukaryota; kingdom Metazoa; phylum Arthropoda; class Arachnida; order Araneae; family Amaurobiidae; genus Amaurobius; species Amaurobius ferox. The sequence goes on along the minus strand of OX578142.1, from coordinate 25,447,611 downwards.
GGGTGCTTCGTTTTTTTTTTGGGGGGGGGGGGGGGCAAAAGAGTGTATTATAGGGAAAGTAAAAATGTTTCCCACCTCTAACTTACATGGTGAATGCTATTTATTCAGTATTAAATTTCAAAGGAGGTCGGTGGTGGTGTGTGGGTGTGTGTGGATGGGAAGGGGTGGGGGGCACTAAAGATTTCCACTTCAGGTTCAAAAATTTCTTTGATGATGAATGATATAGATTATGAATGATATAGATGATGAATGATAGAGATGATGAATGATATAGATGATGAATGATATAGATTCAGCACTGGATTGATTACAGAGGGGGTTGGGTTTCACTTAGGAGTTCCATTTCCGGTTCTGGAGATGACACTTATTGTTTTTCCGAAAATTTGTGTGACTGTACGAAACAAGTATGTAAACGAAAATAAAAGGAAATTAATAATTCCATCAAATATGAAGTGTATATACCATCTGCAATCATATGAAGGCTCCTTCATAAATTTATTGATATTTTATTGCAGCTTGTTGTCTCCGCTGCAATCAAATTACGCTCAAATTCCTTCGATTATTCATAAAAAAATATTTTAGTATTTTATTGAAAGTATTGGGGTATCTAATTACTGTTGACAGTAAGAATGATTAATTTTGAATGATCAACTGTTAAACGATCTTATAATGGTGACAGATCAACTTGCTGAAGTACGCTTTCATAGTCTTTGACAGGAAAAATTAAATTTTAAAATAATTAAAAGACTTTGTCGAATCCACTTCCACGATATGAGCTTGCAATTTCGTCCCCGTAGTTCAACGGTAGAGAGTCGGCTGGCCAGTTCGGAGATCCAGGGTTCGATTTCCGGTTGGGGCAGCATGGCTCTTTACAATGGTCCCGAACAAATCAACCCTGCAGGCTAGTGCAAAGATGTCGGAGGTTTGAAAGTGACCCTAGTACAGATTCAGTGGACTCTGGAAGATTGAACGCCGATTTTAAATTGAGAGGATCGCGATCACGCAGGATACTAACCTGGGTAAAAATAGTAGTAGGAAGAGGCTAACTTGAGGTAAAAATAGAAGGAGGTGATCAGTCAGATTGTCAGTTGCCCGCCAATCTGACATTAGAGGGTGGAGAATGCAGAGTCCACTTCGACGATAAGAGCTTGCAATTTCATCTCAGGAGCTTAACGGTAGAGCGTCGGCTGGCCAGCTCGGAGATTTAGGGTTCGATTCCCGGTGGAGGCAGCAAGGCTCTTTATAACTTTCAAGCACATTCTGGTATTATAATAGACTAGTATTTAAGGGACAGATCTTATTTTAAAACACTGGTACATAGGCCTCTCAAAGACAGGGAACTAACACTCGTAAAAAAAACTTTTTTTAATAAGTTTTATTTTGTTTAACAATGCATGGTTTTAAGCACCGAAAATAGTCGCTTTAATCAAAAATTAACTCAGTACAGTTCAATTTCTTAGATCAGGGTTCTCAACCTTTTCTTAAATGCGTGCCATCAATACCAAAATTCTAAATTTTCGGTATCACCAACCAAAAAATTTCTTGTATACAAATAGGAAGTCAAGACCACACACTTATGTAATTAAGTTATTGTGACATAATTTAATTTTGTTTCTAAAAATATAAAAATCTGATCTGGGCAGCACATGACTTTCCCTGCAGATTTATATTCACGTTCTCTTTATTTTAATTAAATTTAATTCACTTTTAATTCAATTTTCGTTCTCATTTGGTAACTGGACTTATTTTCAAAGGTGGCGTAGAGGAAATACGAAAAAACTAAAATATCTCGAGAACGGCTAGTCCTAGTGTATTGGGGTGGGTCTTATTCTTTTCATCGTTAAAAATTACGTATAAAACAAGCATTTAATGGATAAATTTGAGCATACGTAGTTTTTTAGTTTAGATTTTGACGATTTTTGCAGGTCATTTCGCAAGAAAAGGCAGGTTATTTTTTTCCGAATCGTACCAAAATCTAATTAGCACCAGGGTAATAATCCACAAGCAACTTATCAACCGATTTTTTGTGAAATTCGGTCCATTAGTTTTTCAGCTAGAGTGAATACAGGCAATTTTTGTGGGTTATTTCGAAAAAAAAAGGCGGGTTCTTTTATCTCGAATTGTACCCAAAACTAATCAGCACCAGAGTCGTCCACAAGGGACTTATCTACCAAATTTTATGAAATTCGGTCAATTAGTTTTTTAATTAGAGTGGATACAAAATCTGCACAGACAGACAGACACACAGACACACACACAGACGTCACGCTAAAAATGGTTTTATCGTATTCTAGAGGTCCCAAAACGTGTAGATCCGTTGAAAACTCGAGTTGCGAATTTCGGTATGATTCTAGTACTTTCCCTATACATTACCATGTATTGCAGGGAAAGTAATAAATAAAAATAGTAAATGTTAGCAAATACGATTAACCATATGATTAACAAACATCGTGATTATTGATTAACAAATTGGTTTAATGTGATGATTGTGCTTGTTTGATAGAAATTACTTTCTTTACATACGGTTCTATTTTATTTAATTTTGAACGTGAATTTAACTCCAAGTCTAGATTCATTGTACTATTTTTTAGTACAGTATTAAAGAAAATCCTGCTCACTTTAGTACGTTGAATTAAATGGTATTATAAATATAATTGCTCTTGATAAAAACAGACATAAGCTTTCTCCACTCCATGCTTAGAGTTGAGACAAAAGCGCATGATAACGTTGAAAATTAATATTACTGAAAATAATCACTACTTTTGTAACTAAATTTTTATACTATATATTGCACAAATTGTCTAGGTACCACCAGTCATCATATCGCGTACCGCTGGTTGAGAACCGCTGTCCTTAATTAAATTAAAAATGTGCAACGATTCAGCCTTTTAGGTCATCGAAAGGCTTTTGAAAGGTCTACGAAAACTCTATCTACTCTCTTTTTGTTTATCCCCAGAGGAGAAATTAAAAATCTGATGTGGGCAGCACATGACTTCCCCTGCAGACTCAAATTCATTTTTTGTATTTCTTTAATAATTCATTGAATTGAGTTTAATTGCACAAAATAACACTAAATTTGCATTTTTAATTCAATTTCTGTTTTTATTTGGTAATTAGACACTTTTCTAAAAGTGGCATAACTAAATGCGAAAAATCTCAAATATCTCGAGAATGGTTAGCCCTAGAGTAATAGAGGTGCTCTTATTATTTTCCTCATCAAAAATTACGTATAAAACAAGCATTTAATTGATATATTTGAACATACGTAGCTTTTTTTTAGATTTTACGATTTTTGAAGGCCATTTCGTAAAAATAGGCCGGTTGTTCTTTCCGAATAATACCAAAATCTAATCAGCACCAGAGTATCACCCAAGTAACTTATCTATAAAATTTCGTGAAATTTGGTCAATTAGTATTTTAGCTAGAGTGGATACATGAAATTTTTACGGGCTATTTCGCAAAAAAAGGCGGGTTTTGTTTTCACGAATCGTACCAAAAACTAATCAGCACCAGGGTCATACCCAAGTGACTTACCTACCAAATTTTATGAAATTCGGTTCATAAGTTTTTGAGTTAGAGTGGATACATACATTGCACAGACAGACACACAGACAGACACACACACACACAGACGTCACGCTAAAAATAGTTTTTTTGTATTCTAGATGTCTCGAAACGTGCAGATTCGTCGAAAACTTGAGTTGTGATATTCGGCATGATTCCAATACTTTCCCTATACATTACCATGTATTGCAGGTAAAGTAAAAATACAGCTCTGTTATGTCCTGTCTTGTAATCGATACTAAAAGCGTGAAAAGATTCAGACTTTTACGTCAGGAGGGCCTGGAAAACCTTTTTGAAAACCTCCTTCCTCCTTTCCCCGCCGGGAGGATTAATCGGAAATCCACATTCACTAGGGCTTGCCACGTGGACGATACTATAAATGCACAAAGATTCAATCGTCTCAGTCATCGGTGGGTTTTTGTAGGATCTGTAAAGACTTTTCGAAAACTCCCCCATTTTCTCCACCCTCGGGGAGGAGTCAAAAATCCAGCTTCTTTAGGTTCTGACCCGTGGTTGATACTACAAGTGTGCAAATATTCAGTCACCTATGTCACTATAGGGATTTTATAGGTCTGAAAGACGTTAGATTAATTATTATATAGATTTAGCAAAATGATTACTTTTTACTTTCTATATAATAACATAGTGTATGTAAAACGAAAGTATTGTGTAGGTAATAATAAAATGGTATAGAATCACGTCAACTAATTAATACTTTAAAATTAAAGACAACCAAAAAATAGGTTTAAAAATCACACCATATTAAACAAATGGGATCTGTTGGTCCAAATGGAAAGTTTATTAGAATGACGTTTCCTTAAATCATTGCGGACATGGGCAAAAAGAACATGCATATAATCAACAAGAAAGATCAATCATGCATAAAGCATTGATTATGAAACACTTTCCAACTGAAATGCAATGCAATTTAAACATCTCTAAAATGCGATACATTCAGCGGTAATATTTTTTAAATTATCACAATACTACAATAATTTATTATATTTTAAAACTTAAAACTTCATCAAAAAAATGAACTTCATTCAAATGACGTCATTGATATATAAATTGCCTGGCTCTCTATGAAAAAGCAGTAAATATTTCATTCATGCACTTTTTTCCATTCCTTTCATTCATCACAATACTACAATGATTTATTTTACTTAAAAACTTAAAGCCATGGAGGTAAAAGTAATTTAACTCTATGCTTAAAACTTCATCGAAAAAGTCTGCTATAAAATCGTCTGTGTCTCTATAAAAAATCAATGAATGTTTCATTCATATCAGCTATATTGCAAACTCCAGAGCTAAATAATTTTGCATTAAAGAAATTCAGCAATTCTTATACACCGCATCTTACGAGCGCGGTAGCTCATTGGTTAGCGCGCTGGAGTTGCACTCGGTAGGCCCGGGTTCGATTCCAGCCACTGCCAAAACTGCCGCCGTGTTCATGCGGAGTACGATCACGTTAAACATGTGGGTCCGAACGTCCTTCCGAGAGGTTGGTGGTAGGGGAAGGAGGGTACGGTCCCTGTGGATGCCTCCCCCACTGGGTTCCGGTCTAAATTGGGTGGCACTTCCCGACCGTCCAAACAGTTACCTTACACCTTTCTGGTAGGTCGGACGGTCTGGGTTTCAACAACAACAACATCGCCTCTTACATCTTGATGTGTTTACATTCTCCATAAGTGAAAATTATGCTTCGTTATAGAAGCAATCACAGTTTGATGATCAGTTGAACTCAAATATATTCTAATTGCGTTGTTTCAGAATATAAATGCACAGAAATTAAGCAAAAATAAAGCGCTTTTAGGACGGATACAACACTAAATATATATTACAAAGAACTTCAAAAATTACGATTTTGATACAAGATGGATGCTATATTTTATTTTGAAGTGGATCACGTGATCTCTTCATATGAAATGGGTGTCATTATTATTTTAATTTTTATTTTAAAAAACTATCGAAAATATTTTGCTGAAATTTTTTTTATATTTTTATGGGATAACTTGAATATTTCCTAAAACTTTCGCAGTAATTTGTGAATTTTAAATTCGCTCAAAAAATGTTTGAAAAATTAGGTCCCATAGTGTTCAATGTATTTCATTGCTTCAACTCGGGTTCAATCCAAAACTAATTGGGTGATATTATTCATTTATATTTCCATAGGTCCCCCAGACTGTCTGAACAACATACTAAAATTTCATTTTGATAAAATCATTTTTACGGCAGTTATCATGTGAACGGACGGACAGACAGACATACAGACAGAATGAACAATATCGTAAACACTTTTCAACTATGTTGTAAAGTGTTAAAAATAAATCAGCAATGGCGGGATAGGAACAAGAAGTGAATTCTTCATGTCAAAAATAACAAGGCTATTCACAGAAATTAATATTGCTACTTAAACCACGGATTTTTGTATGTCATGAAAAGGAGATTTTAATAAAAGGCTTTTGAGCCTCTCTCTCTCTCTCTCTATTTTTGGGTCTCTTTAATTTTAAAGTATTGTGTAGGGTTAGAAAATATCCGAATCTTTTTAACAGATTTCCCTGTTTTGAGCGTACCTGAATGCAAATAAATCATTGTTTTTCTTTATACCTGTTTGATTCTGTGCAATTGGTATGGTTATTTCAATCGGTAACCACAAGAATCTAATTGATTTTTAAGGTCATCGAGCCATGATCAGTAGATATTGAATATTTTTGATTTGAAATCAAATTAAAAAAAAATATGCTCACTTTTTTCAATTGAATGAGTGCTTTCGAGATATCTTAATTTTCTGCATAGATCGCTATCGTTCGAAAAAATAAAGCGATTTTATCGAAATTCGAAAACATATTTTAATTGGCAATTATAACAGATCTATTGAATTTCGTCGAGATCGAATCATAAGAAGACTGTAATTTTGTATTCACAATATCGAAATTTTTCAGTTTGTAAACCAGGTCATGTACTGGACCCATTAAATATTTTTAATTGGAATTTAAAGGACTCTAAATACAAGGGCTATAAATGGTCTGTTGCGTCTGGTGGTGAATTTATGTATGTGATTATTTCCTCGATATTATTCATCAATTTAAATTAAATTTGGCTTGACAGCTTGTGTTGTGACACGAAAAAGAAAACAAAGGCTGGATTCATTTTATTTTAAACTCTGGCCATGTCAAGCTTAGAATGCTAGACGCGCATGCGCATTTTGTTTAAAACTATTCAACTGATTGAAACAATCTATAGCTGAAAGATAGTATGCTACATGTATATGGAAATAACTTCTTGTTTTTTAAATCTGCTCGTGTTCTACGAAACAAGAGTATGAGGATTCGCAATCTAATAATTGTTTTAGTTTTACTCGATTTACACCAAAATAAGTATACTAAAACCATTTAATATAAGCTATTTCAAAATCACACGAGAATTACTGTATCATTAAAGCGTCGTTCTAAAGCTGCGCGTGAGTATTTGGAAATACTACATATTATCCTATAAGCATTAAATTTTATATATTAAGTGTAACATGTAAGAAAAAGTGAATACCACTTTAGTTTCGGTGAAAAAGTTTTGCATCGAAATAATTTGCGGAGATATTACAAGAGACAGACAAATGGATAGAATGCTAAAAGTTTATTCTCAATCACCATGTTGAAAACGTAGAAAATTTTCAATTTAGTTGACTTGCGTTTCCGTCATGGAAACAATACTTTCCTTCAAATCTTGCCCCACCCCCCACCCCCAGAGTTTGGACTGGATCCCCCACCAATTATAATTTCTTACATATTTATTTCACAATTTTTTTATTTTCTCTTAGGATTTTTTATATCTCTGGGATCCCATATATGGCCGGGTTTCTAGGTATTGTAGTTCTTTCCCCGATTCCCTTCAACGAGAGAAGTCAAACTGGTCCATAAGTAAAATTACAAGAATCTACATTAAAATCCACAACACATATACGGCATCACTTAAAACCGAAGACCATAGAATTACATAATACTCCGGAGTACTAAAGTGCTGAGTTTTTACAAACACTAAAATGCTCCCTAACACTGAGTTTCGGAGCTTTACTTTATCTATATAATAGACGCCGAACGTGTTCTTGCCTTTCCAGATTCTCCAGAAGTCCCCCGGAGACCCAGAAAGCTGAATCTTTGAATCTAGTATCTCGATCATACGGACAGAACCTAACATAACCCAATTTTCTGTTCCCCTTCGTCAGGGGAAAAAAAAAAGTTTTATTTTTTTAAAGTTTTTTCAAACCTTTCTGAAGACTCTTAGTGGTTAGACGGTTGAGCTTTTGCCCTCTTATAGTATCGTATTAAAATGTTGCAATTAGAATGTTAATTTCCTCGTTTTTATTAGGCTTAAATAAGCTCTTAAACAAGCTTAATTTCTAATACACTTAAACATTTTTAAGAACGTTAATTTTCTTGTCTTTGTCAGGTTTAAACTTATTTAAATAGTTGTCACTTGATTTTTTAAGAATGTTAATTTCCCTGTCTTGGTCAGGCTTGAATAAAACTTATTAAAAGTTGTTGTTGTTGTTGTTGTGGTTGTTGAGACCCAGACCGTCCGACCTACCAGAAAGTTGCGTTATTAAAAGTTGTGTTAATTAATTTAATAATGCTAATTTCTCTTTATCAGACTTAAATAAAACTAAAAATATGCAACTTAATTGTTTTAAAAATGTTAGTTTCCCTGTCTTTGTTAAGCTTAAATAAAATTTATTAAAACACTTGTAACTGAAGTTATTAAGAATGTTAATTTTCTTTTGTCACGCTTAAATAAAACTTATTAAAAAGATAACAACTTAAGTTTCTAAGAATGTAATTTCCATGTCTTTTTCAGGCTTAAATAAAACTTATTAAAAGTTGCATCATGATTTTTTTAAAATGTTGAAATTCCTGCCTTTGTCAGCCCTAAATTTATTTAAAAAGTTGTAATTTGATTTTTTAAGAATGTTAATTTCCCTGTTTTTGTAAGACCTAAAACTTATTAAAAATGTCGCAACCTTATTTTTCAAGAATGTTACTTTTCTTGTCTTTGTCAGATTTAAAAGTTGGTGTATAATTTCCTTTTGTTCTTTATTTGGAAAATTATTTTTAAATGCTTTGTGCGAGTCTATAAGCTCACAAGCATTGAACTGCGAATGGGAAGCAAGCTTTAAAATATAGTTGTAAGTTTCGCCCCAATTAATCCGAACATGTTGAAAAAAATGAACAACTGCACTGAAACAAGCTCTATTTTAAGCCAAAAGAAGAGCAACTGGTATATTGAAAAATAAATCGCAGGTGGAACACCTTGACATGGTGCAAGCCATAGAAGTTGTGATTGGAATTAAAATTGTTTTTGTTAGGGTGAGAAAAGTAGCCATTTTACCTGATTGAAAAATATTGCGCGTGAGAAGCTCGAATTGATTTTCTCATGCGATAATGCTCAACACGAAATATGTCCCACAGCTAGCTAGCTGTTGATTCTTTAAAATCCGGTTAAATAAATACGCCGTTCAGCGAATGTACTGATTAGCCCTCCGAGTAAAAGGATGAATAATACACCATATTATTTATAAAAATCTATATAATATGGATTGAACTGACTGACTGACCGAGTGAGGGGTGATGTATTGTAATAATCGAGCAATTATATAATAGCTTGAATCTTGGTTTTGGTGGTGTCACTCGATTCGTCTCAGCTTTTAAACTAAGAAGAAAATCTAAAATTCCATAAATACGAATTCGGGGCAACGGTGCAGATAAATAATAAAAAGTCTAAAAACCAAGTTGCTTAATTATCTAGTACTTCTACTCTAGCTAGAATCTTGATTTTGCTCTCATTTGATCCGCCTTGGCTTCTAGGTCAACGAAAAAATCTAATATTTTCAAAGTTCGAATTAGGGGTGATGATGCAAAGGAATAATTGAAACACTCAAGGCTACTTTTCAAAATGATTGAGTATTCCCACTTGAGTCAGAATCTTACTTTATTATCTCATTCTATCCGGCCCAGTTTCCAGATCAAGGAATAAATCGAAGATGCCAAAAAATTTGAATTAGAAGTGACGATATAAAGGAATTACAAAAAAAAAAAAAAAAAAAAAAAACTTACACCACTTTGCTTCTTAAAAACAGTAAATACACAATTTTATATCCTTTTGCTGCCAACAATGAAAACTGGTTACCAATAATGTATAAGGGCTACATTTATTGACCACTAGCCAAGGTGAAATGGCTAATTCGAAATAAGCTCAAATTGTTGCTCAAAACGCAAAGAGGTTTAGAAAGCTAACTATAAAATAGCATATTACACAAAAATCTGATGTGGACAGCACATGACTTTCCTTTCATAATTCAGTGAATTTACTTATATGAAGAAATGATGTATAAGATCTACGACACAATGTTTTTGACGTTGAATTGTACATGTGACGTTTTTCCGGATGACAACATGTAAAACTATTTCGAAGTACCCAATTAACTTATATCGCCTTTGTTATTTCTTCTTTTTGTAAATAATATTCCCAGGGTGCTTCATTTTTCGCGGTGTTTTCTTTAAGCTGATAACCGACCTTAAACTTTATAGGTAGAAAGCCCAGACCACACGACCAACCCGAAGGCTTATGGTTGCTGCTTGTGTGGCCGGTAAACTTTATAGGTGTATTAATTTTATTGATGATTGCCTTAAATTACTATTTGATTTGAAAATAAAAGTTAAAAAAAAGTTAAATATTGCTGAATGCAAAATTATCAGTTGCACTCCTAGTCATACTGAAATGATTTATCAGTACTATATTAATTTTGAATTGCTGACTCGTGTTACTAGTTTCAACGACTTGGGTCTTTTTTTTATTCGGAGTTTAATATTCATATTCAAAATGTTGTTTCTAGAGCTTATAAATTATACATTTAGTTTTATTATTTAGGAAAATTAGGGTCCAATTCCATAATAAGAGCTTGCAATTGGCTCAACAGTAGAACGTCAGCGGTTAGTACGAAGATCTGTAGTTCGACTTCCGGTTGGGGCAGCAAAGTTCTTTACAAGGGTCACTCTTAATAAGGGCCACTCTTTAAGGGCCACGTTCTTTAAGAGGGATTCTCGCCAATATTAATATTTCACCAATTATTTCAATAAAATAAGCGACAAGTAGTACTAAACAGATGTTGTTAATTGCGGCAAGAATTTGCTTTTAAAATTACACAAGTACAACCAGATATACAGAGTTCCTAGGAAAGTCCCAATGACGTTGTAAGGAAAGGCCCATGAGTGTATACGTTAGATAAAATGACCATGACCACCTATAGTAAAGTGGCCATGCCCGTTCGAATATAAGTGATTGCAGAGCCCGTAACAGAGAATTAAAAAAGCTAGGATAACGAAATCAGTCTAGCTATGGGCTTAGATTTGGCACGACCAGTGGGGAATTTTCTAACACTGTTTCAAGAAAGGCTCAGGATTAATTTTATAGAGTCGGCTCTGACCAGGTCAAACATATTTAATTTTGAGAAACTTTTAAATTAATTTTAATAGAATATATTAAATTTTTGGGTTAAGCTATGTAAAGATAAATGCTTAAAAAATTATTCTAATTTTTTGTACACAATTTCCACAAATTCCTGTTTTTAAACACATTTGAATGCAAATCATTCTTATCTAGACCGCGCCGAGACACAATGGTTTTTACTCCGCTCCGGGCTCGGGTTTCGCACTTGTAAATTTCTTCGGAGCCCGGACCAGATTTAAGCGCTGGCACTGTCGGGTCGGGCAGGGTGAAGGTTTCGGCCCATGCATATTTCTATTCTGTGTAACCAAATTACCAGGGCCTGTAAAATTGCGAAATAACTGGTCGGAATAAAGTTCGAATGAATCAATCGGACTTTTGATTCTCGGCTTAGTGATTGCTTCTGACGTGGTTTTTCTCGGCTTTCTGCGGGCGGCCAACCGTTCGTTGATCTTTCTCGATTTATCATGCGATTGTAGGATCAGGTTACCTTCTATTACATCACGTCTTGTACCTGCAATCGACACCTCGCGTTTAAAACAAAAGGAGCTCAACCAGTGCGAGAATTCGTCCGTCCGCTGAACTTGAATGGGCAAGCGAGGCAGAATACTAAGTAGAAGGATTAAGTTCCGCGAAGTGGAGGATTGGGAAAATGCGTAATTTAGTTTCAACTTTTTATCATTTTGAATTCAGACCAAGGCTACTATAACATGCAACAGCTACTTTAAAAATAATTGAGGATTTAGGTACAGCTTTTTAGGTTCAGCTGCGGTAATAAAAAAACCAACTTCTCTTCGTTATCCGTGCGCCGTTTATAGTATAACAAATTTAAATAAACCATTCGATAGTAAAAATCGCCTTCTACAAATTCATACGCTTAAAATTTGCAAAAGGGGCCCTCTTCATATTTAAATGCGCACTAACTTTAAAATTTTCAGGGACAACGCCATATTTTGACGCCATATTTCGAATCTATATTAAAATGTAACCTGGGATATCAAGTTTCAAGTGATTTTGTTCAAGAGTTGCAGGATTGTGAGAATGTAAGGATTTTTGCTTCTCATGTTACATTAGTTTCCTAGACTTTTATTCACATCTTCCAAAATAATCTTTTAACTCGAAAAAAATATTAATAGCAACTTCGATATATTTTAATCTTAATCGAGTTAGAAGGATTTTTTATATAACTATGCAAAATTTCAGGTCTTTCCTCAAGCAGTTTTTGCCTATGTTTAAATTTTCATTATTACAATGATTTTTGGAAGTATCCTTTAGTTGCGAAATGAAATAGCTAACTCGAAAAATTACATGTCAGAAAAAATTTGGTAACTTACCCTTTATTTTACTATAACGGACATTGTTTCTCACCCAGTTACTATGAAAATTTGTAGAAAAAGTGTAATATAGATAAAACCTAATAACTAGCCGATGTGGTGGCCGAGCGGTCAAAGAGGCAGACGTTTCCTCGTGATGGCTCGGCTGCCAGATTGGGGGTTCGAGTCCCGCCTGCGGGCATGGATGTTGTAATGTCTTATTTGGGGCAGAAGTCAGACTTCTACCTTCGGGTGCCCCGGGTCATTAGACTAAACAGAAGCAGTGCACTCATTCTTCCTTAATTGTAATGTTAGGGACATGGCAACAACAACAACAACCTAATAATTAACTTAATTCTGCAAATTTAAATATTACCTTGAATCGAAGAAATTGCAGAGAATATTGAAAATTAAAAAAGGTACATTGATTTTTTTTTAATGCTAAATCATTAAACTACTTAGTAATCAATGAAATGATTATTTCGGATAATATAAATAAATGTTTGGAAAACTAATTTGAATTTTAGAAATTTTAGATCTAATAATTAGCGTAATTCTGCAACATTTTTAAACATTACCTATGCTTATATGATTCATCAAAGAAATTAGAGAGAATAAAGAGTTAAAATTTTAGATATTCATATAAAAGTCCTTCTGAATATGTGTACACCAAATATATAAAATGTTCATATTCATATTTTTTTTCAAATATTAATTTCATTATTCATATTGCGTACGAGAATCAATATTGAAAATTAAAAAATACATTAAGTTTTTTATTGCTAACGCATTAAATGACTTAGTAATCAATGAAATGATTATTTGGAATGATATGAATAAAAGTGTGGAACACTAATTTAACATTCTCAAAATTTCAGATACACATAATTCATAAACGATCGCGCCGAAACACTGCAAACGGCATCACTAGGGGGTGGGGGTTAATTTTTTGACCCGCTTTATTATAACAGTTCTGATCAAGTAGCAATAATATCTTAATTTTGCCGTTTTAAACATGGAGATGATTGCTGAATCATCATCTTCATATTTAAAACCGATATATCTCGAATATATATCGTATATGTATATCGTATATATATATCGTATAACGAAATTAACTTTATAAAAATTAATATTTGCACTAATTTGAGGATGCAGAATTTGTTTATGAAATCAAAATTGAGTCTTGCTATTACAAGTTTCGCGCAATTTGATATGAAGATGGCCTCTTATGCAAATTTTTTGCATATGCATTTGTGGACGATGTTCTTCCTTATCGAATGATATCTTTGACTTTACGGTGAACGATGGCAGAACAATGAGGGGTAGTTCATTTCTTTTCCACAGCTTTACATTATCTAAGTACGTAAAGTAAGAAATTGTAAAAGGAGGTCCCAGTTTGAAAGCATGACGAAAAATTATACCCTTGGAACCACTTAAAGATACACGAAACTGAAATAAAAATCTAATGTATGCATCACTTGACTTACTCTACCGGATAAACACACTTTGATATAATAAAAGAAAATCTAATATGGGTAGCATACAACTTTTCCTATATAATACAATGAATTTACTTCATTCATACAATGAAATGAAGGATGTATAAGATCTATGACACAATGTTTTTAATGCTGAATTGTTCATTTGGCGGTTTTCTGAAGGAAAACATGTAAAACTATTTCGAAGTACCCAATTAACGCAATTCTAAATTGACAATTATCAATATTGATAGCATTCGCAATAAGCAATAGAGTCCAGATATTAAAATATTTTAATAATAAATTCATCAATATGACGTCATTTTCGTTAACTGAGCGTCATTTTTGTAAATTTAGCGATATTTTCGTCAATATAGGGAGAAATGTCGTCTAGTTGGCGATGTGTCGCCGAATTAGTCAGAGATGAACACTTATATAAATGACTGCGTCAAAATACAAAACTATTACACAAAAGTATCTTCGGGGCCAACGGCCGTACCGTGCTGAAAACACCGGTTCTCGTTAGATCACCGAAGTCAAGAAGCATCGAGCGCGGTTAGTACTTGGTGGGTGACCACCTCGGAACACCGCGTGCTGTTGGCCATCTCGGGTGCGGTATCCCCGTAGTTTGCGCGCTAGATTTGCACGCTACCACAAATGCCGCCGTGTTCATGCGGAGTACGATCACGTTAAACATGTGGGTCCGTAAGTCCTTCCGAGAGGTTGGTGGTAGGGGAAGGAGGGTACGGTCCCTGTGGTTGCCTCCCCCCCTGGGTTCCGGTCTAAACTGGGTGGCACTTCCCGGCCGTCCATACAGTTACCTTACACCTTTCTGGTAGGTCGGACGGTCTGGGTCTCAACAACAACAAAAGTATCTTCTGCTACCATAAGCCTTCGGGTTGGTCGTGTGGTCTGGTCTTTCTACAAAAGTATCTTCTCTCGAAAATGGAACGAACTGAATCCACAAGAAGGATGCTAACAAATTTATCGCATAATATTATATATGATAAGTGCACATATTTCACAATATAGTTAACACTTTTTATAATTTTATGTGATTTTTTTTTTATAAATTTATTTTTAAAAGTGCAATATCTAGAGAACGGTTCATGCTAGCGTTTTAAACCTTATGTAATGTTTATTAGGAAACGATTGACACAAGAAATAATTATTTATGTAACGTTTTTGAAGGTTCTAATTTTCTGATGATATTTTCGAAGTTTCATTCGAAAATTTGGGTTCCGTTTAAAATCAAAGGCTTCCAGTATTCACTGATTGTAATTTTTGTACCAAATTTCGTTCGAAACGCTCCATTCGTTCGTGAGATATCATCTGCACAGAGTCACACACACCACACACACCACCACCACCACCACCACCACCATCACCACCTAAAAATGATCGATTCGAATTCAGGGATGTTTGAAGCGTGCTTTTTTGCAACATTTGCAACAAAATTAACTTTATTCAAATGACATCATCCAAAGTATAATTTGCGAATTGCTTACGATGCTTTTGCCGTTAATATTTCGTCACAATTGTAATATTTCATTATTTTTTTGTCTCATGTTAAATTAGTTCCCTGAAATTGTTGTAATTATGAAGAACCATTTCAGTTTATAAATCGTCTGCCTCTCTATGTAAAACAAATGGATATTTCATTCATATCACTTATATTCCAGACTCTAGAGCTAAATCATTTTGCTTGAAAAAAAATTCAGCAATTCTTATACAGCCCACCTTACAATAGCTTGATTTGTTTACATTCTGTATGCTATAGTTTAGATTTAAAATTAGGCTTCGTTGTGGGAATAATAAAAGTTTAGTGACCATTTAAAATAAAAAATATTGTAATTGCGTTTGCACAGGATTTAGATATATAGATAATACGTAAACAAAAGGCAGTTTTACGATAGATGTAACGCTAAATATAAATTTAAACGATATTTAAACATTACATAGAGGGAACAAATGGAAGCTATATTTTATTTTGCAACGAGTCATGTGATCTCTTCATGTAATATGGGTCGAAAACCCAGGCCGTCCGACTCATCCGAAGATATAGAGCAGCAAAAATGGGCGGCCGGGAAACTTCATATAATATGGGTGTAATTATCATTTCAATTTTTATTTAAAAACTACCCAACATATTTTACTGAAATTTTTTTACACATTTTATGTGATAATTTGAATATTTCCTAAAAATTTCGAAGCAATTTATGAATTTTAACACCGCTTAAAAATGCTTAAAAAATTAAGCTCCATGGGGTCCAATGTATTTCATTTTTTCAATCCGAGTTAAATGCCAAACTAATTTTGTGATATTATTAATTTTCATTCCCTAACATCCCGAAGTTCGTCACAAAAACATACTAAAATGTTATTTCGATAAAGTAATTGTTATGACAGCTATCGTGCGAACGGACAGACATACAGACAGAATGACCAAAGTTATAAACACTTTCAACTATATTAAAAATCAATATCTCAAGAACGGTTATCGTTCTGTAAGTTCTATCATTCGCTTTTAAATAGAAATTATATATTAAAGGGCTATTTTCGCAATACATCTTAACATAATTATGTTTTTTCTATAATTTTTATCTTTCGAAAACAAATGTTCGATTACTTGGAGGTGTTCTTTTGATTTGATTTTCGGAGTGAGCGGATTCTTAATTGTACGACCATTTATTTTTCGAAAATCAAAAAGGTCGCCAAAAGAAAGTTATGTTGAAAATATTAAGCAAATTAATATTTTATATATCATGTTTTATTTAAACGTGAATGGCATCATATATAAGACGGTAACGTGCACCGTTCTCAAGATATTGCACATTTTGGATCTTTGGGGGAAAAAATGATAAAAAATTAAATATACTTATTATTAACAAATAAGTGAATTATTCGTGAACATTTTTAACCAAAAATATACTAAAAATATACTCCTTATTACTTATAAATCATCAGGAGTCCCTCCACAGAGATCCATTCTGTTCCAGTATTAAAATTGTACAGTATAGGTAGTACTCAATTGCTCGTCGTGTGCAATGTTCATTTATAAAACGTTTACAATAAAACCTTCTTAATGAACACTTTCTAATAATGGAGACTTTCAGTTAATGGACATTAATTTTAATTTCCGTTTACATGTATATCTGGTTCTGTGTATTTATCTTTATGGCAGACCCTACAAATAATGAACAGTGGTTTTGATCGATAAAAATGCATTTGCTGAAACATGTTTTTAATATCACTTTAATCACGCATTATAAACATGTATTTCAATCACAACTCTATTGCTAATGAAATGAAGAGAAAACTAAAAATATTCATTTAGTGATCATTTTGAGAATGGCCACGAAAGTATTTTTAGCAACGGTCAAATGATCGGGGTACGTAAAGGCTTGAAATGAGTCTGAAAGTTGCCATGAAGTTTTATAGCATAACCTGTCATAAATGTTTAATAAACTGTGAAGCATGTTTGCCTAATAAAAATCCTAAATCACACTTTTTCCCACATAGAAACACATGAGCAACTTTCTGAAACACTTATTACACAAAAATTAGTTTTAGGCTTTCGAACTACAAGTTTATTTCCTGTATTGGCATTTAAGGTTTTAAAATTTCCTCATAAGTAAACTTCGGCCAATTGATATTTGAAGAATATTGAGAACTAGATATTTTCTATCGCAATCCCACCCCCCTATTTTTATTCTGGCGACGCCCCTGATTTTCACCCTCTTATACACAAGTCAAGAATCTATTTTGGAGCTGACAGAATATATAGAATTCGAGCACAAAATCTATAGGTAATGTGCGGTTTTATTTTACCGCTTTAGAGTTCAAGTTAGATTTTATCTTTCACCTTAAAGGCTAATCTTAGATCAAAATTTTCCCGATTCTCATTCTTTGCATTTAAAAGAAACTTATGAGCTATTCACAACAGCATAATTAACTTCGTAATTACAATGACCTCCAGCAAAAGAGAAAGACTGACATTTTTTTATATTTTTCTCTGGCTATTTTCCACGGACGGTTGAAACCTAAATTTGCATTTGTGTTTTCCAAGTCGTCTCAGTAAGTATGCCAGCCTTCCCGAAAGTTTCGATTCGGCACAGGCGTTGCCCTGATTTGTATTTTTAATCTGGAAATAAGGCCTAATTACTCAGGCGCGATGCTTTTTGGCAAAATTTCCTGAACGCATAAAACACGTTCTGCTTTCTGCAAAGATTCTCATAAAACATCTGTGAACTAGAAAAGAGGCGGACACGTACGGGTTAACTCCAAATGGCAGGCTGGAAGGGAATCTTGACATCTTGATCCTCTTATAAAGTTCATCTTGTGATTGTGCCAGAGGTCTGCAACCTGTTGTTTGTCAGCTCCTTAGTGCTCATGATACTGGATTTGGTGCTCTTTTAATAGGTAGCAAAATTTTTGTTATACTATTGTTTTTTGGAAAAATTTTGCCTTCAAACATCTATTTCTTAGGATCGCTTATAGACAGAGCCTAGAAGATGATGAATGATATGGGTTCAGTATCAAAGTTTGGACGGAGTGGAGGGGTTACTAAAGATTACCATCACTAGTTCTCTTTCCATTTCCGGTTCAAAAATTTCCATTTTACTTCAAATATCTATTTCTAAGGATTCACTATGCAACTTAAACGATAACTGATATGGATTCACCATCAAATTCTGGAGGGGGTTGGGTGGTTCATTTAGAATTTTCACTTCTGGTTTCTTTTCAACCTCCGGTTCAAATAATTGTTTTCAAATACCTATTTCTCAGAATTAGTTATACATAGAGTTTACATAATGACTCATATGGATCCATCATTAAATTTTAAAGGGGGTTAAGGGACTCACTAAGGACTTCCACTTCCGATTCTGGCGTTGTTCAAAAATTTTCATTTTTTTTAAACATCAATTTCTCGGAATCTGTAGATATAGTTTAGTAGATAACTGATATAGATTCAGTATCACATTCTGTGGGCAATTTATTAAGGACTTCCTCTTCTAATGCGATTTCCCCTTATAGTCCGAAATATTTCTTGAAATGTTTTTTTTCAATATTGCCTATAGATAGAGCTTAAAGTGTGACTGATATGAATTCGGTATTAAATTCCAGAGGAGGTTGGGACGTTCATTCAGAATTTCCGCTTCCGGCTTTGGTGATAACACTTTCGATTTTTCGGACAATTTATATGTCTGCATGAAATATGCATATAAAAGAAAATAAAAATGTTAAATAGTTGCTTCAAAAATGAAATGTACACATCATTTGCAGGGATGTAAATGTTTCTTCATAAATGTCTTGTATTGAACTTGCGTTTGCGAATATTTGGAATGAATGTTCAGTTTCAACATTTTATGAAAATTTCGATTTAAATACAAATTTTATTAAATAGATAGTCTTACGAATTTTTAGTTAATTGATATCTTTAAAAAACAAATTTAAAATTGTGTTAACATTGCAAGGTCGTATGGCGTCAATAAGTTTTAAATGCAAAAATTACATATTAATTCAGTAACTGATTTAGCTTTTTGTCTAAATCCAATATTTATAATCAAGATTAAGCAAGGGGGGGGGGGGGCACTCAGAGGACTCGAGTTCGAGCTCCGGCTCTGCCCAATCTGTCCCTGTGTTTAAGTGGAGTACGGGAACGTTAAATATGTGAGTTCGTAAGTCCTTCTGAAAGGTTGGTGGTAAGGAAAGGACGGTACTATCCTTGTGGATTCCGCCCCCACTGGGTTTCGGTCTAAATTGGGAGGTAGTTTTCGGCCGTCGAGTAGGTTGGACGGTCTGTGTCGAAGAAGAAGAAGATTTAACAAGATTCATTTCTATTTAAACTTTGCAGTATTATCTACACTGAAAATCGCTCATTAATCACACAATTTGCGTGTATAATTTTCACAATAGCATTTATGATTGTATTATTTAGTCTTCATCGATGTTGTGCCGAGATTGTACAATGAATAACTACTACATAGAAAGGCTCTTCACCTATCATGCTTGGTGAAAAATTCAGCGATAATTTGGCGATAATTTGGTGCCTTTGGTTACAAATCTGAAGAAGAAGTTGGCGCAGCATTGCCAATTTTGCGAGTTTGGGTACATTCCCCCTGATTAATTCAATATCTTTGATAATGAATTATCTTTGATAAATGCTGTTGCTTTGTGGGAATTATTAATTTAATATTATTGATTCAAAGAGAGGGAATCCTATACATACATAATTTTGTGCATCTCATCATATCATGGATTTAACATATAGTTATGTATAGGTTGGATTTATTTCTGATACAATCGAAAACTTTTGGTATATTTTTAATATTTAAATTATCAAAATTTTATATAAAAATGTTTGGGCCGCAGTTGAAGTTCCCTAAGTTAAAACAGTCTAAAAATTGCGAAAGTCCAAATACAACTTTTAATTATTATACAAAATCAACTATTTCCAAAAAATATTCAGTAGTTACTGGCTGGAAAAATTTAATACTGCGTTGATACTCATTTCAAGAATTTAACACGGTTGGGGTGATCTCTGTAAGAATTTAATATAGTGCTGGTACTCTTTTTGAAAAGAACATTTCAGTAATATTATTGAAATTGTCACATTTCATACATCTATTTTAAAAAACTTCAAATACGCAATTGTAAACGCTGTATTCCCTAAATTCAATTAAACTCTTACGTGATTTAAAATATACAATGCACTTTAATTACAGAATTGAAGTTATAACAGTAATAACATTTATTAAATAGAAAAATACGGAACGGCGTGCAGGGCCACTCATACAAATTGTGGGCTCTCCTGCTTACATTTATCACGGCTTCCCTTTCTTCCATATTTGATTTTCCTTTTTTTTTTTGTGAATCTTCATGTCTCCCCCTCCTTCAAGAAAGAATATAAAAGGGGTACGGGCCCTTTTGGTGTCCTCGCTCGAGTGGTATTAATCCCCTTATGAGCGACTGTGTTGGGTGTACAAATGATAGATATTATCAGTCTGGAAGTACAATTGATAGAAATGGATGTGTGGACAACCGCTGGTTCAGAGGGTTAGCGGGTGAATAAAGATTTGAGCGTAGAAAATGAACTTTTAATAAAAATAATTAAATTAAAATTAAATTATACATTTTTATAACAATGTATTTAATCATTTAATTAAAATATTTTCGTTAAATTTTAATTACAGAGAGTCGAAGTTGTAACAGTTACAATATTTATGAAATGGAAAATCATGGAAGACAGGGGTACAAATGACAGACATTGACAGTCAGGGAACAATGGAAATAAATGGACAGTTAGAGTATGTGGGTGAGTAAAGGTTGGGAACCGCTGATGTACCTGGAATACATACCTTCGTATATCAGAGCAGCGTGACTTGTCCTCACCGGCTGTGCAAACATGCGTGAAGGTAAACTCAGCTGTCAAGGTCCTTGCGAACCTATTCAACTAATGGTAATAATTTTCTTCCTACGTAATCGAATAGAAATTATTCAAACTTCGCTACGTGAACAACATTTTACGCGTTGGATTATATGGCGGTACATCTTCAAGGATACATTCGGCTAGTAGATAGTTTGAAGTTTCCGTTGAACGAAGTTCTCGCGGCTGTTTTAGATACTATCACGGAAAAACACGCAACAGATACACGAGAAAAACACGCAACAGATTTTTAATTTGATGTATGATTGGATTCCTGTGTAAGTCATAGGCTGTCTTTGAACACTTTGAAAACATTCGTTTGGGGATAGAACTAGTGGAGATCTAATTATGTGCTGTGGCGTAGACAAAGGGAAGGTTGTAGTACCGTAGGCAGGGGTTGGAGGTTGGAGGGTCATAACCCCCATTTTTGCAAAAATTACATTAATTACCTATGGAGTCCATATTGAAAAGCGAAATTTAACACTGTAACCTCTCGTTTCGGTCGTAGCCCCCTTTTTCCGAGATACTAGCTACGCCTATGGGATGTTACACTGTTAATAATGCCTTAAAAACAGCGTTTCTCTGACAACCATGCACCCGCAGCCTTATGTAAAATATTTGATAAGGGCATCACAATGGCTTTCCCCTTATACGAAATAGTGCTGTACAAAATCCACGGCATAATGTTTTTGACATTAAATTAGTATCGCATAAATTAACAACTTATGGGTCCAAACAGAATGACTTATTAATACTCACAGGCAAAATCAGCATCAAAATGCAATTTCCATTTAATTAATATCCTGTGAAATAAATGATTATGGGCGAATTTTGGGGCATCAAAACCTAAAAAACTATAGCAGAAAGCATCTTCTGTCGTGAATGGAACGAAGAAGATTCACGAGAATGATATTAACAGATCTGTTGCATTTGCATATGGAAAGTGAATCTATTTAATGATACTTACTACTTTTTAAATTTTAAATAAATTTATTTGAAAAGGAAAACGTGTAGTAACTCGAGAATAGTTCATGCTATCGTTCGAAAGTTTGCATTGTTTGTTTTCTAATGAAATATTTTCTAATACAATATTTCTAATGGAATATTTTCTGATACAATATTTCTAATGAAATATTTTCTATTGAAATATTTCTAATGAAATGATTATTTGTATATTATTATTGAAGGTCCTTATTTCTTAATGATTTTTTAAATGATTTTTTAAAACTCATTCGACCCCCCCCCCCCCCATTACCATGGACATCATCTCTAAAACGTTCAATTCGAGTTCTGGGAGGCTGGATACGTGCTTTTCCATCGAAAACTCGAATTTTCTACGTCGTCACAATATTTACCCTATACATTATACTATGTATGTAGGGAAAGTGAAAAGGAGATATAAAAGGGTGGAGGGAGAAAAATCCCAATTTTCAATAAAATAACAGCTAGTACACAATTTTGGTTTTCCTGAAAATAAAAGTATAAAAAGTTAGCGAGGTTTGTTACATTGCAGTACCATTCTTTACTAAAAACATTAAAAGAGCTGACAGGTAAAGATAATGATTATCTGCAAAATAACAGCCTTGAGTCAGAAATGAAGATAGCTGAGTCATTACAAAAATAGATCAATATTTAAAAAAAGCTAGATGTTTTTGCAAATTTTTCTTGAGTAGAGGTATGAAAAAGCCAAAATGTTAAACATGTATCGCAACGCATGCTCGCAACATGTATCGCATGTACACAAGAGGTATTTGATCTTGTACACGCTTGATTGTGAAAAAAATAATGGCACCAAGACTCTATTTAAGCTACATGTGTAATTGTGATAATACAGATTTTTAGCTATGCATAGAAAGGTATAACGTAACTGTAGAAAAAATAAAGGATTCAAAATTTACTAGAAATACCGTTGCACAGGCCGCCCATACATATCATATGCTTACATACAAGTAATTATGACGGGTCCCCGTCCATATTTTATTTTCCACTCTTTGTGAATATTTCATGTCTTTCCTCCCTCAAAAAGAAAAAAATCAGGTCGCCAAACTTCCCGTCCCCACTTGAGTGGTGTCCATCCCCTCTATGAACGGCCCCTCGTTGCATATTAAAAATACAAGATAATCTCGAATTTTGTGTTTTTAGTAAGTATTTACGAAAAAAAAATTTAAACCAAAGTTAAAACGCTTTTATATGTTAAAGTGAAATATCTATATTAAACTTCTGCAGAAATGTTTGATTGGTAATGCATTCTTTTTACTGAAAAAATTGTTTGCAAATGGGCATTTTGTAAAACAAAATTTCGGTCTTTTTTAGAGCAAATTTCTAGCAGATGTAAGAAGTTGGAAATTTTTATAGATTACATCTATAAGATGTCTTTTTTGCAGCTATGTAGAGTTTTCTCTTGTAATTTGCCTCAATAATATATATTGCCTGTAGTTTCCATATTCAAAAACATATTGTTACGCCGTATCCTCTTGAAACGTGCGTGTACTTTCAGGATATAAAAATGAGCCCACATTTCTGGATAGCTAACGCTTTTATTTAAAAGCAGTAATAAGATTACACAGGAACAATATACATAGAATATCTCGATAATTATCTTACAAAGTCACTAAACTATTGTCAGATACAATAAAATAGCAATTAAATGCTCCACTTATTCAAAAAATACGGGCGTATCTCTCAATTCATCGTATTACATAAACTCTCTCCAACTGAGCTATGACTCCCTTATATACCCTTCATAGAAATTTCTAGAAAGTGCTCGTAGTTGATATTTCGAGTAAGCTTAGCAGATTCAGAAACTCGGCAACAGTTGCTAAGTTGACAATATTTCGCCATATCTGACACTTATGCTTCAAAAAGTCGCTAAGTTACGGCTACCCTACTTTCACCTAATTGCAATGGTTGCCTGTAAATGAGTTTTTTCCTTGTGACGAGGCAAAGCACAGTGACACGTTTTATATATATTCACAACAATATCTAGTTTTATAGAATTGCCCATTTTTACATGTAATTTTCATTCAACCACTGTGGAACCGCAGTTATAATGCGTTCTTTTTAGCAAACTATCGGTAATTTCCAGTTTTGATGCCCACAATTTCTTAAACGAATGTTCACAGTTTTTGGGGAAATAGCGAAACATTTTTTGATGCCTCAAGTTTCTTCATAAACGAACATGAGTGCAATTAATATCTTAATTAATTGTTCTGTCAGAAACGTTTATAATAGTAACCATTTTATCCACCTTTCTCATTCATTACAATCATTTAACACCATCAGACGTCAAAATAATGACTTAGTGAATTATGTCTCATTACTTAGTTCAAGTCGATAAATTAGAATTTGTGACGCATATTTGGCCACACCACGAGTTCAAGTTCAAGTCCGCTCGGAATGAGCTGTTTGTCACATTAATGCCTGAGGATTTATTGGAGACAACATTTCAACGGTTCAAGGTAGTTCACGAAAGAAATAACATATTTCAAAATGGGACCGCGGGCTATCGTTGGTAAATGGTCTCTCGGTATTTCAAGCTGCCGATATTAGATTGCATCGCGTTATTTATGAGGTTATAGATGAGAATGGCGTGAGCTGAATAATTAAATCGATGATGTAATGTGTACAGGGAAAGTGAAAAGTATCTTGTCCAAGGTGTTCAAGGAAATGCTGACGTAGAGGACTTGATGTGGTAAAAGTTTCTTGCCCTCAACGTGAGAGGGTCATATAAGGGCAAATTTTAGCATTTAATTCCTTGTAATTTTTTCCACATAAAACTAGAGAATAGGGGCAATGTCGAGACTTTCCTCGCAAAACAAGTGGGCATTCAACTTCTGAGCCAAACTATATAAATTTAAAAAATAATTTCATGCATTCACACCTGGGCAATATATGCAGAATATCACCCAAATTGGATCCAAATCGTTTCAGCGGGCCGATAGCTGAGTCATTCCATATAAAAATCGAACACACACACACACACACACACACACATATATATATATATATATATATATATATATATATATATATCGGCATTGTGACCGTAGTTTTGCTATTCTGGTGATGTCAATATATCATGATTACTTGAATTGATTATTTTTATTATTACATTTTTCTAATATATATATTATATTTATATTAAAAAGAAGTAGCTGACGCTGACGCCGCCGCTGTTTGACACATTTCTTGTGTCTCGAGATTCTTTGCTTCGTACTGCAAAACTATTGCATATAAACACATGAAATTTGGTACACTTGCAGAAAAAGCTTTGGGGAATAATCTGAAATAACCGGTTTTTCGATATATATTGTAGTTTAAGAAATATTTAATGTCAAAGTCAAAGGCAAAATATTTGAGCTGCGAGTTCGCGTCCTGGATAGACTAACAATAGCAAAACCACGAATTTTTGCAGGCAGGTACCTACATGGGTGAATTTTTGCAGACAGATACCTACATGGGTGAATTTTTGAAGGACGGAGCCCCTTTTTTTTTAATTTCGATGTAGTTTTTGAGATATTTTACTTTTTATACGCTTCTGAAGTGAACTTTTTTTCATATCGGTACGTCTAGTGATATCTCTGTGTTCTGCCGTAAAAACTATAGCATACAAAAATATGAAATTTGGTACATTTATAAAGAAACAATAGGGTAACACGATGAAATATACTATTTATCGATTTAAACTTTTAGCATGAAATAGCTCGCGAAGCGAACTCAGGATCAAGGAATTCAGTTTTGGGATTCCCTGGGCTAAGAAAAATCCCTGCTTTTCCCTCCCGCAGAAAAGGGATAGAAAAGAGATTTTTGAAAGTAGAACTTTTAGGAAAGATAGATATGAAGCGAGCTCTGCGAGAGCAGCGAGTAGGAGACAAAGCCATATATATATATATATATATATATATATATATATATATATATATATAGTTTGAAAATCCAATGATAGAATAGAGAAGTTGCAACTCAAAAAACCCCAACATTAAAAAATTGCCTATCAAATATATATATATATATATATATATATATATATATATATATATGCGCTAAGTATACAATACATTATCTTCAAATATAGCTGTACATTAAAAATAAATCTAATTACTGCGTTAAATACAGTATATAAATAATATGAAATTAGCAATTTAACTAATAGAGTTAATATTGAGCTTGAAGAGACACTGTAAATAACCCAAAACTAATTAAAAATCTCATAATGAATACTATATTAAGAAATCAATGAAATGTAAGTCAGTAAGATATAAATTAGTTGGGGGAAACAGAACAACAATCCATAGAAAATATAACTAATTAAAAGTTAGAATGAACAGCAATAAATAGCAATGGATACAAGGCAAAAAAAATGTAACATCATTATGAGGTGCATGCTCTCTAAAACATAGTTCTTTTAATTAAATAACCTTGTTACATTGAATAAAAAGGTTATTTTGCACTCCGAAGAATTAGGAGAAAAACCATGAATAATATTGAAGAGAACTACTACTCACATGTTCATAGATGGAAAGTTATAACTTCAATACTGTTGCCACTTATGAAGTTAAAAGTCAGTATTGCCAAACAAAGAATAAAATATAAAAACAGTGTTGTCACTCATGAAAATAAAACAGTATTACCAATCAAGAGTATAAGTAGGAAAAGTATAAGATATATATAATTTAAAATACTACATATGACTATTAGATACATATTAGCCGAAATCAAAGGTCTTAAAATAAGCAGTCCCCGAATAAAGAATTTTTGAATTGTTCGATTTTTTACAGTGGTCTTTTTCAAACTGTTCACTGTTCCACCAAATTTCAAATATCTATCTCACTGCAGACTAGGCATTTCATCTATTCTTCAAACCGAACATTTTAGCGTGCAGCAGTCCTAAAGTATAATATTATGGGAAACTGAAATTATATACTTTCTTCTTTTCCAACTTTCTACCATTACATCAAATTTAAAGTTCTCGAAGCATGTTTTTGTAACATTTCATCTTTCGAACTTTTTTGTGTGGAGTATCCATGCCTTTAAATGTACATTTTTAAAATTCTATTTGTCTTGGCATTTTTATCAAATGATTGGCCCAAATTTCAAGCCTCCATCATATTTTATAGGAAGCATTTCTCATTTACTCAGAAAATCGAACACTTTGATATGCTGCACCCTTTAAAGTAGAAAATATTGGAAAATTGAAATTGCATACATTCTCCCTTTTTGAACTATCTACCCATACACCAAATTTTAAGTCTCTGTCTCATTGCGAATCATGTTCATTTCACCTTTCGAACGTTTTTCTGCGAAGCACCTCTTTAAATGAACATTTTTGAAAAACTCTATTCTTTTTGGGGTTTTTATCAGATGATTGGCCCGTATATTAAAAATCAAGCCTCTATCGCATTTTAAAAAAGCGTTTCTCATTTATTCGGAAAATCGAACATTTTGCTATGCGGCACCCCCTAAAGTTGCAAATATTGGAAAACTCTAATTGCACACTTTCTTGCTTTCAAACTATCTACGCATACACCAAATTTGCAAATCGATCTCATTGCGAAGCATGGTTTTTCTATCATTTCACCTTTCGAAAGTTTGCATGTAAAGTACTCACACCTTTAAATGAACAATTTTGAAAAACTCTATTTTTTGTTTTTTAATCAGATGATTGGCCCATATACCAAATATTAAGCCTCTATCACATTTTACAGGGGACGTTTCTCATTTATTCGGAAAATCGAACCTTTTGGTGTGCGGCATCCCCTATATAAGAAAATTTGGAGAATGTTTTGGTGTTTTTATTGTAGATTCTTATATTCTTTGCAAGATATTGAATTTTCATCAATTAGTCGTCATTTTTATCATTTTGACGATATTTTCGCCCATTTGTCAACATTAAAAAAAGTCGCCAAGATGGCGATATTCCGTCAAATTAGCCACCAAAATTTCGCCAAGCGATACAGATGGAAAAATAGTTTATTCTTATAGTAGATAAATGACTATTGAAGAATTGTTCGGCGTCATGATACAAAATTATTACCCAAAGTATATTTTCTCTTGAATGGAACGAACTAGATCCACGAGAGTGATGTTAATAAATTTATCGCATAATATTACATATGAAAAGTGAACATTTTTCACAATAGTTAACGCAAACACCGGTTCCCGTTAGATCACCGAAGTCAAGCAGCATCGGGCGCGGTTGGCACTTGGGTGGGTGATCACCTGAGAACACCGCGTGCTGTTGGCACATTTCAGACGCGGTAGCCCGGTGGTTTGCGCGCTGAATTTGCACGCTGCAACAACTGCCGCTGTGTTCATGCGGAGTACGATCACGTTAAACATGTGGGTCCGAAAGTCCTTCCGAGAGGTAGGTGGTAGGATAAGGAGGGTACGGTCCCTGTGGATGCCTCCCCCACTGGGTTCCGGTCTAAATTGGGTGGCACTTCCCGGCCGTCCAAACGGTTACCTTACACCTTTCTGGTAGGTCGGACGGTGTGGGTCTCAACAACAACAATAGTTAACGCTTTTTTAAATTTTATGTGAATTTTTTTATACATTTATTTAAAAAATGTGCAATATCTCGAGAACGGTTCATGCTAGCGTTCTAACATTTGTGTCAATCGTTTTTATAAGAAATTATCATTTACGTAACTTTGTTGAAGGTTTTGATTTTTTGACGATTTTTTCAAAATTTCATTCAAAAAATTGGGTCTTTCGAACATTTGATTGCGTTTAAAACAACAAGTTTCCAGTATTCACCAATTGTAATTTTTGTACCAAATTTCGTTTGAATCGTTCCATTCGTTCGTGAAATACCGCTTCCACAGACTCACTGACACACATATACACACAGAAATCCCCTCAAAAACGTTCGACTCTTGTTCAGGGATACTTGAAACGTGCTCTCCCGTTGGAAACATGTATTCAAATTTTCGGACCCGTCAAAATACTTTTTTTATACATTGTATTATGTATATAAAGAAAGTAAAAAGTTGCTACTTACTATACTTACTATTAGATAGATAAAATAAAAAAAGTGCTGCTATTAAGAAAAACTAAAAAATTGGAATTGGAATGAAATCTAGTTATTTAGCTGGCTCAAATATCCGGAAGATACAGTGACATAAATACGTTAATTATTAACCCGACATTTTGAGCTTAGCATCCTGAGCCTATTACGTGTCAGTGGGCAGCACACAAAGAAACAAACAGCAAGGTCGCGGTACAGAAAAAACTGTGCGGACAATAGTTCCATGGTCACCAAATTCCTAGTTTATTGGAGCTCCTGAAACAAATTTTGACCTCAAAGTGAACTGGGGGGAAAATGTTACGTTCTCAGAGCATGAAGGTTTTTACACTTTATATGTGGCTGTGAAGCGTGAAAAGGCCGAGGCAGAGAACTACCGAAACTGCGCAAAAAGGGACATGGAAAGAAAAGCTGGAATAATAACGAGCAGAGAGAACTTGATAAGTTTTTCCATTTCTGTACCATTTACATTTGGATGCAGCGATTTCTAACCTTTTACAGGTAGCGATCATATTGAAAATCATGTTTTATGATTCATGCATGGTCGTCCGTAAGAGGGGACGAGCACCACCGGAGTGGAGGGGCCGCTAATATTTCCTTTTTGGGGCTAGAGAAGGCATGAAATATTCACAAAAATGTGAAAATCAAATATGGAGAGGGCCCGTGATAAATGCTTATAGGGGCCCACAATTTCTATGGGCGGCCCTGATTTATGTATTATGATCATATTGAACACAATAATTTATGATTCATGTTTCATGATTTTATTGAAAATCATGTTTCATGATCATATTGAAAATCATGTTTCATGATCATATTCAAAGTCATATTCCATGATTCATGCTTCATGATCATATTGAAAATCATCTTTCATGATTCATGTTTCATAATCATATTAAAAATCTTGTTTCATGTTCATATTCAAAATAATATTTCATAATTATTATTTCATGATTCGTGTTTCATAATTCATGTTTCATGATTCATATCTCATGATCATATTGAAAATCGTGTTTCATAATTGATATTTCATGATTTGTGTTTCATGATTCATATTTCATGTTTAATGATCATATTGAAAGTCATTTTTCATGATCATATTGACAATCGTGTTTCATGATTCATATTTCATGATTCGTGTTTCATGGTTCATATTTCATGATTCATGTTTCACGATCATATTGAAAATCATGTTTCATGATTATATAGAAAATCATGTTTCATGATTTCTATTTTATGATTCGTGTTTCATAATTCGTATTTCATGATTCGTCTTTCATGTTCATGTTTAATGATTCATGTTTCATGATTTATGTTTAATGATTTATGTTTCATGATCATATTGAAAGTCATAATGCATTATTATATTGAAAATCATGTTTCATGATTCCTATTTTATGATTCGTGTTTCATGATTCGTGTTTCATAATTCGTGTTTCATGATTCATGTTTAATGATTCATGTTTAATGATTCATGTTTCATGATCATATTGAAAGTTTGTTTCATGATCATATTTATGGTTATATTGAAAATCATGTTTCATGATTCAAGTTTCATGAATCATGAAACATGGGAATTAACTCGGGAATTAACAAAATATTAAACGAAGGGAAGTGAACAAATATTAAAATCCAATAATATTTAGTATTTCATGATTAAATATTTTTACCGATACATAAAGGTTAAAAGATGAAGTTGTAGCTATAAGTCAAATTAAGAGCATCAGTCTAGAAATCGAAAATTTTGTAATAATGAATCCTTAATAATATTTTTCAGATAAAATAATTTTTCACGTTTTAGGATAGATAATTTCGTATATGGTTTTTTTTTCACAGAAATCTATGAATGGTTTGTTCCGAACATGTCTAGGAACACATTTTAATAGGCGCAAAAACCTTTCCAAAACTTTTAATCTTTTTTCTATACTTTTATCACAGGGATAATAATTTCCTTTTCAAGATAAATAGTATGATTTTCACATGTGCCAAGAGTAATTATCATGTTGTGTTTATCATTCTACCTTTAGACTGTGATCAAAATAATTCTTTAGGAATATTGCGATGATAAATGCCATAGTAAGGTTTTATCTAATTGCTCAATTTTTAAACCGTTAATCTAGTATAAATATTCAAGCCATGTATGAAAAGACAGTTCTAAATATGTACATTACTAAACCCCTCCCCTATTACAGATTAAATATCTTGTTTTTTTCCCCAAGTTCTGCTATTTTCAAGATATCTAATACAGTTTTCGTATTTTACAATCAAGAGGAAAATGTATTTTAGGTTAGAGGTTCATAGGGTTAACAAAGTAAAACCCTTTAACCTATAAAATATATTGGAGTTTAAAATACTATTGTCTCAAATCATCACAACAACATGTCTGTAAGACAGTCTCTCAAATTCGAAATCTTGAACAGTTTCTATCGCAATCAAATGTGTTTCAGAAGCATCGCTCCAAACAATTCAATAGCGTTTCAAACAGATATAAACACTGCAACAGGTTTGACACGGACATTGAAAGCATTGATCTTGAATACATTAAAAAAAAAGACGCGCTAAGACGCTCTGGCCTGACACCGTCAAATGTCATGTTGGTTTAATTAAGCTCTTGTTATTCGTGGCTGGAATGACCTCCAGGCAGCAACAGAATGGATGTCTACCGTGTTCTAGATCCTTGATCCAGTTAAACAGTTCAAATGTACTACTATCGATTTCGTTGACATTTTAAACGGAAATATGGAACATTGTGGGTTTATGGATTAGCTTAAAGCGTGGCATTGAAAATGTCAAAAATGGGATGCGTCTCAAGACATGACAATAGCTAGGAGTTATGGGCACTAAACATCTCAACATAGGTAGGCAAAATAGGTGCTAAAAAGGTAAAATAGGCATTATAATGTAAAAATAGGACACTGAAATAGTCCAATTACAGATTAGAAATTGTTGTTTATCAAGTCATATTCATATATCATTTTGTTGAAGACAACAAAAAATTTATCTACAGACCTTCACATTAATACACAAACATTTGCAATTTATATACCTGAAAAGATGCCTTGCAAAAACAAAAGACTTCGCACATTTTAATTCAATATTCTCATTTATTTAATTGGCAATTTACTACCAAATATATTTCAATATTTACTGGCATAAAAGATAAATTTTCAATCTGTCAAAGTGTTCTTATAATTTGAGAAAGTTCCCTTGTCACATGAGCGCATTTAAAGTCTGAAGTGACATCTCTAGAACCAGAGATGGAAATCCGTAGTGAACCCAAAGGCCCTCTCCAGAATTTAATGCTGAATTCATAATAGTTATAATCTAAGCTCTATTTATAGCGAATGCCTAGAAATAGATTTTTCAAGTTAAATGGACATTTGTAAACAGGAAATGATAAACGAAACGGAAGTGGAAATTCTTAGTGAACCCCTATCTACTTCGGAATTTGATGCTGATTCCATATCAGTTATTATCTGAGCTTTATCTATAACATATCCTGAGAAATAGATGATTAAAAAATTTTAGTAAAAACAATTGTATAGCGACACACATATACAAATACAATATACATTTTTTTATATTTTGAACTATTTTTTTCCGAAAAAAAAAATGTTTTGTTTGGTAGAGTATTTGCTTCATTTTCCTTACTTTTACTCTGGAATATATTCCAAACTATATAGATATAAACAGTAAACAATGAAAACTTTTTGAAGGAAATCCAATTTCTAGATCAATAATTTGTTTTTACAAAACTTTTGCAGTTTTTGAGTAACCGTCTTTTGAAGAAGATCGAGAACATTTTTAGTTTTGAAGTCTATTACCTATATCTCAAAAAATAACAGTAGTAGCTAAGAACAGTAATCAAGTATATAACTTGCAGCCTTTTAAAAGTCCTACACGGATATATAATTGAATTTCGGATCAGCTTACTAGCCTTCGAAATATAGTGGTTATAATTTCTATATTTTGATATTTTGATCTATTTTAAAAGGTGGTGAAAATTTTTTATTGGAGTTTCATTGTACAAGACGGTTTTCATGCAAAACCATTTGCTTTGAAATAATAAATCTTACATACTAAGAAAATATGTTTGTCTTTCTGTCTGAGTTCCTTGTAGTATAAAATCAAAGTTTCGAACATCGGCGAGATATTTTAAAAATTCGAACCAGTTTAAAAGTTACAAACTTTTCAATTTGAAAATCCACATTTTCCGAAATATTTTGTCAAATAAAATTTATTCATTTTTTAGAGTAGTAGATGATGTTCGAAAGCAAGTCTTTTGATTAAAGAGGAATAAATACAGCAGTTTGCAACTAAGTGGATTTAATTCATCGGTTTTTAAACTGTGTGAATTTAAAAGATTTAGTTTTAATTTTTTTTTAATTTGGTATCAAATTATCATTATTTGGTATTATATTAGGTATTAAATTGGTGTTGCATTTTTTTTATTATTAGGATTATTATGCTAAAATGTGACTTGCATTGGATGAAAATTCGTTGAGATGGCAATCATTTTTTGAATTTTACTTCGGAGATAAAGGAACTTTTTTTCCTTTTTTGCAACTTTAAGTGTTTTCATTCTATTGTTCTGTCAACGATTAGCGATCAAGCGCTTATTTAGGGCATACCAAAGGAGCTTATTAATAGAGTATCATAAGAGCTTATTTCGGGCATATTACGCCTATGTTGTATAATTGGAGTCGTTACGCAAGGAAAAGATAGAGCGCGGGAATGATTTTAGCTCAAAGCAAACAATTTGAAAATTGAATGGAATCATCTGCATTATTCAAGCAACGGGCACTTATTTAAAACCCGGGTAACGTCGAGTAATTCGCTCTAGTGCATATAAAAAAACTGTTTCCGTACCATTTTTACATAATTATTTTATACCATTTTTCAATTCTCGGAAAAAGTTGCTCGAATTTTTTAGATATTTCTTATCCAGGGTTTTATGGTCTATGGCGTTGATCGGTTAAAGTAATCGTAACAAATTTCATTCGAATCGTAACAAACCGTAACAACCGCTAAGTTAGTACTCTCCAGTTCTTGGTTAAGAAAAGACGCCGTTTTGCCCTGATGAAGAGGAATCAAAACTCGCTTGAAACAATTGTTATCACCTAATTTTCATATGCCTGCTTTCTTTAAGAAAGTATTGAAAGTGTTACTTAAACATGTAGCCGATTTTATTGTTCAGTAATGAATCTAGAAAAACAATCATCACTTCCGGAATTTTTGTTTTCATTTGATAATACGAATATGGAGCTCCTGAAAATCTCATTTTACTTGCATGAACTTATCTGTAAGCTCCACAAAGTGATAAAAGTTTTTTTAGTGCTAATGACATTATGAGATTAATTTTCGTTTATCCACATGTTTTCTTCAACCTTTTCTTTCTTTCTGGTCATTTCTCAACCACCATATACTACTTGTAAGCTCATTGAGAGAGCAATGACTTACAGATTATTCAACTAGATACGCGCAGTTCAAGAGCATCATTGAAAAGCTTCTCCACATCTTCTGTTCCGCTGCTTCTTTTGCGCCAAAGTGGTCGCCAATGTAATCTCCATTTGAAATTATCCAGCCAAAATGCCTGAAAATGCAGTAGATTGTAGCCAAAGCAGAGGTTGTTGGCTTCTTAGTCTTGGGATGGTGGTTTTGAAATGCGGTGGTTGAGATTTTGAGGCATCACTGAGGCTGGCTTTCTTTTTTTTTCTCGTGCTCAGAAACAATGAGGAAATGAATGAAATGGATAACATGCAAACAAGTCGAGTTCACACTGAGTTCTTCGACACTTTCGGTTTTTTTCTCTCGGTTATACTTTGTTTTACTCGTAGTAAAAAATCTCTGATGTGGGCATACAGTACACGACTTTCCCTAATGCAATGGATTTACTTCTTTCATATTGAAAGAATGATGCATAAGATTTACGGCACAGTATTTTTAACATTTAATTATGCATTCGGCGTTTTTCCGGATGACAATGTCGAAAGCCCAGACCATCCGTCTCGTCCGAGGACTTAGAGAAACCATTTGGATGGCCGGTTCCGGATGACAATGTGTAAAACTTTTTCGAAGTACCCAGTTAATTTATATTTCACGCAAAACTGACAATTTGTAATATTGATAGCATCCGGAATAAGCAATATAATCCATGTACTAAAATATTGTAATAATTTATTCATCAATTTCATGTCATTTTCGTTAACTTAGCGTCATTTTCAATTCTGACGATATTTTCGTCAATCAAGAGCGAAATATCGCCGAGATGGCAATATTTCGTTAAATAAGTCGTCAAGTTCGCCGAATTTATCTTCAAGCGTTACAGACAAACGGAGAGAAGAGTTTACTTATATATAAATAACTGTTAGCGAATTGTTTGGTGTCAAAATACAAAACTATTACGCAAAGTATCTTTTCTCGTGAATGAAACGGACTAGACCACGAGAATAATGTTCAAAATTTATCACATAATATTACATACGAAAAGTTAACATATTTCACAATATTTAATATTTTTTTTAATTTTGTGATTTTTTTGATAAATTTATTTGAAAAGTGCAGTACGTTTCATCCTAGCGTTTTAAAATATATATCAATGGTTTTCTATTGAAAAATTACATAACAGATTATTATTTACGCAACATTATGAATTTTTCAAAATTTCCCTCGAAAAATTTTTTTTTTTGGGTGGGGGTGGGGGTGGGGTCTTCCGAACATTCAATTGCATTTAAAATCAATAGGCTTGTTGTATTCATCGATTGAAATTTTTGTACCAAATTTTATTTAAAACCCTCCATTTGTTCGTGAGATATCGTCTCCACACACACAAACACACACACGTACGCAGACAGATATCACCTTAAAAACGTTCGATTCGAGTTCAGGGATGCTTGAAACGGGTTCTTCCGTCAAAAACTCGAATTCGAATTTTCGACCCGTCGTTACTTACCCTATATATTATACTATGTATATAGGGAAAGTAAAAATATATTTGATTGATCATTTTCAAGTAAAAGTTTGCATAGTTTAGAACAGATTCCGAGAGTAAAATTTAAAATTCTGTGCATAATTATATGAATTGGAGCTAGATCGGTTTTGAATAAGAGTTCATTTTATTCAAGAAACAATAATTGCGTAATAATTATGTTTTCCCGCCAAAATATTTTTAGTAAAAGTATTTGTTTGAAGTGTATTAATCTTGAATTATCCCTCTATATTAAAAAATACTAGCCGTTGTCGCCGTTCTGCTGTTTAACGAATTTCGCGTCTCTCGCATTTCTCTGTCTCGTACAGCAAAAATTATAGCATTCAGAAATATGAAATTGAGTTCATTTGTAGAGAAATATTAGGGAAACACGTTGAAATAAACCGTTTTTGGTTTAGACTTTAGTTTAAGAGATATTTAGTGTCAAAATCAAAGAAAGAATATTTGAACTGTGAGTTCGCGTCCTGAACAGAACCAGAAATTTTTACAGGCATGTATTTAATAGAGGAATTTTTCATGACAGCCCCTTTTTGAAATTTTAATTTAGTTCATGGGTTATCTATTTTTTATATGCAATTTTAAAGTGAAAATTTCAAGTTTTGCACGATTTTTCCTTCATTTACCTTCAAAATCTAACATTTCATTGTTAAATACGCTTTTATCATTTTCATTTCACAAGAAGTAATATTTAAATGATTTATACAATTAAAAATGAATTTATTATTTAAAGCTTTGATACTGAAGATTCGTTGGGACTTTCGTTATCGTTGGCTAACGCACTTTGAACTATATATATATATATATATATATATGCCAATATATTATAATACATGCATTTTGAGGTATTGATATGTACACACCGAAATCGGGGGTTGGTGAGCGTAGCGAACAGGAGGAAAAGATCTCTAATATCCTAAAAAGTATAAATTAATTATCTACTTAGTGATATCAGAACAAAAAATATCTTTGTAAAATACTGGTGTCGAAATAAAAATAAAAAAGCTTATGTGTCCAATACAATACTTACAGATTAAAATAATGCGATATTATAAGAAAATAATAATACAAATTAGAGATTTCTTCAAACATCTATAGGCTTCTTGTTATCACTGCGTAAAATAAGAGTTATACATTTCAAGGGAATTACTTGATTCTTTGAGAGGTGCTGAATTTCGCTTTGCAATATGGACTATGTGAAGAATTAATGCAATTTTTTTTCGACCATTGGGAGTGGAGTGCAGGTAGAAGGGGGGGGGGGGAGTTATGATCCCCAAAAGTCTCCCTACCTACTTCACTGCATATTTATCATGTTTAAAAAATTTACAACGAAAGTCACAAATTTCATGGTAATGTGCATATTAATAAGAAAAAACACTTTGTGCAAAGAGTAAAGGAAACTTGAGCAACGTATCTGAACACAAATAAAATAATAATGCAGCATACAGATGTTTCGAGGATACGATGGATTCCCTTCGTAAAATTGTTCCAAAATTTATTTCTGTGAATTGTAACCTTAAGCTTTATAATAGAGTTCGTGGATTTATGTCTAATGTTCGCTTGCCCATTCTTAGGGCGGCTATTCAAGACACTCGTAGCCATATTGCTGCTATTGAAAAAGAGTTACTTAAAATGCATTTAGAAATTTCTATTTCTCATCCAAATTTCTCTACTTTTGAGCATAATTCTTGGCATAGAGTAATTGATACTTTACATACGGCTTCTCTGGATAAAATTTTTTTGAAACTTTGCCAACTATTAGTCCCACGTTCTATCAATGCTCTTCCGGTTGTTAATGAAAGTGCTGTAGTGAATTTATTTAAAGTTACTCCTAACAAAACTTAAATTAATATCTTAAAACTAAGTAACAATTTTGCTGTTTCTCCTAAATTGTCTGTTTCTAGTGTCATCGCCCCTGTTGAAAGGCTTTCAAATTCAGCGCTTTATTACTAACCGAAAAGACGCCATTAGACATATAATTGACAACAATGTTAAATTTAAAGACAGCATTTCAAATTAACAAATCTAAAAAAGAAAGCTTCAATACGCAACAATCCTGATTCACTAATCACTAAGGCTGACAAAGATGGTCAAATTATTGTTTTGAAAAAAAAAAACATGTATATTAGAAAAGTTATAATTTAATCAATGGAGGTCCATCTTGTGGTTTTAGCAAGGATCCTAGTAATTCTGATTTAAACAGAATTAGACAAGGAGCCATTAAATCTCCACTTGTAATTCCTGAAAATTTAAAAAAGTCCCCGATTCCTTTTATGGCCAATTCTGCTACATTGTACGCTCAAAGTTCAAAAAGTAGGTGTTCCTTTTAGACCCACTGTATTTTATATTGTTTCTGCCTCCTACAAATTAGCCTAACAAGTTCTCTCCTCTACTTAGTAATAATATGCATACTTGCCAAAATTCTGCCCACTTTGTAAAGAAAATTCATAATTTAAACTCTCGTTGTTTGACTATGGTCTTCTTTGACGCTAAGTCAGTATTTATTAATGTCCTTGTTGAGGGTCAGGGGCAGATTGGCCATAGGAACAAACGAGAAAATTCTCCTGTGCTGGGCTAGGACATAAGCTCCCTGGGACATAAGCTCTAGTCAAGATGATTTATTTTTCTTATTGCACAGGTCCTGCTTTAAAATTCGCTAATCGTCAAAAGAATTGAAAGCAACCCTTTAATATATTTTTCAGCCAAATTCTAATAACTAAGTAACGTAATTATTAAAGTGCAGCCTTCAAGGCCTATTTATTTTATAATTTGATCATGGCTGTTGTCAGGGGCCAGCAACGCGTTTGGCATTGTTGGGAACGGGTCGGTCGAGCGATCTGCTGCCCATCGAAACCCATTGCAGAAGTGAATCTCTCTATCATTTGAATTGGGGCAGACGACATTTTTAATGTCAAGTACTGTGTCATCCATATAAAATATTTTATGATATGTGCAATATAAATATGACATGTGCAGAATATACTTCAATATACGCAAAAACGTTTAAGATTTCGGAGGGGGATGGATGCTCTAATTAGTTACGCCACTGCGCTCGTAGATAGTAAAATTGATGGAAACGGTAGTTTTACGTCAAATAGCGATATATTGCAAGTAGACCCACCACACATATGCAGCACTTTAAAAAGTATTTGGTCATTTTAATAAATCAAATTGTTTTTAAATAGAATTGGTTAGGACACTGCACGAATCGGAAATATGCGATGTACATAACAATACTCAAAGTACAAAGCTAGAACTTTAAAGGATGCATTATTGAAGAATAAAACAATTCTTCAAAGTACAGCTATATATCTTCGAATATTTGATCTTACCACTCCATTATCTAAATGCATTCGAACATAAACATCTTTACTATTTAAATGCATACCAAATGGTAGTGAGCACAACAAAAAAAATGAAAAAAGTTAGAAGCGATTTTTTAACTGTAGAAACCGCAGACGATGAACTTTTCGAAAATTTTGACTAAAACGGCTTGAAAATTTTACGTTCAAGACAAATTACCCAACATAAGAAAAACAGAACAACACTAACAGAGGGAGAAACATCAAAGGATGAGCTTATGTAATTCCAATCAAAAAGTTCGAAATTGACAAAAAACATTTTAATTTCGATTATCAAAAGTTTATATCGAAGATTTAAAAAGAATGGATAACTATATGTAGTTCTTTCTTGTTTGTATTAAAAGAGAAAAAAATTACAAGTATCATTACCGGAAAATGCTTTAAAAAAATTAGGCTGTGTTTTGCTGAAATATGATATAACAAGAAAGATCAATCATGCATAAGCATTGATTATGAAACACTTTCCAACTGAAATGTAATTTCATTTAAAAATTTCTAAAATGTGATTCATTCAGTGGTAATATCTTTTACATTATCACAGTACTACAGTAATTTATTATACTTAAATATTTAAAACTGTATCGAAATATAAATCATCTGATTCTTTATGCAAAATCAATGAATATTTCATTCATATAACTTGTATTCCAGACTCCAGAGCTAAATAATTTTGTGTGAAAAAAATTCAGCAATTCTTATGTAATTCATCTTACAATCGCTTGAGATATTTGCATTCTGCATATGTTAAAATTAGGCTTCCTTGAAGAAATAATAAAAGTTTAGTGATCATTTAAAATCACAACTATTGTAATTGCATAGGCACGGAATTTAGATACACAGATAATACACAGATAATATATATGTGTATGTGTATGTACTCAAAGTATTGGAATCGTGCCAAAGATCGGAACTCGAATTTTCAAAGTATCTACACGTTTTGGGACTTCTAGAACACGAAAAAACTACTTTTAGGAAGACGTCTGTGTGTGTAAGGGTGTATCTGTGTATGTTTCTGTGTGTCTGTGTGGATATTACATCCACTCTAATTGAAAAACTAATGGACCGAATTTCATACAATTTGGTAGGTATGTTTTTTGTGGAAATCCTGATGTTCATTAGATTATAGTACGATTCGTAATAAAAGAATCTGCCTTCTTTGCGAAATGGCCGCAGAAATTGCCTTTATCCACTCTAGCTAAAAACTAATGAACCAAATTTATCAAAATTTGGAGTATAATATTTCAATAACCTACAAGTGATTTATATACCAAATTTAACAAAATTTTGTATATAAATCATTTGTAGGTTATTCTACTACGATTCGGGAAAAAGGAACGGGCTATTTTTGCGAAATGGCCAGCAAAAATCGTTATATATAAAAATAAAAGACTACGTGTGCTCAATTATATCAATTAAATTCCTATTTTATATGTGATTTTTGACAACAAAAAGAATAAGACTAACCCCATTACTCTAGGACTAGCCGTTCTTGAGATATTCTAGTTTTTTCGCGTTTTCGCTACGCCACCTTTGACAATAAGTCCAGTTATCAAATGAGAACCAAATTTAAGTTTAACGTGTAAATTCAATGTCATTTAAAATACTTATGTTGTGCAGATAAACTCAAATTATCATTGAATAAATAAAGAGAACGAATATGAGTCTGCAGGGAAAGACATGTGCTGTCCACATCAGAATTTTTAACAATATTACAACAATGATTTATAAAAGTGAACGGGGATTAATTGCGGGTCATTTCGAAAAAAATGTATGATCTATATTTAAAGATCCACCAAATTGCTGTAGAATAAAATGTTCTACAAATTTAAGCTGTGTACCAAAT
The DNA here is from genome assembly GCA_951213105.1 of Amaurobius ferox. NCBI lineage: Eukaryota > Metazoa > Arthropoda > Arachnida > Araneae > Amaurobiidae > Amaurobius > Amaurobius ferox. Next base: position 25,406,117 of record OX578142.1, on the reverse strand, counting down.
TTTAACTCTCTAGGACGTAGGAAAGTGCATTTAAAATGCCATCAATTAAATTTATCATGAAGAGTTATATAAAATTTAAAAAAAATGAAAAATTGTTATCTACCAAATTATCTTAAAATATGAAGCCACTCCCATATGCAAAACGTTTTAACAAATGGAGAGATATTTATTATATAATATCTCTCTCTTTTCTTTCTGGAAGATATCCCAAAGTCAGAATTTAATTGCATTTGTTTTTTTCCCTATATTAAATAATTTTTTTAATTAAAAAACTACTTAACATATTTTACTGAATTTTTTGTTATATATTCTATGGGATAATGTGAATATTTCCTAAAAATTTCGAAGCAATTCGTGAATTTTAAATTTACTTAAAAAATGTTTGAAAAATTAGGTCCCATAGGGTTCAATGTATTTCATTTTTTCAACCCGGGTTCAATAAAAAACTAATTGGGTGATATTATTTATTTATATTCCCATAGGTCCTACAGACCGTCTGAACAACATACTAAAATTTCATTTTGATAAACTCATTTTTACGGCAGTTATCGTGCTAACGGACAGACAGACAGACAGACAGACAGACAGACAGACAGACAGACAGACAGACAGAATGAACAAAGTCATAAAAACTTTTCAACTTTGTTGTAAAGTGTTAAAAACTGCTTCCCCCAAAAATATTAAATCGAAACAAATGAACTTCTTTTTGGGCTGGCCCAATTTAAAGAAGACTGTAAAATTATTTTATTCTAAAAATAATAAAATTAGTATCATCGTTGGCGACGAAACGGACAAGAAATATTATAAACCTGACGTGTCCTTGTCCTTCCCACGCACTTTTTTTCAAAAAGGCTAAAATGTTTTTATTCGAACGAATTTTTTCTTCACTTTGCCTATTTTCACTTGAAGTACGTATCTTCTAAATCTAAACTACAAAAAATAGATAAAACTAATAAGCAGCAAAAATATTTAATAGGAAATCTAGTTTTTAGATCTATAATTTGTCTGTTTTCATAAAGCTGTTATAGTTTTCGAGGAATCATCTTGTCAAGTTGAAGAAGATAAAAAATTTTACTTTTTAATGTTTCTAATGTTTATATGTCAAAAACCTTATTGCTAGTTAAGAACAGTAAATAGTAATTTATAGGATGATTTTAATAGGATGATTTAGATATTTTAATATTAAGTATTAATAGAAGTGAGTGAGAACTACATCAGCACTGTGGAAGTGGAACGATAGCGACAATGTAACAGTTTCTGTAATAATGACGAAAATATTACTAATTATATATTATAAATGAAATATTCCACAGCCCAGGTTGTGTGTGTGTGTGGGGGGGGGCTCACTTGCCGCCTGGAGCAGCTAATTGCTCAGCCGGCTAAAGGAAGTATTGGACTACTGCGAAATATTTGAGTGATAAGATTGTTTAATAATAGATAAGAAGGGGGGGAAAGCTCCTGTTATATTAAAAAATGTGCCAAATGGCGATTTAACTAATGTGATATTTTAAGCACATTATAGTGTACTTAAATACATCGATGCACACTATAGCATGGGTGTGACCAATGTGGTTTCAGAATAACCTGCTGAAACAATGTCAAAAAAATTTCGGGCTTTGTTGTGTAGAACTATTTTAGTAACCAAAATCTAAAATATTTACTACATGAAAGTGGAATCGACTAACAGAGGAATTGAGAATAATTGCTGTACTTTTTGTTATAATGCATGGTCTATACATGTAAATAACTGGTTAAAATTTGCTTCCCTCTGTTTTTATTCTGTTTTTATTTTGCACTAATAATTAACTATTCCCTCTGTTTTTATTTTGCACTAGCCGCCTTTGGCGACCAGCCTGTTCGCTACCCTTGAAAATTCTGACCGTGGCAAACTCGTTGGCGCGACCTACCAGAAAGGTGTAAGGTAACTGCTTGGAAGGTCAGGAAGTGCCACACAATTTAGACCGGAACCCAATGGGGGAGGCATCCAAAGAGACCGTACCCTCCTTCCCCTACCACAAACCTCTCGGAAGGACTTGCAGTCCCACACGTTTAACGTGATCGTACTCCGCGTGAACACGGCTGCAGTTTTGGCAATGGCGGGAATCGAACCCGGGCCTACCGAGTGAAATTCCCGCGCGCTAACCACTGGGCTACCGTGCCATCCGCGACAATCTCCATAACTTTATTTTTATTCGGCAATTTTGGGAATCGAACCCGGGCCTACCAAGTGCAAATCCCGCGCACTAACCACTGGGGTACTTCACCCTCCGCGATATTCTTCATAACTTTCTTTTTATTCACCCAATTTAGACCGGAACCAAGTGGGAGAAGCATCCACAGGGACCGTACCCTTCTTCCCCTACCACCAACCTCTCGGAAGGACTTACAGACCCACATGTTTAACGTGATCGTACTCCGCGTAAACACGGCGGCAATTTTGGGAATCGAACCCGGGCCTACCGAGTGCAATTTCCGCGCGCTAACCATTGGGCTACTTTGCCCTACGCGACAATCTCCATAACTTTCTTTTTATTCATCCAATTTAGACCGTACCCTCCTTCCCCTACCACCAACTTCTCGGAAGGACTCACGGACCCACATGTTTAACGTGATCGTACTCCGCGTAAACACGGCGGCAATTTTGGGAATCGAACCCGGGCCTACTGAGTGCAATTCCCGCGCGCTAACCACTGGGCTTCTTCGTCCCCAGCGACTATCTCCATAACATTATTTTTATTTACCCAATTTAGAACGGAACCCAGTGGGAGAGGCATCCACAGGGACCGTACCCTCCTTCCCCTACCACCAACCTCTCGGAAGGATTTCCGGACCCACATGTTTATCGTGATCGTACTCCGCGTGAACACGGCGGCAGTTTTGGAAGTGGCGGGAATCGAACCCGGGCCTACCGAGTGCAATTCCTGAGCGCTAACCACTGGGCTGCCTCGCCCTCCGCAACTTTCTTTATATTCACCCAATTTAGACGGGAACCCTGTGAGGGAGGCATCCACAGGGACCGTACCCTCCTTCCCCTACCACCAACCTCTCGGAAGGACTTCCGGACCCACATGTTTATCGTGATCGTACTCCGCGTGAACACGGCGGCAGTTTTGGAAGTGGCGGGAATCGAACCCGGGCCTACCGAGTGCAATTCCTGAGCGCTAACCACTGGGCTGCCTCGCCCTCCGCAACTTTCTTTATATTCACCCAATTTAGACGGGAACCCTGTGAAGGAGGCATCCACAGGGACCGTACCCTCCTTCCCCTACCACCAACCTCTCGGAAGGACTTACGGGCCCACATGTTTAACGTGATCGTATTCCGCGTGAACACTTCGGCAGTTTTGGCAGTGGCGGGAATCGTACCCGGGCCTACCGCTAACTTCCCGCGCGCTAATTTACAATTTAAAATGACCATATGCTCTCTAAGGTCTTAATTCCATCATCCTCATTCCATTGTTCCATCATTTAAAATATCCATAAAATTTAAATATCCATCGTTCCATCATTTAAAATATCCATAAAATTAAAATATCCATCGTTCCATCATTTAAAATATCCATAAAATTAAAATATCCATTTAAAAAATCCATATCGTTCCATCATTTAAAATATAAATATAATAATTTCTACAGTGCATATGTTAAGCTCTTATTTCATTTAAAATCGGAAGCGCGGGAAACGGAAAGTAAAAACTAATTCGGTTTCTTATTGTCCCACCCATCGCTATGCATATACAGAACCGTGACGTCACCTCCACCTTGACGTCCCCACCCACCACCTTCCCTGCTTCAGCGGAGGAGAAACGAAGCGGCACGCCGTGCGGAACGCCGAGAAATTTAAAATCATGACGTCTTTAAAATTGCGATCCTGAAGGCAATTTTCATTATTTCTGGACCAGATTAGACTTGTAAGAATGCCAGATATTTCAGCTTTCTAAAAATGTAAATTATTAGTCGAAATTATGAGTACTTTTTACTATGCGAGAATTTAAAAACCAAAAATCGTTTTTTTGAGCCAAAAGTGACTTTTGTTTTAAAATCTTTAAAAAATATTAGAAATCGAAATGGAGATTTGAAATTGATATATTTTTACTCGCAATTGTCTGCTCTTTCCGATGGTGTGAGTTGTTTTTTTCTACGACGTCTGGATCGTGGAGAAAAAAGGGCAAAAAGGGCAAAAAAAGATCGAAATCGCATAAAACATTAAATAAATAAAAAAATAATTAGAATTTTGAAAATCGGTTTTCACGTGTCCCCTTCCCTCCCCCCCAGGTCTCCGATTGCCAAATTTCGTAGCTCTCCGACGCGCGGTCGCGAAACGTATAGTGTATAAGACAGACACACACACACACACACACAGACATTGCCTTTTATTATTTACTAGCCGCCTTTGGCGACCAGCCTGTTCGCTACCCTTGAAAATTCTGACCGTGGCAAACTCGTTGGCGCGACCTACCAGAAAGGTGTAAGGTAACTGCTTGGAAGGCCAGGAAGTGCCACACAATTTAGACCGGAACCCAATGGGGGAGGCATCCAAAGAGACCGTACCCTCCTTCCCCTACCACACGCGGATGGCACGGTAGCCCAGTGGTTAGCGCGCGGGAATTTCACTCGGTAGGCCCGGGTTCGATTCCCGCCATTGCCAAAACTGCAGCCGTGTTCACGCGGAGTACGATCACGTTAAACGTGTGGGACTGCAAGTCCTTAGACCGGAACCAAGTGGGTGAAGCATCCACAGGGACCGTACCCTTCTTCCCCTACCACCAACCTCTCGGAAGGACTTACAGACCCACATGTTTAACGTGATCGTACTCCGCGTAAACACGGCGGCAATTTTGGGAATCGAACCCGGGCCTACCGAGTGCAATTTCCGCGCGCTAACCATTGGGCTACTTTGCCCTACGCGACAATCTCCATAACTTTCTTTTTATTCATCCAATTTAGACCGTACCCTCCTTCCCCTACCACCAACTTCTCGGAAGGACTCACGGACCCACATGTTTAACGTGCTCGTACTCCGCGTAAACACGGCGGCAATTTTTTGAATCGAACCCGGGCCTGGTAACTGGTTGGACGGCCAGGATGTGCCACCCAATTTAGACCGGAACCCAGTGGGGGAGGCATCCACAGGGAACGTACCCTCCTTCCCCTACCACCAACCTCTCGGAAAAACATACGGACCCATATGTTTAACGTGATCGTACTCCATGTCAGTGGCGGAAATCGAACCCGGGCCTACCGCGTGCAATTCCCGCGCGCTAACCACTGGGCTACTTCGCCCTCCGCGACAATCTCCATAACTTTCTTTTTATTCACCCAATTTAGACCGTACCCTCCTTCACCTACCACCAACCTCTCGGAAGGACTCACGAACCCACATGTTTAACGTGATCGTACTCTGCGTGAACGTGGCGTAAGTTTTGGCAGTGGCGGAAATCGAACCCGGGCCTACCGCGTGCAATTCCCGCGCGCTAACCACTGGGCTGCCGCGCCCTCCGCGACAATCTCCATAACTTTCTACATATTCACCCAATTTAGACGGGAACCCAGTGGGGGAGGCATCCACAGGGGCCGTATCCTCCTTCCCCTACCACCAACCTCTCGGAAGGACTTACGGACCCACATATTTAACGTGATCGTATTCCACGTAAACACGGCGGCAGTTTTGGCAGTGGCGGGAATCGAACCCGGGCCTACCGCTAACTTCCCGCGCGCTAATTTGCAATTTAAAATGACCATATGCTTAATTCCATCATCCTCATTCCATTGTTTCATTGTTCCATCATTTAAAATATCCATAAAATTAAAATATCCAAAAGTTAAAATATACATTTAAAAAATCCAGATAGTCCCATCATTTAAAATATAAATATAATAATTTATATAGAGCAAAGGCGCTCTATTCAGAACCGTGACGTCACCTCCACCTTGACGTCCCCACCCACCACTTTCCCTGCTTCAGCGGGGGAGAAACGAAGCGTCACGCCGAGCTGAACGGCGAGAAATTTAAAATCATGACGTCTTTAAAATTGCGATCCTGAAGGCAATTTTCATTATTTCTGGACCAGATTAGACTTGTAAGAATGCCAGATGTTTGACCTTTCTGAAAATGTAAATTATTAGTCGAAATTATGAGTACTTTTCACGATGCGAGAATTTAAAAACCAAAAATCGTTTTCTTGAGCAAAAAGTGACTTTTGTTTTAAAATCTTTAAAAAATATTAGAAATCGAAATTCAGATTTGAAATTGATATATTTTTACTCGAAATTCTCTGCTCTTTCCGATGGTGTAATTTGTTTTTTTCTACGATGTCTGGATCGTGGAGAAAAAAGGGCAAAAAGGGCAAAAAACGGTCGAAATCGCATAAAACATTAAATAAATAAAAAAATAATTAAAATTTTAAAAATCGGTTTTCACGTGTCCCCTTCCCTCCCCCCGGGTCTCCGATTGCCAAATTTCGTAGCTCTCCGACGCGCGGTCGCGAAACGTATAGTGTATAAGACAGACACACAGACACACAGACATTGCCTTTTATTATATAGACTAGCCGCCTTTGGCGACCAGCCTGTTCGCTACCCTTGAAAATTCTGACCGTGGCAAATTCTAACCGTGGCACACTCGCTGGCGCGACCTACCAGAAGGAACGACCTACCAGGAAGTGCCACCCAATTTAGACAGGAACTCAGTGGGGGAGGCATCCACAGGGACCGTACCCTCCTTCCCCTACCACCAACCTCTCGGAAGGACTTACGGTCCCGCATGTTTAACGTGATCGTACTCCGCCTGAACACGGCGGCAGTTTTGGCAGTGGCGGGAATCGAACCCGGACCTACCTAGTGCAAATCCCGCGCGCTAACCACTGGGCTACCGCGCCCAACGCGACAATCTCCATAACCTTCTTTTTATTCACCCAATTTAGACCGGAACCCAGTAGGGGAGGCATCCACAGGGTCCGTACCCTCCTTCCTCTACCAATACTTTGACATGGAAAACCGGATTCGATTAACATGGGAATAGAGGTTCGTGCCTGTTACTTGCTATAAATCGCACGTTAATTAGCGGAAAGCTAATTTCTTCGGCTAATTAGGTCTCCCCTAGGGTCTGAGTACCTAATTACACCCTGTTTTTGTGCGAAGTGTATTTTAAATAGTGTGAAGTAGCACATCAAGCATATTTTTCTCAGCTGGCCTTTTGTCTAAAGAAGACATTTTTTAAACCAGTATATATCTAAAATTTTTAAAGATAACACTGTGATTCATTAGCAATCTTCAATCGGAAGTCAAGACCTTTCCAAAACTGTATTTCATTTGTCTGTAACTCAGTTAGAAGTATTATTTGCATCCCCTCGAGCATCCTGTTACTTTCAGTGCATTTATTATATAAGTGTCTCTGGCCGCCATCATAACGAACCCACCATCAAATTTCTCCTTACTTACACCACTATCCCTCGAATTCGGCCCGGATCCAGTTATACTGGTTCTGAATTCTTCCAATTCAAAAACAACACCAGCCTGCTGCCACTGGACAAGAACAAACCTCCACAGCAAGTGTCCATTGAGGCCGAGTCCCTTTCGTCCAGCCAACTACTGAAGCCACAAGTAGCCGTCCACCTGGAAGCGACTAAAGCTGAATTTGCTGGTTCAATTAATAATTAATTTTCTAATTAGTCAAATCAACTCCGTCCCAAGATTCCTCCACCCAGAACCCTAATTAGCCCAATTTAAAATTTTGAAAACCATGGAGCAATTATAATGGCACCCATATTAACATCCATAGCCATTACTTACCCTATTTCAGACAGCAGAAATAACATGAGGAGTACGGGCTACAAGTTCAATTAAAGAGACCCAGGAACCAGGTAATAGCTAATTAAGAAACTAATCAAGACCTTAACCTGTTCGAACAGCCTGGTCAACAGCTCGCTAATGCTTACAATCCCTCCATCCCTATATTGACTCCAAGCAGCCAATTTTTGAAACCACAAGTAGCCGTCCACCTGGAAACGACTGGAGGTGAATATCAAGGTTTAATTAATAATAATTTTTCTAATCAGTCTAGTCAAATCAAATACAATCAACTCCGTCCCAAGATTTCTCCATCCTGAACCTTTTTAGCCAATTTTCAAATTATCAAGTCCATGGAGCAAATTAAATGACAGATCGGCCCCCCTAACAAATCGGCCAAAATGAAGAATTTGGGAACCATACCCAAAGTACGAGTAAGAAGGCCCTCTAATGAATCATTAGCTTCAGTACAGACTGAAGCAGCATTGGATGACGGTAAGCCACAGGACGGAGAAGATAACATCGCTGTCATCTCCCCTATCTCTTTCCTGAAAAGATGTAATGCAATTATGGATAAAATGGAGAATTATTTGAAAAATACAAAGCTGTTAGACGCAGATAAAATGAGAAAATATAAAGTTTTAGCAGATGAATTGAGATACACATTAATTGAAAGGGAATTGGACGCACACGCTTCAAAAACAGTGGAGAAACTTGTAACTAGGGACTTACCAGAGACCATCAGGAGTGAGATCCCAGAAACAATTAATAAATTAAATCAAGCATACCAGGAACCCATGACATATTCCAGTATGGTAAAAAAGAAAAAACCAGATCCGTCAATGTTCATTCTAATAAGAAAAAATAAAGAAGACCAGAAAGACCCCAGGTCTATTCTGAGGAACTCAAGATGTCCGAAAGACCTAAAAATACAATCGGTCAGACCAACCTTCAATGGGGACCTGAAAGTTATTGGCCACCTTGAAAGAGAGGCAGAAAGTGTCAATATCTTTGAAAACAGTGACATCCAAGAGCATTTTGATATTAAAAGCTTGGGAAAGAAAAAGCAAAAAGTTATCATTTTCTCTGTTCCTCCACAGAGTGGAGAAGAAGATATTAAAGAAGCAATAATTAAGAGAGTACCAGATATTAAAAAGGAAGAAATAGAATTTATCAAAAAATTTGAGGGAAGAAACGGAGGGTGGCACTGGATAATGCAGGTTGGAAGAGAGGATGCAATAGCCCTTTTGAAGGAAAAGAAAATTTTCATAGATTTCGCATCTTGCTTCATTAAGAGACACATCATAGTCCCACGTTGTTTCAAATGTCAAGCATTTGGTCACATGAGTAGAACATGTGATAATCCAGACTACTGTGCCAAATGTTCCTCCACTAACCACTCCTCACAGAACTGTAACAGGAAAGAGTTTAAATGTATCAACTGCCACGAAGCAAACTGTGAAGAGGGAACCGGCTATGATAGTAGGCATCCAGCATATTCTAAAAACTGCCCAAGATATAAGCATCACTATAACCTAGTCCTTAAGACACCAATATAATTAAATGGAATCTTCAACAGGGATCTCTCATCCTTCCAAATCCAGACCCTGTCCAGGAGACCCAATCAGCTTAAAATTTGTTCAAATAAACCTAAATTCCTCCAGAGCAGCAAACTCTGAGGCAGTGGCATTCGCAATTCAGAATAAAATAGACATCATGATGCTACAGGATCCATATAGACATGGCAGCCGTCTATATGGCTTTCCTGTCTCCTGGACAGTTTTCTTTTCCAAAAGTAATTCCTGCGCTCTAGTCATTACTAGGAGGGATATCTCTTACATAAATTCTGCAAGCATGAATAACTCTGTTTTTATTAATATTTCTTTAGACAATACAGGTAATATTTTGACAGTAGGTTCACAGTACTCTCCCCCGTCTGGATCATTAGAGAGAGATCTTAGTGAATGGTCCGACCATCCAAAACTAAATATAAATAATTTTTTAATCGGGGGGGATTTTAATGCTCATTCCCCAATATGGGGGTATGGAACAAGTGACAGAAGAGGTGACCATCTGTTGGAAGTCTTTTCCACAAAAGGTTTAATAATATTCAACCCCCCGGATGCCCCGCCTACCTTTGAAACTTCAAGTCATCAAGGCTGGCCGGATCTCACCGCAGGTTCTCCGAATATTATTTCCCTGATAAGGGACTGGACCGTTCTGGACGCTCCGGCAACCTCTGACCATAACTATATAATATTTGAACTGAAAGCAAATTTAAAAATATACGGAAAAAGAAGATACCAAACTAGGAATGTATCACATGTTAAATTCAGGGAAAAACTCAATGACAACATATTTAACCTTCACGAACCACTTAGACTCTGCAGCAACAGAAATGATGTAGAGGGGTTCATAAAAATCTTGATGAAAGCCATCACTGAAGTAGCAGATAATAGCTTCAAAAAAAGAAAGTTGACACACGAACCCAAACTTACTTGGTGGTCAGAGAAGTTGAGGGCGTCCAGGTCTCACGTGAGGGCCCTCTGGAGAAGGTTTAAATCGAACCCCTCTTTAAGCGCAAAATCAATTTTTTCCAAGGCAAGAGCTACCTACAAAAAGGAAATCCTCTTAGCAAAGAGGAACGCATGGATTTCTTTTGCTTCCTCTTCCAATGCTCGTTTTGGAGCTGCCTTTAAATTGGCTTTCTCAAAAATATTACTGCCTAGGGACCTTGTCCATACGGCCCTCAACACCTCATCATCTGTTATACCGAGTAGAGAATCGGTATTGGAAGATCTTCTTAAACATTTTTTTCAAACGGTCCAAGTTCCTGTTGCTAATGCGCTTCCAGTTTCTCAGCCTTGCCCTAGGGAAATCACTAATGACCCTCCTTTCTCAAAGCAAGAATTGGACTTTGCGATTTCCAGCTGTAACTTTAATAAAGCACCTGGAGTCGACAACATAGACTTCAGGATATTAAATGATATATACCAAATTAGACCTAATTTCCTTTTAGAAATTTATAACACCTGTCTAAAATACTCTTGCTTTCCCACTCCCTGGAAAGAAGCTGAGATTGTCTTCTTTGTAAAATCTGAGAAAGATGCTAAGGATGTCACTTCCTATAGACCTATCTGTCTTCTCCCTACATTAGGAAAAGTATTAGAAAAATTAATAAAACTTAGAATATCATTTCACTTAGAAAAATCAAATTTTTTCCATCAAAATCAATTCGGATTTAGAGAGGGAAGGTCTACTGAAGGGGCAGTCTATAAAGTAGTAAACTTTATCAAAGAGAGTAAAGCGTTACACATGTATAGCGCCTTGGTGTCTTTTGACATCAAAGGCGCTTTTGACAACATAAGTTGGGACATCCTTCTGTCATCTATAAGAAGAACGAACTGTCCATTGAATATTGTAAACCTAATTAATAATTATTTAGATAATAGGAGAGTCTCTTACTTGACAACGGAGGGGGTTTCCTCTCTCTCGTCTTTCAAAGGCTGCCCCCAGGGCTCTTGCCTGGGTCCCTCATTCTGGAACATAACTGCTAACAGCATTCTTGAGGATTTTGATGGAGACGACTCAGTTCATCTTATCGCATATGCTGATGACTTTATTTTACTCACTAGAGCTAAGACCAGAGAGACATTGGAAGGGACTACCAATGACGCAATCTCTAAATTTTCTAGAAATGTAAATAATCTTAACTTACGCATAGCAACAGAAAAAACAAAGGCTATGGTTTTTGGCCGGCCGTTCAAAAAACTAAGAAACAAAAATCTAAAAAGAAACCCCATATTCAAAATTAGCAACTCAATAAACGGTACTAATCTCATTAACATTCCAATATCAAAAACTATAAAGTACCTAGGCCTAATACTGGACACTAAACTTAACTGGATCCCTCATATTGCCCACCTAAAAGAAAAAATGTTCTCCCAAAATAAAGCAATAAGTACAATGTCTAAAAAATCCTGGGGCATTCGCTCAGGACTCCTGAAAATATGGTATGAAGCTGTCTCTGAAAAAATCCTCACCTATGCTGCTTTTGTTTGGGGAAACAACCTGACAAAGGAAGCAGAAAAAAGGTTATTATCAGCTCAAAAAATTTGTTTGTTGTGGATTTCAAGAGCAAACGTCAAAACATCTGTGGCAGCCCTCCAAATTCTAACAAATATTCCACCAATTACACTAAAACTGCAGTATGAATCAAGCAGATCAGCTGTACTACATCACCACTTAAACACCTACACTAAAAAACAGCTTCTGATCGCCGATAATTTTGATTCAAAATGCTCCATTCTTTATAGACACCCTTCACGGGAAGTCCCCATCAGTTGGTTTGACCCTGTGAAAAATCATTGTCACCCATTGGAAGTTACTACGTACACTGATGGCTCTAAAACGGAGAATGGAACGGCTTTTGCCTACTGTGTTTTCCTCAGAAATGAATTGATTCTTGAATATCAGAAGAAAATTAAACCTGAAAACACAGTATTTCAGGCAGAGCTCGTTGCCATCTCCGCGGCCGTGGATTGGCTGGTGGCCTCTGATCATGAACAAATGGAAATTCTGACTGACAGCCAATCCGCAATGAAACTTCTCTTGCAACCTTTTACAAAAAATGCAATGGCACAACACATACACACAAATTTAATTATTTCTAACAAATCAGTCAGAATTGGTTGGGTCAGAGGCCATATAGGTGTATTAGGCAATGAAATTGCTGACTTGCTTGCAAAATCTGCAACTAAGTTTGATTTGGTAAATGAAGACATTCTTCTTCCCCCCTCCTTCTTAAAAAAGATATTAAGGCAGACTGTTATGGACTCTTGGCAGGAGTACTGGGAAGGATCAGAGACGGGTATTTTCACCAAGCAGTTTTTTCCAAAAGTTAACAAAATAGAACATCCTATGTCAAAAAGTTTAATTTATTTCTTCTCTGGAAAGGGTCCTTTTCCAGTTTTTTGGCATAATATTAATGTTGTAAACTCGGACCTTTGTGCCTGTGGGGTAACAGGCACTCCTGAACATTACCTCTTTGAATGCCCAATTACCTCTTCTTTCCATGTTAAAAGACCCTCTCACGACAATTTAGAGGCCTGGAGTAATAATGTATTAAAGAACGAAGTTGTACAGGGAAAGATTAAAAATCTCATTACTTTCCTATACCAAAACTCTGAGTTAATAATAAATTAATTAAGAGTTAACCATAAATTTTCCTTTAACTCTTTAGTAGCCATAAATAACTATTGTATATAAAGGTTCTAATGTATTAAATTGTATCATCTTGGTGAATGACAGTTCGCTCTTCTTGGGAAAGCGCATTACCAACGGAACTCATGTATATATCGTAAGCAATAATAATCAGTTTATCTTGTATTCAATATTGTAAAATTGTAAATAGGTAAAGGTGCCATCGAAGTTATGTAATTTCTTCCTGCCTCTCTCTCCTACATAACCCCACTAATCATGAGAATTGGGAGTGGGGGGAGTGAAGCAGCCCGCAAATAAATCATAGCATGTGTCGACCCTAAGTCTTGAGTGCCCTCTTGTAGGGATATTGCACCTGTCGCGTACATAAGAAGACTTTGGTTGTGACGTAAGAAAACAATTGGAGATTCTGCTACCTCAACTGGTCGCTCTCCAAACAACAATAAGCCTGGTGCTCATAATCTGGTGCACGCAATTGGGTACTCACAAAGTTTGGTGCTCGCAAAGTGTAACTATAACAAGCAAAGTGCAACTATAATGCTACTTCAGAAAGGTGACCACTATCCAGTTAAGTGGTAGCAAGTGTAACAACAAAAAGCCTGGAGCTCATATCTGGTGCACGTAAATTGGTGCTCGTAAAGTTTGGTGCTCGCAGTTTGGAGCTCGTAAAATGAGTGATGTTACCAATAACATACTCCAGCTACCTGATATGTTTCTCTCATACTCCAATTTGGTGCTCATCTTCCTGATTGGCCTCTCTCGTACTCCAATTTGGTGCTCACATAGAGTATCTACCTGATATGCCTCTTTCGTACAGAGCCCTCGCAGTGTTTCCATTTAAGTTCCTAACACACAACTGCAGTGACCACAAAACAGAATTTATAAGGTTTTTTCAGTAACAAACTGTGATACCTGCAAAGCCACATGGCTCCAACTGTTTTCACTCCCCCCACCCAATTAAGAGCAACTGAAATGCCAGAATAATGGTATACAAGTGTCTACGTTAGAAAAGTTTAGTGAAGGAGAGAGGAGAGACAGTGTTTAGGGCAGTTCTTCGTGATGATTGAACAATTTAAACAGCCATATTATTGTAATCAAAATGGTGTAAATACTTATCTACTCGTTTCACGAAAGCTCTTGCAAGAGTATACTACCACCATGTAGTGGATGACCGTTTCTGGTCCTGTAGCCCCATTGTAATGTCCCCATACCATGTTATCTCTCATATGTTATCATATTATGTTATCACATTTAATGTAATCATATCATGTTATCACTTATTATGTTATATACCATTGATCTTTATGTAATCATATCACGTTATCACTCGTTATATTATATACCATTGATCTTAATCCCTGTGTGGACTGCTGGCTAGTGTGGCCATTGTAATACCAGTGTAATATACCCCCATTCTAATATTGTTCTCTATTAAATTTAGGGTCGACCTCTCTGCTGGTCCCGCCCGCCCTGTCCCTCGGAGGAGGCTTGGTGTAGATAGTGGTTAGTCGCTCTCTGGCGGTTAATAGGCGTAAACCCTACGGTCGCCTCGCCTTGGGGCATTTACCCTCCTTCCTCTACCAACAACCTCTCGGAAGGACTTACGGATCCACATGTTTAACGTAATCGTACTCCGCGTGAAAATGGCAGCAGTTTTGGCAGTGGCGGCAATCGAACCCTAGCCTACCGAGTGCAATTCCCGCGCGCCAACCACTGGGCTACAGCGCCCTCCGCGACAATCTCCATAACCTTCTTTTTATTCACCCAATTTAGACCGGAACCCAGTGGGAAAGTCATCCAAAGAGACCGTACCCTCCTTCCCCTACCACAAACCTCTCGGAAGGACTTGCAGTCCCACACGTTTAACGTGATCGTACTCCGCGTGAACACGGCTGCAGTTTTGGCAATGGCGGGAATCGAACCCGGGCCTACCGAGTGAAATTCCCGCGCGCTAACCACTGGGCTACCGTGCCATCCGCGACAATCTCCATAACTTTATTTTTATTCGGCAATTTTGGGAATCGAACCCGGGCCTACCAAGTGCAAATCCCGCGCACTAACCACTGGGGTACTTCACCCTCCGCGATATTCTTCATAACTTTCTTTTTATTCACCCAATTTAGACCGGAACCAAGTGGGAGAAGCATCCACAGGGACCGTACCCTTCTTCCCCTACCACCAACCTCTCGGAAGGACTTACAGACCCACATGTTTAACGTGATCGTACTCCGCGTAAACACGGCGGCAATTTTGGGAATCGAACCCGGGCCTACCGAGTGCAATTTCCGCGCGCTAACCATTGGGCTACTTTGCCCTACGCGACAATCTCCATAACTTTCTTTTTATTCATCCAATTTAGACCGTACCCTCCTTCCCCTACCACCAACTTCTCGGAAGGACTCACGGACCCACATGTTTAACGTGATCGTACTCCGCGTAAACACGGCGGCAATTTTGGGAATCGAACCCGGGCCTACTGAGTGCAATTCCCGCGCGCTAACCACTGGGCTTCTTCGCCCCCAGCGACTATCTCCATAAAATTCTTTTTATTTACCCAATTTAGAACGGAACCCAGTGGGAGAGGCATCCACAGGGACCGTACCCTCCTTCCCCTACCACCAACCTCTCGGAAGGACTTCCGGACCCACATGTTTATCGTGATCGTACTCCGCGTGAACACGGCGGCAGTTTTGGAAGTGGCGGGAATCGAACCCGGGCCTACTGAGTGCAATTCCTGAGCGCTAACCACTGGGCTGCCTCGCCCTCCGCAACTTTCTTTATATTCACCCAATTTAGACGGGAACCCTGTGAGGGAGGCATCCACAGGGACCGTACCCTCCTTCCCCTACCACCAACCTCTCGGAAGGACTTCCGGACCCACATGTTTATCGTGATCGTACTCCGCGTGAACACGGCGGCAGTTTTGGAAGTGGCGGGAATCGAACCCGGGCCTACCGAGTGCAATTCCTGAGCGCTAACCACTGGGCTGCCTCGCCCTCCGCAACTTTCTTTATATTCACCCAATTTAGACGGGAACCCTGTGAAGGAGGCATCCACAGGGACCGTACCCTTCTTCCCCTACCACCAACCTCTCGGAAGGACTTACGGGCCCACATGTTTAACGTGATCGTATTCCGCGTGAACACTTCGGCAGTTTTGGCAGTGGCGGGAATCGTACCCGGGCCTACCGCTAACTTCCCGCGCGCTAATTTACAATTTAAAATGACCATAAAATTAAAATATCCATCGTTCCATCATTTAAAATATCCATAAAATTAAAATATCCATTTAAAAAATCCATATCGTTCCATCATTTAAAATATAAATATAATAATTTCTACAGTGCATATGTTAAGCTCTTATTTCATTTAAAATCGGAAGCGCGGGAAACGGAAAGTAAAAACTAATTCGGTTTCTTATTGTCCCACCCATCGCTATGCATATACAGAACCGTGACGTCACCTCCACCTTGACGTCCCCACCCTCCACCTTCCCTGCTTCAGCGGGGAAGAAACGAAGCGTCACGCCGAGCGGAACGGCGAGAAATTTAAAATCATGACGTCTTTAAAATTGCGATCCTGAAGGCAATTTTCATTATTTCTGGACCAGATTAGACTTGTCAGAATGCCAGATATTTCAGCTTTCTAAAAATGTAAATTATTAGTCGAAATTATGAGTACTTTTTACTATGCGAGAATTTAAAAACCAAAAATCGTTTTTTTGAGCCAAAAGTGACTTTTGTTTTAAAATCTTTAAAAAATATTAGAAATCGAAATGGAGATTTGAAATTGATATATTTTTACTCGCAATTGTCTGCTCTTTCCGATGGTGTGAGTTGTTTTTTTCTACGACGTCTGGATCGTGGAGAAAAAAGGGCAAAAAGGGCAAAAAAAGGTCGAAATCGCATAAAACATTAAATAAATAAAAAAATAATTAGAATTTTGAAAATCGGTTTTCACGTGTCCCCTTCCCTCCCCCCCAGGTCTCCGATTGCCAAATTTCGTAGCTCTCCGACGCGCGGTCGCGAAACGTATAGTGTATAAGACAGACACACACACACACACACACACACAGACATTGCCTTTTATTATATAGACTAATGAAGGGGATCCAGCGTATCCTCGAAACATCTGCATGCTGCATTATTATTTTACTCGTGCTTAAACACGTTTCTCAAGTTTTCCTTAATGTGCATGTTGTTATTATGATTTTTCCATTTTAGATCTAAAATATACAATATCTCGAGAATGGCATTTATTAACGTTCCGTAAATTGTGCTATTCCCTTTTAAGTAAAAATGTATACAAAAAATGACAATTTTTGTAAAAATTTTAACATTATAATTAACAAGAAAGATCAATCATGCTTAAAGCATTGATTATGAAACACTTTCCAACTTCAATGCAATTTTATTTAAACAAGTCTAAAATGTGTGCAATACATTCCTCGGTAATATTTTGAAACTTATCACAATACTGCATTAATTTATTATATTTGAAAACTTAAACCTTCATCGAAAAAAATGAACTTCATTAAAATGACGGCATTGAAATATAAATTGCCTGGTTTAAACATCTCTAAAATGTTATACATTCCTCGGCAATAGTTTTAGAATTATCATAATACTACGATAATTTATTATATTTGAAAACTTCATCGAAAACAACTGAAATTAATTCAAATGACGTCATAGAAAAAATAACACGTCTGGATCTCTCTATAAAAACAGGATTTCATTCATAACTTTCTCCCATTCATTTCATTCATCACAATACTATAATAATTTATTTTATTTAAACATTTTGTTTAAGACCATGGAGCTACAAAAAATTAAACTCTATGCTTGA
Organism: Amaurobius ferox; assembly: GCA_951213105.1. Taxonomy (NCBI): domain Eukaryota; kingdom Metazoa; phylum Arthropoda; class Arachnida; order Araneae; family Amaurobiidae; genus Amaurobius; species Amaurobius ferox. Next base: position 25,388,264 of record OX578142.1, on the reverse strand, counting down.
AACTTCATCGAAAAAAATCGTCCTTCTCTTTATGAAATCAATTAATATTTCATTCATATCAGCCATGCAGACTCCATGGACTAAATTATTTTGTGTTAAAAAAATACAGGAATTCTAATACAACTCATTCTATATATTTTGCTGTTTATATTTTACATAGGTGAAAAATAGGCTTAGTTGTAGAAATAATCAAATTTAGATGAGCATTTAAACTCAAATATATTGTCATTGCGTTGTTTCAGTATGTAGATGCACAGAATTTAAGCGAAAATAAAGAGGTTTTACGACGAATACAACGCCCAATATGAATTAAAAAGAACTTTAACAAGAAAGATCAATCATGCTTAAAGCATTTATTATGAAACACTTTCCAACTTCAATGCAATTTTATTTAAACAAGTCTAAAATGTGTGCAATACATTCCTCGGTAATATTTTGAAACTTATCACAATACTGCATTAATTTATTATATTTGAAAACTTAAACCTTCATCGAAAAAAATGAACTTCATTAAAATGACGGCATTGAAATATAAATTGCCTGGTTTAAACATCTCTAAAATGTTATACATTCCTCGGCAATAGTTTTAGAATTATCATAATACTACGATAATTTATTATATTTGAAAACTTCATCGAAAACAACTGAAATTAATTCAAATGACGTCATAGAAAAAATAACACGCCTGGATCTCTCTATAAAAACAGGATTTCATTCATAACTTTCTCCCATTCATTTCATTCATCACAATACTATAATAATTTATTTTATTTAAACATTTTGTTTAAGACCATGGAGCTACAAAAAATTAAACTCTATGCTTGAAACTTCATCGAAAAAAATCGTCCTTCTCTTTATGAAATCAATTAATATTTCATTCATATCAGCCATGCAGACTCCATGGACTAAATTATTTTGTGTTAAAAAAATACAGGAATTCTAATACAACTCATTCTATATATTTTGCTGTTTACATTTTACATAGGTGAAAAATAGGCTTAGTTGTAGAAATAATCAAATTTAGATGAGCATTTAAACTCAAATATATTGTCATTGCGTTGTTTCAGTATGTAGATGCACAGAATTTAAGCAAAAATAAAGTAGTTTCAGGACGGATACAACACTCAATATGAATTAAAAAGAACTTAAAAAAATCACGATTTTGAAACAAGATGGATGCCATATATCATTTTGAAGTGGGTCATGTGATCGTTTCATATCATGGTCACGTGATCGTTTCATATAAGAGGTGTAATTATTATTTGAATTTTTATTTAAAAAACTACTGAATATATTTCGCTGAATTTTTTTTATATATTTTATGGAGCAATTTGAATATTACCTAAAATTTTCGAAGCAATTTGTGAATTTTAAATCCGCTTAAAAAATGTTTGAAAAATTAGGTCCCATAGGGCTCAATGTATTTCATTTTTTCGACCCGGGTTCAATCCAAAACTAATTGGGTGATATTATTCATTTATATTCCCATAGGTTCTACAGACCGTCTGAACAACATACTAAAATTTCATTTTGATTAAGTCATTTTTACGGCAGTTATCGTGCTAACGGACAGACAGATAGACAGACAGACAGACAGACAGAATGAACAAAGTCATAAACACTTTTCAACTTTGTTGTAAAGTGTTAAAAATGACGATTTTGAGACAAGATGGATGCCGTATTATATTTTGTAGTTGGTCACGTGATCGTTTCATATCATTGTCACGTGAGCGCTTCATATAAGAGGTGTAATTATTATTTTAATTTTTATTTAAAAAACTACTGAATATATTTTGCTGAAATTTTTTTTATATATTTTATGGAATAATTTGAATATTACCTAAAATTTTCGAAGCAATTTGTGAATTGTATATCCGCTTTAAAAATGTTTGAAAAATTAGGTCCCATAAAGTTCAATGTATTTCATTTTTTCAACCCGGGTTCAATCCAAAACTAATTGGGTGATATTATTTATTATATTCCCATAGGTCCTACAGACCGTTTGAACAACATACTAAAATTTCATTTTGATTAAGTCATTTTTACGGCAGTTATCGTGCTAACGGACAGACAGACAGACAGACAGACAGAATGAATGAACAAAGTCATAAACACTTTTCAACTTTGTTGTAAAGTGTTAATAAAAAGAAAAAGGGAAAAATTAGGAAAACAAAAGAAATTTCGGAAAAAATGTTCTTAAATTTGAAGGTATTTGCGTAATTCAAGCACCATGAAAAATAATAGGCCTTTCCTTTTCATCGATTGAAATAATCGTACTAAATCTCATTCGATTTTCTCAATTTCTTATAGAGATATTGGGACCACAGATTCACAAATTGATAGGCACACACACATACAGACAGATACACTGTTGTTGAAAAAAAATGCGTGATATGTATTCAGGTATACTCATAACACCTAAATTAATCTAAATCCAAGAGTCGAATCATTGACTTCACATACCATTGGGGGCGATAATCATCACACAATATTTTTTGTCTTACATATATTTTGCTGCACACCACTTTGGCAATATAAGGCATTATTTGGATTGCCTTACATTATCCTATTTTGAAACAATACTGTAGGGGTGCCCTCAACTTTCTCCGAGTGCTGCCATATTATATTTTAGTTTTGTCGCAATTATAGAGGAGATCCAGGTTCCAGATAATTGTTATTTTAAGACTTCATTTAAGTTTAAAACAATAATTAGCTGGAGCCGTAGATCGAACCTTCTGGATGTGCTACCAGCTACATTACTACGTGCATCTAAGGAATTACTTCGATTTTCTCCCACCTTCAAAACAAATTTGGAGATGCGGCCTCAATCTCTCCTGATCGTTAACCACAATATATTTTAGGTCTGGCATCAAAACGATTTTATAACCCCCCCCCCCCCCTTTCTCATTTCTATTCATGCTTATTCAATCCTACAGAAGCGTCACAAAGAGCTTTGTCCCCTTACGAAGTTATATGTCACCGTTTACAAAACATTGCCGACCGAATATTTAACGCGAGATCCGAGGACATTGATATCTGCCCTTCGAGTTCTTTCCTAACTAGTGCGGTTAAATAGTTTGGCTAGCTTTTTTTACGGCCTCGCTCTGCTTCAGCTGACTTTGAGTATCAAGCAAAGGTCAGTCAACTAGCGGACGGCCGGAGCCTTGAACCTCCATTTCCTGCAACGCGCGAGTCTTCATTGCATAATTGCACAACTTGCGAAGAAAGTCGGGATTGCATGGCCCCGCCAGTAAATCAATTCCAGACAAAGCCGAATCACCGTGCTTGAGAAATCTATCTTTGGCAATCAAGAATCAGTAACAGAGACGCTTTTCTCTTTGCCCGGGGATCATTATTTCATAAACGAGCTGGCTGGGAACGCATAAAGGGAGAAACCAGTCTGTCCTTTTACTTTCACTGCACGGCTAAGGGAAAGTGCTTTGACGGGGTCAAAAATCTTCGGATTTGATGGATTTACACGTTTTCAGCATACCTGAATACAAGTCGGCCATTTTCTAAAATCTCTGCGTGGCTGTGGTAGAGTTCTGCTCGTTTCGGGTTTGATCCGACCTGAACCCGTAAGAGAGAAAATTATCGACCCGCAATCCGACCTAAACCCTCAACGTAAAACCTGAATACCCGACACGCTTTGAAATTGTATTTCAAGAATGTCAGTGATGTTAAAATTTCTATGCATAATTTTCTGCTGTTTACAATTCGTAACCTCATGTACGCATTTATTCAGTTATTTTAATAAAAAATGTAATGAGGTATAGCTATTAAAATATTATTTGCAGGAAGACATGTAGCCGACCTGTAGCTAGTGGCGTCTGTAAGGGGAGGGTTATACCCCCACTCCCCACCCCAAAGAACTCATCTCAGCTTACTGAAGTTTAAAGAAAACACATTTAGGGATATGGGAAACAAAATATTTGATTACTACCCCCTCCCTCCTCCACCCAAATATTTTCTGGTTACGCTACTACCCGCTGCTTGTTAAAGTAAAGAAAACCATTTATATTTCAGAACCATTCAGAAAAAATATCATATACTAAGCTTACGAAGCTTTCCTAACACTAAAATGCCATGCTTTAAATCAGTGGAACATTATTGATACATGTATAATGCATTGTTCGACGCTATTTGCATTTTATACGTCAAGAAAGAAAAAAAAAAAAAAAAAAAAAACAACTTTGGACTACTTTTTAGAATGTGTCTGATGTACACTTGACCGGATTATACGACACGCAGAGAGAAATCGTTCCATTTAATCGTGTGTTCAGCGATGAGTAATATAAGATATTTTGCTCTAAATCCTCTGAAATTCAATAATCTTCTTTCCACGCTGAATCAACACATGCAGATAAGGACGGCTGAATGATGTGCAAGGTAGATAGGATTTTTGCTATCTAAAAAACACGACATTTAAATAACACATGACTTAGGAATAGTTTACCTTCATTTGTAAAATATATGAAGTAGTTTTTCCTTCACGATTGTCTGTTTTTTATTATTTTAGGTATATGGTAGCGTTTCGTCCCGCCAAATCGCAACCAAGTCGTTACTTCCGAATCTATAACTATTATACGGATCATGAGAAAATCCGATTTTCAGGGGTCTGTATCTAAGCCCCCAATACAACTATAGATTTTGTATTTTTTATGTAATATTATAACGAAGCTGATAAAAGCAAAACGAAACAAACAAGCAAAAAACATTACAATTGGTGCGGTAGCACCTCCCCCCCCCCCTCAAATAAATAACTTTAAAAGTGCATTTTTTACGAGTTTCTGTCGGCCTCTCCTTTACACAATGTTGATGGACCGATTTTAATGAATGGTGGCTCATTGTCTGTGTTCTTGTGGGAGGTACATTCCCACCAGAACTTAACATGGGAATGTACCTCCCAAGCTAATTTTAAACAAAACTTCTAAAACTTGAAGATACATTTGATTTAGATTTTCAAAAATTGAAAAAAACTGAATAATTGGTGCTTGTCGATAAAGTAAAATTAGATTAAAAAAGATTAAAATCAATTAAATAAATTTCTTCAATTCCCATGACATGAAAAGACGAAATATTGGAAGAATTTAGCTAAATATTTTCTATTGATATACATATTTTCTGCTTGAAACAGGGGTTGACAACATCCAGCAAAAGGTCTTGGTCTGCTGCTTTTGCTCACTGATTTTGAAGTCGGAACTTCCAAGCCGAACATCTGCTGCAGGAGGTCTATTCTATATGTTCTTTGAGTCCTAAATTATTAGCTCTCTGTGTGGTCCTTGAAAGCTCATGCGTGAAAGGCCTTCCACGAGAGAAAAAAAAATATCGTATGCAGATTGCATTACATTTTGTTACTTCATTATATTTTTGTGACATTATGCCTTTTTTTTTTTTTTTTTTTTTTTTTTGTATTACTACCGATCATAATTATCAATTATACACTTGAGTTGTCGATGCTGTAAAGGTGAGATCCGTAAACACTTAAATCATGTTCTTTTAGGTTTTTCTGCAAGTTTACTTTCCCGCAGGTAGCATGAATATCGAGAAAATCAAGTGATTATCCATGAAACTTTAATTTAAATGAAACTTTCTCGAGACACTTTTTAATGGAACTTTAATTTAAATGACACTTTTCCATGAAACATTAATTTAAATGACACTTTTTCACGAAACTTTACCTTTTACTTTACTTTTATAATTTAAATAAAACTTCCCCCCTTAATTTTTTAAATTAAATTTAAACCGAATATTTATCGTTAACAGTATTACGCTTTAATGAAATCTAGTTATAATAAATAATTTATTTCCATTATTGCATTCCTGAAGTATCGAAATCTGTTAATCCGAAAGGAATATCATGAGTCAGACGCATCGGATTTTTTACTTTACATTAAAAGAGTTATTGAAAGTGTTGTGCTGGATTCATAAATGTGAATCAAGGATTGCAATACATCTATGTTTTGAACATCCTTGAAAACGATTCAACTATTTTTTTTAATATCTGTGTGTCTGTTTTTCTATGTGTCTTTTAATTAAAGTCAGTACCATCATTTATATGTCTATGTGTTCATTTTGGGTCACAGTATCTCTATCTAGAAGAAATAGATAAATCTAATGAATTTTGATTTATTTTTTTAATCGATTAATGTTAGACGTCTATTGAAATTTTTAGGGGGGGGGGGGGATTGGACTAAGGGAAAGCCGTCATTTTTTTATCTCTTTTTTCTTCAACTATATATATTATGAAAACATAATTATAAAAATATTCGAAAGTAGATATTTTATGTTATTTAAAAGCGCATTATTTAAGACGTTAAGAAATTTTTACAATTTTAAACTTTTAAAACGTTTAACTTCTTACATTTTTAATTTTTTCACATCTTTTAGCGTTTTACAACTTAATTTTTACAAAAAGTGTTTTTTAGGTGTCTTCAGGAGAATTTGAAAATCCGGTTTCGTTAGATTCTATTCCGTGTAGATACTACAAGTGTGTAAATATTCAGCTTTCTAGATCACCGAAGAATTAGAGATTCTGGAAAGCCTTTTCAAAAGTATTCCATTTTCTCCGCCCCTTCCAACCCGAGAAAGGGTGCGAATCGAAATTCCGGCTTTGTTAGCTTCTGTCCTGTGGTCGACACTATAAATATGTAAAGATTCAGTCTTCCAGGACATCGGGGTAGGAAAGTAATCAGAATTTTTTTTATCTAGAGGGGCTACCAAGGGTGCCAGAAAAAAACGGAGGGATAGATTTTGACCAATTTTTTACATGTATGGACAATACATTATAGTAAACAGTACAGCGATTATTCTCAATTCCTCTGTTAGTCGATTCCACTTTTATGTAGTAAACATTACTAGGTTTTGTGTACTAAAATAGCCCTACACAACAAAACTCGAAATTTCTTGACAACGCTACAACAAGCGTGCAGTTTTTATTTAACTAAGTTCAATAACAAACTGGTCTTGTGCAGCAGTCAACTAAACTATATACTACTCGAATTTTAGAATAATCAGTTACGTTTCCGAAGAGTTGCCTTCGTACTTTGAAGGCAAACACAGCTAAAAGCAAATTGCGTCCAACTCAAATGTGAAAAGCTTACTCACTTCACCCCCTCCTTTTGGATATTTTATTCAATTTCAAATATCAAATACCATCTACATCAGCCCTGCGCCACTTCTTTGAGTGCATGATTCCACTGAAGTATTATTTTACTTAGGAGACCCCCATGCCACCATGACAATAAAAAAAGGGATTAAAAATTAAAAGCATTTATTTTACATTCACTGAAATTAGGCGTTCTCAAAGCGCGCTGCAATTGCATTGAATATCAGCATCTGGGAATGGGTTTCGCTCTTTCTAACGCTGTTCTGCCAGCGCGAATAAAAAGCGCGATGCAAAGACGGTTTGCGTATGACGGAATGAAAAATGGGAGTGTAATAAAATTTATTTTTTGTTGTTATTTTGAATTGTCAGCAAATCAGAAACAAGGGATGATAATGGAAACTTGGCCAGATTTTACTACTGTTCTCCCATACAATTTTAAAAGAAGATTCGTTAAAGAGAATGGAAAGAGGGGGAGGGGGTACTATGCGAGGGCCATATATGAACCTACAGCCAATGGGGCATACCTATCGTTAAAGACTTTCAATAAAACTGGCCATTTATGTAACACGCTAGAAAAACCGTGAAAAACTTGCTCACGCAACCTGTCAATATCGTTTAAATATAAGATCGAATCATCATCTTGTGTACTGATTTACATCAATTAGCGTCGTAACTACTAAATCAGCGGTTCGGTTCCGAAATTTTTTTGCTGCCTACTTAAAATTGTGGAACGCGGTAACCTGGTGACCCCAATTATGTACAATTTTAGCATCCATCAGTTATATTCTAGAGCTCTAAATTATCCCCGTAACCCTATTTTTTGTAGCATGTGATATTTGGGAGTACTAGAACATGAGATGGCTGCGCTCACAGAAAGAATAAATACATTCCAATTTGTATTTATACAAGTGGAATTTAAAATTCAAAATCTCAATCGAAAATGTTAATATTTCATTAAATAGTGTGCTTAGAATTAAACGATGCATCAAAATGAATAATTTTATTAATCCAATCAGTCATAGAACATTCGGGAAAAGTGCCAGTCCAATATGTCACTGCTCCAAACCTAGGACCTGATTTACGCGCGGACTTCCGATGCCGTGGCAGTAGGCCCACAAATTTTGAAGCGTATGAAGATCTAAAATTAAAAAATTATTTTTAAATTACTCAATATCAGCAATGTGTAAGGAAATCTCTTCAAGATTATTATTGTTAAAAACGCAACTGCGATTTATAGCTAAATTTACATCACATTTATATGCTGAGAAATGATTTTCTACAATGCATTTATATGATTTTCTACATATATATGACGAGTTATAATAATTTGTATTCACTTTAAACATTTACTTACATTTAAACTACTCATGCCGTCCGACTCACCCGAAGGTTTGGAGTAGCAATTAGACGGTAACATTTATTTACGGTTGACGTGCACGTAAATTACCCCCCAGTAAAAATTAAGACTTGCACGTAAATCTAAAAAAATAATCTTAAAGGAATACATTGCAACTTTCTTTTAATACGTTTTATTTAGTTTAACAATGTATGGAACTTAGCATAGAAAATAATCACCTTAATAAAAATTGGCCCGGTTAGTTTCTGTTCTATGGCCAATACTTAAGTACGCAAATTTTCAGCCTTCTTGTTCATCGAGGGGCTTCTGGGTGATTTTAAAGACTTTTTGACAACCCCCCTCCTCTCCTATTTTATCTATAGACATATATAATCTTTGATTCTATGTGTTTTACGTCTATAATTTTGCACGCTCTTGGAAAAGAAACGGTTTTAAAGACTTTTCGATCCCCTCCCTACTCCCATTTTACCCAGAAAAAATCGAAAAATCTTCGTTAGGTTCTGTCCCATGGTCATTACTATAAATCACTTTGATTTATTATTACTTATTTATTTTTTGATTCAGTCTTTTAAGATACCAAGGGCTTTTGGATGATAGGAAAAGGCAAAAACACGTAAGGCAATTATTAGTTATCATATAGATAAGGACGGCCACGTGTTAAACACATAAGATTTCCTCTACTGCAAATTCCATCCTGCTCAAGTCCACTAAATTCCCTTTCTCAATAGCAGATACAACGCAATCGGAGTTCATGACTTCAGTTCATTGGGTAGATGACCTTTTATGCATTGCTGTTTCGCTTTCACTTAATGCTTTCCCAATACTACAACTACAAAGTAGTTAGATTAAGTGTTCCTGCCTCGAGCAAATCCTATCATACTTCCATTAACCTTAGCTGCGCAATAGAGAAAGCATCCAGGAAAAATGGAAAAAGTGCAAGTGACTGTTGCGCAAATGTGTCCCAAGATTCTGAAGCACGTTACAGGGGCCCCGATTAGGGAGAGGACTGCCATAAATCCTTACAGGCCTCATTCATCTGATGAAACATTGTAGAAAGTGAAAACCTGATATGTCCAACCAGTGCCGCTGAAAGAATTTTTCGGGCCTCTATGCAGAAAATGCACTGATCCCCTACTACCCTCTCTTTTATAAGTTTTAAATTTTTTTTGATAAATTGCCAAGCCTTTCGTGCCCCTATGTAATGCTTCCTTTTACACCCCCCTCCTCCTCCCTCGTCGGCGATCCAGTATTTAAGACGACTTTTCTTGCAAATGATTAAATTTCAATATTCTGGGAGATCAGACATTAGTGCTGTCTTATAACTTAATCTTTGAAAAGCAATAAGCTTGGTCTAGTAATCGCGATTAAAATGAAATTCAATCGCATGATTCTTTTGTGAGAGGGAAATAAATCCATTCCTAGTGGAAAAATAGAAAGGAACGGCTCGTGATAACACCTACTCAAAGGTGTCCATTCCATTTTGGTTAAAATAAAATTCAATCGCATGATTTTTTTGTGAGAGGGAAATAAATTCATTCCGAGTAGAAAAATGGAAAGGAACGGTCAACGTTCGTGATAACTCCTACTCAAAAGTGTCCATTCCATTTCAGTTAAAAGTCAGTCATTTGATAATAGATCCAGTCTATATAAAAAGTACAATATCTTTAGCAATGCATCTTAGAATCATATTCGTTTTTAAATGAAAAAAAAATGAAATAGCTATTTCCTAGACAATTTCAAATGCAATTATTTTAATACGTTTTTTGATTTTTGAAAGGAAAAAAATTAAGGGTTTGTTCACTGGTCTGTTCAATAAACGCAAGTTATTCTGGGATGGTCAAGGGTGGATGTAAAAGAGTGCATAAGGATCATAATCTGCTACAAGTGTAGAGGTGATGGACATATAAGTAAATACTGCTCATCAAAGGAAGCTTGCAAAACTGTGGTAAAGATGACCACAAAAAGGATTCCTGTCCTAATATCACTGAATGTTTCAACTATGTGAAATGTAATACCAGAATTGGCACGAAAAGAATACAGTTTCTTAGAAACCGCCCAAAGTTCAAATTCCCACAGGAGACATAAGAGGCTGAAACTCAACTACGACGCAGAACCTAACTGAGCCAATTTTTAATTGAGACAACAATTTTCGACGCTAAGCACCGTGCATTGTTAAACAAGATAAAAGTAATTAAATAATAAGTGGCAGCTAATATTTTTAAGATTGTTAGTTCCCCTCCCTTAGGCAGGCTTAAATACTAAGGGTTTTATATTTGTCTTCTTACAGCAACCCGCAGAACAAAGGCGAATTAAAATACATGTCTGGAATATGTCTGGGAATTAAAAAAAATCTGATGTGAGCAGGCAGTAGAAGACTTTCCTTGTAGACTTAAAAAAATTATTTTCTCTTTATTTCTTTAATAATCTATTAAATTGAGTTTTATAGCACAAAAAAAAAGAAAAAAAAACCTTTGATTCAATTTTCGTTTTTATTTGGTAATTGCACGTATATTCAAAGGCGGCGTAGCAAAAATGCGAAATAACTAAAATATCTCGAGAACGGCTAATATTAGATTAATGGGGTTGATCTTATTTTTTTTATCGTCAAAAATTACGTACAAAACAGGCATTTAATTGATACATTTGAACAAACATAGTTTTTTAATTTAGATTTTAATGATTTTTGAGGGCCATTTTGCAAAAAAAAAAAAGTTATGTTTTCTCGAATCGTACTAAAATCTAATCAGCACCAAAGTAACCTACAAGTGACTTATCTACCAAATTTTGTGAAATTTGGTCAATTAGTCTTTTAGTTTACAGACAATTTGTGATGTCCATTTCGCTAAAAAAGGCGGGTTCTTTTATCCCGAATCGTACCAAAATCTAATCGGCACCAGGGTCAGCCACAAGTGACTTATCTACCAAATTTTTATGAAATTTGGTCAATTAATTTTTCAGTTAGATAGGAAACATACATTGCACAACACACACACACACAGACACACACATACACACACACACAGAGAGAGAGAGAGAGACGTCACACTAAAAATATATTTTTCATGTTAGAGGTCTCAAAACGTGTAGATCCGAAAACTCGAGTTGCAATTATCTGCATGATTCCAATACTTTCCTTATACATTGCTATGTATGTATTGCAGGGAAAGTAATATGTCTGCAATGTCCGCTTATATATATAATTGAAATATATATATATATAATTGAAAAATATAAAATAATAAAATTGAAAAATATATATATAATTGAAAAACGACATATTTTACTGATTTGTTAAACTTAATTGGAAGCAGAATTTTAACTCGAATATATCTGACTTGTACCGCACGTTAATTTTATTTCAGTATTATCCCAAGCAATGACAGGTATTTCATATTGGTGCTGGTTACAGCCGTATCTAAATCTGTGTAGAAGTTTAGAAGAATTCTTTGGTTTACCGACAATATAATACGGTGCTTTCTTTAAGATGTACTTGTAATTAACAGAACGCCAGAAATTTGTGGATAAATAAACAATATTGCTATCAACAGTATTTTAGTACCACTGTATTCTCTATTAGCTGTAACAGATGTAATACTCAAAATTGGAATTATTTATTATATTTGTTCTTTACTAAGGATTTTACTTTAGTAAGTCTTGTAATGCCAGAAATGTAAAGTAATAAATATTTGGAAGGATTAAAAAATAATGGAACCAGGAATGCGGGCGGATTATCCCCACGCTAAGCAGATGGGCGATAATATACAGGTGGCCCCATATCTTACATACCACGCCCATGTTTACATACCACGTTAAGCCGTTTGGCGGCAACCGAGACGGCGACGCCATGTCTACGGATTAGCCCTCAGCTCTAGTTTTCAGCACGTGGACCGCCGACCGAAAAAGGGATATAAGTGAGAGTTGCTCGAAGTGGGAGTCAGAATTGGTCAAGGCAGGCTGTTGGAGTTAGACTAGTCAAGAAGAAGCGACGGTAGCAGAGTTAAGAGTTGTGTGTGCGTCTCTGATATAGGAATTCGAAGGAGAGCTCATGTTCATCTGGTATTGCAAGTGTAAAGTGTCACAAAGCACCGGTGTTACCCAAGTTATATGAAAGAAGATCAGGTACCGTACAATTAAACTATATGAGGATAACCTCTTTGTCTAAATTTGTGTTTTTAAGGAAAAGCTAATTAATGCATCCCACCACGTGCTCCAACCAAATATCAATTCATCTGGCATTACACCCCCCCCGAACTACCATTGAGATGTATTCCACTATTGTGATATTTATTTAATTTGTAAAACTAAAGAGTGTAAATTGAGTATGTGATTAATAAATGTTTGTTCCTTTACTATTAACCTTAAATTTTAGTTTGTTAACTTAGTATCCCGTTAAGCACAGAAAAAGGTGGGTTTTGCGGCCACCAAAGCAATGTACACAGCAGTAAGTTTTAGAACAGATTACATGTATAATTAATATACTAATAAATAATTAATTTAATGTAAAATGCATTTTTGATTATTAATTTTAATCAACAAAAATAACAATCGGCACAAGTCTCAACAAACAATTGTGAAAACAATTTATTGAAAAGCTTGGGAAAACACATAATTTGGGACATAAAGAGCTAAACAGTTCTTATCTTTTTTTAGAGCTAAATATTTTATGGGAATCTGAAGTGTGTAAAAGATATAGCAGCTGTTGAGAAAGATGAATTTATTTCAAGCAGATGGGGAACGTAAGAAATATATATTTCTCTCGCATAACTAACTCAGAGGGCCATGATCTACATTCTAAACAGAGTGGATGCGATCTTTTTTCTCTCTTACTGGTATCTCCATCTTCATTTCGTTTACCATTTTTCAAATAAATCCTTAGGTACATAATCTTTTAGACATTACTACCAGCAAAACCTGAATGTTTACTGTTTATTAAAAATGATCCATTAACTAGCACTGTAATAGTATCAGAGAAATAATGTTTTAAAGTTTTCGATATCAAATAAACTAGTCTTTATACTTCAATGGTTCATCTTCCTTTCAGCAAGGAATGTTTTGCATATCCACTTCAACACAGTATTTCTCTACGAATCCCTTTCAGCAAAAGTATTCGTTCGCAAATTCCTTTTATCAAGGTATTGCTTTGAAAATTCCTTTAAGCAGTGTCTTCTTTTGCAAATGCCTTTCAACAAAGTATTTCTGTGCAAACACTTTTTAGTAAAGTATTCCTATGAAAACTCATTTAAGAAAAATTTTCCTATGAAAACCTATATGAGCAAAGTATTACCATGAAAACTCCTTTCAGCAATTTATTTCTATGCGAATCCCTTTCAGCAAAGTATTTGTAATCCCCTTTTAGTAAAATATTTTTGTGGCAATCACTTTAAACAATGTAGTCCTATGGAAACCCTGTGGAGCAAAGTTTTCTTGAAGAAAAAAAAAACTCTTTGAGCAGAGTATTTCTATGGAAACCCCTTTAAGCAATGCATTTTCATGAAATCCCATTTCAGCAAATTTGTTTTCCCTTTGAAAATCGATTTTAACAATTTATTCGATTGCGAATCCCTTTCACCAAAGTATTCCCTTGTAATCCCGTATGTTCTTTGTTTAAAAGTTAGTTTTTTTAATTATACATGATTATCACAATGGGCAAGCGGGCACATTTTCTTTCTTTCCTTCCTTCTTTCGACTCAGATCATCCGACCTACCCGAAGATGTAAGATATCTGCTTGGATGGCAGGGAAACTGCCATCCAATTTAGACCTGAACCCAGTGGGGACGACATCCACAGGGACTGCCCTCCTTCCCCTACCACCAACCTCTCGGAAGGACTTTCAGATTGCCTGAACACGGGGGCAGTTTGGGAATCAAACACGGTTCCTCCGAGTGCAATCCCCGTTCTCAAACCACTGGGCTGCCCCGCCCATAACGGAACATTTTCGGGATTGTTAATTAACAGTTAAAAAAATTTTGTGTCAAAAAGTGGCGTTAATCTTTAGTCTTTAAGCCAAAAATATGTTCAAAGCCACCCTTTCGTTCAGCTCCCTGGAGCGATTTGTAATGAGGTCCAAAATGCTAAAATTTCTAGACTAAATGGATTAAAGAAATGTATTTGTGTATTATGTAATGTATGCAAATAAAACCCCATTTTAGTCCAAACAAAATGAGGTCTTTGTTGTTTGTCATGGTGGACTCCAGTACAGATCCGCTCCATGGCGGTATGCCACTGCAGCCAAGTAAACTAACTTTTATAAATGTATTTCTACTTCGTCGATAAGAGCTTGCAATTCTGTTCCAGTAGCTGAAAGGTAGAGTGTCGGCTGACCAGTGGGAAGATCCGTGGTTCGATTTCCAGTTGGAGGAACAAGGTTCTCTACAATGGTGCCTGAACAAATCAACCCTGTTGGTTAGTGTAAAAATATCGGAGGTCTGAAAGTGACTCTAGTACGATTAGCACGGATTCAATGGACTCTGGTATGTTGAGCGACGATTTCAAATCAACGACCATGCAGGAAGAATAAAAATAATAGGATATGGAGGATAAAAATAGTAGGACATGGAGGATAAAAATAGCAGGACATGGATGATAAAAATAGCATGACATGCAAGATAAAAATAGCAGGAGGATGCTAACTTGAGGTAAAAATAGCAGAAGGTGGTCAGTGAGATTATCAATTGCATGCTAATCTGACATTAGAGGGTGGAGAATGCAGAGTACTCCACTTCGACGATAAGAGCTTGCAATTCTGTCTCGGTAGCTCAACGGTAGAGCGTCGGCTGGCGAGGGCGAAGATCCGTGGTTCAATTCCTGGTTGGGACAGCAAGGTTCTTTACAAATGTACACTATAAAACATTTTTTGAGTTCTAAAATGGAAAAGTTCGAAAACGTCAACATTTCTTTTTCTTGGAAACGCAAGTATTTTCGTATTTAAAGAACTCTTAATGACAAAATTCCTAGAGTTGAAAAATACAAAATTATACTCTTGGGATACATTTTGCGATTCAATCTCAACGGGCCTAATGATTCAATCTTTGTTGCACAGAATCCGGGTTTGAATGCAGAGTATGAAGTTGAAAACTTACAAAGCAGGCATATGTCAGTAAGGTGTTTCGAGTGCGTTATAAGCCCCCTTCTTCAGGTTAGAAGAACAGGTAGAACAGTATGCGCCCTTAAGAACCGCGCCTATTTATAGGGAGCATACTGTTCAACTTGTTCTTCTGACATGAAAAAAGAGACTTATAAAGCCCTGAAACAATTGTCGTCACCTTACTGACATTGCCTGCACGGACATATGTCTGCTTTTTTTAATGAAGTTTTGTGAGTTTTTATCTTACAAATAGCAATTTTCTTTTTTGTAATGCCCGTGTTAGTGTGGGATGTGTGGGATTAGTGTGGGATTAGTGTGGGATTTAAACTATATCACCTGCTAAAAGTAAGTTTTCTGTGTATAAAAACAAAACAGCGTCAAAGTAATCCAATCTAGTCTAATCCGCTAGCTAAAATCATTGAACAAAATAAGTGTTCCTGTTAAGTTATTTATATATCAAAACAACTTACGACTTCCTACCGGGCAGCGTGATTTCTGAAATTGGGTACATTAATATGTATAAGCTAAAAATGTATTCTAATGATCGACAAGTTTAGGTAAAACTTTTAGGAAGTTTAGATTTATGTTCATAACTCACAATAAAATTCGAATGGTGTCTAGTTATGTTTTCATCGAATGTTTTTAAACCAAAAAATTAAAGAGCGATGAGAAAATTAAAGAGTGATCATACGATTAACTCTTACTATGATGCCGATGAGTTTTGAACATGAATATGAGAAATGAGCATTATATAGGACTTCATGTTTTCTTTTTACATTTAATTTTTACAGCTTTTAACCACAACGTTTGAATTTTTGCAGCTTTAAATTTTCACAATTTTATACTTTTTACAGCTTTAACTTTCATAATTTTTAACATATAACAGCTTTTAACTTTCATAATTTTTAACATTTAACAGCTTTTAACTTTCATAATTTTTAACTTCTTATAAATTTTGACTTTCACAATTCTTAATTTCCCCAACTTTTAACTTGTTACAGCTTTTAACTTGTTACAGCTTTTAACTTGTTACAGCTTTTAACTTGTTACAGCTTTTAACTTGACACAACCTATAACTTCATCCAACCAGCTGCTCTAAGTCTTCGGACGAGCCGGGTGGTCTGGGCTTTCGACAACTTATAACTTGTTACAGCTTATAGCTTTTTACAGAGTTAAACTTTCACACTTTTAACTTTTACTGAAATATTTTTTGTGATTTAATAGTTTTACTAGCTTTGAAGTGAACTAGCGGTCACTTTTTTCAAAAATCACGTTTTGTAGCCGACACCTGCAATGGCAGCAAGAAAACATACTATGTGCTACAAATTTGTAGAAAACTATAACTATGAGCCACATATGAGCCAAACTATAGCTGGTGAGAGTGTAGTAAGAGCGAAACCAGTCCATTGATGCTGTTAGAGCACGAGCCTAACATTGGAAACGCTTCTTGTAGGTGGGTTCTGTGAGTTTGAACTTAGCCGCTGTAGCTTCGATCAGTCTAAACTGAATTATTACTTTCAAGAAATTTAGGGCCAGCTTCGTGCTAGGACTGGATTTATCGGTCTCTACAGCGGTTTGAAAAAAATTGTGGCACATAGTAAGTTTTATTGCTGCCATGCTGAGGAGCTTATACCAAGTACGAAATCGATCCATGGATTGTTATCTTCAATTGCAGTTCGAGCATAATAATAAGTCTATTTATTTTCGGCTACATCTAGACATAAGGAAGCTCTTATTTTTATTATTTTCCCAGAGTATTGAAATTTGTTCATTATAGGGACGGTCGTGTTGGAAGCAAAATAATTTAGAAGAAATTGAAAATTTTTTTTGTGTGCGAAATAAGTTTCAGGGTAGTAGAAGTCGGAAACGCTTTACTCTGGCTACGAACCAGAGACCGTCAAGGTTGTCACAGACTAGGCCATAAACGGGCCCGAATTTGGTTTGATCTCCAATGTGTACTTATAACAAATAGAATACTTCCGTGTAGCAAGATATGTAGTCAACTTAGATTCTTTGATGGCAAGCAGCTGCAACAGGAGCCCTGATTCCAAATAGTATTCTTCGTTTCGGGCTGACCTTGGAGCCTAGACTGGGGAGGTGATCTTCCTTTTTTATTATTTTCTTTTCTTTTTCAACCTCTAACCTCTCTTCCCCAGATTTTATCCCTGAACGTGGGGACCCGGGCACCCGGGCACCCCTTAACCTTCCACAAAATAGTGTAAAAAAATTGAAAGGTTTTTGTGCACTTCTTTCTGCTAAAAATAGTTCACCTAAAAAATGCACCTTTTTGTAAAATATTTTATAGAAAAACTTTTAAAAAGAAGATAAAAATGACTTGCAAAAAAGTACTGTTATGACTTTACATTTTTTTATATCTTTAACCGTATCTTTTATTCTCTAGCTTTACTCAACAGTATCGGTTATACAGCCCTGTTGACATGAATTTTCATTCTACTTTAATGACCCAGATTTGCAAGATTTGCAAAAAATATATTGGCAACATTATATTGTATGAAGCACTGATACTTTAAACAGCAGAAAATAACTGTCAGAGTTTGGTTTTATCAAAAGAATAATTTTCTTGACAGCGTAAATATTTTAATTAAATATTTTAATTAAATTCTAATTACCTTATTTTTTAATTATATTTTGATTAAATTAAAAAAAAATGTTATTACTTTTAAAGTTTCTTGTACAGCAAAAAAAAAATAAATAAATAAATAAATAAATAATAAGAAAAATTCTGAACAGATGGGGAATGTCTGTCATGTGAAAAATTGAAAATTTTCCGTTCCATAGTGAAAAATTTTCTTTAGATGAGTGTACACTTTTTTATCTATTTATTTTTATGTGATACAAAACGGAAAAATTTAATGTGGCCAGCACATACAATACAAGTACTTTACTCCTTTCAATGCGAAACAATAATGGGCATGATCCACGGGCACCATGGGTTTAACGTTAAAATGTACATTAACATTTGGCGCTTTTCTGGATGACAGATAACATGTACCCAATTAACTTATATTTCGCGCAAATATAACTTGACAATTGAAAACATTGATATTATATGCTAAGCAATATATTCCATTATATTATACAGTTGAACTTGCCTTTAACGGAATTTTAGGGGACAGGAAGAATTTTCCGTCTCAAACAGGTTTCCGTTTCATGCAGGTCATTTCAAGAAAAACGAAGTATGAAATTTAGCTGGAAATGCAGACAGTCCGAATGCAATTGCTCACCTTTACATCAGACTTTAAAATTTTTTGAAAAGTTAGATGCGTCTGATTAATACTATATTTTACCATAACCGATTTAAGTATTTTAAATATGTCTATACGTACATTTTTGCATACCGCAATCACAGGAGTATATGTAAGTAAAAAATATAGTGTACCCCCATGCTTCTTCATGCATTTTACGCTTATGGCAGTATTCCTTTTCCTAAAGGTACCGTTTCAAACAGGTTTGATTGTATAAAAATATGTTATTGTTAATTCATTCATTTGGCGTTATTTTCATAACTTTAGTGTCAGTTTTGCTAATTTGGCGACATTTTCGATAGTTTGACACTACATTAAAAAGCCGCCAATTTGGTGATATTTCACCACATTAGTGGCCAAATTTGTGGCCAAGTGTTACTTATTTGATGATACTTACTAGTGTTAATTTTTATGTAAATTTTTCAATATATTTATTTAAAAATCGTGTAATATCTCGAGAATGATCCAAGAAATATCAATGTAAGTGTGTCCGATGTCAGGTGTTTTAAAAGCAATGTTATGAAAAGCGCGTATAGTGAAAGCGTTGTTGCGTTTTCGAGAATTCACTGATGTTCAGGTGCAATTTTAATCAGAGGCTTGCACTTTAAATCCCTGGTAACGCCGGGTACATATTCTAGTGTAAATGCAAAGTAAACTACATTACATAGCTTCTTCTTTTGAAGCAGCTTTTTCTATCTTTTTCTGATCAAAAATAAACTTAGGGGACAGGAAGATCCCCTTGTCTTTTATCTTTTTTGTGTGTTTTCTTTTAATTATCTGACCACGAACGCAATTAGATCCAACAGTTGGAGCAGTATTTTTATGCCATTCAAAAGGATGAAACAATTAATAGCAATTGTGATTTGATGTAACATTATATATGCAAAAAATACCCACTGGTTTCGTATATTCCCTAATTAATAGAACTAAAATGTTCTTTTCAAAAAATTCTTTAAGTGTTTTTAATTATATATAACAGTTGTTTTGTAATGCTTAATTATAGATGAGAAATGTAACAAAATAGGAAAACGTACAATGAACATGCTTGTAAAAAACTTCACGAATGACTCATTATTTATATTGTTTATTTTAATAATTTCATTATTTATACTATTTATTTATACTGTTTTAATTTCTCTAAAGTACATAGTATATGTAAAGGGAAGTATAGCTGGGGGGGGGGGGGGGGCGAAAATACGATTCTCGGATTTGAATAGATTTTCATGTTCTGAGCCTCTCTGAATACGAATCAACCATCTTTACAGTGATATCTGTCTGTTAGTGTGTTTCACTCAGTCTGAAGTCCATGGCCATGACATCTCTCGAGTAAATTGAGAACATCATAAGATTTGGTATGATTAGTTTAATTTGTTAACATCAAAAGCCTCTTGATTTTCAAATAGCACAGATTAAGCGAAAGCCCTCATTTTTAAATATTTTTCAGAAAATTGAAAGATATTATAAAAAATATTAAAATTTGCTACAAAATAGTTATTTTTGGCAATCAAATTTGTCATCCGTGTTTTGCTACATATTTTTGAAATATATATTTCTTGGGATCTACTATATATAGAACTTAGAAGATGACTGATATGGATTCAGCATCGAAATTTGAAGGAGATAAGGGTTTCACTATGGATTTCCACTTTCGTTTTTTTTCCACTTACGGTTCAAAAATTTTCATTTCCTCAAAACATCTGTTTTTTAAGATAGGCTTAAATAGAGCTTAAATGATTACTGATATAGATTTAGCTTCAGATTCTAGAGTACGTAGGGTGGATCACTAAGAATTTTCGCTGCCGGTTCCATTTACACTTTCGCTTCAAAAATTTTCTGTGAAACATCAGAATTGTCTATAAATAGAGATTATATAATGACGGATATAAATTCTGCATTATATTTTGTAGGGGGTTTGCAAAGTCCACTTTGACGATAAGAGCTTGCAATTTCGTCCCAGTAGCTCAACGGTAGAGCGTCGGATGGCCAGTTCGGAGATTCAGGGTTCGATTCCCGGTTGGGGCAGCAAGGTTCTTTACTGGTTAAATGACTCACTAAGGATTTCCATTTCCGGTTCTCGAGATGTCACTTTCGATTCAAATATTTACATTTTCCTTGCAACATCTATTTTTCAAGATCGGCTGTAGAAAGAGCTTGAATGGCAACTAATGGGGATTTAGTAATAAATTTCGGAGTAGTTTGAGAGTTCACTAAGGAATTCCAATTTTGGTTTTATACCACTTTCGGTTTAAAAGCTTTTCTTGAAACATCTCTGTCGAGATTGGCTGTAGACAGAACTTAGATGATGACTGGTATAGATTCAATTTCAAGTTTCCAAGGGGTTAAAGGATTTACTAAGAATTTAAACTTCCGGTTCTTTTCTACTTCTGGCTCAAAAAAATTTCTGAAACTTTTTCCCGGAATCGGATGTAGATAGATCTAAGATGATAATTAATATAAATTTAGCATTAAATTGCAGTGGTGTAAAGGTCTCACTAAGGATTTCAATTTCCGGTTCGTTTGTACTTTCGGTTCAAAAATTTTCTTTGAAATATCTATATTTTTTCATAGTCGGCTATAGATATAGCTTAGATGTTAAGTGATATATATTTAGCTTTAAATTCCAGTGGGATTGGAGTCTCCCTAAAGATTTCCACTTCCGGTTTTAGAGATGCCAGTTACGTATACGTTTTCCTTGCAACATCTGTTTCTCAGGATTGGATATAGATAGAACTTAGATGTTCACTATAGATTCAGGATAGAATTCTGAAGGAAATAGGGGGCTCTTCAGATTTTAGATTCTGTAGTTACTACTTGCGGTTCTTTGAAAATTCGTATGACTGCACAAAGTAAGTGTTCAAAAAGAAAAGAGCATAAAAATGTTTAATAGTTCCCGTCGAAAATGATGTGCCACTGAAGAATTTTTCATAATTTTCCTGTTTTATGTGTAATTTTTTATTTAAATGTTTATAAATTTAGAATTTAAACTAATTATATCATTAGCAAAACGTTAACAGGTGCCGTGCTCGTGATAAAGTACGCTCCTTAGTTTAAAAAGTTATTAAATATACTAAGTAAAATATTTTTATGAAATGAGGGAAAGGTCATTGGGTGATTTTCAAATTGACCGCCTGTTTGATGTCCCAATCTTTGAACCCATATTTTTTAATATTATTATATAAAATTATATAAAATTATATAAAATTATTTTTTTACACTTTTAGAACATATATTGGTACCATTAATAAAATGTACTCATTAAAGTGTTTATGTTTTAAAAATATTAGCTATTTTCCATTATTTTTAGTTTTCAAGTAATAAATTTGTATGTCCCAACTCATAACACCACACTTAAAGGAAGTATCTTTTTATGTTTTCAAACTAGATAAGCTTTTGTATATGAATTAAAAAATATGGTTTTACATTTTAATTAACAAAATTCCAAGTGATTCCTTTAAAATATAATTATTAATATTTTAAAATTTAAATTTAATATGTGTCCCCTGTACATCTGATGAGTGTTACCTCAGGAGTGTTACTACTATTATTTTAAATGGGTTTTGATTTCTGCAGTTGGTAACAAAGCTAATGGAAGCCATATTATTCCTTCTTATCTAGCATAAAAAAAGATTACAAAAAATTAATAACAGAGTATAATTTTATTTATAATCTAAATCATATTTTTGTGTGATATAAAGCTAAAAAAAGGCAATTCATTTGAAAATCACTCCATCCTCATCACTGTTTATCAGGGACCGGTCTTACATCAAGATAATCTAAATTTTACTTTTACACATGAAATTTCATATGTCTCAAATAAACTGAGCAAATCGAATGAAATTTGATTCGATCATTCCGCTTAATATAAAGAATATGAGCCAATTTTTTTTTTCCTTAATAGAAAGAATTTAGTAAGAAAAGTTGCTGAATAGTTGGTTAGTTATAGATGTTTCAATATACACTCTAAGCCAAACAAATCGTCGCACCCCGCAAAATAACCCGCTAGTAATGAAACTTTACATGCAAACACCTTTCGACTGAATATGCAAATGATCAAAAATTTGCAGCCAATGAATGAATAGTCGAACTACAACGCATTGGAACTGAGCACCATGGTGGTGTATATAAGCAGCGAACCTCGCTTTCAGGAACAAAATGTTCAGTGGATTTCGATTGCGCTTAGGTACCTTGATTGTAACAATGCCTCGCCGGTGAATTCGCAGTCACTACGAGCATATGAAGGAGTTTGAAAGAGGGCATGCCGTAATTTTTCCGCTGACATTGCAGTTTAGAACCAGCACTTAGCCATAATGATTGGAAAGAATAATATAAATAATAAAAAAGAAAGAAATATTAGATTTTAAAATATTAAACATAACTTGAGAAGTGGGTGGTTTTTAATAATGGATAACAGATATATTTATATATGGTCCTTAAAATACACCCTGTTGCAAAAATAAATAAAACAAAAAAAAATAAATAAAATAGAAATAAATAAATAAAAAGGCGGCGAATATTATGCTGCACCAAAAATCATTATAAAAATCAATTACATTAAAAGTACATAAATAAATTGATTAAAATAGGCATTTCATATGCAGTTTATTATTTTAAAAAAATGGCATCATTTATAGCAAACTAACATGTGCCGTTCTCGAGATGTTGGATGTTTTATAATCACTAAAGAGGAGGAGGAGGAAAACGTGAAATTTTCTTTATTTCAATAATATAATGAACGAAAACAACTGAGAGCTTTTTTAGTGATGCACTAGCTCAGCATAAATAGATTGGAAATAAACTGTATATATTTTAAGTTAATTACAAAAATAAAATATAGGGGACAGGAATTAAAAAAATATACTCGTGTGGGGTATCAAAAAATGATACGCACCAAGACTAAGCAAAATTGCAAATTTTTAACTGTGCATCCATTGCGGAAGGGAGAATGAAAAAAATTCCCTCTTTTTCTTAGAAAAAGTCATGAACAGAAACTTTTGATTTTTTTAAGACGCAGCAAGCCACTTAAAGTGTGATAAATATGACCCGGTAGCTTCAATTTGATTCAGAAATCATAGTTTGAAGACGCAGAGATTGGAATTAGACAAATTAAAAAAAAAAAAAATGTTCCATGTTAAGTGGGTGCTACCAGCAGAACAAAGGTATTAATTTTCTTGCAATGAGGCATACATAATTTACCCTGAATCTTTTATGAATAATACTAATCCACATATTTATTTCTCAAATACTTAATAATTTTATTTTATATCTAAGGACATTTGCACAGCCTCTACTTGCAATAAAGTGACGCCTGCTCGAATAAAATTAGTTCCAGCGTCTCTAGCGGAGAATTAAAAAAGCTAGGATAACGAATTCTACACGCACTGTAGTGCAAGTGAGATAGAGAGAAAATGCCAATTACAAAGTTGCAGAGCATTGTCTAATGTGTAGAAATCGACCCCCGAAATGAATGAAACATATATACGGAAGGCAATAAATACTTGCCAAAAAGTCATATCATCAGAGACTGACACCTACAATGTTTATCAGAGTAAGCGGTACAATTCTTTTCCGAATTCAAATATGCATAGTTGTTGATGGGCGGATATTTCAAAGAGACTGTACATTAGATTCCTTTGCTTGTAAGTGTTGTTTATATTAGTATTCCTGAATAGGGCAGCCATTCGCCAATAACCAAATTGGGCCAAATATAACAAACAGTTTCACGATCGATTTCTCCTCATTAGACAATGTACTACAACTTAATAATTGACTTTTTGACGAAAAGCACTGTAGTGCAAGTTCGTTTAATTAATTTATTAACTAACTCACCTAAATGCTGTACAGGGGATGGTAAAGACATATCATGAGAGATTGCGTGCACACACACCCTCCCTCCCCCCCCCCCCACCACTACCACCAAAGAGTTGACTACAGCGTACGAGACAAAAGGCATTGAAATCTGGTGTTGCGGTGCTTGCTTTAGTAGCGATTGATCAGTCCCAGTTGCCAACGGTCGTAACCTCGAAACTACAGCTGAGCCATCGACAAGTAACGATGCATCAACGAGTGTTGAGCCTAGTTCAACTGCTACAAGTATACTTTAAACAACTTTCAATGGCAACCGGTGCGCTCAACCAGAATTCCTAGAATTGATACAGAAAAAAATAACGGTGAGCGTCAGTAAATTTTCTGCCCTATCCGCGCTTTGTTAACTTTCGCGGCACACATATTTCGCCGAAATTCTGCTCAAACAGTTGCGAAATATTTTCTTATAGATAAAATGCTATACTTAGATTATATTAAAACTAAATTTAACACCCAATAAAACATAGAATACATGTTTTAATTTAATTTAAAATATTTTTGGTGCTGCCATCTGTTGTCGTAATTTAATTCATACCGACTATTTTTATTTTTTAATGAACATTTTTAAATGTCTATTCCTTCTAATACGCTATTAAATACAACAACAGATCATATATAATGCCATAATCACGGAAACGTAATTGAACTTGGACTTGAAGACAAAGGAACTTGAAGATAAAACTGCAGTCCTCAGTGACGTACATTCAGATCCCTTATCAAATTTATAGAATTATAAATTACCTTTCCGTGATTGTGGCATTAGTATATATAATCTATTGTTGTATTTAGCACTGTATTAGAAGGAATAGATATTTTAAAATGTTCATTAAAAAATAAAAATAATCGATATGAATTAAATTACGACAACAGATGGCAGCACCAAAAATATTTTATATTAAAATAAAAAATATATTCTATGTTTTTTGGGGCATTAAATTTAGTTTTAATATAATCTAAGCATTGCATTTTATCTTTCAGAAAGTATTTCGCAACTGTTTGAGCAGAATTTCGGCGAAATATGTGTGCCGCGAAAGTTAACAAAGCGCGGATAGGGCAGAAAATTTACTGACGCTCACCCTTAAATACCAAATATGAAACTGCGATTGACGCAGTATTTTCTATATATTTAGAGCCGTTACAATCGATGAATTATGTATCTTTATTTCCCTTATCCTAAACCAATAATTTCATTTTTAAATTGT
Source organism: Amaurobius ferox (assembly GCA_951213105.1). Classification (NCBI taxonomy): domain Eukaryota; kingdom Metazoa; phylum Arthropoda; class Arachnida; order Araneae; family Amaurobiidae; genus Amaurobius; species Amaurobius ferox. The sequence goes on along the minus strand of OX578142.1, from coordinate 25,362,384 downwards.
GAGCAAATGAATACTTTCGAAAGGAATTTAATTTTCATTTACGTTTAGATTTAAATGGTATAACTTTAAAATTAATGTTTTGCGTTATTAACTGTTTTTCCATTTCACATAGTAAAAAATTATCCAGATAATGTGCTATGTAATTATAATTGAGAGTATTATATATTTAAAATTCTTATGTTAAATTTGGTAATACAATATATAAGTATATTATAATCACTATATGATTCTTACACTTTTTTATTGATAAATCCGTTTTCCTTATATCGCCTTGAGAAGTTTTACTTCTAACGCGTAAAGTGATCACGCACATTTTTTTCCCTTATCTTTCTTTATTGAGAGTTCATTATCCTGACATTATAAATTATCCGCTAGAGGCGCTGCAATCCCTTTTACTTAACCGTGCATGGCCACTTTACTATAGATAGACCTATGTACTATCATGATCCTTTCCTTGGGGGAACCCTGTATATACAAAAAGAAATACAAGAAAAGATGAATTTGAGTCTAGGAAAAATCATACGCTGCCCATATCAAATTTTGTCATATTAAGTGAATGCCAATTCAATGCAGATTCTAGAAAAATTAGATTCTTATTTAGAGTTTCTCTGTGCTCAAATGCATTATCCGAATAGATCGAAATAAGCATACGTTATGTGCTTTTTGCCCTTGGCACTATTTTTAAAGACCGAAGTGCACACGCGGACTCTGTGTTTGTAAGACCTGCTCTGTCTAATTATCTGCTCATCTGGTATTTAATAACATTGTTGAAGGACAAGCTGTGCGATAGCTTGAGGAAACACAGGTGTGCAAATTTTTGTGAAGGATTGTCGGCAAGGGATTGCTATTTTTCCTACATACATAGTATAATGTATAGGGAAATTATTGTGAAGGGGTCGAAAAATTCGAATTTAAGTTTTCGACGAAGAGCATATTTCAAGCATGTCTCAATTCGAATCGAACGTTTTTGAGATGATGCTTGTGTGTGTATGCATATTTTCCTATTTTTCAAAAATTCATTTGAAAATTGGGGGCGGGGGGAGGGAGATATTCTGAACATTGAATTGCATTTAAAATCAATAGGGTTTAAATATTCACTGATTATTATAACCGTATCAAGTTATTTTAAAAACGCTTTATTCGTTCGTGAGGCATCTTGTTCACATACGCACACACACAGACTAACATACATACACACTGACATACATATAAACTAACATACATACACAGAGACATTACCTCAAATACGTCCGATTCCAGTTCAGGGATGCTTGAAATGTGCTCTTCAGTCGAAAATGCGAATTTGAATTTTCGATCCCGTCACAATACTTTCCCTATATATTATACTATGCATGTAAGAAAAGTAATTATATGACAAAATTTTTCCCCTAGTTTTCGTCATATATCTAAGAGAAAGATGATTGCTATGGAGACATTTCAAAGGAATATTGTGTTATGTTTAAATGCCATGCTAAAAAAAATATGAATATTTAGCACGTGCACAATTTCTCATTATTGACTACATTCAGGATCGAACACACTTTACAACTTGAGTCTTTATATTTTAGTTAAGCTTCGAAACCATTAGGTGGACTAAACTATAAATTAGCCATATTCACAAATGTGCCCGCATAAATTGATCACATGCTCAAATGAAATATAGTGCTGAATTGAAGATATATTGATTCCTGATTTCAAATTGGTATTGCAACCAGAAAATATTGATTGTTTATTAACTTAACTTTAGCTAACCGTTACAGCACGGTCGTCTCTATAAAAAGACCAACGTTAAAAATTGCCATCCTTAGCGAGTAAATGTTTAAAGAAAAGTATAATGGAAATTTAATATTCGCCAACATTAATTTATTAATTAGCATTACAATTTATCTTTATTTTACTGAATAGATATTACTTCTATCAAGTAGCATAAAAAAATCTGATGTGGTCAGCACATGACTTTCACTTCATAATGCAGTGATTTTATTTCTTTCACAGCGAAGGAATGACGTTCAAGATCCATAGCATAATGATTTTGGCATTGAATTAACATTACGTAATTGAATTAGCATTGAATGAGCATTAAAAACGTTTGGCAAATTATGTGTCCAAACAGATGGACTTATTCATACTCAGGTGCAAAATTATCATCAACATGTGATTAATCATTAATGGATATTCCGTTAAATAAATAACTTTTGGCGAATTCTTGGGCGTCAAACTATAAAGCAAGTACATAAAGTATCTTGAATGCAATAAACTATACCCTCGAGAATGATCTTAATAAATTGATTGCATAGTACTGCACGTGGAAAGTCAACATATTGGTTGATACATACAACTTTTAATTTTATGTAAATGTTTGATAAATTTACTTGAATAGCGTGCAACAGCTCGAGAACGGATCATGCTAGTGTATGTATGTTAGTATGTGTGTGAGAGAGAGAGCCTGTGAACGCGATATCGCGAACGAATTAAGCTTTTCGAAAATAACTTTGACATTGTTATAATCAGTGAATACTTGAAGCTTTTTAATTTTAGACGCAATAGAATGTGCAGAAGATATCTCAGTTTTCGAATGAATTTTTGAAAAAATCATGGAGAATCAGGACCTTTAGTAATGATAAATACATAAGCATTTTCGACGCAATTTTTCATTAAAAATATTTCATTTAAACTTTATGAGTCGTTCTGGAGATATCGCACGATTTTGAAATAAATTTATCGAAAATAATTATATAAAACTCAAAATGTAGAACTATTGCCAAATATGTTCATTTTACATATGCAATATTATGCAGCATTATTCCCGTGCATCTAGATGGTTGTATTCACTTGAGAAGATACTTTTCGTAATAGTTTTGTATTTTGACGAAGAATTCGCCAATAGTAATTTATTTCATGCAATTAATATTAATTAAATATTGGTTGCGTTTTGATGAGGATTTTGCAAGTGAGTATGAATAAGTCATGTCTTTTTTTTTATTCATAAATTGCCAAAAGAGCCCAATTGACATCTTAATTCAATGCCAAAATCATTGTTCTGTGGATCTGGTACATCATTTTACGCAGAGAGAGTGCCCACATCATATTTTTATTTATTTATTTATTTATTTTAATACAATTCTGAACATGTTGCTCCGACTTTTGATTTTAGATATTTCCGAAAAAGAAAACAAATTCTAGTCAAGTGGGGCCGAGACTCAGAATTCGAGCTTAATATTGTAAAATATTTTCAGGTTTAAGCTTTCTTACTGCTGGACCGGGCTGGGGGAACTTCTAAGAATTCAGCAGACGCAGACTTCCAGTAGACGCAGCCTCTTTATCGATTGCCAGAAAAGCGAGGAAGCCTTGAGTATTCAATCTAATGGTTGGCTTGGAATTCATTTAAAGAGGAAATGAATCTCCCTTGTCGACGTATCGAAAAAAATTCGAAGTCGCTTAGATTTGAGTATTTTTACCTACTTATTTTAATCAAATATAGAGGAAGAAAAGAGGGAGGTATGTAGTTTTCAAGACAATTCGATAGAATAATTAGACGTGCTTCGAATATGCATCAACATATAATATTTTATTTTAGATAAATAATAGAAAATGTACCCGAAGCTGTCGGTGAGTTACAGCAAGGATAAATTGAATTCATCAATCTAAAAAAAAATAACTAAATACATTTTATTCATTTAAATAACAGTGAAAATTTCATATAATCCGTGTACACCGAAGCAATGAACATGATACGACCCCACCCAAAATCAAAAATCGCACCTTTACCCCTACAAACATCAAAACCAATTTTGACCTCTCATGAACACGCCAAAAAAACTTGACCTTCTATCCCGTGTGACCACACAGAAACACGGAAAGGATCTTCCTAGAAACTAGAACAGACGGCATTCAAAATTAACAGTTCGCTCGCTTAAAAAATCACCAAAATTAATATTACTTATAAAATAAAAAAATATCTTAGAATCCGAAGATATACACGGACCTTTTTGCCTTACTATAAAATCGTGCTAATCTTAGTTTTTCGAATGCGGTAAAAAAAATATTACAAAATTTAAAAAATGCAAATTTCGATGCACTTTTAATAAATAAATAAATATGAAGGAATTGTCCGACGGATTCAGTTAGAATATTGTTGGAAAGGACTTACTTTAATCCTTCCGATGGTGTCAAGATATAAACTCTGAAATAATGTTTTCAGTCGCTAAGGAACAGATTTTTGCAAAAATGCTAAAAAATAAAATAACTAAAAAATTAATTCGAATTAAAAAAATTATCGCCTAGGTGCACCTTCCCAGGTTCTGAAGTACATGCGCACCAAATTTCGTGTCACACAAAGCTTAGATTTCCTGCTATAGATCGCACGCAGACATATTTTATTATGTAAGATTATATATTATTTCTAATATTTCAAAGACCGAAACAGATGAAGTCTATATGAAAAAATATTATGAATGAATATTTATATAATACTAGTATTTAAGCCTGTCAAAGACATGGAAATTAATATTCTTAAAATATTAAGCTGCAACTTCTTTTAATATATTTGATTTTGTTTAACAAATGCGCTTAGTGTTGAAAATATTCGCTTAAATCGGAAATTGGCTCAGTTAGGTTCTACCCTGTGATCGAAAAGTATGTAAAGTCTCAGCCTTTTAGAACACAGGGGGACTTCTTGTGGGTCTGGAAATACTTTTCGAACCCCTCCCATTTTGTCCGCCCTGGGGGGAGATATCTAAAATAAAGCTCTATTTGGTTCTGCCCGTGGTTGGTATTAAGTGTGCAAAAACCCAGTCTTCTAAGCCAGCGGGTAGGCTATTTTTTTTCTCTCTCTCTCTCTTGGGAGGGAAATTGAAAATATGGCTCCGTTGGGTTCTGTTTCGTGGTATATTCTATGGCGCCTAGTTTTCACCAGATTCAACATGCACCGTAGCGACAATAGCAAGAAATCAACTGGCCAGTCGGAAAGCTTGCCACACATGACAGTTTTCTTAAAGTTAAAACCTTCCACAATTTCCCTGCGCTCTCTTTCTCTCGCTTCTTATTGGACGGTCGATCTTGTTTGTGCTCGTCGCTTCGGCGCTTGTCGCATTCGGTAAAGCCTAGGCGCAAATGTTCAAAGTTTTAGAATTCTAGGTCACCAGGAAGGCTTCTAGGGGGGTTTGGAAAAGCACAAACACTTTAGACAATTATTATATAGATACTAAAATTTAATGTCAATTCTAGCTATGTAAAGTGGAACGTTTTTAAAAATTACATTTTATTCAATTTTAAAAATGAAAACAATATTTTTTTATAGCTTTCGGTACAAAATAGGATTTAGGGGCCCTACGCAAAACTTTTTGCCCCAGGAGCGATGGGGTGGAGGGTCATTTTTATTTAGTTAGGAAGTCATAAATAATATATCGTTATTTTATGTTGGAAGATGTTTGAAACGTGGGTGTCCCGTTTTTACTATTCTAGCGCTTTCTTTTACTCTTTGAACATTTTTATAAAGTTAGACTTGCATCAGAATCTTGTTAATTCGAACATGGGGATCAAGGCAGGCGGGGTCGTATATTGCTCCCGCATCAAAATAACAAAAAAGATCAATCATACATAAAGCATTGATTATGAAAACTTTCCAACTGCAATGCAATTTTATTTAAACATCTCTAAAATGCGATACATTTAGCGGTGATACTTTTAAAATTATCACAATACTACAATAATTTATTATATTTGAAAACTTCATCGAAAACAAATGAACTTTATTCAAATAACGTCATCGAAATATAAATCGCCTGACTCTCTATATAAAAGCAGTGAATATTTTATTCATAAACATTTTCCCATTCCTATCATTCAGGGGTGATATTTTTTAAATTATCACAATGCTACAATCATTTATTTTACTTTAAAACTTAAAACCATGGAGGTAAAAGTACTTTCTAACTCCTTGCTTAAAACTTCATCGAAAAATTTCCATACTATAGCATCGTCTGCTTCTTTATGTAAAATCAATAAATGTTTCATTCATATCAGCTATATTTCAGACGCCAGAGCTAAATAATTTTGCTTTAAAGAAATTCAGCAATTCTTATACAATTCATCTTACAGTTGGATGTGTTTATATTCTCTATATGTGAAAACTAGGCTTTGTTGTAGAAATAATCAAAGCTTGATGATCATTTAAACAAAAAAATATTGCAATTGCGTTGGCGCAGTATAAAATGCACAGAAAAAATAAATAAAGCGGTTTTAGGACGGATGCAACACTAAATACAAATTAAAAATAACTTTAAAAATCACGATTTTGACACAAGATGGATGCCTCTTCATATAATATGTGTGCAATTATTATTTTAATTTTTATTTAAAAAACTACCGAACACATTTTGCTGAAATTTTTTTATATATTTTATGGGATAATTTGAATATTTCCTTAAATTTTCGAAGCAATTTTTGAATTTTAAATTCGCTTAAAAAATGTTTGAAAATTAGGTCCCATAGGGTTCAATGTATTTATTTTTTCAACCCGGGTTCAATTCAAAACTAATTGGGTGATATTATTCATTTACATTCCCATATGTCTCACAGACCGTCTCAACAACATACTAAAATTTCATTTTGATAGTCATTTTTACTGCAGTTATCGTGCGAAAGGACAGACAGACAGACAGAAAGAATGAACGAAGTCATAAACACTTTTCAACTACGTTGTAAAGTGTTAAAAAATATGCTTTCTATAGCATTATACAGCCTTTAAAACATTGGTAAGTAAGACTGCTGTAGGCTTTCGTAACCGCCATTTTTACTCCAAGCAGTCTAGTCAGTTGTCATCTGCCTATGTTAATTCAATGGCCCACGCCACACATGTTGCATGGCTGATAATTGATACGAATTTAGCTGTAAAATGGAGACTTCTACTGCCAAAGAATAGTATCAAGCATTCAAGAAAGGAGTCTAGAATGTTCAGATTTCCTCTTCTTCAATATCCCGAGAAAAGAACGAAAAAACCATTGCTTCGACTGGGAGTAAACATGGCCTCTATTGCTCCAGCCTGTACATTTAGGAGCTAAATTTTCGTAATTAGTGGCATGTATAGGTGTTTCGGGGTCATAACCCCTCCGTTAGTCGAAAAATTACATAAGTTGTCCATAGGGTTCGTATTGAAAAACGAAATCCTACAGTGTATACTATAACCCCCCCCCCCCCCCCCACTTTCCGAGCTACGCCTATGGCTGAAGTATATAATTATTTGTAACCCAGTTGTAAGATAAATGATATTTCAAATTGAAGAGAGTCGGTAAAAAAGTAAGAACCATAAAAAGGGGCAAGGACAAGGACGAGAAAAGGTGCAAAAGCAAGGACATAAGTATAAAATATGCAAGGACCTTTTGCTATGACCAGAAATATTACTTGAATCATGGGAAAATTCGAAATAACTGTTATCAAGTTAAAGAGATTTCTTTAACTCCCTTAAAATGTGAACACACCAACCAGTTGAATCTGTAAAATGTGCATTTGAAAAATAAAAATAAAAGAACCCTTTTAACGCTAAATTTCTTTACATGAAAATAACAAGAAATATCAATCATGCATAAAGCATTGATTATGAAACACTTTCCAACTGCAATGCAATTTTATTTAAACATCTCTAAAATGCGATACATTCAGCGGTAATATTTTTAAATTTATCACAATACTACATTAATTTATTATATTTGAAAACTTAAAACTTCATTGAGAAAATGAACTTTATTCAAATGAAGTCATTGAAATGTAAATCGCCTGGCTCTCTATGTAAAAGCTGTAAATAATTCATTCATACACTTTTATTCCATTCCTTTCATTCATCATAATACTACAATAATTTATCTTATTTAAAAACTTAAAACCATGGAGGTACAAGCAATTTAACTCTATGCTTAAAACTTCATCGAAAAAATCGTCTGCTTCTCTATATAAAATCAATGAATGTTTCATTCATATCAGCTATATTGTAGACTTCAGAGCTAAATTATTTTGAGTTAAAGAAATTCAGCAATTCTTATACAACTCATCCTACATCTTTGTGTTTACATTCTCCATAAGTGAAAATTAGCCTTCGTTGTAGAAATAATCAAAGTTTGATGATGATTTAAACTCAAATATATTGTAATTGCACTGTTTCAGAATGTAGATGCACAGAATTTTAGCAAAAATAAAGTGGTTTTAGGACGGATACGACATTAAATATAAATTAAAAAGAACTTTAAAAATAACGATGTTGACACAAGATGGATATTGATCATTTAAACTCAAATATATTGTTTAAATGACGCAATTGTAATTGCGTTGTTTCAAAATATAGATGTACAGAAAATAAGCAAAAATAAAGCGGTTTTAGGACGGATACAACACTAAATATAAATTAAAAAGAACTTTAAAAATCACGATTTTGACACAACATGGATGCCATATTTAATTTTGAGTGGGTCACGTCATCTCTTCATACAATATGGGTGTAATTATTATTTTAATTTTAATTTAAAAACTAATGAATATATTTTGCTGATTTTTTTTTTCATATGTTTCATGGGATAATTTGAATATTTCTTAAAACTTTCGAAGCAATTTGTGGATTTTAAATTAGTTTAAAAAATGTTTGAAAAATTAGGTCCCATAAGGTTAAATGTATTTCATTTTTTCAACCCGGGTTCAGTTCAAAACTAATTAAGTGTCATTATTCATTTATATTCCCACAGACCGTCTGAAAAACATACTAAAATTTCATTTTGATAAAGTCATTTTTACGGCAGTTATCGTGCGAACGGGCAGACAGACAGACAGAATGAATGAACAAAATCATAAACACTGTTCAACTATGTTGTAAAATGTTAAAAATCTTATAAAAACTGGATTTTTGGAGAAAGGGGGAGTGAGGGTTTCAATAATTAGTATATGAAGACTACCGTGGATCGGACAGAGGCTAAAAGTTTAGTTTATCTGGTCTCGTGTTTTATAATTAAACGAACATACCCACAGAACCCGCCTACACTGTAAAAAATAAAGTACTTAAAAACGAAAACTTCAACGTACTCGTTTTCATTCCACTGCAATGGCACCATAAACGAGTAGGTGACATACTGAAATATAAGTAACCGCATTTGCTTGGAAATGAGTACTTCAATAAATAAACGTATTATTTCATTTTGATTTCATTAAAAATCATGTAATAAATGTGCAATTATAATTCTGGAATTTTTTGTGCAAATATTTCGAAAAATAAAAGTTATAGTCTCGAAATTAAAGAACTATATCATAAGAATTACGATGGCGGATGTATATATTTCGTGTGCGGTGCTATGCGGTCGTGTGTTTTTTCTCTAATGTGACGGTAGAATACGGACACGCAATAAGCATTGCTTGCCTTATGCATATGCGCTGTTTTTCATCCGTCATTTATTTACAGTTTAAAAATATCATTGAAAAATAAAAATATAATTGAAAATTGAAAATATAATTGAATCTCTCATATACTCAAAAATGAGTACATAGTATTTACAATTATGCTTAAAAGTGATTCTCCCATATTCATAAATGAGTACATAGTATTTACAATTTGAACCTAAATATGCTTAAAATTTAATTCTTTGATATACTCAAAAATGAGTACATGAGTTTTTCAAAATTGTAACATGATTATTCGGAGCTATTATAAGCATACAAAGTGTTCGAAAATGAGTACATTCTACTTTTTTTGTGAATACCCATTTTTAACAGTGTATACAACATTTATAACAGTGTATTTTTAACAGATCGAGTCCTCAAAGTTGGGAGGGGTCGCGCTTTACTCGTAGATAGCAGAATCTATGGACTAAGTTCGCTTTTCTTTGCATTTAATAGCTGATACCTGAAATGGCAGAAATTAAACTTGCTTATGCGTCATAAATTCGTGAATTTCTATGACGGGCGAGAATTTCAGTCCTACTATACAGCTGGTTTCAATTTTCTTAACTTTTGAAACCTTAAAGTTTAAGGCTGTATGAGGCTGCAACGGCGAAGTTTATACTCACAGAATCCGCCAACAGGGGGGCGTTCTCAAAGTTAGGATCCCACTCCCATTGCAGATAAGTATCCTCAGACCGGTTTTGCGACTCTTATGCTCAAGTTTTCGTACTGCCAGACAACCCATGGGGGGAGGGCACCACTTGGAAGCGAAGATATGAAAAATTTACAATGAAGGGAAAATCAAATGTGAAGGAGAGCCAGTGATAAATGTTTGTAGACAGGGGTGGGGTGGGGGAGCATAATTTGTATGGGTGATCCTGTTGCTGCTATTACAGGTATCGGATATCCCATGCTGACAAACGCATAAAAAGCGCGAAACCGGTGCATGGATGATGTTATTTGCAGTACGCTCTCGAACTTAACATATGTTTCTGTCGTTTCAAAAATGTTTCAGTTCGGACTCGCCTTTATGACTGTCCGGCAAGGTCGGGTCAAAGTTCGCAATTTTGGCACGTGCTAGTCGGGTACAGAATTTTTGAGAACGGTAACAGATGACACATTCTTTCTTCCATAAAAAATTGTCCTCGGTATCTCCTCCCTAAAGTCACTTATCTAGCTGGGCACAAAAGTTTTTTAAGGAGGAGCGCGGTAATCCCGAGTGGGGTGGCCGCCCATCAAGGCCGCCACTGAGGCCTCCAGGATCACAATGGCTCGCCTCCGAAGGCCACGCATGTCTTAGGTGCTGTGCGCCGGCCTCAAGTTCAGCTGCCGACCGTGAGCCGTAATTGAAGAGGCCTTCCTTGTCTCGGTTACATAAATTTGAGCTCGGGGACAATGCCAAGTATATGAAGCTCAGTCGCGGCACCTTTCCGAAGGTACTGTGTGTACCGTGTCGTTTAGCTGCACCCCTCCCAGACAGTTTTTATTACATTTTTATATAACGTTCTCTGTAGGATGCATACTATGTAAAGAGGCGCGTTTGGATACATTAAGAATTTTACCCGCTGAGTGATTTGGGTGCCAGTAAATGTAGAGGCGGGAGGGGAGGGGGCACTTAAAGCAGTGATTCTCAACCAGTGTCCCCCGTGCCCGACGTTCCGTAAGAATTTGCAAAAGCTTGCTAAACACGTACAACTATTACCTTTTTTGTAATTGAGTAAAAAAATTAAAATTATTAAAGTTTATCTTAGTTAGATATTCGGGGGATAGTCAAAATTTAGTCAACGAGAATTTTTTGGAGAAGTGGAATTAGAATGATTTCTAAATACATTTAAACAAATTATTTTAATTAGACAAATTAAAAAAAGTATGAATTAGTAATTAAAATCATCTACAAAAAATGCATATTTTAGAAAAAAAAATTTGTTTGGTAATCAAATATTTTATTTTCCATTTCTCCATATATAATGTTTTCAAAATTCAATGGGTTTGATGGGTTCCAGGGGCAGTTATGACCCCCAAACATGTGGGTCCGAAAGGTTGGTGGTAGGGGAAGGAGGGTACGGTCCCTCTGGATGCCTCCCCCACTGGGTTCCGGTCTAAATTGTGTGGCACTTCCCGACCGTCCAAACAGTTACCTTACACCTTTCTGGTAGGTCGGACGGTCTGGGTTTCAACAACAACAACCCCCTTGGCGACGCCACTGTGAGAATAATGTCTCAAGTAAGAAAGCTTTTTAAATGTGACGGCTGTATTTTCCAAATTAAAGATCAAAGTTATCATGGGTATCTTTCTTCACAACACTTCTTTACAAATGTACAATAGTATGCGGGAACAAGTACTACTAAATTTTGACATTTATAGCATTGCTAAAAACACTTTTCTGCGTGGGAAAGGCGTGTTCCTCTGGTACAGCCGAATTTTCTTTTTAATTCTTTCCAAATCCAATAGGTTACTATGAATATGCCTTAAGAAATATATTATCAGTTATTTTATAAAATGTAATAGAAAGAATGTTAAATGTCATTCTATATGGATGAATTGAAAGCATTTATCTTTAAAACTGAACACTTTATTTGCCTTTTGTGTGATTTAAAAGCATATTTTTTTACCCCTTTTTAATCTAGCATAGATCAAGGTAAAAAATTTTAAGGGGAAATGTTTTAAAGTTCTTGAAAAAAAAAATACAGAAATGGAATTTTATCTTATAAGGGTATAAAATTCTAAAACACTGACAAATATTTTAAAGCATGAATTTGACTTTGCATTTATGGAGTTATAAAGTGAAGGGGAAAAAAGAAAGAAAAGAAACGTATCTATCTCTGGCTTTCTGTTTACATATAACGTTTGGCGACAAATTTAGCGACGAATTTGGTGACAAATTAGTAGCCTCGGCAGTGAATTTGGCGTTGGTAAGTTAGGAATTCCTTTATGGACAACGTTTTTCTCTTCGTGCTTTTCTTTTCTCATGCCTTACTCCGTTACTTCTATTGAGAGACTTTTAACTCTGTCTACATTTATTTCTAAAGGATCACTGAAATTTTACTACTTAATAATGACCTCTTTTATCTTCATGCTTTTGTTAATGACTTTGCAGTGTCACGTATGGTAATACCCGCAAAAATCTGGAATTTCATAATAACTCTCTCTTAAAATTAATTAATGATTCTTTGATTTCCTTACATCCAGAAATTTCTATTGATAAAAGTTGCTTAATTATTTTCGATAAAAACTGATCAAGGCTGAAAAGAAACCCAATCTTTAAATTACAAGGCAGATCCATAAAAAATTGTAGTCATTTAAAATTTCAGGGATAATTATTGATGATAAATTAACCTAGAGCCCACATATCTATTATCTGGAAGAGAAATATTTTAAATTGTGTTCTACTTTTGGGAAAATGTCTGGAAGTAATTGGGGTATCAATAAAATCAATTAAAAATATGGTATTAAACTGTTAAAAAAAAATTATTGTATTTGGTTCTGGGGTGTGAGGGAAAATTTTAACTTCTGTACAAAATAAAAAAACTAATTTCTCTTCAGAGATTATTCTTATTGAAAATGCAGAGTCCATTTCAACGATAAGAGGTTGCAATTTCGTCCCAGTAGCTCAATGGTAGAGCTTCGGATTGCCTGTTCAGAGATCCAGGGTTCGACTCCCGGCGAGGGCAACAAGGCTCTTTACAATGGCGCCCGAACAAATCAACCCTGTAGGTTAGTGCAAAGATGTTGGAGGTCAGAAAATGACCCTAGTCAGAATGTGACGGATTCAGTAGACTCTGGAAGATTGGGCACCAATTTCAAATTGAGAGGATTACAACCACGCAGGATACTAACCTGGGTAAAAATAGTAGCAGCAGGAGGCTAACCTGAGGTAAAAATAGCAGGAGGTGGTCAGTCAGATTGTCAGTTGCACGCCTCCAATTCGATAATAAGAGCTTGCAATTTCGTCCCGGTAGCTCAATGGTAGAACGTCAGCTGCCTAGAGATCCGGAGTTCGACTCCAGGTTGGGGCAGCAAGATTCTTTACAAAAATCTCTTCCAGTTATCGGACCTCTTTAAATGTCCCAGTCTTTTATATTTTAGGTATTTCCTCTATTCACCTTGCAAATATTTTACACAAAACATATATGTTTCGGAAACAAAGAATCAATATCTTCTCCAGTTTGGATTTCCTTTACCCTTCTCAATTAGATTTCAGCAGCCCTATTTCTGATATTCCACCATCAAATCGAATTGTTTGTCTTCCAAAGGGTGATGATAAAATTAATTCAGATTATAGAAATTATAGAGATGAGTCAAAAATTGATGAAAATGTTGGTTTCGCTATTTGCATTTTTAAATATGATTTATAGGATGCGGTCTTCTGCTATAAACTGGATAAATTTAATTTCTAATAATATCAAACTTACCAAAGAAAAAGTTTTAATTTCTAATAATATCAAACTTATCAAAGAAAAAGTTTTAATTTCTAATATTATCAAACTTATCAAAGAAAAAGTTTTAATTTCTAATAATATCAAACTTATCAAAGAAAAAGTTTTAATTTCTAATAATATCAAACTTATCAAAGAAAAAGTTTTAATTTCTAATAATATCAAACTTATCAAAGAAAAAATTTAATTTCTAATAATATCAAACTTATCAAAGAAAAAGTTTTAATTTCTAATAATGTCAAACTTATCAAAGAAGAAGTTTTAATTTCTAATAATATCAAACTTATCAAAGAAAAAGTTTTAATTTCTAAAGGTTACCTTAATTTATCCTGGGCCAAATCTCATGTTGGATTAATTGGCAATGAAACTGCAGATCACTACGCTAGTAGCTGCTTCTACTGACATTGCTGTAAACATTCCTTTCCCTATTTTTGTTTATCTAAATTCTGTAAATACTTATTAATTAATCTCTGCCAAACTTTATAAAATGACTATACTTCTCTCGCGCACATAATCCGTCAAGAGAATTAAATCTTCTCTACCAATTATAGACCCCAAGTTGTAATTTTTTAATAAATATTTAATCTATTTTCCTACTGGCTACGGCCATTTCTTGATTATCTACGTGAGCTAGTACTTAACATTTTATAATACATGAAATATTTCTGTAAGGAAATAAATCATTTTATTGCTTTTCAAAATATCATTTCATTTAATCATTTAAAATATAATTTTTAAAATATCATTTAGGAGAGCATTGTTTCAAAAACACATTACATCATAGGTCAAAGGTCACAGATAACGTTAGTGGACAAATGACGACATATATCAAAGGTTTATGACCTTCCCAAAGGATGATGTTATCAAGAGGTGCAATATTGTGCCTTCTGGGGCAGTATCCCCATTTTCTACTACTGTTAGACCTTCAATGATGACTGATATGAAGTCAGTATTACATTTCAGAGGAGAGAGGATTTCCATTTCAGGTTCTGGAGATGTTTCTTTCGGTTTTGCGAAAATTCGCCTGACTGTACGAAATAAGTATGCAAAAGAGAATGAAAAAGTTTAATAGTTCTATCAAAAATGAAGTGTACACACCTTTTTCCACCATATGATGGCTCCTTCCTAAATTTCATGTTTTATTATTGTTTCTACCAAATATCGAAATGTACATTTTATTTTGTTGGATTTTGAAACTGTCTCTAATTATCAAGTTAATTTTCTTTAGAAATATATTTAATTGTTGTTAAATCTGAAGATTCTTTAAGCTTTTCTTCAATGATTCGACTGTGTTCTAAGAAGTACGCAACAAAGCTGCATTTGTTCGATTAAAACAAAGACGTTAATTCAGCGCACTCTTCTCTCATACTGAGCCGGCAGTAAAAATCTCGTTCTGAGGTTGCAATGTTTGAAAAGTTGGATGAAATAATAAAGAAGAAAACATTCGTTTGGAGTTGAGAGATATCTGGTGTTATTCTCACTGCTTCTTATTTCTGTGCCACACAAAGCATAAAATAAAAATAACTTGTATAATCGTCCTTTGTTGAATGTATTTATTATCTTTACCAAACTCCTGGATCACGAAACAACCTTTCGTTCATTAAAATGCATTTTTGTTTTGTTTTGTGATTATTATGTTGTAATGATTATTTTGAATTAGTTATTGTTAAACTGTTGTAGTAAATGCTAACAAAATATGATAAAAAGCGAAATTAAAATTATTTTGCTGTAAATACTTTAACGGTGTAGCTCACGGGCGTAGCCAGGATTTAACTTCGGGGGGGGGGGGGGGGGGGGGCATTTTTTTGGTTGTCTGAAAATTAAAATTTTCAGCAGTGAAAATTAATTATATGCATTTTTGCTGCCCAGTAGCTGAATAAACAAATATATATATAATTATTACTTGTTTTAGTTTAATTGGGAAAAATTGATTAGGGTTGATTTGGGGGGGGGGGGGCGGTCCCTAAGATCCCCACCTGTGCCTACATCCTTGGACTGTAGCTTATGATTAGAGCTAGGGTTTTGATTATGTTCTTCCGTTCTTGCAAAGCTGATTTTTTTTTTTTTTTTTTTTTTTTTTTTTTTTTTTTTTTAATAGCTTTATAGAGCATGTGTCGAAGTCTTTTGCTTATTTTAAAGTATTTGTTTTGTTATTTTTGAGTAATTATTTTGCACATTTTGGCATTTGCAGTATCGGCATTTTGGTGGTCAGGGACAGAAAAATGTATTTATTTTATTTATAACTCGTTTTATTCAAAAAATTTTAAACAAATGCTTTATAACCATTAATGAAATCAACTTTATCTTTAGTCCTGTCTACTAAGCTGCTTGCTCCTTGGAGTTTATTTATCAAATTTTCTCCACTATCCGTTCTAAATTTATCTATTCCAAAGCTGCTTACCTAGTCTTCCGGCATTTTGCCTTACACATCCAGTCTTCCCTACAATTCTAAGATCTTCCATCCTCTAATTCAATTTTATTGCGAATTTAAATTTAACCTGCCATTGTACTGTTACTCCAATGTTCAGTCGTATTCGTACTGATAAGTTTAAAAGTAATATTTTGAATCAAGTTGGGGTATATGTTGTCTCCCTTATTTTCTCTGATAATAGTTATAAAATTCATATTGGTAGTACTAAACGTACTGTTGACATTAGATTATTTGAATATGCGCGTGATATTCAAAATAACTAATTGTAATAATCCACGCAATATCTTGCTTTTGAATCCTTATTTATTTATATTTATCGTGACTCCATTTGTAATTGTAACCCTGTTCAAAACCCCGCGCGTGGAGTCTTATTCTCGACTCCTTGAGAGTTAAATTATTGTCTGAATTTTTAAACACCTAAATTTGTATTTTCGTATTTTATTTCTGATGTGTCAATTTTAAAATTATGTTTTTTCATTCCAATATTTTTCCTTGTGTAATTTTGCAATTAGTGATGTGCAGATTTTGTTCGTGGTTTTCGGCTGGGTATAAAATGTCAATGCATTTTGTTTTTAGCATATGCCCATGATGAGAAACGTTATGAGTTCGAAAGCGCTTAGATTTTTAATATGTTTTTAACGTGTTTTAGTGTGATCATATAAATACTTTTATTCTAAAGTGTTTTACTTTTTTAAATGTTTTTTCTTTATTGAGTATAAATGTGCTATGTAAAATAAATATAAAGAATTAGCATACTGTTAAAAAATTTAAAACATAAAATAAGTGAAATGTTTAAATTTGATCTAATTATGAATTCAAACTCTGTTTATAAAATAAAGATATTTTTATTAGTAAAAGGTAACATTATGGACAAATTATATCTCAAATTTCATAGTTCTAGATCAAATCTTTCTTGAGTCATATCAATTTAAACATCGAATATTTCAAGAATTCAACTTCTGGAAACAAGGTTTTAAAGTTTTGTTTTACGCAGTAATATAGAGCCTGCCTTTGCTCAAATCTCTTTGAATTTCATCCATATCTGAACAAATATGATATGTATCCAAATGAGTCAAAAACTTGAATTTATGCCATTTTCGCAGTCAGAATTAAAATAAAAATTGCTTTTAACACTTTCTGACATAGTTGTAAAGTGTTTATGACATTGGTCATTCTGTCTGTCTGTAACGATAGGTCTGATTTTTGATAAACATAGCCATAATTTTTCATCTAACATTTTCATGGATGCTTTTTTTTTTTTACTTTTGTTTGTCGTTATCTAAAATCCTTGTTCGAAAATATATGTTTCAAAAACTTATAATAATATTGACAGTGCTAATTTGATATTTCTGGGTAATCTGTTTTACAAAAATCCCTAACTGGGTGGGCCTCTTCTTGGAACTCCAGTTTTATAACTCCGCTATTTTTAAGCCTATAGCTTTTCTTCATGAAGAAAAAAAATATGATGTAGACGGGCCATTACTTTCCCTATATAAAGCAATGACTTTAACTTTTTATACAGCAGAATAATGGTTAAAAATATCCAGATCCAGGACACAATATTTTTGGAATTGAATTAACATCACTTAAATTTAAATTGGTAAAAATTTTGGAAAGTTATTGGTTTAAACAGAGAGACACTCACCTTCAAACTCATCAAAATGCAGTTAGCTGTTAATGAATATCCCATAAAACAAATCACTATTGGTAAATTCGTGGGAGTCAGATTACAAAAATTATACATAAATTATCTTCTCTTCTCTCATGAATGGAATCAACTAAATTCACGACAATGATGTATTTGTTGCATAGTATTGCAGGTGGAAAGGGAACATATTTAATAATACGTACTTACTATTACTTTCCTTATATATAGTATAATGTATAAGGACATTAATACAATGGGGTCGAAAATTCGAACTCGCGTTTTCAAAGGAAGAGCACGTTTCAAGCATCCCTGAACTCAAATCGAACCTTTTTCAAGTGATGTCTGTGTGTGTGTGTGTGTGTGTGTGTGTGTGTGTGTGTGTGTGTGTGAGTGTTAGTGTTAGTGTGTGTGTGTGTGTATGTGTGTGTTGTGTGTGTGTGTGTGTGTGTGTGTGTGTGTGTGTGTTAGTGTGTGTGTGTGTTAGTGTGTGTGTGTATGTTAGTATGTGTGTGTATGTTAGTATGTGTGTGTATGTTAGTACGTATATTGTAAGTGCATATGTATATTAGTGAGTGCATGTATGTAGTGTTGAGACCCAGATCGTCCGACCTACCAGAAAGGTGTAAGGTAAATGTTTGGACGGCCGGTCATGTATGTAGTGTGTTTGTGTGTATATGTGACAGTGTGCGTCCGTGAATCTGTGGATGCGATGTCTCACGAACGAACTGAGCGTTTTCAATGAAATTTCATCGATTATTTGAATCGGTAACTACTGGAACCGTATTCATTTTAAACGCAATAGAATGTTCGGAAGACCACCAAATTTTTTTAATGAAATTTTGAAAAAATCAGAAAAAAATTAGAACCCCAATAACGTTACATGAATAATCATTCATTTCTTAAGTAAATATTTGTTAGAAAACTAATGACACAAACTTTAGAACGCTAGCTTGAACTTTTCGCGAGATATTGCATGTTATTCAAATAATTTATAAAACAATTGACATAAAATAAAAAAAATCTGATGTGGGCAGCACATGACTTTCCTTATATTATGTAATGAGTTTATTTCTTTCACAGTGAAAAAATGATGTATAAGATTAAGAAGAAGCTTGCCCAAACCGGGAATAGAACCTGGATCTACGAACTGGCCAGGATGCGCTCTACCGTTGAGGTACTGGGGACGAAATTCAAGCTCTTATTGTCGAAATGGATGTATAAGATCCACGACACACTGTATGTAACGTTGAATTGTACATTTGTGGCTTTTCCGGATGACAACATGCAAAACTTTTTTGTATCCAATTAACTTATATTTCGCGCAATTCTGAATTAATAATTATCAATATTCTTTTCATCTTCAATAAGCAATAAAGTCTATATATTAAAATATGTAAATAATAAAATCATCAATTAGGCGTTATTTTAATTAACTTGGCGTCATTTTTACAATTTTAATGATGTGTTGTTCCATCTGGAGCTGAATATTGATAAGTTGGCGATATGTCATTAGATTATTCACCAATTTTGTTAAATGTATCGCCAATATTGCAAACAAATGGGGAGAAGATCTTTCTAATAGGAGTATACTAAAAGGTATGCCTGTTATACGATCCCCCCCCCCCCCCTAATTTTCTAAACAATCAGTTCAAAAGTAACATTTTTACTTTCCTTATATACATATTATAATATATATGAAAAGTATTGTGACGGGGTCGAAAATTCGAATTTGCGACGACAGAGCACGTTTCAAGTATCCCTGAACACGAATTAAACGTTTTTGAGGGATGTTTATGTGTTACCGTATACACTGGCAGATACACATACATAATTGAAAAATATGTTCGTATTCTAGGAATGCTTAAAATGTACAGATCTATCAAAATCCGAAAGTCGGAGTTTTGGCCCAAATGAGTAGACTTCTGGTTTTTTCTTTACATATACTATGCATAGGGCAGTCATTTTATCACGGGGAAAAAAAGGCAAAAATCGCGGGGTAAACCGAAAAATTTCTCGAATTTACACTAACATTCCTAAAAATAGTCCAAGCAGTGATATAAATAAGTACTTCGCAAATCAATAATTATAATATTATAATTTAACTGTTGTTGTTACATATGGCTTTATTAGAAATCAATCCATTACATGATTGGCATATCACAATTTTTTTTTAATTAATTAACACACTTACGTTTATGAACTGTCTGTTGTCCTGTAACATGTTTTTACTTACTTTATATACATAGTATGATGTATAAGGAAAATATTGTTTTACATATTGTCATCCAGAAAAGCGCCAAATGTACAATTCAACGTTGAAAACACACTACCGTGGATCTTATGCATTATTTTTTCACTGTGGAAGACTTAAATTCATTGCATTATGTAAGGAAAGTCATGTGCTGCTCACATAAAATTTTTACATTACGGAGCGGTTATTTTTACATTACGGAGCGGTTATTTTTACATTACGAGCGCTGTAGAGGAGTGGAAGGCTCCTATATATACTCTCCTACATATATTTATTTCCTTATATGCATAATATATGTAAGGAAAATATTGTTACGGGGTCGAAAATTCGAATTCGAGTTTTCGACGAGAGAGCACGTTTCAAGCATACCTGAACACGAAGCAGGCGTTTTTTAGGTGATGTCTGTCTATGTGTGTTTCAGTGAGTTAGTGGAGACGATATCTCAAGAATGAATGAAGCGATTCAAACAAAATTTGGTACAAAAATCAAAATTAGTTAACACTGGAAGTCTATTGTTTTTACACGCAATCGAATGTTCAGAACCCACCTAAATTTTGAAATAAAATTTTGAAAAAATCATCAAAAAATTGGATCATTCAATAAAGTTACGTAAATAATCATTTTTATGTCATTTTTCATTAAAAAACGATTGACAAACTTTAGAACGCTAGCACTAGTCGTTCTCCAGATATTGCACACTTATCAAATAAATTTATCAAAAAATCTCATAAAATTCTTAAAAAGTATTAACTATTGTAAAATCTGTTCACTTGTCATATGTAATATTATGTAATAAATTTATTATCATTATTCTCGTAGATCTAACTCGTTCCATTCAAGAGAGAAGACACTTTGTGTAATAGCATTCTAATTGACGCCATTAGTCATTTATCTACTACGTATAAGAATAACCTATTTCTTCGTACACAATGCTTGTTGAAACTTTGGCGACGAATTTGGCGGAATATCGCCAACTTAGCGAATTTTTTAAATGTCTCCAAACTGATGAAAATGTCGCCAAATTGATAAAAATATCGTCAAATTAATAAAAAATGTCGCCAAATTGATAAGAATGACGCTAAATCAATGAGAATGGCAACTAATTGATGAAAATTCAATATTTTAGAAAGACCATAAGAATAATCTATATCTCCGTCTGTAACGTTGAGCGAAATTCTGGCGACGAATTTTGGCGGCATTTCGCCAAATTGGCGACTTTTTAAAATGTTGTCAAATTGATAAAAATGTTAACAAATTGATAAAAATTTCGTCAAAGTGATAAAAAAGACGCCAAATGTGATAGAATGTTTTGCAAATTTTTTATTCCGTCATATGATGGGCATACCTTTAATTATGTAAGAAATGCTCTTCTAAATATCGCCAACTTGGGGATATTAAGCCCACATTGACTAAAATATCGTCAAAATTGCAAAAATGACGTCAAGTTAATGAAAATGAAGCCTAATTGATGAATTTATGATTAAAATATTTAAATATATGGACTATATTGCTTATTGAGGATGATATCAATAACGATTATTGTTAATTTAGAGGTGCGTAAAATGTAAGTTAATTGGGTACGAAATAATTTTACATGCTGTCATCCGGAAAAGCTCCAAATGTACAATTTAGCGTTACAAATACTGCCGGGGATTTTTTTTATCAATTTTTCACCGTTAAAAAAGTAAACTCATTGCATTATATAAGGAAAGTCATGTGCTGCCTACATCAGATTTTTTTTATTTGAAACACTAAACTGCAAGATTTTATAAGTACTAAAACGTTCGGTTTTATTTAAAAAGGATAAAATCCACAATTTTATTTTAAAGTGCTATTCCCCCCCCCCTTCCCGAGTAATTCACACTCTTTACTACGTACCATTGTAAATTTAAAAACAACTTTTTTTTATTTAGTATAGGTATTTCAAATATTTCAAGTTCTTGCTGAGTTCATAATAAGACCATAATTTTTTGTGTATAATGTTAGAAGTGTAACAAATATGAAATAGAAATATACATCTAAGTATTTCTTGAGTTTTAATAAGACCGGATTTTTACAAAAAAGTAAAAAATATGTCCACATATTTCATTCCTTATTTGTTAATCTGCTTATGGAGTGGGAATCATATAATTTATTCTAGTTAATAAGTGTCACGAAATTACAAATGGTACTCCAATTCTATTCATATTTATAACTCAATTGAAAATACGTGTTCAACTTAGTTATCAAATAGTACGTGTAAAAATCAATTTTTGGAGCGCGTGTTAAACCGCCAATTATGGTAACCCGTGTATTTTCAGAAATCTGTGTGGGCTTCAATATGCTTGATAAGTCAGTCTGCATTATAGGAGTTCTAAAGGAGCGACATCTTTGCTACATGACTTCGCACCCTTTTGCGTTTTGTGATTGGCTGTAATGACGCAACTTTATGTCTTAGAATCTTGGGATTTATAACATGTTGCTCTCAAATGCTTATTAAAAGAAACTGTTTGGTCTCCAGAAACGCCTCTTCACTTCTATACGACATTCCGGAATTCATGTCCTGTATTTTCGTATCGTCCCCTTCCTGAAAAAATAAATATGTTCTAGTAACTTTCGAGGTATTTCAATATTCGAGATCTGGTGGTCAGTTCGAATTCAATATTAAAATTTAAGAAATGTAATATTCACCCATCTTTACTATAAATATTTCCGTCTATATCTAATAGGGGCGACTTCATTTTATTATGAATATTTCCTGCTATTTTGTTACTAGCATTTGTCTTGCAGCCAGAACGATTTTAATATACATTCGTAGATTCTCATGTTGCGGATGTTCAAAGAGAATGCAAGAGAGTGTCGCTAGGTAGATTGCCCAGGCCAGGCACGTGGATATAAACAACCAACTCGAATTCCCATCGAGCTTGTCCGGCACTCAATTGGCATCACCATTACGCGTTTGTGCTTTTTTCAATTTTACAATTCAAAGCGATTTCAATATGTTCTAGGATTTTACACAATATTATTTGGTTATTATGTGAAACTTCGGAGTTTGTAAAATTGACGAACATTCTTTAAAATTTGTATTAGATACATGATTTTTACCAGCACGTTCATTTAAGTAAAATCACATTATAATTATTAGTTTATTCTTTAATGTTTTCAAATAAAACAACCATTTGCGTTGTAATTAGAAATCAGATAATTTTTATGTTTATTTAAATCGAAATAATTAGGAATACATTATATAAAGTGATTCAACATAGAAAGGAAGGGACGGGAGGTTTTCTAGAGCATCTTCTAAGGGAAACGCACGCACACACTTGTACATACACACACATACACTAGTACATACACACATACACACTAAGGTCGGACGGTCTGGGTCTCAACAGCAACACATACACACTAACATACATGCACACAGGCATCACCTCAAAAAGACTCTATTCAAATTCAGGGATGCTTAAAACGTACCCTTACGTTGAAAAATCAAATACGAATTTTCGACCCCGTCTCAATACTTTTCCTATACATTATACTATGTATGGAGGGAAAGTAAAGATAGTTCTTTTCCAAGAAATAAAGATATTTTATATCCATTGATATATAAAAATGCCTAAATTAGGAAAATAACGTTCTAAACTTTCTTGTACTGAACGGTTAAATTATAACAAGTTGCATTTAAAATATTTTCTTTTGAATTATATTCAGATAAATTTAAAACATTGTATAGTTTCCATTTTTTAATTTTCAGATCAACGATTTGAAATTGAAGCAACAGAAAACAATTTTTTTAAGTCTCTGTCGGCATGTTAGCCGGTGCTATCCATACATCGTTTCTCAAGTTCCCACGTCGGCGTAGCGCAGGAATTGCCATTACATGGTTGTGTTTAACATTTCCATTAATACTTTTGAATTATCTATTTTAACAAGGATAGAAAACGTAGTTTGTATCCATGTCAAAATTGATAACGCAAAGTTTGTAGTTCGTACAACGCAGTTTAAAAGCTTATGTGAATTTAAAATATTCATTTTTAGTTTTAATTAGATTTGTTCAACAATGAGCAGTATACGAGTATCTATAAGCATTTACACAATAAATTTCACGGTACCTTTACAACAAAGCTAAGGCGAAGCATTAGGGGTGATAAGGTAGTGTCTTTCCAAATAATTCACAAACCAGTAACCTTAATTTTCATTATATATTATTCGAAATAAATGTATAACTTGTGTTTTTGTGTAAATGAGTGAAGGAAGATGTCGACAAATTTTTACTCCGCTTGGCGCCTGTGTAATCTTTCCCCTGCTTGTATTATTTAGGAGAGCGCGCGCTAATTGTTTAGAAGAGACCAGGTTCATTTTTTATCATAGGCAAAGTAGACACGTACTAAGGGCCTGCAAAGCTTTAAGGGCCCATTTTCCGTGCTCAAGGTACTTTTTTCACTATAAAAGTTGTATAGGGGCCCTAAAATTTACTTATGCCTAAGGGCCCCGGGAAGAATTAAGGCGGTTCTGGAGGAGACTCATTTCAAAGTGTCAAGTGTCACTTCCCGTCAATGTTCAATTAAGAGCTAGCTGAAAGTGTATGCGCGCGCCACTTCTTCTCGGTCTACAACAGTTATCGGATATACCGTATCTATCTGCTGTTTTCATTATATACATTTATTGCGTTTCAAAGCCCTAACTAATCATCTTGCTGTCTTTTGCAGTATATTTTGATCCTTTGAATTTTGAATCTTACCGATCCAGTTTTTTTTTTACCCCAATAGGAAGGTATACATGTGTATTTTATATTTAACAACTCCAGAACAAAGAATCACAGCGGTTATATAGCTCAAATTTGGTAGTCGTTGTCTTTCGTGGTTTTAACTCTTTGGATTTTGAACCTCACTGGTCTATCCCGTCTTGGTTCCACCATGGGAAGGTGCACACTTTTGGGGGATAAATCGAGAGCCTGAGCAGCTAGAAAGCTCAAATTAGTCATATCGTTGTTTTTCGTGATATATTTTAGTTCTTTGTATTTTATACCTTAGCGGTCCAGCTAGCTGATTTTGAGCATTTAATGGGAAAATACGTGTGATTTGGGATTTTCCAGCCAGCAAAACAAATGTTTTAAAGACCCATACAAACCATTTTTTAAATGCATTAAAACGTAGAAACAAAATAAAAGCATTTTATTTGTTAATTTTCATCCTTGTTTCTGTCCCCTTAATTAATTTTATCACGCGTCGCCACTGCTATGAGGTCGTGACAAACCAAGATATCGCGACACACCGGCTAGAAACGAACCAGCTCGCATAAAAATGTGATTGATTGATGAACTAATATAGACGACTAGTATTTAAAGCTGCCAAAGATAGGGAAACTATCATGCTGCAACTTTTTATTTTCTTAGAAAATGTATGGTGCTTAGCGTCCAAAATAGATGTCTCACGTGAAAATTGACCCAGTTAGATTTTACCCGTGCTCGAGTTTCATCTTTTTATGTCCCCGGTGTCTCTTCGGAACAGTTCTGAAAGACACTACCCCCTCCCTCCCCATTTTGCCCACTGTGGGTGGGAAGAAAATAAAAAATTCCGGCCCTGTTAGGTTCGACCCTGTAGTTGATACTATAAGTGTGCTAAGATTCAGCTTTCAAAGTCCCGGAGGTGTTTGAAAAGACATTTTGAAAAAATCCCATTTTCTCTTCCTCCTGGGATTAAATAAATTTTTTTGGCTAAATCAAAGTTCTGTCGGATAGTTGACAAAGTGTGCAAAGAGTCATATTTCTAGGTCACTAGGGGGCATCTTGAGGGTTCGGTAAGACTTTCCGAACCTTACCCTCATTTTTATGCCCCCCCGGGGAGTAAATCAAAAATTCGGCTCCACTTGGTTCTGTAAAACAGTTATTACTATTGTAAGCGTCAACCGAGAACTATTTTCTTTCATATTCATTTTATTCTTGTAATTATGCTCTAGCAGCACTCAGTGAGTCACGTGATGTTATGCACGACGCTTGATGCCAGCATTCGATGTTACGATGCGATGATTACGATGTAATTAAATAAACCTTTATTAATTTATGCTAAAATGTTATTCATTAAAATTATTCTGCCTGATACATGCCTTACACTATACATGTACAAAGATTATGCGTTTTAGGTCATCTGCAGGCAGGAGCGGACTGGGACTATTAAACCGGCGCGGTGATTTTGGTGTTTTACTGGCCTTGATACTTTATACACAAAAGCAAGATTGTCCAATAGAGGCCCATACACTATATCAAAGTAACAAAAAGTAAATTAGTATATTAAAAAAAAATCTGATGTGGGCAGCAAATCACTTTCACTATAAAATGCAATAACTTTATTTCTTTCACAGTGAAAAATGATGTATAAGATCTATGGCACACAATCATTTTAATGTTGAATTGTACATTTAGCGCTTTTCCGGATGATAACATGTAAAATTACCCATTTAACTTATATTTTAATCAAATCTAAGTTGACAATTATCAATATTAATTGCATCCGCAATAAGCAATATAGTCCATATATTAAAAATTTTAAATAATTCATCAATTTGGCGTCATTTTCGTTAATTTAGCTTCATTTTTGTAGTTTTGTCTGACTTTTCGTCAATCTAAGGCGAAATATCACCAATTTGGCGATATTTTGCTAAATTAGTCTTCGAGTTGCCAAATTCATCGCCAAGAGTTACAGACAAAAGTATTTTTTTTTTTTCAAATGGCAGAGAATAAGACATACATTATACAAACAGAATAAATATCCCGAACATATAACATGAACAGTCAATGTCTCCTAAACAATGGCCAGAGCCTTGAACCTGTCAGCCGTCACATCACGTTGCCCCAGTGCACCAGCGGGGGTCGGAACACACCGCGCCCAACATCACAACATCCATGTCCGCAGGTGGGACTCGAACCCACAACCCGACAGCCGAGCGATCACAAGGTAACGCCTGCCCTTGACTGCTCGACCACCGCGTCGACTACAGACAAACGTTGAAAAGAACATTTGTTATATATAAGTAACTGTTAGCGAATTGTTAGGCGTCAAAATACAAAACTATTACACAAAGTATCTTCTCCTGTGAATGGAACGAATTAGATCCACGAGAATAGTGTTAACAAATTTATTGCATAATGTTACATATGAAGAGTGAACATATTTCACAACAGTTAACACTAGAACGACGGAAGATCGTTGATTTGTTCTCTTATTATAAAACCTAGAATAATTTTCTTCTTCGGTGTTTTCAATAACTTTAAGAAAAGTCATAAAATTTCAAATGTCTGGGATTAGCTGTTTTAGAGGAATCGTTTCTCAAAGTAGTTATGCGGTCAAAATGACCGCTTCCGTCGTTCTAGTGTTAATACTTTTCTAATTTTATGAGATTTTTTTTTTATAAATTTGCTTGTAAAAGTGCAATATCTCAAGAACGGTTTATGCTAGCATTCTAAAATTTATGTAACTTGTTTTCTAATGAAAAATTACATAAGAAATAATTATTTACTTAACATTATTGATGGTTTTTTTTTAATAATTTTTTCAAAATGCCATTCTAAAATTGGGGGTCGGGGGTCTTCCGAACATTCGATTGCGTTTAAAATCAATAGGCTTCCAGTTTTCATTGATTGTAATTTTTGTACCAAATTTCATTCAAAACACTCCATTCGTTCATGCGATATCGTTTCACAGACTCACATTCACTCACACACACATATTTACAGACATCACCTCAAAAACGATCGATTTGAGTTCATGGATTCTTGAAACTTGCTCTTCCATCAAAAACTCGAATTCGAATTTTAGACCCCGTCGCAATACTTTCCCTATACATTATAGTATGTACAGCCGCGGGAAAAAAAAACGCCCCACCCTCTGTTAATCGAGCATCGTTCATCGTAGACAAAATTGAATGATACCATTCGATTAGGAATAACATCCTCTACAAATTACTGTGCGTAAAATTTGCATAAGGGGGTCGTCTTCATATCTAAACTAAACGCGCACGAACTTTAAAATTTTAAATAGCAACACCCAAGTTTGACAACATAGTTTGAAACTAGAGCAAAACTCAACCTGTGGTACCAAATTTCAAGTCATTTGGGTGAAGCGTTTCTGAGTTGTGAGTATGTAAAGTTTTGAGCTCCTAATGTTAAATTAGTTTCCAAGACTTCCATTCATATCTTCTGGAATAATTATCTGCTCACGCTGATTATTTATATGACGTTACTACTAAACAATCCAAACACATTTACGTGATTTTTATTTTTGTAGAATAAATTGTTTGTATGAAATATTAATTATGAATTTAATAATCGAAAAAATATGAATACAAACCTGGACACGTTTTAATAAAAATCGATTCACAAAGAGTTTTTATATGTTTATATAAAATTCCAGATGTTTCCTCCCACTAGTTCTTTCGAAATGTTTAAATATTCAGCATCACGATGACTTTAGGGGTCGTATATTAGTTTAAAAAATGACTAATTTGAAAAAGTTATATTAATTATAAGTTAATCTTTATTTACGAAAATGGGCATTTATTTTTACCCAGTTTCAATAAAAACTTTGTATAAACAGTGTTGTATAGATGCAACCTAATCAACGGAATTCTGCTACTGTATTGAAGGGTGCAAACTTGTATTGTTATAAATGGGATCTACTTATGTTACTGCCGATTAATAGTTCCCGAGCTACTGCGAGTTGAAATCGCCCACAAAATGTAATAATTTATAATGAAAAATATTTATATAAAACAATAACAAATTATAAAATTATGTGATACTAAACACTAACAAGACTTCAAACGGCGATTGATAATGACGGATTGATACTTTTAAATTCGCCTCCAAGTTCCAACGCAGTTGTTTTGTCGCGTCATCTGCAGATATTTGTTAGTCTCATAAATTGGTTTTGAAACAGCATTATAAAATGACATTTGAAAATAAGCATTGCATTCTTCTTTATTTCTTCTTCCTTTTATTGACCCTGGCACGAATGCCCCATTAGTTTTTAACAACGTACCCAGTACGACTTTTTACCACTAATAATCGTGCCCTATTTGAGACTCACATAATCCTATCCATTACAGGCCCACTGCTTTAGTAACGCACACACACACACAAGACAACACCACACACAGCCATGAAAATGCTCACCCTCTCATGCAGGAATCAAACCTGCGACCCTTTGGCTGTGAGGTAAGTCATAATGCTGAATGTCAAGAGGATAGTTCAATACTTTACAACAGTGCTGTCTGTGGTCAATCAACGAAACATCGTCCTTCAAATTGCGGTTTTCAATATGGAGCTGATCCCCGAAAATTGCACATTCCGGAATATTGAATATCTTCGGATATAAAGATAGAAACGAATTTGAATTTGGACTAATTTGGGGGTCTAGAATTTGTGGGTGACGTCAAAATTGGGTGTTGCCAGTGAAAATTTCAAAGTTTGTGCGCGTTTAGATATGAAGACGGCCCCTTATGCAAATTTTACGCACATTAATTTGTAGAGGATGTTATTCCTAATCGAATGGTATCATTCAATTTTCTCTACGATGAACGATGCTCGATTAACAGAGGGTGGGGCGCTTTTTTTTCCGCGGCTGTACATAGAGAACTTAATAAAAATAAATACATAAATAGTTATTAGCTGTTTAGGCAAAATATTTTTATTCATGTTAATTGTTTTACAAAATGAAACTTTGATGCCTATTTCTAAAAAAAATATATGATATAGAAAGTCATTTTATGTTCATTTATGACATGCATTACTTATTTATACATTTAATGCTCGGAATAAAGCTAAAATTTGTTTTTCAAAACATTTACTGTTACAGGTCTGATATGAATAATTTAATTTTTAATTTATTTACTTAAATTGCCATTTATTAATTTAATTCATGCATTAACTTAAATTTGGTGTATAATTTTTCAAACATTGTGTGTGTGTACACCCTGCCAGGTCCGATCTAAATATTAAAAAACTAGGTCCAGTTTCAGCCCGGGTCGGGAATCGTTTAACAAAAATACGGAGAGTCCCAGCCCTGGGGTCTCAGCCCGTGCGTCAAACCCGAATTCGTGTTGAATTCTACAATCCGACTCCATTCGAACCTATGAAGTTACTTTTGCTAGTTGAGTTATGCACCATAGAGGCCTCCGGTTTATCGTGAATGTAGGCTATCTCTTACTACTATATGTACATTAATAGTTATTTAAAATTGTTTGATTGAAAATATTTCTGCGATAATTAATAAAATAGAAATATATAATAATAAGAGATATAATAATAAGCGAATAACTGTTGGTTTCGCCACGAAACCTCTAAAATAATATTTTTTTTTCCTTGGTTAGCAAGGAAAAAAAAAAAAAAACGAAAAAGAAGAAGTGTGTGTGTGTGTGTGTGTGAGGGGGGGGGGGGGAATAAAGAAAAAAAGGGACTGGCAGAAAAAGGGAGGGAGAGGATTCAAGGATTCAACCGGCCCCCAGTCAGCCAGGACATTAAACCATACAAGTCTATGGCCAGTTCGCCCTAGCCGGAGGGCTTCTGGATGGTCTGGAAAGACAAGAACACGTTAGGCGTGTTAGACAATTATTTATAGTGATGATCACGAATAAAGAAAGATATAAACAGAAATGGTCTAAAATAAAATATATCTGCAATTGATATTTCACTATTTGATCCAAGTAGGTAACTGGAAATATCATTGACCTCGCAATCTCATCTGCGTAATTTGGCCCTTACAGAAAACCATCCGCTTAAGGATTTTGAAACACTAACCTATTTACATGATCGTATCTGTGCAGTGAAGTTCTATCTGCCATCAAGTGACAATCTCTAAAAAAAAAAAATTCAAGGTCATTCTAATCATCGTGTTAGTATGTCAACTATCAATCTGATTCAGATCAAAATCCTCTCGTCGTGGTGAATTCCCAGGTATTGAACCATCGGACAGTGTGACCTTGGCACAACAATGTTAGCGCTCGGCGGTTTTATTTAACTGACATGGAATGACGTTTTGGTGCCAAAACATTTAGGAGATAAACGATATATTTTTGAAAGATAATTAAAGATGTTACTTACTAAAAGTGTCAATGTAACAATTACATGGAACGAGAAAATAGATAACGGCCCTTAGTAAAAATCCGATGTATCCAATACATGATATTCTCTACATATTAACAAATTTCGATTTTTTGAGTAAAAATAATACGAATTAAAATTTTCGTATAACTAGATCTAGCTAAAAATAAATATACTTATTGTTGTTGCCGTTTAAAAAAACACACTAAATTTCAAATAATTCGTTTTATTATTTCGAAACATATCGCACTCCCTGGGGTAAAAGAAAATTCTAATTTCTTGAGAACGGCACATGATAACTATTGAAAGTTGTGTCCATTTAGTTTTGGCTGAAAGAACTTAAAACAAAATATTCAGTTACTTAAATATAGTTAAAATATTTACATTTTTATGATTTTCTCTATATCAGATTAAATATACATATACATATATACGTATAGGTGTGAAAATATAAAATTGTTATCCGAAATATCTTCTCTTGTGAATGGAACGAATTGCATCCAGGAGAATGAAGATAACAAATATATCGCATAATATTACATATGAAATATGAACATATTTTACAATAGTTAATACTTATTTATATTTTGATAAATGTATTTGAAAAATGTGCAATATCTCGAGAACGGCTCATGCTAGCGTTGTAAAATGTGTCATTAGTTTTGTAATGAAAAATTACATAAGAAATAATCATTTACGTCATGTTATCGAAAGTTCTGATTTTTTAAATGAATTTTTCAAAATTTTATTCAAAAATTTGGGGGGGTCTTCCGAATATTCGATTACCCCCAAAATAAATGGGGTTTCAGTATTCACCGATTGCAATATTTGTTGTAAATTTCGTTTGAAACGCTCCAGTCATTCGTAAGATATCGTTTTCATAGACTCTATATATATCTTTCTCTCTTTTACACACGTCACCTCAAAAAAAGTTCGATTCGAATTCAGGGATGCTTGAAACGTGCTCCTCCGTCGAAAACTCAAATTTTGTTGAGAACTGTCCCTATACATTATACGATGCATATATAGGGAAGTAAAAAGGTGTAATTATTAATACTTCGCTTTATCCGGGCTCCCTACAAATGGATTCTACTGTCATTTTGAGAATTTATTTCTAATAAACATTTCAGATAGAATTTAAAAATTCAAAATCCCTTTATTTAAAATGACCAACTGTACTGAATTTATTCCCAAACAAAGGAGGGACAAAACGTTTTTATCAATCTTTCATAAGGGTACATCAATGAGATCAATATTTTAAAAGGAATGTAGTCACAGAACCCGCTAAAAGAAGTAATTCCCAAAACTTGGAGCAGGGCCTCCTATGGAGAGATGGATACCACTCGAGTGGGTTCATCTGCAGGGCCTGGGTGTTGAGGGGCTCGGCCGCCCCCCCCCCCCTTTTTTTTTCGAGCGAGGGGAAGACATTAAAGATTCATATGGAGGGGAAAATCAAATATGGAACGACGCCCATTATAAATGTTTGAAGGGGGAAGGGGAGGGGACAAACTTTGTATAGTTGGTTCTGTTAGGAATCGTGTTCCTTAACGTATTCTGTGACTTTGAATTTGCACATCCAGCTTCGTGCTTCCTGAGCTCAATCTTGATATAGATGGCCGGTTGCTTGGTATGACTGGCTTCGTCGGATAGCAAGTTTCCATGCTGTCGTTGCAGCTATAGGTTATTCCCTGTTGAGCGTTAATGTCGCTAAACCTGCCCATGGATACTGATATCTGGAATGGGAGCGCGATTCCTAATCTTAACAGGTGCACACGAATGTGTTGAATGTCTAAGCAACATTGTTCTATATGAGAATGTAAAAGTTTAATTACAGTTTTAAAGATATAGTGAATGAGAAGTTATCGTTGTAGAGATAACGAGTTTCGAAATGTTAGTGAGTGCGGCAGAAAATATCTAAACTCAGTCGCATGCGATGTTTTTCATCCGGCATTCAAGGATATGCTACTAGAAGTGTTAAACCTCTATAACGATTATTATGTTTCAATGATATAGATAGAGGAAGTTTGGGGTTCCACACCCTTTTCGGCATTACATTAGTTTTCCATTTTACTCAATAAAGGAAGATGTGTGTGTATGTGTGTGTGTAGTCTGTAGCGGGAAACCGAAGTGCCGTACGGCCATGAATTTAGTACACAAGTATTTCAGAACCCCGAGAATGTGCACCTCTGTTTTATTTATTTATTTATTTATTTTCGAATTAGGTTTTTTTTTTTTTATGTTTTAGCATTTTCTCACAAATCGGTTCTTTAGCGACCGAAAATATTATCACAGAGTTTCCACCTTGATACCAATGGAAAGATCAAAGGACGTTCTTTCCCAATATTTGAACCGAATCTGTATGACAATTCCTTCATATTTATTTAAAACTACGTCGAAATTTGAATTTTTTTACATAATCTGATATATAGTATATCGTCGCATCCAAAAGACTAAGATTAGCGCAATTCTATAATCTAGCTCAAAATCCGCATATATCTTAATATTCTAACAAAAAATATCGATTTTATAGGTAATTTTAATTCTATAAGTGATCGCATTGAATGATCGCAAAACATCTTCCGCGAATTTTCCCCAAGGTCTATGGCTTTGACCTTCTACCTGCGGAACCAGCCTAGGAGTTTCACGGCCGGTCTGACCGGGGCCGGCGGGATTTCTTCTTCTTATCGGGCCTAGATGCAGGTTTCGTGACGTCACAACTTACATCCCATCCACGGCGTTTACACTTTGCTCTAGTTCTTAATCAGCGTCGATTATGGAGTTGATATTTTAGAGTGATAGAAGTTGGTTGAAGTAAAAATGTTTTAATTGAATAAATATAACGAAAACAAATTATATATATAAAAAAGGAATATAAATAAGATTGTAAAGTAAAAAAATACTGAATATTTCCGTAGTTACGAGGGTTTTTTTTTTCTTTTCTTCTAAAAGATTCAATGCCAGGTTTCAACCTTTTGAATTTTATTTTTTCATAAAATTCATTTACTTGAGAAATCTGGCTTTTGTTCTTAAATAACCTAATGCACAGAAACACATTATGACCTCTTATATATATATATTTATATAATAATGCTTTTGGGCAGAGTTAATTAAATTTTTAATTACATAGTTCTCCTAAAACATTTTTGTAATAAGGTCTTTCAAAAGTTTTAACTGTCAGATTTACATAACATATATCCTAATATACATACATACTTAATAATATTTAATAATTAATATACTATTAATAATTATTGAATACTATTAATTAATATAATATGAATACTTATTTACTAGTAATATACATACATATTTAATAATATATATATATATACTTAATAAAAATACATACTTAATAATATATATATACTTAATAATATGCATACATACTTAATAATAATATACATACATAATAATACAGACATTAGATTTATATTTTAAGCGTCAATAAGTGATCACGCACATTATGAGCGACTATTTCGGAAGTTACATTTGTAATTGATAGCAGGGTTGTGATATAAACATATTTATTTTTTGTTATTGTGCACTTTAAGTTTAAATGGAAGTCCCTGGTTTGGTAAAATGAAATGTAGAGATTAGCGTGAATGACAGGAAAAGGCAGTAGTCTCAAATAGTAATAATTTTTAAAAAACTAAAAAATCGCTTTCGGCTGATACGCTTTTTTACAATAGAAATAATTTAATAAATTGAATAAATCGGTTAAATATCAAATATAATACTGCATTACAATGACAAACTATTTTACCAAACTTATTTTAATAGCTTAAATCTTACCTGTTTTTTTTTTCAACGAAAATAATTTTAGACGTTACTTATTGACAGACAATTTTCACCTGTGATGTGAAGTTTTGAAAATTCTACTTTTAACACTTTAAGGCTGCTGAGTGTTGTCATCTGCATTTTAAATAATAATAAGCTAAATAATAATAAGCTAAATAATCCACGAAAAGTTTTCGTAGCCAATATGAATTTCAGTTTTTCCAAAAAAAATTATGAAATTCAGATTTTTTTTTTTTCTTGTAATTACAGAAATGCATGTAAAAAAAAAAAAAACACCAACGATTTGTGTATTTCACATTTTTATATTTAATACACATGTGCATAAAATAAATAAAACCATTGGTTTCCAGTCTCTTTGGAGGTCAGATGATTGAAAGAATAAAGTTACATTATTCATTGATTGATAGTACTGTAGCAAATTCTCAATTTTAATCTTGCCTTTTGCTACAACAATATGACAATTGCCCATAGACCATTTACAAATTGCAGATCAATGATTCCTTTTTGACTCACTAATAAAAAATCAAAACACGTACACAAAAAGAACAAGATTACGTACAAATTTTATTTACATGAAATTTTCTGCACATTTACTTTTTTAATTACTTACACCAAAAAATTTGAGGGTGTATAATCCATGAATTTTTTTTTTTTTTGGGGGGGGGGGGGGGGGTTACCAAAAATTTTAGGGGGGTGCAACAACAATCTGCAAAAATTTCTAACTCTACACTTTACATATATAAATCGAACAATTGTTTATATTGACAGCAACAAACCTTACTAAGAAAAATTTCATTATGCTAATGCATAAATAAAAAAACATGTATTTGCATTCCACTTATTCCATTAAGGTATGTTTATTTATACCCGATTTCCAGCAGCTTCTTACGTAGCAAAAATACTCGTTCAACGCACGAATTTGACGTTGGATTTGAAAAAAAATACGCTACCTAAAATCTTGACATCCATGAATCTAGTTCTAAATCACTTCTAATCATGTTCTAGATTTTAAAAATACACTTAAAAGAAAACCCCTTTCGGTGATATCTGTATCTTCGTCAATATTTACACGATCATACTTTCAAACACATGATGTAAGTTGCAAATTGTGGGATGTACTTTATGACGTCACGAGCTACAGCAGCGCCGCAGGCATAGGCCCGATAAAGAGCAGAACTAATCCCGCCGGCCCCGGTCTGACAAACATCCATTAAAGTACAAAGCCGGTTTAACGGTTTATTAACACTTTTTACTTCTCACCAACACTTCAAAGGTGTTAAAGAGCCTGCTAAAAGGCCGTTAATTTAAGTGGCCGATATTGGCGTAGCTCAACGTCAGTAGTTCAACGTCAGTAGCTCAACGGTAGAGCATCAGTTGCCCAGTTCGGATATCCAGGATTCGATTCCCGGATGGGGCAGCAAGGCTCTTTACAATGGCGCCCGAACGAATTAACCCTGTAGGTTAGTGCAAAGATGCCGGAGGTCTGAAAGTAACCCTGTACGACTAGCACGGATTCAGTGGACTCTGGAAGATTGAGCGCCGATTTCAAATTGAGAGGACGACACGCAGGATACTAACGACCACGCAGGATACTAACCTGGGTAAAAATAGTAGTGGAGGCTAATGGTCAGTCAGATTGTCAGTTGCCCGCCAATCTGACATTAGAGGGTGGAGAATGACGAGTCCACTTCGAGGATAAGAGCTTGCAATTCCGTCCTGATAGCTCAGAGCGCCGGCTGGCCAGTTCGGAGATCCTGGGTTCGATTTCCGGTTGGGCAGCACGGCTCTTGACACATTCTCCCCTACAATAGACAAAAATTAGGATCTCAGTATATATAAAAGAGAAAATTAGCATGTTCGTGAAACATTTACCCATTTCTAGAAAGAGTGGTACATGGATTGCTCAAGGAATGTAACTGACCAGAAAATTCCAAAGACTCGAAATTTCTCTAGGGGAGGTTGGGGGGGGGGGGGAGGTCATTTTATTCCCCATATATGGTTGATATTTGAAAAAAACTTGCTATTTGCATTGGATGTGAATAAACGTTGTGAATAACTATTATTATATGAATGTTTTAAAAGAGCCCAATATTCAGTTTCGATATCCTACTCTCCGCTATCCCGGTCATGAATGATATTTTCCCCCTGGGTCTGCGCAAGATGTCAGCGAAAGAGAATGTGAGCGCTATATATGAATATGATATGAATAACCATTGTTGTAAGAAAGTTTAAACGAGTCCAATATTCAGCTTCGGTTTCCTACTAATCCATTTTACTTTCATTTTAAAGCTTTCAGTTCATCAGTCCAATTGTCCACTCCCAGGGTCAATTTTAGGCATTTCACTGAGCTGATCATATATCTCAGTTTTTAATTATGGAAGAGCTTAGCTTTAAGGACTGTGCTTCTTAGTTTGAACCAGCAAAGTCCACATACCTGGCCAGCAAAGTGCCATATGCTTATTTAGGAGCCAACGGCCCTACCGTGCTGAAAACACCGGTTCTCGTTAGATCACCGAAGTCAAGCAGCATCGGACGCGATTAGTACTTGGGTGGGTGACCACCTGGGAACATTGCGTGCTGTTGGCACATTTCGGACGCGGTAGCCCAGTGGTTTGCGCACTGAATTTGCACGCAACCACAACTGCCGCCGTGTTCATGCGGAGTACGATCACTTTAAACATGTGGGTCCGTAAGTCCTTCCGAGAGGTTGGTGGTAGGGGAAGGAGGGTACGGTCCCTGTGGATGCCTCCCCCTCTGGGTTCCGGTCTAAATTGGGTGGCACTTCCCGGCCGTCCAAACGGCTATCTTCACCTTTCTGGTAGATCGGACGGTCTGGGTCTCAACAACAACAACAACATGCTTATTTAGGGCATATAACACCTACACAGCGGGTGTTACACAGATGTATGTGCGGCTGCACAAAGGTTGAAGGCGTGTGTAAGCATTTTATGGACTAAAGGATAAAATAATTATACGTCAACATATTTTTTCAACATTTAATACATGTGTTGGTTTGTCAAATCTCTAGGAATATCTGGATTTATAATTAACTAATTTTAATTAACTTGTGTGAAGAACTGATATTCGCTGCTAGTATTTTATAAAATCACTAAAATAGTCATGTTTTAAACTGAAATTTCCAAAAATTTCCAGCTAAGATACATTATACCCTCACTCCACAATTTATATGATACTAATAGTGTTGTCCGCTTCTGTAGTATGAAATTTTGCTTTAACTTCAGAAGTTTCTTTTGACCATGAATTCATTTTGCAGTGTCATTATATTTAAACAAGAAAGATCAATCATGCTTAAAGCATTGATTTTGAAACACTCTCCAACTTCAATGCAATTTTATTTAAACATCTCTAAAATGCAATACATTCCTCGGTAACATTTTAAAACTTATCACAATACTACATTAATTTATTATATTTGAAAACTTAAACCTTCATCGAAAAAATTAAGTTCATTCAAATGACGGCATTGAAATATAAATTGCCTGGTTTAAACATCTCTAAAATGCGATACATTCCTCGATAATATTTGTAAAATTATCATAATAC
Source organism: Amaurobius ferox (assembly GCA_951213105.1). NCBI lineage: Eukaryota > Metazoa > Arthropoda > Arachnida > Araneae > Amaurobiidae > Amaurobius > Amaurobius ferox. The sequence goes on along the minus strand of OX578142.1, from coordinate 25,323,765 downwards.
TACAATAATTTATTATATTTGAAAACTTCATCGAAAACAACTGAAATTTATTCAATGACATCATAGAAAAAATAACACGTATGGCTCTCTCTATAAAAGCAGCATTTCCTTCATAAACATTTTCCCATTCATTTCATTCATCACAGTACTAAAATAATTTATTTTATTTAAAAACTTAAGACCATGGACCTACAAGTTATTAAATTCTATGCTTAAAACTTCATCGAAAAAAAATCGTCCTTCTCTCTGTAAAATCAATGAATATTTCATTCATATCAGCTATGCAGACTCCATGAGCTAAATAATTTTGCGTTAAAGAAATACAGCAATTCTTATACAACTCATTCTACATATTTTGCTGTTTACATCTTACATAAGTGAAAAATAGGCTTCGTTGTAGAAATAATCAAATTTGGATGATCATTTAAACTCATGTAATATACTCGTATATTGTAATTGTGTTGTTTCAGTATGTAGATGCACAGAATTTAAGCAAAAATAAAGCGGTTTTAGAACGGATACAACACTCAATATGAATTACAAAGAACTTTAAAAATCACTATTTTGAGACAAGATGGATGCCATATTTCATTTTGAAGCGGGTCACGTGATCTTTTCATATCATGGTCAAGTGATCGCTTCATATAAGGGGTGTAATTATTATTTTAATTTTTATTTAAAAATCTATTGAATATATTTTGCTGAAATTTTTTTTTATATATTTTATGGAATAATTTGAATATTACCTAAAATTTTCGAAGCAATTTGTGAATTTTTAAATCCGCTTAAAAATGTTTGTAAAATTAGGCCCCATAGGGTTCAATATATTTCATTTTTTCAACCCGGGTTCAATCCAAAACTAATTGGGTGATATTATTCATTTATATTCCTATAGGTCCTATAGAACGTCTGAACAATATACTAAAATTTCATTTTGATTAAGTCATTTTTACTGCAGTTATCGTGCTAACTCACAGACAGACAGACAGACAGAATGAACAAAGTCACACTTTTCAACTTTGTTGTAAAGTGTTAAAAAATTGTGACTTTCAAAAATTAAATGATTATATATATATATATATATATATATATAAAAATAAATTATTAAATCCAAAGTTAGAATGTATGTAGTAACTCATAATACACTATTCCAAAATTTTCTACAAATACAAAGAAATTAAGACAAAAAGAGGAAATAATAAAGCATAATGCAAGTCATAAGGACAAAGACAATCAACAAATTTCAAAAATGAGGAATATATATATATATATATATATATATATAGAGAGAGAGAGAGAGTGTCCCCAAAACATTGACCTCGGTTTTTATTTCTTAAATATTGATTTTAGACATATATAATAAATTACAAAGTTGCGTAAAAAAAGGCACAGCGTTTTATGAAATCGATAAAAAATTTCAAGGGATTAAATTTAAAGCAAACAAAATTTAAATTTTTATACGGCCCCAGTACAAAAACGTTTCCAATAAGTAAAATGTGCCCCATACACTAATAAGGTGATGTACAAAATTTCAGCATTTTATCATAAAAAGTCCCAGAGATATCTTTAAACAACGTTGGTGAGGGATTAATCACAAATTAAAATGTAAATGTTTACAGCAAGAGTGCAAATGACGCAACGCAGAAATGCATCATAGGAAAATAATATCTGCCTCTTATCTTTAATGGATCTTTGGCATGGATGGAAAACATTTTGAACAAGCTTTGTAACCTTTGTGTAAAGTTACTATTTCTACACAGTGTAGATACTTTTGTACCAATAATTAGCAAATTCATTATTTATTTATGTAATCATTGTTTTCTTTCGTAATTTGTGTATGACCCCTGAAACGCGATCTGCGGACATGATTTTTCCCCTCTGAGAACAAATGTCGATGCATCGAAAAGTGGTTTAAGTCAGCATTTTTGTCTTTTCATATCTCTGGTATTTTTATGATAAAATGCTGAAATTTTGTACATCACCTTAGTGTATGAGGCACATTTTACTCACTGGAAATGATCCTAATTTTGCGTTCCGTGAGCGATATGCATAAGTCACTTCCATGGCTTTATCTGCAGCAGCGCCCCCTAGTGTCGAGAATTTAAACTATTTTTTTTCATGCCATACAAAATCCCCCACCACGGTAAATATTAATCTGCGAAAACAGCATGTTTCTCCGAGCCATAGATATTTTTTTATAGCGTTTTCCTTTTGCTCCGAACTTTTGAATCGCCCTGTATATAGAGGGTGTCCCAAAAAGATTGAAATTCGCTTTAATTCTTTACCTGTTGGAGATAAATGGGTAATGTAAATTGCAAAAATGTTGAAAGTAAGGTAGGAAATAAGACTACGTTAATGAAATAGTCCTCCCATTAATTTTCAAAAAGTTACACTTTTTAAATTTTTACATGACCCCCCTTAGACAAATTTGGTCAATCAGAAATTTTTTATTTTTACTACAACTACTATTTCATTAACTATTTCATTAACGTAGGACTATTTCATTAAGGTAGTATTATTTCCTACCTTACTTTCAACATTTTTGCAATATACATTGCCCACTTATCTCCAGCAGGTAAAGAATTAAAGCGCGTATCAATCTTTTTGGGACACCTTGTATATGTACATATATCTTATATTTTAAGTTATAGTTATATGAGTTACAACTTATCTCTAATCTATCATTGGAATTTCATATAATATTTTTATTATATATATATATTTATTTGCACATGTTTAGATATTTAGATGACATATTATGTGTATCCCTTAATAATATCCCTATAGTATTTAACTTTTATCCTAATAATTTACAATTAAATGCAAGTAATAATGACTCTAATGTTGCAAACTTTTTAGATTTAAATTTGGATTTAAAAACTTGTAATATGGCTATAAACTTGTATGATAAAAGACAAGTTTTTAAATTTAATACATCAAAAATTCAACATTTTGACTCTTGTTTGCATATATCAGTTTTTAGAAATATTATAATAAACTAGGTTCTTAGAATCAATAAAATTTGTGATGAAAATTATAAATTAGCACATTTTATGAAATTATTGAGTACAGCGACTAATAATGCATATCCCCTCAAATTCGTTATTAAAATTATCAACTCAGTGTATCAACTTCCACTCGATAATATCCAAGACAACTTTCCCAATTATAGTGGCTAAAAAAATAAATAAAAATAAAATAAAAAATAAAAATAAAGTAAGAAAAAATATAATTATTTATTAATTTTATGAATAAATAAAAATGAAAAATAATAAAATAAGCTAAAATTAGAAAAATCGGAAAATAAGATACATTAATATTAATGTTTTGAATTTTATTTTCGCTAAAAAATTGTAACTTTAGCCAGTTTGAAACTACGATTTGAGAGCCCTTATAATAGGGTATAGTGGCATTTTCGTTTATCCATTTTTTCTATCAATCACTTGTTTAGTAAGAATTTTCATCTTTGCTTCATGTTCATATTCTATTTTGCTTATACGGGTAATAGTCCTGTTTCCTGCTCTGATTCACTGGACGGGTCTGGGACTGTCGCTGTGAACGTTCGTACTGCCTAAGGTTGTATTTCGTCATATTCATTCCGGCGTTTCTAGATATTTTTATATTGTTGAGGTTGATCGCATATATACATAGGGAAAGAAGAAGGGTTCCTGCCACATAGTAATACAAATTTTCCTAATGTTTCTTATCTTCATTTTTTCATCTTTTGGTGTCTGTAGTCTGAGTTTGAACATCTATAGTAATGCACTATTGTCCAATCTGAAACAGGCATTTGTTTGGGTTAGTTAGAAATAAATACTCAGACTTGAAGATGTATTTAATTCTTTTTAATCTTCGAATTGGGGCCGATGCTGATCTTTTCTATTATCGGCATTATGGCAGTGGTTTTGCTTCCATGGTTATGTTAATTTCACGATTACTTGAATTAATTATTTTTATTATTACTTCTTTCTAATATATATTATATACACACACACACACACACACACACATATATATATATATATATATATATATATATATATATATATATATATATATATATATATATATATATATATATATATATATATATATATATATACATATATATATACATATATACATATATATATATACATATATACATATATATATATATATACATATATATACACATATATATACATATATATACATATATACATACATATATATATACATATATATATATACATACATATGTATATATACATATGTATATATACATATATATATATACATACATATATATATATATATATATATATATATATATATATATATATATATATATATATATATATATATATATATGTATGTATATATATATATGTATGTATATATATATATATATATATATATATATATATATATATATATATTATTGCTTTTGCGCAGTACAGTTTTTATTACTCTCTTTGGCAACAGCAAATCACATCTTTTCATTTTGGCATATGGCAACATTGGTCCAGTCATATTTTGCTCATCATGGTTGCGCTAAAGAGGTGTGTTTTGAGGTATTTGTGTTTCCTTTATTGTTCCAATCTATATGCTTGTCGTCCATATAACACAAGTTTATAGATAAAATCTATCTTGTGTTTCAGAAACAAGCATTTTTGTGTTCATTTCGAAGGGATATATGGACCCGAAGATAATTTTTTCGAAATGAACTTATCGTAAGCCTAAATCTCCTCCATGTGCAAGCTTTTTTGCTTGATTTTTTTGTTTTCTTATTTGCATTCCTCATTTTTTAAATTTGTTGATTGTCTTTGTCTTTATGACTTGCATTATGCTTTATTATTTCCTCTTTTTGTCTTAATTTCTTTTATTTCTTTGTATTTTGTAGAAAATTTTGGAATAGTGTATTATGAGTTACTACATACATTCTAACTTTGGATTTAATAATTTATATATATATATATATATATACATACATATACATATATTACACTCAAGTGCTAAAATTCATGGGATAGTAGTATGCAAACTTACAAATGGCGCACGCATCGCATTACAAAGGTATAAAGAGTCAGATGGTTGTCAGTGTTATCTGTTAGACTCTTGGAGATCTTGTTCAACGTTACATAACTCCCCGACGGGAATTAACCGAGTTTGAATGTGGAATAATAGTTGGAGCTCGACGCATGAAGCATAGCATTCCGGAAGTTGGTGAGACTTCGAAGATTTCTCGCTCAACACTGTCAAGGATGTATCGAGAGGACGCAGAGAATATATGTATATATGTATATATATAATACGAATATATGTATATATATAAATAATAATGCTTATGTAATTTTCATTAGAAAACGAACGACACAAATGCCAGCAAAAACCTATCTTGAGATATTACACGTTTTCCTAATAAACGTATAAGAAATTGCATTAAACTAAAAAAAGTATCAACTATCGTGAAATATGTTAACTTTTCATATGTAACATATACGACAAATTTATTAACATCATTCTCGTATATTCAGTTCGTTCCATTCACGAGAGAAAATAATTTAAGTAATAGTTTTATATTTTGATGTCCAATATTTCGCCAATAATCTTTTTTTTATATATAAGAAAAGCTTTTCTATCCATCTGACTGTAACGCTTGGCGATAAATTTGGCGAACTTGAGTACTAATTTGGAAAAAACTCGCAAACTTTCCGAATTTTTATTTGTCAAGTTAGATTTGCACAAAATATAAGTTAATATGATATACATCGGAATGGGTTTTATATGTTATCATCCAGAAAAGATGTCAGATATTCAATTCAACGTTAAAAACATTGTGCCGTGGAACTTGTGCCTCATTAGTTCGCTGGGAAAGAAGTAAATGCATTGCATTATGTAAGGAAGTTATGTGCTGCCCCCTCATTTTTTAACACTTTACAACAAAGTTGAAAAGTGTTTATGACTTTGTTCATTCTGTCTGTCTGTCTGTCTGTCTGTCTGTCTGTCTGTCCGTTAGCACGATAACTGCCGTAAAAATGACTTAATCAAAATGAAATTTTAGTATGTTGTTCAGACGGTCTATAGGACCTATGGGAATATAAATGAATAATATCACGCAATTAGTTTTGGATTGAACCCGGGTTGAAAAAATGGAATACATTGAGCCCTATGGGACCTAATTTTTCAAGCATTTTTTAAACGGATTTAAAATTCACAAATTGCTTCGAAAATTTTAGGCAATATTCAAATTGTTCCATAAAATATATAAAAAAAAATTCAGCGAAATATATTCAGTAGTTTTTTAAGTAAAAATTAAAATAATAATATAACACCTCTTATATGAAGCGATCACGTGTCTATGATATGAAACGATCACATGACCCACTTCAAAATGATATATGGCATCCATCTTGTCTCAAAATCGTGATTTTTAAAGTTCTTTCTAATTCATATTGAGTGTTGTATCCATCCTAAAACTACTTTATTTTGGCCTAAATTCTGTGCATCTACATACTTTAACAACGCAATGACAATATATTTCAGTTTAAATGCTCATACAAATTTGATTATTTCTACTATCAAGCCTATTTTTCACCTATGTAAAATGTAAACAGCAAAATATGTAGAATGAGTTGTATTAGAATCGCTGTAATTCTTTAACACAAAATCATTTAGTCCATGGAGTCTGCATGGCTGATATGAATGAAATATTCATTGATTTTAGAAAGAGAAGGACGATAATTTTCGATGAAGTTTTACGCATAGAGTTTTACTTACTTGTAGCTCCATGGTCTTAATTTTTGAATAATATAAATTATTATAGTATTGTGATGAATGACATGAATGGGGGAATTATTTATGAATGAAATGTTGCTTTTATAGAGAGAGCCAGGCGTGTTATTTTTTCTATGACGTCATTTGAATGGATTTCAGTTGTTTTCGATGAAGTTTTCAAATATAATAAATTATCGTAGTATTATGATAATTCTAAAATTATTACCGAGGAATGTATCACATTTTAGAGATGTTTAAACCAGGCAATTTATATTTTAATGCCGTCATTTGAATGAAGTTAATTTTTTTCGATGAAGGTTTAAGGTTTCAAATATAATAAATTAATGTAGTATTGTGATAAGTTTTAAAATATTACCGAGGAATGTATTGCATTTAGACATGTTTAAATAAAATTGCATTGAAGTTGGAAAGTGTTTCATAATCAATGCTTTAAGCATGATTGATCTTTCTTGTTTTAAATTTATTTTCGGTGTGTATTTGCAACCCTTACTCTCCCTGTGGGAACGCCACGATTTGTACTACCTGGATAGATTTACAGTGTCAATGTGCGGTGGGTACATCCTTCGCTGTGATTCACTGCGAGACGAGGCATTTCCAAATATGCATTTTTGCGTAAAAAATAAACAAATAAATAAAATACTCGCCGGAATTTGCTCCCAGAGAAGATCTGAAGCGGAATTGGATTGAAATTTTGTATTCTTTGTGAACCGTAACGAAATGTAAAGGGAAAAGAAATAAACCACCGCTCTTTCAGAACTACAGAGACCGGATCTTGGTGCTCGTATCAGGTACAAATTCAAAAGACAAAGTTCCTCATTTTATAAAAAGTTCGCGCGCTTTCCGTAGAATTTTACAGTCTGGCAATCATATAGATTATTAAAAGCTTGTATTAAATGCATACTACATTTTCTTTTGAAACAAAAAATACAGTAAATGTATTACAATTTAAACTATTTACGTAATTTTTAAAAGAACTCTTTTACAAAAAGTTAACAACTTTAACTTGATCTTTGGAGTCACATCAAGTTTCTTTGCACAAAAGTAGCAGCTTTAGCTTGATCTTAGTGTCATATCAGATGAAAATTCACTAGACAATTTCCTCCATCTCATCTCTAAAAGTTCCTATATATATATATAGGTAATAATAAAAATTCAAGTAATATTAACCTCACCATAGAACCATAGAAGCCAATTCACGGTCATAATGCCGATAAGAGAAGAGAACAGCACCATCCCAAATTCGATGATTAGTCAGAATTAAATTCCTCCTCAGATCTGTGTATTTAACTCTCTCTCTCTCTCTATATGTATATATATGTATATATATATATATATATATATATATATATATATATATATATATATATATATATATATATATATATATATATATATATATATATATATCTTTTGACGCACGTGCTTAGATTGTGTTATACATGTAGAAACTAGTAATTTAATTCTCATGTTCTATTACTTATTTCATCTTTTTAGTATAAAATTAAGATAATATTTAATTCTCCGGTATTAATGTTTTCCTTTTGTTAGATATTGCATTTTCAATTTCTCTTTATCTGAAATCATGACCTCCTAAATTATAATGAATTAGGGTATGCCATTTATTTCATGTATAATCTAATATATATATATATATAATAATAATTGTTGGAAAGTCCAATGAAAGAAAAGTGAGAAGCTGTAACTCAAAAAACCTAACTTTCTAACAAGCCTACAAAATAAAAATATATATCAGCAAATCTTCAATCAAATGGAAAAAAAATACAAATTTTGAATCATTAAGTTAAAGAAAATCATCAAAAATCAATGGTATGGAATCGATAAAAGAAAAACAAATGAAATCCAAGCATTAATGCTATACACGTGGACAAGGGCTAGGCCTAAATCATGGAATTGTTCACTTCTTCAAAACTCTTCCTCGGTCCAATATATATATATATATATACATATATATATATATATATATATATATATATATATTATAACAAATGTGTGTTGTAAAACGTTCTTTCGACTATCGAAGGGAAATGTTCAAAAAATTGAGAATTTATACCTACTTTTTGTACATCGAAACAAAAATAGATAACTGGGTTGCATCAATATCTGTAATATTTTATAGCATAATAATCTTTTGTAACGCTTTTTCGATTACCAAGGTTATTCAAGATTATTACCAAGATTATCATTAAAAAAATTTAGGGCTGATACTTGCTTTCTTCTCTTCGAAAATCAATAAAACTCATCGATTTGCATTGATAAAAATAACTTTAGCAAATTACATTTAATTGGAGTTTATTCAAATTTTGGAATTTAATTAGTTTGGAATAAAATATTCAATTGGAATTTATTTTAGAAATATCACGCTCCCTATAGCAATATACAATTTCCAATATCTCGAGAATAGCTCTTAATAAATTTTAAACAATGGGGTCTATAAATTTCTTGTTAAAAATATTTACAAAGCATTCATTAGTTTAAGAGTTGCGAGTACATGTAATTTCTATATGAATTTTCTAGCATAAATAAAAAATGTGCAATATTTCAAGAATGTCGGACGCTAGAGTCTTATATATGATGCATTCACTTTAAATGCAAATTACGATTGTGTATTAATTACTGCAGCAAAATAGGAAATGTCTTAGACAAGATGAGATGTTGTGGTCTCTGACACAACCACCGCAGACAACAGAACATTTTCTTCCACATGTTTGAGTAAGATTGGAGTGCAGTACCGTATGACATCTATACGATTGATTGCAAAATGCACTGCTAACGAATAAGGAGCCATCCCCTTTTTGCACGATAAATGCTTTCTTTTGCTCTGGAAATTTATCTTGTCTTATATACTACCTAACCAGTCTTGTTCAGACGTATCGCAATTCTCTTCTTGGTGTCACAATTCAAGTTTCAGAGTGTATATATAACCCTGTTTCGACAATTGTGCATAACGAATGAAAAGAACAAATTTGATCTGTAAGGAAAGTCAAGTGCTGCGTATCAGATTTTTTCTATCTATATAGATTTATTTCAGTATCGCTTTCAAAAAGACAGCTTTAGTTATAACACCGATGATTAATTACATTGCTACTATAAGATCCGTTGCTGTATGCCCAGACCTCATATCTGGTCTTGAAGGCTTGTAGCAACTAGGTGTGTGGACGGGGAAAGGACCCAAGGACACGAAAAAGGTCCAACAGTACACCCAAGAACTGCTGGACAAAACAAAAACTCCTAATGCCATAATCGTTAAAGTATAATGACGACGGACAAACATACCTCGATTGGGTATAAACAAGCACGTGTTCCAAACAAATATAATCACGGGCCCCAGTTACAACAAAAGTAATAAACCAAGCCACTTAATTAAAATAAAATTATCAGGTGTTCCAAAACTAACACTCATAAAATAAAACATTTTAGATTAATTCAAGCATAATATCGTCAATAATACAATAAAATAAAGTTCCTACAATTAAATAAAATTAATATAGAAATTATATAAAATAAATCAATAAAAACATGGCAGAATTAACAAGACATCTCTCAGGATCAAATACCAAAGAGATACTCCAACAATTCCCTATTAAGCATCTAAATTCAAGGAATTAAACACCAGTACTTTAAGAGAGAATTTGCCAAAATCCAACAGAACCTTACAACGTCATGTGGCTCATAATTCTGTGATTAAACCACAAATTTTAAGTACAATATAAAAAGTACAGATATAAGGTTAAAATGCAAAACTTAAAAGTATGATTAAGAAAATAACAGTTCCCTACAAACAAAAAACATCAGGGTCACTAGAACACCTAATACAAAAGTTTAAATTACAACTTTAAAAAGTACAAACATACAGAATCAAAGTACAAAATGTAAAATACTTTTAGAAAATAGTGCATCCTAAACACGGGAAATAGCTCATAAAAATCGAAAGCTATATGTTCTACGTCTACGAGGACAATACGACTGTAAAACTTTGTAAGGATCCGTCCATGAGTGTACACGTGAGGTCTACATATAGTAAAGTGACCACGCTCGATTGAATACACGTGATTGCAATGAAGACAATTAAACGTTAGGTTGACGAACTCAACAACAAGCCAAAAAAGTCAATTACAAAGTTGTAGAGCATTGCTTATTAGGAATAGCCAGTAAAACTGTTACAGAAAGTCTTAATTCAACACAATATGGTTATTGGTGAATGGCTGCCCCACTCAGGAATCCTAAAATAAATAGCACATAAATGCACAGGAATCTAAAGTACAGCCCGTTCAAAATGCCCTTCGTCAGCATCAATGCACATTTGAATTCTAGAAAGAATATTATTGTACAATTTGATAAGCATTGGCTGTATTACTATGTAACAGTCTCTGATGATACTATATTTGAGAGGAATAGCCAGTAAAACTGTTACAGAAAGTCTTAATTCAACACAATATGGTTATTGGTGAATGGCTGCCCCACTCAGGAATCCTAAAATAAATAGCACATAAATGCACAGGAATCTAAAGTACAGCCCGTTCAAAATGCCCTTCGTCAGCATCAATGCACATTTGAATTCTAGAAAGAATATTATTGTATAATTTGATAAGCATTGGCTGTATTACTATGTAACAGTCTCTGATGATACTATATTTGAGAGGAATAGCCAGTAAAACTGTTACAGAAAGTCTTAATTCAACACAATATGGTTATTGGTGAATGGCTGCCCCACTCAGGAATCCTAAAATAAATAGCACATAAATGCACAGGAATCTAAAGTACAGCCCGTTCAAAATGCCCTTCGTCAGCATCAATGCACATTTGAATTCTAGAAAGAATATTATTGTATAATTTGATAAGCATTGGCTGTATTACTATGTAACAGTCTCTGATGATACTATATTTGAGAGGAATAGCCAGTAAAACTGTTACAGAAAGTCTTAATTCAACACAATATGGTTATTGGTGAATGGCTGCCCCACTCAGGAATCCTAAAATAAATAGCACATAAATGCACAGGAATCTAAAGTACAGCCCGTTCAAAATGCCCTTCGTCAGCATCAATGCACATTTGAATTCTAGAAAGAATATTATTGTATAATTTGATAAGCATTGGCTGTATTACTATGTAACAGTCTCTGATGATACTATATTTGAGAGGAATAGCCAGTAAAACTGTTACAGAAAGTCTTAATTCAACACAATATGGTTATTGGTGAATGGCTGCCCCACTCAGGAATCCTAAAATAAATAGCACATAAATGCACAGGAATCTAAAGTACAGCCCGTTCAAAATGCCCTTCGTCAGCATCAATGCACATTTGAATTCTAGAAAGAATATTATTGTACAATTTGATAAGCATTGGCTGTATTACTATGTAACAGTCTCTGATGATACTATATTTGAGAGGAATAGCCAGTAAAACTGTTACAGAAAGTCTTAATTCAACACAATATGGTTATTGGTGAATGGCTGCCCCACTCAGGAATCCTAAAATAAATAGCACATAAATGCACAGGAATCTAAAGTACAGCCCGTTCAAAATGCCCTTCGTCAGCATCAATGCACATTTGAATTCTAGAAAGAATATTATTGTATAATTTGATAAGCATTGGCTGTATTACTATGTAACAGTCTCTGATGATACTATATTTGAGAGGAATAGCCAGTAAAACTGTTACAGAAAGTCTTAATTCAACACAATATGGTTATTGGTGAATGGCTGCCCCACTCAGGAATCCTAAAATAAATAGCACATAAATGCACAGGAATCTAAAGTACAGCCCGTTCAAAATGCCCTTCGTCAGCATCAATGCACATTTGAATTCTAGAAAGAATATTATTGTATAATTTGATAAGCATTGGCTGTATTACTATGTAACAGTCTCTGATGATACTATATTTGAGAGGAATAGCCAGTAAAACTGTTACAGAAAGTCTTAATTCAACACAATATGGTTATTGGTGAATGGCTGCCCCACTCAGGAATCCTAAAATAAATAGCACATAAATGCACAGGAATCTAAAGTACAGCCCGTTCAAAATGCCCTTCGTCAGCATCAATGCACATTTGAATTCTAGAAAGAATATTATTGTATAATTTGATAAGCATTGGCTGTATTACTATGTAACAGTCTCTGATGATACTATATTTGAGAGGAATAGCCAGTAAAACTGTTACAGAAAGTCTTAATTCAACACAATATGGTTATTGGTGAATGGCTGCCCCACTCAGGAATCCTAAAATAAATAGCACATAAATGCACAGGAATCTAAAGTACAGCCCGTTCAAAATGCCCTTCGTCAGCATCAATGCACATTTGAATTCTAGAAAGAATATTATTGTATAATTTGATAAGCATTGGCTGTATTACTATGTAACAGTCTCTGATGATACTATATTTGAGAGGAATAGCCAGTAAAACTGTTACAGAAAGTCTTAATTCAACACAATATGGTTATTGGTGAATGGCTGCCCCACTCAGGAATCCTAAAATAAATAGCACATAAATGCACAGGAATCTAAAGTACAGCCCGTTCAAAATGCCCTTCGTCAGCATCAATGCACATTTGAATTCTAGAAAGAATATTATTGTATAATTTGATAAGCATTGGCTGTATTACTATGTAACAGTCTCTGATGATACTATATTTGAGAGGAATAGCCAGTAAAACTGTTACAGAAAGTCTTAATTCAACACAATATGGTTATTGGTGAATGGCTGCCCCACTCAGGAATCCTAAAATAAATAGCACATAAATGCACAGGAATCTAAAGTACAGCCCGTTCAAAATGCCCTTCGTCAGCATCAATGCACATTTGAATTCTAGAAAGAATATTATTGTATAATTTGATAAGCATTGGCTGTATTACTATGTAACAGTCTCTGATGATACTATATTTGAGAGGAATAGCCAGTAAAACTGTTACAGAAAGTCTTAATTCAACACAATATGGTTATTGGTGAATGGCTGCCCCACTCAGGAATCCTAAAATAAATAGCACATAAATGCACAGGAATCTAAAGTACAGCCCGTTCAAAATGCCCTTCGTCAGCATCAATGCACATTTGAATTCTAGAAAGAATATTATTGTATAATTTGATAAGCATTGGCTGTATTACTATGTAACAGTCTCTGATGATACTATATTTGAGAGGAATAGCCAGTAAAACTGTTACAGAAAGTCTTAATTCAACACAATATGGTTATTGGTGAATGGCTGCCCCACTCAGGAATCCTAAAATAAATAGCACATAAATGCACAGGAATCTAAAGTACAGCCCGTTCAAAATGCCCTTCGTCAGCATCAATGCACATTTGAATTCTAGAAAGAATATTATTGTATAATTTGATAAGCATTGGCTGTATTACTATGTAACAGTCTCTGATGATACTATATTTGAGAGGAATAGCCAGTAAAACTGTTACAGAAAGTCTTAATTCAACACAATATGGTTATTGGTGAATGGCTGCCCCACTCAGGAATCCTAAAATAAATAGCACATAAATGCACAGGAATCTAAAGTACAGCCCGTTCAAAATGCCCTTCGTCAGCATCAATGCACATTTGAATTCTAGAAAGAATATTATTGTATAATTTGATAAGCATTGGCTGTATTACTATGTAACAGTCTCTGATGATACTATATTTGAGAGGAATAGCCAGTAAAACTGTTACAGAAAGTCTTAATTCAACACAATATGGTTATTGGTGAATGGCTGCCCCACTCAGGAATCCTAAAATAAATAGCACATAAATGCACAGGAATCTAAAGTACAGCCCGTTCAAAATGCCCTTCGTCAGCATCAATGCACATTTGAATTCTAGAAAGAATATTATTGTATAATTTGATAAGCATTGGCTGTATTACTATGTAACAGTCTCTGATGATACTATATTTGAGAGGAATAGCCAGTAAAACTGTTGCAGAAAGTCTTAATTCAACACAATATGGTTATTGGTGAATGGCTGCCCCACTCAGGAATCCTAAAATAAATAGCACATAAATGCACAGGAATCTAAAGTACAGCCCGTTCAAAATGCCCTTCGTCAGCATCAATGCACATTTGAATTCTAGAAAGAATATTATTGTATAATATGATAAGCATTGGCTGTATTACTATGTAACAGTCTCTGATGATACTATATTTGAGAGGAATAGCCAGTAAAACTGTTACAGAAAGTCTTAATTCAACACAATATGGTTATTGGTGAATGGCTGCCCCACTCAGGAATCCTAAAATAAATAGCACATAAATGCACAGGAATCTAAAGTACAGCCCGTTCAAAATGCCCTTCGTCAGCATCAATGCACATTTGAATTCTAGAAAGAATATTATTGTATAATTTGATAAGCATTGGCTGTATTACTATGTAACAGTCTCTGATGATACTATATTTGAGAGGAATAGCCAGTAAAACTGTTACAGAAAGTCTTAATTCAACACAATATGGTTATTGGTGAATGGCTGCCCCACTCAGGAATCCTAAAATAAATAGCACATAAATGCACAGGAATCTAAAGTACAGCCCGTTCAAAATGCCCTTCGTCAGCATCAATGCACATTTGAATTCTAGAAAGAATATTATTGTATAATTTGATAAGCATTGGCTGTATTACTATGTAACAGTCTCTGATGATACTATATTTGAGAGGAATAGCCAGTAAAACTGTTACAGAAAGTCTTAATTCAACACAATATGGTTATTGGTGAATGGCTGCCCCACTCAGGAATCCTAAAATAAATAGCACATAAATGCACAGGAATCTAAAGTACAGCCCGTTCAAAATGCCCTTCGTCAGCATCAATGCACATTTGAATTCTAGAAAGAATATTATTGTATAATTTGATAAGCATTGGCTGTATTACTATGTAACAGTCTCTGATGATACTATATTTGAGAGGTATTTCTTCTATCTCGCATTATTGCCAGCTCACTATTCTATTTATTCAATTTCTCCGCTGGGGAAGTTGCAATCACTTTTATTCGATCAGGCATGATCACTTTGCTATAGATAGACCTAACGTGTTCACTCGTGGACCTTTCCTTACAAAGTTATTCGCTGCTGAAGAACTTTCCTAGGAAATCTTTATATACCTTAGTAGTAGCATACCCGTTCTTCGTACGGAGTATATAATATAAAGAAACTTAAAATTCACAATCATGTACAAATTCTTATAGTATACTAAATGACATTTTTATATATATATATAATCAAAATATTCTGTTAAAATATTTAATATAATGGTCCTAAAAAGAAGTTTAAGAATACCTGTTCTCGCTATACAAAATTATCTTCACTGGCAGTTCTGAAGAACAAAATATCCTAGATCCCTTATGTAAGCAAATTTACAAAAAAATATGGAATTGAATCAATATATATAAAATAAAAGTGTTAAAATTATATGGAACCCGTTCTAATAATATACTCGAATACTAGAAGATATCACGTGTATTAGTAGATTACGTGTATAAATTGAAAATATCAATAAACCCGTAATCTTTAAATCTGAAGCCAGTCATTTATTCCAATATATGTCAAAATGGAAGTGCTAAAATTATATGGGAAGATATACCCGTACTACTTATAA
The DNA here is from genome assembly GCA_951213105.1 of Amaurobius ferox. Taxonomy (NCBI): domain Eukaryota; kingdom Metazoa; phylum Arthropoda; class Arachnida; order Araneae; family Amaurobiidae; genus Amaurobius; species Amaurobius ferox. The sequence goes on along the minus strand of OX578142.1, from coordinate 25,307,387 downwards.
TGTCGTAGATTAGAAGATATGTCCGATTATTAGTAGAAGATTACTCGTATTACAATACGAGTCTCAAATATCTTTGCTAAAATACAACAGACGACGTAATAAATTCAAAATATCAATAATCCCCTTAATCTTCATACCAGAAGGTCGTACTTGATTCCAATATATATGCCAATATATGTCAAAATATATGCCAATATACCTGTACTACTTATATTCTCGTAGGTTAGAAGATATACCCGTGCATTCCTAGAAGATTATCATACATCGTACAATATGTGAGTGTCAGCCATTTTTGCCGCAATAAAACAATGGCGGAACAACTTAAAAATATCGATAATCTCTGAATCAATAATCCCGCAAAATATCAATAATAATAATGCTTAAACCTGAAGACCGTAATTGATATTGTCCAGTCAAAAATGAAATGGCAATGAAATTTATTTTATATGCATATCTTCATTATTCAAATCGGAAAAGATTTAATAAAAATAGTCTGCCGCATAAACACATTGGATTTAAATCCGTTGCTAAGCGACATGATATCATTTGCTTCAAATAAATTGGTGGAAAAAATATCGTCTAAATAATACTATCTCTATGGAACGTTTGGCAACATTTTCGTCAATTTAGCTACATTTTAAAAAAATGCCAAATTTATCGCAAAAGTGGGACTGTAGAACTGACAGTCCCACATGGCGACAAATTGACGAAATATCATCACAATACTATCCCCTAACAAAACACAATTAATTTCATTTATTTAGCGCAATTTTATCAATTTCAAGCTATTTTTATGGATTTGAAAACATTTTTATCAATTTCGTGACATTTTAAAATTCGCTAAATGTATTACTAAGTAAGACGGTTAGTCTGACAGATAAATGCTAACGAAACATCATTTCAGTACTCTCTTCTAACAAAACAAAATAAATCTCACTGATTTGCGTCGTTTTTATCAATTTGTCGACATTTTCGTCAATTTGGCAAAGTTTAAGAAAAGTTGAAAAATTAGCGATATGCCGCCAAATTCGTAGCTCTGAATTTGCAGATGTGAAGAACAAAACATCCTGATCCCGTTTCTATATACTAAATAAAAACACTACAAGTGTATTAGAAGATATACCCGTTCTACCCTTTTTCTGTTTCAACAATCGGCTAAAAGAATTTATTGGCTAAACACATTATATGAGTTTAGTAGCTAAACACAATATATGAGTTTAGTAGCTAAACACAATATAAGCTTGAAAACTCTTTGCCAAAATAAATAAAAGTGATGTACGCAGTCAGCAATTAATATAATTAAAAGAAAAATCAAACCGTTCATTCATAAGATATAATTTTATATCCATTTATTTATTATTCAAATCGAAAAAATAATAATAAAAACATTAACAAACACATTTAATTTAATTGCTTTGCCGAGCAACATGATATATCCTCATAAAATGTAAAAATTAATTAACGATTTTGATTTCTTAATATTTTTCATTGTTGCGTAAAAACTTGTGGAAAATAAACCATGGAGATAGATTTTCCATTTACATTCATGTTTCAAACAATTCATGATTTCATATAGTGACTAATTTGCGCAAAAAATCTCCACCAGACTTAGAAATAACGTTTTATTTCACTTTGACGTTTTAAACAAACGATTTTCATCCTTTCCGTTTGGATAAACCACGGAGTTAGAGAGTAGAACCCCTAGGAAAATGTTCCGTTTTTCATCAATCTCGTCAACCCCTGGTTGTAGAAACTCGAAACTTGGACTAAATTTATGGGGGGCTATTTTAAGGCTGTCCGCAAAATTTCATTAAATTTGGTTTGGCGGTTCTCTTGTAATGATGAGACAAACGAAAATTTCGCTTTTTACTAATATCTCGAGAACCACTGATCGTAGAAACTCAAAACACAGACTAAATTTTAAGTGGGGCTATTTTCAGGCTACCCACAAAATTTCATCAAATTCGGTTCAACCATTTTCCCGTGGTGGTGGGACAAACAGACAGACAGACAGATTTTCAATTATATATATATAAATTACTTTCCTTATATACATATAATTTATAAGGAAAGTATTGTGACGGGGTCCAAAATTGGAATTCGAATTTTCGACGGGAAAGCGCGTTTCAAGCAACCTGAACACGAATCAGACGTTTTTGAGGTGATACCTGTGCGTGTGTGAAAGTATGCTTGTGTGTGTTTGAAAGTGTGTGTGTGTGTGTGTGTGTGTGCGTGTGTAAAAGTGTGTGTGTGTGTGTGTGTGTGTGTGTAAAAGTGTGTGTGTGTGTGAAAGTGTGTGTGTGTGTGAAGGTATGTGTGTGTGTGAAAGTATGTGTGTTTGTGTGTGTGTGTATGAAAGTATGTGTGTGTGTGTGTCAGTGAGACTGTGGAGACGATAACTCACGAACGGAGCGATTCGAATGAAATTTTGTACAAAAATTACAATCCTTGAATACTGGAAATCTATTGTTTTTAAACACAATTAAATATTCAGACTCCCCCTAAATTTTCGAATGAAAATTTGAAAAAATCATTAAAAAATCAAAACCTTTAATAAAGTTACGCAAATAGACATTTCTTATGTAATTTTCCCATAGAAAACGATTGACATAAACTTTAGAACGCTAGCATGAACCGTTCTTAAGATATTGCACATTTTTCAAATAAATTTATCAAAAAATTCCATAAATTAAAAAAAATATTAACTGTTGAGAAACATGTTCACTTTTCATATGTTCATATGTAATATCATGCGATAAATTTTGGAACATATTCTCATGGATCTAGCTCGTTCCATTCATGAGAAAAGGTACTTTGAGTAATACTTTTGTATCTGAACGCCAATAGTCATTTAACTGCTATAAGAAAAACTAATTTTCCGTCCATAACACTTGGCGAGATTTTGGCAACGAATTTCGCGGAATGTCGCCAACTTCGCGACTTTTTTAAATGCTGTCAAATTAAAGAAAATCTCGCCAAATGGATAAAAATGACACTAAATCAAAGAAAAGGACGACTAATTGACGAAAATTCAATATCTTGGAAAGAATATAAGTATCTACTATAAGAATAACCTATTTTTTTTACTGTAAAACTAATAAATTCATTGCATTATATAAGGAAAGTCATGTGCTGCCCACATCAGATTTTTTCAACGGTTATGCATAACGAAACAAGAAAACAAATTTGAGGCTATAGGGAAAGTCATGTTCTGCCTATATCAGATTATTTCTATCTTAATTTATTGTTTCAGCTTCGCTTTCGAATAACGACTTTAGTTTTATTATACACGATTAATTTGCATTGACGAATGTAATGTCTGTAAAAAAAAAAAAAAAAAAAAAAAAAAAAAAACCCGACAAGAACCACCTGCGAAATTAGCTTCCTTTTCAGCATAATTCAACGTTTACGAGACAGGAGATGACCTCGCCAGCAACTAGAAGCAAATCTTAGTTATGCATTAGAAAGTAGATGTCAATCATATGAGGAGATGCAGTGAGTAGTGGCGTCGCCATAAAAAATTTTAGGGGTGTTTTGATAACAAAATGTCTTATTTTGCCTTCCTCCAAATATCATTTCTACAAACTTCAATGGGTTCCTCAGTGGATTAAAATCCCCAAATCCCCCCTGGTGTCGACACTAACGAGATGCGTAAAGCTATGTATAAGATTCCTTCCCATTCTCCCGTTTTCAGCTGTTTCGATTATAAAATTTCCCACATGCATCACTCCCGATCATTTTTTTTTAATTAGTAGGACCCCTAACAAACTTAATAGGACCCCCTAACAAGCAACATAATTTGTTTACAACCCCCTGAACACCTATCAAAACGTTCCTGTTCAATTCAAATATACCCCAAAACCACATGGATTATCAAAGACATTAAATGTAACTTTCAGAAACATTGAATTACCAAATCATTAAAGAATAAAACTACTTTAAAAGTAAAATACTTTATTCTCACTAAATGACGTTAAAACATATTTACAAATCTGAGAGCTTTTCAAGCGTAAAACGCCTGTCATCAGATAGGGAAAAAATACATTGGGATTTTTATACCCAGCCAAATTGCGAACAAAATTTGCATATCATTAATGATTACCATCCTATACCATTAATGATAAGAAAATTTTGTTTTGTTGCTGGGTATAAAAAGTCCAATGTATCTTTTTATGTCACATGCCTCTTATGATGTGTTTTGCGCTCGAAAGCGCTCAGGCTTGTGAATGTGTTTTAACGTCTTATAGTAAGAACAAATACTTTTAGTTTTAAAGTTGTTTTATTTTTTAATTTTAGACGTGCTGCCTTTTTGTATTACCCAGGCCATCTCACCTAAAGCCAGTTCACCCAAAATGTGCACAATGATAACAGAATTAATAAACATACACGAAAACAGGTATACAAGCATATCCAGCTGGTTGCTAGGCATATCCCTCCCACATGGGAAAAACAAGGAAATTAAAGACTCCCTACGACAATAACAAATATCTTAAATCTCTACAGGAACAACAAGAAAGATCAATCATGCTTAAAGCATTGATTATGAAACACTTTCCAACTTCAATGCAATTTTATTTAAAAAAGTCGAAAGTGCAATAAATTCCTCGGTAATATTTTAAAACTTATCACGATACTACATTGATTTATTATATTTCAAAACTTAAACCTTCATTGAAAAAAATGAACTTCATTCAAAAGACGGCATTGAAATATAAATTGCGTGGCTTAAATATCTCTAAAATGCAATACATTCCACGGTAATATTTTTAAATCTATCATAATACTACGATAATTTATTATATTTGAAAACTTCATCGAAAACAACTGAAATTAATTCAAATGACGTCACAGAAAAAATAACACGCCTGGATCTCTCTATAAAAGCAGGATTTCATTCATAACTTTCTCCATTTCATTCATCACAATACTATAATAATTTATTTTATTTAAAAATTAAGACCATGGAGCTACAATTCATAAACTTTATGCTTAAAACTTCATCGAAAAATATCGTCCTTCTGTTTATAAAATCAATTAATATTTCATTCATATCAGCCATGCAGACTCCATGGACTGAATTATTTTGTGTTAAAGAAATACAGTAAATCTAATACAACTCATTCTACATATTTTGCTGTTTACATTTTACATAGGTGAAAAATAGGCTTAATTGTAGAAATAATCAAATTTGAATGAGAATTTAAACTCAAATATATTGTCATTGTGTTGTTTTAGTATGTAGATGCACAGAATTTAAGCAGAAATAAAGTAGTTTTAGGATGGATACAACACTCAATATGAATTAAAAAGAACTTTAAAAAATCACGAATTTGAAACAAGATGGATGCCATATCTCATTTTGAAGTGGGTCATGTGATCGTTTCATATCATGGTCACGTGATCGTTTCATATAAGATGTGTAATTATTATTTTAATTTTTATTTAAAAAACTACTGAATATATTTAGCTGAATTTTTTTTTATATATTTTATGGAACAATTTGACTATTACCTAAAATTTTCGAAGCAATTTGTGAATTTTAAATCCGCTTAAAAAATGTTAGAAAAATTAGATCCCATAGGCCTCAATGTATTTCATTTTTTCAACCTGGGTTCAATCCAAAACTAATTGTGTGATATTATTCATTTATATTCCCATAGGTCCTACAGACCGTCTGAACAACATACTAAAATTTCATTTTGATTAAGTCATTTTTACGGCAGTTATCGTGCTAACGGACAGACAGACAGACAGACAGACAGACAGACAGACAGACAGACAGACAGACAGAATGAACAAAGTCATAAACACTTTTCAACTTTGTTGTAAAGTGTTAAAAATGTACGAAATTAAAACAAAATTATGTGATCAACGTAAACCATCAGATATTCGACCAGCTATGATAATACAGTTACGAATCCTGGAGATAAAGAACCCGAGCAAACCATTTAGGCTTATTTACAGTACTTGACCCTTTATTTACAGGACTAGTACAGTTTTTATTTACAGTACTTAGTCCTTTTAAACGGCAATTTTTCGTATATTTACAGGTGAAAACATAATGATCTGCATTACCTTCCATTATACATGAGCAATTTGGAGTTGTTTTAATATTGAACCTGTGTAAATATGCCATAAATAGACAATGTTCCATAATAAAGTATTCATAATAAAGTATTCATAATAAAGTATTCATAATAAAGTATTCCATAATAAAGTATTCATTAAAGTATTCATTTAAAATATGAAGCTTGTCTTCAACCACAGAAGACAGCCCCGAACCCTAACAGGCAAAGAATCCATATTTAAAGAAAAATGTAAAAGATTCTGCCATTCATCAAGCACTAATTTTTTATTATATTTAGTGATTACAGGGTAAAAATAAGGAACTTCCAAAATATCGCTTTCTGAAAGAGCCAACTTAGCGAGAAGGCACCCAGTCTTATTTCCAACGTTATCAGCAGAAGCTTTAACTCAGCCAAGATTAATTAAATCCTTAATTCTAACTTCCTTTAAAGAATTTCACTTATTGCTAACCAGAATTTAACGACATTATAGCAGACAAACTATCACTAAAAATATTAAAAGAATTTTAAACATTTTTGCACAACCATCGGGTATAAAAGAGCTACGCTCCAATAATAATAATATATACATAAATTTATATCACATAGGGCATCCGATACCAACACCCCTTTATCAGGTAAACCGGTACTCCAGTCCAGGGTTGCCCATAGGTGGAAACGGATACCATTCGAGGTAGGAGTCCTGGGCACCACGAAGGGGTGGGGCACGGCTTTCAAAAATAATTTTTGATTTTTGAGAGCGCGAACGACATGAGACATTCAAAAAGAGGGGAAAACAAATATGGGGGGGCTTCCGAGAAGTTGGTGTCAGTGGAAGTAGTGAACGTCCTCTGTGAATGCTGCTCCCACTGAGTTCGGTCTAAATTGGGAGACACTGTCCGATCGTCATACAAGTATCTTACAACTTCGGGTTGGTCGGATGGCCTGAGTTGAAACAAAAGAAAGAAACATGGGGATCATGATAAGCATTTATAGGAGGCCTACAATTTGTGATAGTATTAAAAGAGTTAACTATTATTAACTACTGTTATTTATTTTCAATTTTATCAAATTCTCAAGGCCCCGATTCCTTTATTTTGTCATTTTCCCCACTTTTGTTAATTTGGAGCCCAATTCTCAATTCATTCCGTTGTTTAGTGTTTGAGAACAAAATATATTTTCAAATGTTTTATCTGTATGAATGAAAAAGATTTAATACCGTTATTAAAATGGTAGAAAAAAAGATATCTTAATTTCTCTCAAGATGGTCCTTTAGACCAGTGTTTCTCAAGGTCTTTTTACTTGTGGCTCACTTCCAAATTTTATTTACCTCTGTGGGCCCCCCTCCTCTCTATACCTTAAACTCTGTTTCAGTTTAGAATACAATGTTCTTCGAATACAGAAATTTCTATGGCCCCCGAGAAATCCGCTGTGACCCACGTTGAGGCTGCTGTTGTAGACGAGACGTCGTTAACGTTGATAATAACATCGATAATTGAAACAATGGAATTTTTAACACAGTAAGAAATTTTACAATATATGTGTGAGACCAAAGTAATGATGACAGTGAAAATAAAAATTCACCTGAAACCTGTAATTATCAAAATAACACCTGTAGCTTGCGTTGGAGCTAAAGATGTCTTTGATCCTCTAACGAGATTTTATGAGATGTAAATAATGAAATGTATAGATGGCTGGCTCTTGGCGTTTTACTTCGAGGTGTACGAGAATCAGAAGTAAATATGCCAACTAAACAATCAAAACTCACCTACTTTAAAAAAAATATTAAAGTACCATTAAGTGAAAAGACCATGATTTGAGGTTATTGAAATACGTAGCATATAATTTCAGTTGTTAGGAAAAATAAGACTCACATAGGTAAGACTGAAATTTTAATGTTAATTAAATGATATAAAATGAAGTTTACCACTAAGAAAGTTACGAATTTTAATTATATTTATTATGTGTGTGTGCTTAAAGGTTTTTATTCCTTTCATGGATTTTACGAGTAACGGCTAATACGCGAAATTTTATGCTATTAACTTCAGTTGCTCTGTGGCTGTATTAATTAATATTTGAATATAATCATCATCGACTACTAATAACCACTGTTAATGTCAACGTAAATTAATAAATAATTATGTAAAATAAAATATTTTGCACCCTCCCCCCTTAATAAATTTTCGGGTACACCACTAGATAACACACTCACACGACCTGAAGCATAGTATTTTTGTCTATGGACTTTGGTCAAGAAACACTATTAACCCGTGACCCTGAAATGACATCGCTCTGATATTCAGTCTTGGGACTTTCGTTTCGTAACAATGGCAATAACAAATTCTCCATGTTTTTCTATCAGAGATAATTTGTCCGGGTTACAAAAGTCACAACTCTAGCATCTGCATGTAATCACTTTTGTAAATGTTGCAGATAAAAGGTAAATATGAGATTTATCAGCTTTAACCTCTTATACTTATTAGGGGTAGTCCACATATATAGCGTCGTATCTAAAGGAAGACTTGGGGTGTTTTTCAAATTGGGGAAGATCACTGGGGAAATGTCCATGTTTTTTTTTTTTGTTTTGTTAATTGAGGTGGGGGGAGGGAAGAATTTGCTCTCCGAGTAGGGTACAGTATAGCATGCTACAAGGCAAAAACTTTTATTGTGAAATTAATACACAATACTCATAAGAGGGAGGGGTGTGTCTTGCTTTAGAGTACCAATGTTTCTCAATTTTTATGTGGCCCTTTGTAGAAAGATTTCAAGTGTCTTTGGGAGGAAACTATTAAATATGAAATCTTTAATTCATCTTGAAAAATTTCGCGAAAAATAATTTTATTCTTAGAAAGCCATATAAAAAAACTATCATTAAATATTCAATAAATACAATAAACAATATTAACTAATTTTAATTCATAAGACGAAAATATTTTTTGAAGAAGCACACAATAGAAGCGTTTATATAATGAGAAGTATTAAACAAATTTTAATTCATTGGGAGGGGGATTTTCTTTGAAAAAGTACACAATACAAGTAAATAAAATATAAGTACACTCAATACAAGCGCATAATAAAAATAAATACTACTATGCAAATAGACACAATACAATGAATAGTATTACACTAATTTTAATTCATTAAAGAGAAAACTTTCTTTGAAAAGCACACAATATAAGTACACACATTACAATAAATAGCTTTAAACTAATGTCAATTCATTAAGGGGTCAAGCTAGCATGCAATACAATATATGAACTAAACAATACAAGCAGACATAAAATTCAGTGTTCAAAAGTGAATAAATACACTTGGAATTAAGTCTTTGAGTGCATATAAGGACTGTGGAGCTCCTAAATAACCCAACTTAACTTAACCTAAGACAGTGTTTATTCCAGGACATTTTTTTCGAAGCACGGGAAGGTGTGGGGGTGTGGGGGAATGGAATCTTAAATGGGCAATTTTTTCAATATAATGTTTACTATATTTACATATACAGAAGTAATATACAGAAGTAATACACACACACACACATATATATATATACATACCTGCATTACATATATGATTTATATCAAAATACTTTCATCTTAATGTGTAGTTACAAAAATTTTTTTCACTCATCTTAACTACATGTAATTATTATTCCATTCCTTAACTTATATATGGAACAAGGAAAAAGGGGTATATTATACCATTTTAGTACCTGTATTTTTCATAATGTTTACTTATCATGTTTTTTAAAAATATTCAACGGCTTGTCGTATAGTATTTTTGATGTCACATTTACATTTCAGTCCATCTTCCTTTCACTTATGATTTACAAAACATTTTCTATTAATATTATATATATATGTATATATATATATGTATATATGTATAAATATATATGTGTATATATATATATGTAACTTTTAATTTTTTAGACCTAAATTTATATACCCTCAATAATCATGTAATCACCAATCTATATGATAAAAAAGATTCTTACAACTTCACTATCATAAAGCTGCTATCATATCATTCTTGTAATTCTATTCAATTGTTTAGAAACATCATTTTAAACCAGCTATTTCGAATACATCGACTTTCTGATCCTCAGTTTCACTTTCTCCACATCAATAAACTTAAACGCATTTGTCAAAATTACCAATACCCGGAAGTATTTGTAAATAATATTATAAATAATTTCAAATATACCACGTAATGGTTTTACACATGCATTATTTGTCTTTGACTGGTTTACTCATTTTTGAACATTCACCCATTCTTATCACCTCACTTTCCACTAGGCCTGAGTCTGATACTGTTTGCTATTTTCGAATGACTATTTTCCACTTGTCCTGAGTCCTATACTGTTTGCTATTTTTGAGGGTCTCCATGCATATTATGTGTCGTTCAAGTGTATTCATTCCGGTGCCCACTCGCATTGACGAAGTGAGGTGAAATGCTCAGTCACTAGTTTATCTTACACGTGGTGCTATGCTTTTGATTTCGTGTTTCATTTCGAGGAGGTATTGTTTTTCAGATTTGTATAATTCATTTGATTTATTTTTCTCCTTCCACTAGCCAGTAGACAGTTCCAATGGTGTCTATAGTTAAATACTATCGCCATTGTCAGAAACTGGCTATTCTATCGGTTTTAATTCGAATTGTATGGCTGTCCTGATGAGAATGCAATTTCGAACTAACCGCCATTTTTTGTGGGGTTTCAATTGATTGTTATCTATTCTTAATCTCTTATCTTAAGCTGATTGTTATTGCCTATTCTCATTTTTGCCGAGTTTTATTTTTATTTATTTTTATATACTTTTAATTGTGATTTTTGAATCCTAATATTCTTCTCATCCCCCTTTCCATTGTAGTGATATGTTACCTTCTGTCTTTATCCTTAGTCTTGGCCTATAGTTACTCATTTGTAACAGATATGCTAGAGATGGGTTTTTTTGTACATACAGTAGTTTATGCATTATTTTCGATTAAAATCCTTTAATTTTTATTTATGTATATATATATATATATATATATATATATATATATATATATATATATATATATGTATATATATATATATTATATATATATACATATATATACATATATATATATATATATATATATATATATATATATGTATATATATATATATATATGTATATATATATATATGTATATATATATATGTATATATATATATTATTCTTGTTTCTTATATAATTTTTCAGTCTTTATGCTTGTCGTCCAAGTAATAAGAGTTTATAGATATAATCTATCTTTTATTTCAGGAACTAGCATATTTTGTGTTCATTTTGCTTAGATACTTGGACTTAAAAAAGAATTTTTTTCGAAAAGAACAATTTTTTAGGCCTAGTGCTTATCCACGTTTAAAGATAGCTATAATGCTTGGTTATTTTTTATTTTTCCATTTTCGAATCCACACCATTGATATTTGTTAATTATCTTTAGCTTGATGATTAGAAATAAGCATTTTATTTTCCTCATGATTGATGATTCTCTATTTAATACTTCTTTTTAATTTATAGGCATGTTTAAAGTTAGGGTTTTTTGAGTTACAACTTCTATCTATTCTAACATTGGATTTTCATATATATATATACATATATATATATATATATATACATATATATATATATATATATATATATATATATATATATATATATATATATATATATATATATATATATATATATATATATATATATATATATATATATATATATATATATATATATATATATATATATATATATATATATAATATATACATATATATATATATATATAATATATACATATATATATATATACATATATATATATATATATAATATATACATATATATATATATATATATATATATATATATATATATATATAATATATACATATATATATATATATATATATATATATATATATATATATATATAATATATACATATATATATATATATATATATATATATATATATATATATAATATATATATATATAATATATATATATATATATATATATATATATATATATATATATATTTACTTCTGTAATACATTTTACAGTTGTGTAAACAGAAACGTAGAATCAGCATTAATGAAACTTGTATGGCCCTTAATAACGTACATGGTTTCAGAAATGCTTTTCATATTCATTTTATTCCTTTTATATTCAGTAGATTCCATTTATTCAATTTCCAAACTTCTTGCATAGCTCATCGTGCTACACTAGGCTTCTGATTTGCAAAAATTTTTTTACCTTCACCTTCAGTTTACAAGTTTCTTTGGTATTTCTCGGGTATATATATATTACAAGTAATCATAAAAATCTTCAATTATATATATATATATATATATATATATATATATATATATATATATATATATATATATATATAAGGAGTAAGGTCACAACCCCTTACCGCCATAATGTAAGCTTTTTGCCGAGCCATCCTTCCTTTTTTACATGTTTTTTACATGTTTTTTTCACTTTTTATATTTCAATTTTTCTATATATATATATATATATATATATATATATATATATATATATATATATATATATATATATATATATATATATATATATAATAGTTTGAAATTCCAATGATAGAAAAGTGAGAAGCTGCAACTCGAAAAACCTAACTTTCTAACAAACAAAATAAAAGTATAAAACAACAAAACTTCAGTCAAATGGAGAAAAATACAAATTTCGAGTCATCTAGTTAAAGAAAATCAACAAATTTCAATGGTATGGGAAGGATAATAGAAAAACAAAAAATCCAAGCATTACTGCTATACACGTGGACAAGGGCTAGGCCTTAAACAGTGGAATTGTTCACTTCGTCAAAACTCTCATCAGGTCCAAGTATTTTGTCAAAGCAAACACAAAATATGTATGTTTCTAAAGAAATAGATTACATATATATATATGTATGGTATATATATATATATATATATATATAATACAATTTACAGTAATGCACACAGAAACGTAGAATCCGCATTAACGCAACATCAATGGCCCTTGATAACGTACATGGTTTCGGAAATGCTTTTCACTTTAATCAATTTATTCAATTTCAAAAAAAATTTGGGAGCTAGAAAAGGCCTAGCTCATCGTGCAAAACAATGTTTCTGTTTTGCAACTTTTCATTAAACACATTTCTTGCGTTTACACCATGTATGTTTATGCAGGGAACAAGGGTATTAGTACCGTAAGTACCTGCATTACATATATGATTTATATCAATAATTTCATCTTAATGCGTTGTACAAAATTTTATTCACCCCTCTTTACCACATGTAATTCTTATTCCATTCCTTAACTTTTATATGGAACAGGGAAAAGGGGGTATTTTATACCAATTTAGTACCTGTTTTATTAACACTTTACAACAAAGTTGAAAAGTGTTTATGACTTTGTTCATTCTGTCTGTCTGTCTGTCTGTCTGTCTGTCTGTCTGTCCGTTAGCACGATAACTGCCGTAAAAATGAGTTTATCAAAATGAAATTTTAGTATGTTGTTCAGACGGTCTGTAGGACCTATGGGAATATAAATAAATAATATCACCCAATTAGTTTTTTATTGAACCCGGGTTGAAAAAATGAAATACATTGAACCCTATGGGACCTAATTTTTCAAACATTTTTTAAGTAAATTTAAAATTCACGAATTGCTTCGAAATTTTTAGGAAATATTCACATTATCCCATAGAATATATAAAAAAAAATTCAGTAAAATATGTTAAGTAGTTTTTTAATTAAAAAAATTATTTAATATAGGGAAAAAAAACAAATTCAATTAAATTCTGACTTTGGGATATCTTCCAGAAAGAAAAGAGAGAGATATTATATAATAAATATCTCTCCATTTGTTTAAACGTTTTGCATATGGGAGTGGCTTCATATTTTAAGGTAAATTTGGTAGATAACAATTTTTCATTTTTTTTAAATTTTATATAACTCTTCATGATAAATTTAATTGATGGCATTTTAAATGCACTTTCCTACGTCCTAGAGAGTTAAAATTTGGTACACAGCTTACATTTGTTGAACATTTTATTCGACAAAAATTTGATGGATCTTTAAATATAGATTATACATTTTTTTCGAAATGGCCTGAAAATAATCCCCGTTCACTTCTATAAATCATTGGTGTAATATTGTTAAAAATTCTGATGTGGACAGCACATGTCTTTCTCTGCAGACTCATATTCGTTCTCTTTATTTATTCAATGATAATTTGAGTTTATCTGCACAACATAAGTATTTTAAATGACATTGAATTTACACGTTAAACTTAAATTTGGTTCTCATTTGATAGCTGGACTTATTGTCAAAGGTGGCGTAGCGAAAACGCGAAAAAACTAGAATATCTCAAGAACGGCTAGTCCTAGAGTAATGGGGTTAGTCTTATTCTTTTTGTTGTCAAAAATCACATATAAAATAGGAATTTAATTGATATAATTGAGCACACGTAGTCTTTTATTTTTATATATAACGATTTTTGCTGGCCATTTCGCAAAAATAGCCCGTTCCTTTTTCCCGAATCGTAGTAGAATAACCTACAAATGATTTATATACAAAATTTTGTTAAATTTGGTATATAAATCACTTGTAGGTTATTGAAATATTATACTCCAAATTTTGTTAAATTTGGTTCATTAGTTTTTAGCTAGAGTGGATAAAGGCAATTTCTGCGGCCATTTCGCAAAGAAGGCAGATTCTTTTATTACGAATCGTACTATAATCTAATGAACATCAGGATTTCCCACAAAAAACATACCTACCAAATTGTATGAAATTCGCTCCATTAGTTTTTCAATTAGAGTGGATGTAATATCCACACAGACACACAGAAACATACACAGATACACCCTTACACACACAGACGTCTTCCTAAAAGTTGTTTTTTCGTGTTCTAGAAGTCCCAAAACGTGTAGATACTTTGAAAATTCGAGTTCCGATCTTCGGCAGGATTCCAATACTTTGAGTACATACACATACACATATATATTATCTGTGTATTATCTGTGTATCTAAATTCCGTGCCTATGCAATTACAATAGTTGTGATTTTAAATGATCCCTAAACTTTTATTATTTCTTCAAGGAAGCCTAATTTTAACATATGCAGAATGCAAATATCTCAAGCGATTGTAAGATGAATTACATAAGAATTGCTGAATTTTTTTCACACAAAATTATTTAGCTCTGGAGTCTGGAATACAAGTTATATGAATGAAATATTCATTGATTTTGCATAAAGAATCAGATGATTTATATTTCGATACAGTTTTAAATATTTATGTATAATAAATTACTGTAGTACTGTGATAATGTAAAAGATATTACCACTGAATGAATCACAGTTTAGAAATTTTTAAATGAAATTACATTTCAGTTGGAAAGTGTTTCATAATCAATGCTTATGCATGATTGATCTTTCTTGTTTACAATGTTTTCTTATCATATTCTTTTTAAATATTCAATGGCTTGTCGTGTAGTATTTTTGATGTCACATTTACATTCCAGTCCATCTTCCTTTCACTTATGTTATACAGAACAGTCTCTATTAATGATCTATCTCAGGTATATATAATACAAGTAAAATAAAAATTCTTCAATTATATGCAAGCAATGATGTATGAACAATGAAAGCATGTGGAAATGTCTAATAAGAGCATACTGTTAAGTAAAAAAGGAGGGTAGCTTTGGAGAAATACAGAGCGTCAAAGGAACTTCAAGGAGCGTATTGCAAACGTTCCTTGAGGTGTAATAAATCATAAAAATATTCTTTTAAAACATAAATTATAAACGTTTTAATGTATTTATTGTAATGTCCAAAACGTAACAAAACACGTCTATATTGCCCCCCCCCCCCCCCCATGGAATACAGTGTTCCTTGGAATGTCTTTAAGCACCCCAATAGCTTCATATGGATAGGTCTATGAATGTACACGTTAGGTCTATCTATAGTAAAGTGATCATGCCCGATCGAATAAAAGTGATTTCAGCTCTCCTAGTGGAAAATAAATAAATAGGATCACGTACTCGGTAACAAAGTGAGATAGATGAAGAAAGCCAATGACAGAGTTATAGAATATTGTCTGATATGTAAGAATCGACATCAGACATGAGTGAACTGTATGTATAAAAGGCAATAAATGCCTGTCAAAAAGTTGTATCATCAGGTCATCTAACACGGTGATGCCTGCAATGCTTGTCAACTGTGAGGTCATATTCTTTCTATAATTCAAATGTGCATTGTCTCAGATGGAGAGCATTTTAAACAGGCTCTACATCCTGTTCATGTTAGTGTTGTTTGTTGCATATGACTGCCATTCAATAACCCTGTTGTGTCAAACAAATGCCTTCTATAACAGTTATATTGTTGAATCTTATCCATTAGAAAATGCTCTACAACTTTGTCTTTGGTATTTTTCGTCTATCTTACTTTTTTCCGAATATGTTTCTTAACTTTTTAAATTCTCCGCTAGTGGCGCTGCAATCGCTTTCATTCGATTGGCCATGAATAATATACTGTAGATGGCTGTGACGTGTACACTCATGGACCTTTCCTTACAAAGTTATTGGGCGCTTAAGGACTTTCCTATGAACTCTCAATACCTTTGCAATTCTTCTGCAAATGAAATCTAGGAATTTATCTGCTTCAAATTCCCAACTTCCTTTTGCGTTTAACTTGGGAAAATCCAATTCAGTTACATCCGATAGCAGCACAAATCAACAGTGACATCAGATTTCTTGGGTTTTTTCCATTTTGTTTCTGCCATATCAGTGCGGAGAACTCAACAACTTCGATTTAAGCAGATATATTTTGTTTGGATATGGATATAAAGCTCCTTCATTGGCAGATTCCAACTTTCTTGCCATTTCTTCATTACTGTTGAACAACGTTTCATTAAGCAAAGTTCCAATTTAAAGAAATCTGAAGACCGTCTGATGTGACGATAAAAAATGTGTTTCTATAACAGTAAGTTGATTTGAAAATCAATTATATTTGTAATTTTGAAATTTTTGGGGATTGTTTTTCTTTCTGTAAGAGAGTAGCGCAGACTTCTGTATGGAAATAATCGTCACAGGTCGAAATGTTCGAGTCCTAAAAGGAATAATCGACACTTATTTCCATTTCTTGGATACCAAGTACCAGTTGGAATTGAATGTTTTTTTATTGGAGCTTAATACAGCTTGATAAAGAAAAAAAAACTCGCACATCAAATTTGAAAATTTTAATAAATTGTGGAAGCCATCGCATGGTGGAAAATAATATGTGCGCTTCATTTTTGACGAAACTGTTAAGCATATTTATTATCTTTTACATACTTAGTTCAAAGTCATGCGAATTTTTGAAAAACCGACACATTTCCATTTTGAAAAATCATGACATTTTCAGATTCAGCAATGGAAATCTTTAGTGAACTCCCTCACTCCCTCTGGAATCTGATGCTAAATCCATACAGTCATCATTTTAGCTCTATCTATAGCCAATCCCGAAAAATGGGTGGTTGGAGGAAATGTTTTGAATCGTAAGTAAAAGAATAAAAAATAAATAAATGGGAAATCTTTAGTGGACTCCTAACCTCCTTCAGAATTTAATGCTGAATTTATATCAGCCATCGCATTATCTAAGCATTATCTATAGTCAATCTTGAGAGAAATGTTTAAAAAAAAAATGGTTTTAAACTATAAGTGGAAAAAAGAACCGGAAATGGAAATCTTTAGTGAAAATTCACCCCTCCGCAATTTGATGGTGAATCCATACCAGTCAACATCTAAGCTATATCTGTCACAGATCCTGAGAAATAGATGTTTCAAGGTATATGGCAGATAGCTGCTGCGCTATAGCTCTCTTATATAGCCGATTCATATGTAGCGAGAAGTAGATGTTTATAGGAAAATGCAAATTTTTAAATCGGAAGTGATATCTCAAGAACCGGAAATATAAATCTTTAATAAGTCTCTTAACGCTCACCAGAGTTGGATGCTGAACGCTCTCCACAATTTGATGCTGAATCCATATTAGACATTATCTTAGCTGTATCTACAGCCAGTCCTGAGAAATATATGTTTAAAGTAAAATGTTTGAATCGGAAGTGGAAAAGAAACCAGAAGGGGAAATTCGTAGTAAACCACACTACTTCCTCCAGAATTTAATACTGGATCTATATCAATGAATAATTGATATTTATTGAATTATTAATTGAATTATCATATCCCATTTTGAGATTTGAACGTTTCAACATAAAAAAAATTTTGAACGGGGAAAAAAAAAAAAATCAGTTAGGTAGAATTTTTTTCAGTACCCTCAAGAATGTCCGGCCGCACACTTTGCTGCTCATGCCCTCGGATGAGTTGGGCGGTCTGGGCTTTCCACCCTCAAGAATGTAACAAAAATATCGTCTGCTATTTTTATTACGTCATATGAAAATTGCAGTTCTTTTTTTTATCAATTGAAGAACTTTCGTCAGAGTGAAATCATCATACTTTGTATTTTATGGGGAAGTAGACACATAGCAAAATGGATGCCAATGAATAAGCGAGAATAGTTCAGGCGATTGATAGCAGCTTTGTAGATCTGCTCAAAATCCAAAGAACTGGTGACATACCCAAAACTTGAAAGACGATAATGAGAATTGACGTTGTTTTAGGTAGAACCGCGTGTTTATTAACGGATGTTGACTCGGGAGCCTCTTTATATGTAGGGTCAATATACAAGAACCCTGAACTTTTTACATCTACCATGAAGAAGGTTGCCATCTTAGGTAGCAAGAATATTACAAGTCCATCTCAGTTCTTAAAGTTAACATACCTATCAGCAATAGGAGCATTTAGTGTTTCTTTCAGGCATACATCCAGGGGGGCATCCCCCCCCCCCCCGTCCACCCGGCCAAAAGTTCTGTAAAACTGCCTGCACATTTTCCGAACCAGTAATGGATACGCATGCTAATCACTTTTATAAACATGATATCAATAAATCGATATTGCAATTGCAATATTTCATCGCATTTCTTGCTAATTCCTCGAAAAAAATTAAAAATAAGTTAAAAATACAATTAAAATCATTTTTTCCCTATAAACTGTTACAGAACTAAATAAGAAAACACAATGCCAATGAAAAAATTGCGAATCCGTTTGTTTATACCCTTTTTTTTCTGAAACTACCGCAGAATTCCACCTATTCGACCGCCCCATTTCTCTCCCCCCCCCCCCCCCCCCACACACACACTTTTCGTCTCAATTAAAAATTCTGGAAAATTCCGCAAAAAGCCACCCTCGGATAAAAATAAAAGAAATTTCGTCATCGAATAAAAGAAATTTAGTATTTAAGATTTGCATGATTTGTTAATTTTAATAGAAAATTCTAAATTAGTTCCCCTCTCCCCCTACATGCTCTGCCATTTTCTGTCGCATTTAAGGAGAGGATCAGGGGAATTCTACTTGTTATTTTCAGCCAAGGTTTATAGACTAGTATAAGATATGTATATGATATTCTACAGATATTGATTTTCAGCAGGAAATTCCCAATAAGCGCCCCCCACCCTACATTTTCTGTGATTTTCCTCGATTTGAGGAGCGAATCGGCGGAATTCTACAGTATGCAACAGCTAGCAAAAACAATAACGAGTAGTTGTTGTCAAAGTGTTGTACAATTATACTCTAAACTTCATTCGCTACCAATATTGCGAAGTTTCTCGTTTTGGGTGTCAATAATAGGTACTAAGTTAACTACTGATACATTTAACTTACACACATTATATATATACACCAATCTTTAACAGTACCTATATATATACGGTGTTTTAACAAATTTTCTACTTTAAATAATTTTTGCCGTTGTATGATCGAGTTTTAAAAAAGTTTTAATTCAGTTTTTTTAAAACTAGTTTTAATTCAGTTTTATTTCAGTGAGGTTTTTCTCCAAAATTAGGATTGCACTTTCACTGCAGATAATAGCATCCATAGGTCGGTTTCTGATCTAAAAGTTTCTTCTAGAACTATTTTACGCGCTCGTCCGCGTAGAATAGCTATGCTATATATTGTCTGCAATAGGAGCGCGATCAGGGATTTCAAGAGTTTCTTTAGGGGACCAAAATCATTTTTTAGTGGGGACAAATATTGATGGACTATTATTTTGATGAAGGAAATATGATTCGGCAAGGAAAATTATAT
The DNA here is from genome assembly GCA_951213105.1 of Amaurobius ferox. Classification (NCBI taxonomy): domain Eukaryota; kingdom Metazoa; phylum Arthropoda; class Arachnida; order Araneae; family Amaurobiidae; genus Amaurobius; species Amaurobius ferox. The sequence continues at coordinate 25,287,109 of OX578142.1, read as the reverse complement.
AAGAAACATAATAACTTGGAAATCCTTGGGAGGGAATTACCCTCCCCTCCGCACGCACACACACACACACGTAAGTCCAGCCCCGGACTGCAATCCCAACTTTGGAAATGGTCTCTGAAGTCTGGTTTTGTGAGTATGACTTTTATACTTATTAAAATATTAATTTTAATAATGAACATAATTATTATATTTATACTTTCTTTTATTAATAAGAACAAAATGAAAGAAGCATTATAGATTGATTTACAAAAATTCAACTTATTTGAACAAAAAAAAAATCGTAAGTACTCGAAGATTTTTGAAATTTGGTATTTTGTAGAGAACCCCTTTTCCAAATGCGGAATTTTGTGGACAGTCCGAAAACGGTCTGAACGCTAAACAGGACATGGGGGGGGGGGGGGGGGGATAGTAGTGTCCGGTCAAATGCCTCCCAGGTGGTAAAATTCTCACGGTCGATCCGAAACGAAAGGTGTGTTATGTGGCGGGAATGACCAAGCGGAAATGTATCGCTCGTCAGCTTTTGAACATTTGCAAATATTGGAACCGAAAAAATAAAATTTATAAAGCAAGTAATAGTTACAGGCCCTATGCACACCTTATATGGTTTTGATTATGGTTTCGAAACGTATGTCAAATTAACTGGAATGTGGTTCTACTGGACTTTTTCATATCGGAATCTATTTTAAGTATCTTGTGATATTTTTTATTGCAAATTTTACAAGAAAATATTTGAAAAACCTGTATCGTTGGTAGTAATGATCACAATTACAGCATGAATACAAAAATTGTGTAACGGCAATTCTTTACTATAAGAATTGAAACTATAAGTTTCGCAATCCTTGAGCCATAAATAACCATTTTTATGTATGTTTATGTCAAATTTGTCCTATGCTGCCATATTAAGGAAATATAAAACTTAGAATGAATTTCGAAGTTTTCACTCGAATTGCAAAAATTTCTATATAGTTCTAAATTTTTCGTTAACAAAGCCGGATCTACAGTTCGATGAAAATCTATTAAAGCTATCAGAGCGTATAGACAAGAAATCGACCACAGACAGATAGACGAACATCACTCTGAAAACAGCCAGAACGAGTTCAGGAGGTCCTAAAACATATATTGGTATGAAAATCTCGAAATCGAAAGTTTCGTGAAAACAATACTTTCTTTATATACTTCGCGTGAAAAAGTAAATATCAAATGATCGTTTCAAAGTCAGACACACACAATTTTTACAATCTCATGCTATAGAATATACTAGCATAGAGAAAGTATTGTTTTCACAAAATTTTCGATTTCGAAATTTTGATGCCAATGTATGTTTTAGGACCTCCTGAACACGATTTGAATATTTTCAGAGTGATGTCCATCTATCTGTCTATCGTCGATTTCTTGCGCACAAATATTAATGGATTTTCACAAAAAATTATGTCTGGCTTTGTTATCAAAAAATCTCGAACTCGTTAGATTTTTTTTTAATTTAAGCGAAAATTTCGAAATTTTATATTTCCTTATCATGGTAGCATAGGACAAAATTTAACATAATTATTCATAAAAGGAGTTACCTATGGCTCAATGATCGCGAAACTTTACACTTTCAATCACTACAGTGAAAAATAGAATAATTTTTGTGTTCGTGACGTCATAAGCCCCTTTCCTCGGGGTAGGTCAAGTTCCCCCCCCCCCCACACACACACACACCACACACAAGGGGGTACATTGCCAAACTTGGTATTAATCGAAAGCTTTTTTCAAGCCCTTTAAAATGAATGTTATAATTGTGATCATTTGGACTAGCAATACAAAATTTTCTTGTAAAATTTGAAAGAAAAAAAAAAAAAAAAAAAAAAAAAAAAAACCAAGATACTTAAAAACGAAAAGTTGAACTACAGTCCAGTTAATTTACACTGAGTGATAGTAGTATTCTGGCTTAATTTGAATTTTCTATTCCAATTGAAAAGCTATGCTCAATGACCTCTAATTTTTTAAGTATAGTAGTTTTCAAGCTTTGTTCACATTTTCCTATAAAAATATGTGAGAAAAATAAGCTAATTCAAACTAAGAAACTTTCTTAGGTGTAACCAATGTTCCACTGTCATATTTTAAAATATTTGAAAGCTTAACAATTAAAGAATTACATACATTTGATGGATATGACAATTAAAATTCAAGTATGTTAATGTGTCGAAAACGTGAAGAGCATATGAAAACTCCGATTCATGTACGTGTGATCTAAATGTGTTATATTAAATGTGTTGTAGTTTATATGCGTTAGTTTGATTTAATTGTTTTCGTGTATTCTAAATTTATTTAACTTAATATTCAGATTCTATAAACTTGTGCTCTTTCGAATTAGGATTCTCAAATACTGAAATCAATTTTTTATATTTTTAATTTCTTAATTTATTTATTTAATTATATTAAGTTTTAATTTGAAATCTTCAAATGCGGTAGCCCAATCAAAGCCCGATTATATTTAAATCAAAGTCCGATTATATTTAAATCAAAGTCCGATTATATTTAAATCGAAGCTCGATTAATTTTAGATTATATTTAAAAATCGATTGAATTTTTCGAATTTTAGAAAATTCCATACAACTCCTCGGATCGAATGCTAGTACATATTAGAAAATATCGCAAGGTGCTAGGCTAATTATTGGCTTCGGAATAAGGTGGACATACATGCATAGAAAGATAGTTTTTCACGCGTTAATAGTAAGATGACTGTGGCGAATTGTTAGGCGTCAAAATATAAAACTATTACACAAAGTATTTACTCTCATGAATGGAACGATCTAGATCTATGAGAACGGTGTTAACAAATTTATCACATAATAATACGTATGAAAAAGTGAACTTATTTCACAATAGTTAATACTTTTTATAATTTTATTATTTTCCATATATATATCTGAAAAATGTGCAATATCTCGAGAACGGTTCATGCTAGCGTTTTAAAATTTGTGTCAATCATTTTCCAATGAGAAATTGCATAAGACATGAATATTTACGTTACATTATTGAAAGTTTTAATTTTTTGATGATTTTTTCAAAATTTCATTAAAAAATTTGGACATTTTCCGAACATTCGATTGCATTTTAATCAATAGGCTTCCAGCATGCACTGATTGTAACTTTTGTACCATTCCAAACGCTCCATTCGTTCGTGAAATATCATCTGCACACACAGATACTCATAAAAATCAAGGAAAACAAGTAAGAAAATAAATGTTTTGCTCATCTAGCTTTACTTCTACATTTGTTAAAAGTTTAACTAGTGTTAAAAGTTAACATTCGTAAATCATAAGTTCCATCAATCATTTGAAAAATTCCATATTGAAAATGTCAAAACCCCTAAAATGTAGCGAATTTCTTAATCAAATTTGCAATTGACTTTTTTATTATACAGATAAAATACTATGTTCGCAGAAAAATAAGCAAAACGAAATTCCATTTTTGAGGGATTTTTAGTTTTTACTTTTCAAAGAAATTCTTTAGCTTAGACAGAAATATAAACAGAAATTGAAACAGAAATATAAACTTACAGGTACAGTCGCCACGTGTGAATCGAAATACTTGCAGTCGAACATACAGCAGCAGCATACTACATCTAATCAATGATCATAATATTGAACGTGAACGGAAATATTTTTTAAATGAAGACTTTCAAAAATAGTAATCAGTATAGGACTCAGGACAAGTAGGAAATAGTCTTTCAAAAATACTAATCAATATTAGAGGATATATATATATATTTTATTTTACTTGTATTATATATACCTGAGATTGATCATTAATGGAAAAAGTTCTGTATAGCAAAAGTGAAAGGAAGATAGACTGAAATGTAAATGTGACATCAAAAAGACTATACTACAAGCTGTTGAATATTTTAAAAGGAACATGATAACTAAACATTATAAATAAAACAGGTACTAAATTGGTATAAAATACCCCCTTTTCCCTGTTCCATATATAAGGAATGGAATAAGAATTACATGTGGTAAAGATGGGTGAAAAATTTTTTTACTACACATTAAGATGAAAGTATTTTTATGTAAATTATACATGTAATGTAGGTACTTAAGGTACTAATCCCCTTGTTCCCTGCATAAACATACAAGGTGTAAATGTAAGAAATGTGTTTAAGATGAAAAATTGCAAAACAGAAACATTGTTTTGCACGATGAGTTGGGCTTTTTCTAACTCCCCCCCCCCCCCAAAAAAAAAAAAAAATTAAAAAATTGTTGAAATTGAATAAAGTGAAAAGCATTTCCGAACCCATGTACGTTATCAAGGGCCATACATGTTTCACTAATGCGGATTTTACGTTTCTGTGTGCATTACTGTAGTTTGTATTACAGAAACAATGCACATAGCCCGACGTAGAAGAAAATATAAATTGGATCAGATATATAAGAAATCAAATATGAAAATCAAATATAATCAAATATACCAACGTGTGGCTAAGTATTTATAGGAGAATACAATGTAATGGAAAGGTATAAGAATATGATAATGTAAATGTATTTACCCCTTGTGCTGCTTAAGAGTGTAGATTACGTAATACTGATTAAGCATTTTAACTCAAAACAGGTTACAGTTAATTCTAAATACTAAGATTTCAACTGTTCGAAGTGAAACAAGGAGATGAAAAATTATTTAAAATTGTTTGATAATGATCTGTCAATATGTTGCTGTAATTGTAGCAAGGTGTTGAATTTAAAATTAAAATGTGTTTTAATAAATCAAAATATAAGGTTTGGCGGGTAGGTATTTTGGATAGTGGTGTTTATGAATTTAAAAAGATGTTCTTTGTAGTAACATGGTGTACTTAACATTTTTATTCTTACTAACTTGTTATTAATAATATTTTTATATACTGATTTTGAAAGATTGGATGATTAATGTTGAAGTTATTTACTTTGAAGTTATAAATTCTTGTTTTGTCGTATATTTTAAATTTTAATGTGTCTGCATTTTGAATTTTTAAACTAACGTCTAGATAATTGGTCCAGTTTGATGTATATACATTTTTAATTAGTTGTAGATTAGGTGGATAAAATTTAAAGTTCAATATAGGTGCTTCATTAGTAATTCCAATAATAATTAGATCATCAATAAATCTGTACATGATATGACTGTTGAAAGGGTACTGAACTTCGTAAAAATGTAGATAAAAGTTGGCCAGTATTGTGGATGAGATGCCTCCCTGGTGTATTCCCTTATTTAATTTGTATATGCAATTTCCTTGAGATAGATTCTGTTTGAACAGAATGCATTTTAATAATGTTTTGAATTTTGAAAAAGAGATATTTTTTGATTAAGTAAATTGTTCATATAAATTTAGTATGATTTTATATAAATCATTAATATCAATGTTATTAAAGATGTCTTTGAAATCAAAAGTTTTAATATCATGTATGTAAGGTAGTTGTTTTAGGTTATAAATCAGTTCTAAACTATATATATATATATATATATATATATATATATATATATATATATATATATATATATATATATATATATATATATATATATATATATATATATATATATATATATATATATATATATATATATAATATAAGAGAGAAAATTTTTAACGCATGATACTACCATTGAGTGTTATGAATAAAATATTTTACCTCAAAAACGAATCACTTGTTTTCAGTTAACTTTCATTTATCACTTAAAGTTGAGAACACCAAATTAGCTAAAAATATATTAACATGTTTTTGTAATAAAAGATAAACTTATATAATATTATTGAAAGATATAAATGAAGTTCATCTATATAAATAAAAATGAAAATCTGTCTGTCTGTCTGTCTGTCTGTTTGTCCCGTCATCACGGGAGAACGGCTGAACCGAATTTAATGAAATTTTGTGGGTAGCCTAGAAACAGCCCCACTTAAAATTTAGTCTATGGTTGGAATTTCTACGACCAGTGGTTCTTGAGATATTAGTAAAAAACGAAACTTTCATTTGTCTCATCATCACGAGAGAACGGCTGAAATTTTAATGAAATTTTGTGGGTGACCTTGAAATAGCCCCCCATAAATTTTGCCCTAGTTTCGAGTTTCTAAGATCAGGGGTTGTTGAGATATTAATGAAAAACGGAACTTTTTTTATAGGAGTTCTACTCTCCAACTCCGTGGTTTATCCAAACGGAAAGGATAAAAATCGTTTGTTTTAAACGTCAAAGGGAATTAAAACTTTATTTTTGAGTTTGATGCAGGATTTTTGCATTAAATAGTCACTATCTGAAAGCATGAAATATATGAAACATGAATTTAAATGGAAAAATCTACTCCATGTTTTATATTTCACAAGCTTTTACTCAACGATTAGAAGTATAAAGAAATTAAAATTGTTATTTAATTTCGCATTTTATGAGGAAGATTCTATCTTATATCATGTTGCTCGACAAAGGAATGGAATTAAATGTGTTTGTTAATGATTATTATTTTTTTTTCGATTTGAATAATAAATAAATGGATATTAAAATATATCTTATAAATGAACGGTTTGATTTTTTTTTAATTATATTAATTGCGAACTGCATACATCACTTTCATGTATTTTAGCAAAGAGGTTTTAAGCTTATATATTGTGTTTAGCTAATAAACTTATATTCTGTTTACCCAATAAATTCATTTATCCAATTGTTTAAACAGAAAAAGTGTAGAATGGGTATATCTTCTAATAATATTTTGGTGTTTTCATTTAGTATATACAAACTGGGTCACGATATTTTATTCAGATCTGCGAATTTAGAGCTACGAATTTGGCTGGATATCGCTAACTTTGTAACTTTTCTTAAACTTTACCAAATTAGTGGAAATGTCTCCAAATTGATAAATGTGACGCAAATCAATGAAATTAAATTTGTTTTGTTAAAAGAAAGTACTGAAATGGTGTTTCGTTAGCATTTGTCTGTCAGTCCAACCGCCCTACTTAGTAACCCAATTAGCGGATTTTTAAAATGTCACCAAATTGATAAAAATATTTATAAATCCATAAAAATATTTTGAAATTGATAAATTGCCCTAAATAAACGAAATTGTGTTTTTTTTAGGGGATAATATTTTGATGATGGTTCGTCAATTTATCGCCAAGTGGGACTGTCAGTTCTACAGTCCCACTTGGCGATAAATTTGGCGATTTTTTAAAATGTCGCCAAACCTTCATTAGAGATAGCATTATTCAGACGATATTTTGTCCACCAATTTATTTGAAGCAAATCATAACATGTCGCTTAACAACGGATTTAAATTTAACGTGTTTATGAGGAAGAAGATTTTTATTAAATCTTTTCCGATTTTAATGATGAAGATATGTATATAAAATAAATTTCATTGCCATCGTATTTTTGACTGGATAATATCAATTACGATCTTCATGTTTAAATATTATTATTATTGATGTTTTCGGGGATTATTGATTCAGAGATTATTGATATTTTCAATTTCTTATGGCATTGTTTTATTGCGGCAAAAATTGTTGAAACTCATATATTGTACGTTGTACGAGTAATCTTCTACAAATGCACGGGTATATCTTCTAATGTAAGAGAATATAAGTAGTACATGTATATTGGCATATATTGGAATCAAGCCTTCCGGTATGAAGATCACGGGGATTATTGATATTTTTAATTTATTAAGTAATCTGTTATATATTGGCAAAAATTTTTCAAACTAAATATTATAATACGGGTAATCTTTTACTAACACTAGGACATATCTTCTAATCTATGACATTATAAGTAGTACGGGTTTATCTTTCCATATAATTTTAGCACTTTCATTTGGGCACATATTGGAATTAATTACTGCCTACTGGTTTAAAGATTACGGATTTATTGATATTTTCAATGTATACATGTAATGTCATAATACAGGTTATATCTTCTAATATTCGCGTATATAAGTAGTACGCGTCCCATACAATACGCTATTATTTTGCATATATTGATTCAATTCCATACTTTTTATAAATTTGCTTGCAAAAAAGGCCAGGATATTTTATTCTTCAGATCTACCCGTAAAGATAATTTTGTATAGTGAGAACAGAGATCCTGAGGTTTCTTTTTAGGAGAATTGTATTAAATATTTTAACAGAATATTTTGATTAAGCATGTCATTTAGTATACTATAGGAATTTGCACATGATTGTGAATTTTAAGTTTATTTATATTATATACTCCGTACGAAGAACGGGTATGCTGCTAGTCTATATATATATATAAAATTGAAAATCTGTCTGTCTGTCTATCTGTCTGTTTGTCCCGTCATTACGGGAGAACGGCTGAATCGAATTCCATGAAATTTTGCGGGTAACCTGGAAATAGTCCCACTTAAAATTTAGTCTATGTTTGGAGTTTCTACGATCAATGGTTTTCGAGATATTAGTAAAAAACAAAATTTTCGTTTGTCTTATCATCACGGGAGAACGGCTGAACCGAATTTGATGAAATTTTGATAATAGCCTTGAAATAGCCCCCCATAAATTTAGCCCAAGTTTCAAGTACCTAAGACCAGGGGTTGTCGAGATATTAATGAAACACGAAACTTTTTCCTAGGAGTTCTACTCTCTAACTCCGTGGTTTATCCAAACGAAAAGCTTGAAAATCGTTTGAAAGTGAATTAAAATGTAATCTCTGAGTTTGATGGGAGATTTTTTGCACTAATTAGTCACTTTCTGAAAACATGAATTGTTTGAAACATGATTTAAATGGGAAATCTATCTCCATGGTTTATTTTAAACAAGCTTTAACTGAACAATGAGAAGTATAAAGAAATCAAAATGGTTATTTAATTTCGCAGTTTATGAGCAGTTTTATCTTATATCATGTTACTCAGAAACGCAATTAAATTAAATCTGTCTGTTAATTTTAATAATTATTTTTTCGATTTGAATAATAAATAAATGGATATAAGAATATATTTTAGAAAAGAACGATTTGATTTTTCTTATAGCATTTTTGACTGGATAATATCAATTACGGTCTTTAAGTTTAAACATTATTATTATTGATATTTTCGGGGATTATTGATTCAGGGATTATTGATATTTTCAAGTTATTATGCAATTGTTTTATTATGACAAAAATTGTTTAAACTCATATATTTTACGTTGTACGAGTAATCTTCTACAAATACACAGGTATATCTTTTAATCTACGAGAATATAAGTAGTACAGGTATATTGGCATATGTTTTGATATATATTGACATATATTGGAATTAATTACGACCTTCTGGTATAAAGAGTAAGGGGGTTATTGAAATTTTCAATTTATTACGTCATCTCTTTTATTTTGGCAAATATTTTTGAGACTCATATTGTAATACGGGTAATCTCCTACTAACACACTGGCATATTTTCTACGACAATATAAGTAGCACGGGGTTGCATATATTGATTAAATTCCTTTTTTTTTTTTTTTTTTTTTGTAAATTTGCTTACAAAAGGGGCCAGGATGTTTCATTCTTCAGGTCTGCCCGTGAAGATAATTTTGCATAGTGAGAACAGATATTTGCACATGATTGCGAATTTTAAGTTTCTTTATATTATATACTCCGTACGAAGAACGGGTATGCTGCTAGTATACAATATATTTATATCATGTTCGGTACCTTAAGTAGAGCCAGGAATCTAGATTGGTTGGCCAGTGATTGTCTATTATGAAATAACACACGTTCGAGTATAAATAATTTATGCGCGTTATTAACGTTTACCGAATGGCAAAAAGCATATGCAAATATTCGACGATTTCGACTTGTTTACGTTATTCGTTTTTAATAAAGTAAGAAATTACTTTACATTTTAAAATACTTTTTTTGCAATAATATTACTTTATACACAATATGTTTGTCTTATTTTATAAATTTCAGCTGATTAGTTAGATCTTAAACTACAGTAAAAGTTCCATATATTCACTGCAGATTTTTCGAAGTGTATAGTTAGACCTAATCCACACTTAACGCTTCTGCTATTATCATTCAGTCAACTTATTCAATGAGATAAATTTAAGTCGTTTTACTAAGGTAAATAATACTATATAGAATTTATACAAGAAATATTCTTTTTGGAGATATATTTGACATGAAAAGAATTAAAGATATTTTACACTTATTGATTTTCGTTTAATATAAAGATTTCCCTGTGATTTTTTACAGGTACTCACTATTGTTTTTGTAATGCTATGTCAAGTGACTGTTTCTTCAATAGAATGTTACTAGTGTAATATTTCTATCTGAAAATATGTTTATTTTTTATCTGAAAAATTATTTTTTCTCCAAATCCCGCGGCACACCGGTTGGGATTACATGAGTTGGATACACATGAGTAAGAATCGACCTTAAATCTGTTACAGAAAGCCTGTATTTCACACGCTCGATTTCTTTAATTGCGCCGCTAGGGGCGCTGCAATCACTTTTATTTGACCAGCTAGGGGCGCTGCAATCACTTTTATTTGACCAGCCATGGTCACTGTACTATAATTAGGCCTGAAGTGTACACTAATGGACCTTTCCTTACAAAGTCATTGGGATGTTCTTGGGAACCCTGCATAGCTGTATACAAGTTCATACGCATATACTACACAGATATGTGTTACAAGGTTCACACTTTTCCCAGAGCGTCGATTTACAGGTGCTCTTAAAATCGCGTTTGTTGTGTTGTGTTGTGTTATAACCGACAAATAAACAGGAGCTATTTTTTCAGCCTCCTGCAGTGGGTCTGACTTTTCACAATTGTAGAGAGGAGGTCGGGATTCAATATCATGGGGTAACCTGTTTGTTGGTTCTATAGAGCTAGGTCACACACTTAGAATAGAATGGGGGATCCCACTGTGCAGAAAAGGGGAGGTACAGGAGGAGGAAAGAATGCAGTGTATTTTGGATCATAATCTATAGCAGTGGTTCTTAAACTTTTTGGTTTCAACCCCCCCCCCCCCCTTCACACTTAAAAATTACAGAGGACCCACCGCACAGGGTGGCTGTAACTGATGACAAAAATAATGTCTTCATTTTCTGGAAAACAGTACTAACAAATATAATAACAATATATAACAATACTAACAAATCAAAAATGTAATTTAAATTAATATTCATAATATTGATTACTAATAGATTTATTTCTTAGTTTAAAATACATCTTTTATAATAAAAATTAAGAACTTATTTTTGGTACATATTTGGAGAAAATGTAACAAAAATAAAAAAATAAATAAATAAAATAAAGCAATGTCACAACTTAAAATTTAAAACTTAGAAAAACAAGTTATAATAGTAAATTCAATGAGATGGATGAGTTCGCTTATTTTGACGCAATAAATTAAACCTTGGCTTCATTTTTGTGAGCGTTGATCTGTTCAATGGCAGTTGTTCATTAATATGATTCATGATGCGTCCTTTTTTAACACTTTACAACAAAGTTGAAAAGTGTTTATGACTTTGTTCATTCTGTCTGTCTGTCTGTCTGTCTGTCTGTCTGTCTGTCTGTCCGTTAGCACGATAACTGCCGTAAAAATGACTTTATCAAAATGAAATTTTAGTATGTTGTTCAGACGGTCTGTAGAACCTATGGGAATATAAATAAATAATATCACCCAGTTAGTTTTTTATTGAACACGGTTTGAAAAAATGAAATACATTGAACCCTATGGGACCTAATTTTTCAAACATTTTTTAAGTAAATTTAAAATTCTCGAATTGCTTCGAAATTTTTAGGAAATATTCACATTATCCCATAGAATATATAAAAAAAAATTCAGTAAAATATGTTAAGTAGTTTTTTAATTAAAAATTATTTAATATAGGGAAAAAAACAAATTCAATTAAATTCTGACTTTGGGATATCTTCCAGAAAGAAAAGAGAGATATATTATATAATAAATATCTTTTCATTTGTTTAAACGTATTGCATATGGGAGACGCTTCACATTTTCAATAAATTTGGTAGATAACAATTTTTCATTTTTTTAAAATTTTATATAACTCTTCTTGATATACTTATTTGATGGCATTTTTAATGCACTTTCCTACGTCCTAGAGAGTTAAAATTTGGTACACAGCTTAAATTTGTTGAACATTTTATTCGACAAAAATTTGATGGATCTTTAAATATTGATCATACATTTTTTTCGAAATTACCTGAAAATAATCCCCGTTCACTTCTATAAATCTACAAATGATTATTTGTAGATTTGTAGATAGTTTTAGATTTGTAGATAGATTAGATTTTGTAGATAGATTAGATTTTGTAGATAGATTTGTAGATAGTTTTATTCTACAAATGATTTATATACAAAATTTTTTTAAATTTGGTATATAAATCACTTGTAGGTTATTGAAATATTATACACCAAATTTTGTTAAATTTGTTCCATTAGTTTTTAGCTAGAGGGGATAAAGGCAATTTCTGCGGCCATTCCGCAAAGAAGGCAGATTCTTTTATTACGAATCGTACTATAATCTAATGAACATCAGGATTTCCCACAAAAAACATACCTACCAAATTGTATGAAATTCGGTCCATTAGTTTTTTAATTAGAGTGGATGTAATATCCACACAGAAACATACACAGATACACCCTTACACACGCAGACGTCTTCCTAAAAATAGTTTTTTCGTGTTCTAGAAGTCCCAAAACGTGTAGATCCTTTGAAAATTCGAGTTCCGATCTTCGGCACGATTCCAATACTTTGAGTACATACACATACACACATATATTATCTGTGTATTATCTGTGTATCTAAATTCCGTGCCTATGCAATTACAATAGTTGTGATTTTAAATGATCCCTAAACTTTTATTATTTCTTCAACGAAGCCTAATTTTAACATATGCAGAATGCAAATATCTCAAACGATTGTAAGATGAATTACATTAGAATTGCTGAATTTTTTCACACAAAATTATTTAGCTCTGGAGTCTGGAATACAAGTTATATGAATGAAATATTCATTGATTTTGCATAAAGAATCAGATGATTTATATTTCGATACAGTTTTAAATATTTAAGTATAATAAATTACTGTAGTACTGTGATAATGTAAAAGATATCACCACTGAATGTATCACATTTCAGAAATTTTTAAATGAAATTACATTTCAGTTGAAAAGTGTTTCATAATCAATGCTTATGCATGATTGATCTTTCTTGTCTTTCTTTAACACATTCTGTTTTCATTTATTAACACTTTACAACAAAGTTGAAAAGTGTTTATGACTTTGTTCATTCTGTCTGTCTGTCTGTCTGTCTGTCTGTCTGTCCGTTAGCACGATAACTGCCGTAAAAATGAGTTTATCAAAATGAAATTTTAGTATGTTGTTCAGACGGTCTGTAGGACCTATGGGAATATAAATAAATAATATCACCCAATTAGTTTTTTATTGAACCCGGGTTGAAAAAATGAAATACATTGAACCCTATGGGACCTAATTTTTCAAACATTTTTTAAGTAAATTTAAAATTCACGAATTGCTTCGAAATTTTTAGGAAATATTCACATTATCCCATAAAATATATAAAAAAAAATTCAGTAAAATATGTTAAGTAGTTTTTTAATTAAAAAAATTATTTTATATAGGGAAAAAAACAAATTCAATTAAATTCTGACTTTGGGATATCTTCCAGAAAGAAAAGAGAGAGATATTATATAATAAATATCTTTCCATTTGTTAAAACGTTTTGCATATGGGAGTGGCTTCATATTTTAAAATAATTTGGTAGATAACAATTTTTCATTTTTTTTAAATTTTATATAACTCTTCATGATAAATTTAATTGATGGCATTTTAAATGCACTTTCCTACGTCCTAGAGAGTTAAAATTTGGTACACAGCTTAAATTTGTAGAACATTTTATTCTACAGCAATTTGGTGGATCTTTAAATATAGATCATACATTTTTTTCGAAATGACCCGCAATTAATCCCCGTTCACTTTTATAAATCATTGTTGTAATATTGTTAAAAATTCTGATGTGGACAGCACATGTCTTTCCCTGCAGACTCATATTCGTTCTCTTTATTTATTCAATGATAATTTGAGTTTATCTGCACAACATAAGTATTTTAAATGACATTGAATTTACACGTTAAACTTAAATTTGGTTCTCATTTGATAGCTGGGCTTATTGTCAAAGGTGGCGTAGCGAAAACGCGAAAAAACTAGAATATCTCAAGAACGGCTAGTCCTAGAGTAATGGGGTTAGTCTTATTCTTTTTGTTGTCAAAAATCACATATAAAATAGGAATTTAATTGATATAATTGAGCACACGTAGTCTTTTATTTTTATATATAACGATTTTTGCTAGCCATTTCGCAAAAATAGCCCGTTCCTTTTTCCCGAATCGTAGTAGAATAACCTACAAATGATTTATATACAAAATTTTGTTAAATTTGGTATATAAATCACTTGTAGGTTATTGAAATATTATACTCCAAATTTTGTTAAATTTGGTTCATTAGTTTTTAGCTAGAGTGGATAAAGGCAATTTCTGCGGCCATTTCGCAAAGAAGGCAGATTCTTTTATTACGAATCGTACTATAATCTAATGAACATCAGGATTTCCCACAAAAAACATACCTACCAAATTGTATGAAATTCGGTCCATTAGTTTTTCAATTAGAGTGGATGTAATATCCACACAGACACACAGAAACATACACAGATACACCCTTACACACACAGACGTCTTCCTAAAAGTAGTTTTTTCGTGTTCTAGAAGTCCCAAAACGTGTAGATACTTTGAAAATTCGAGTTCCGATCTTCGGCCCGATTCCAATACTTTGAGTACATACACATATATATTATCTGTGTATTATCTGTGTATCTAAATTCCGTGCCTATGCAATTACAATAGTTGTGATTTTAAATGATCCCTAAACTTTTATTATTTCTTCAAGGAAGCCTAATTTTAACATATGCAGAATGCAAATATCTCAAGCGATTGTAAGATGAATTACATAAGAATTGCTGAATTTTTTTCACACAAAATTATTTAGCTCTGGAGTCTGGAATACAAGTTATATGAATGAAATATTCATTGATTTTGCATAAAGAATCAGATGATTTATATTTCGATACAGTTTTAAATATTTAAGTATAATAAATTACTGTAGTACTGTGATAATGTAAAAGATATTACCACTGAATGAATCACATTTTAGAAATTTTTAAATGAAATTACATTTCAGTTGGAAAGTGTTTCATAATCAATGCTTATGCATGATTGATCTTTCTTGTTTTTTTATTACGAACTGCCGATGCTGGTTCAATTTTCGCATTTTTATTGCATCTTGCCTCAACATCATTAAGATCTTTTGCATCTGTGTCTATTCTCTTCAGCCATTTGTCTATATTTGGAGAATTATATTTCAAAACAAATTTAGATAAATTTTAAAATAAATTTAAATGGTAGTATTACCAAGCACCAGTCACCTTGAGTACGTATTCCCACGCAGCGTCTGTTTATATACTGGTTTATAATCATAAATAGAAAAATCTGATGTGGGCAGCACATGACTTTCCCTGCAGACTTATATTAACGTTCTCTTTATTTTAATTAAATGTATTTCACTTTTATTCAATTTTCGTTCTCATTCGGTAATCGGGCTTATTTTCAAAGGTGGTGTAGGGAAAGTACGGAAAACTAAAATATCTCGAGAACGGCTAGTCTTAGTGTAATGGGGTTGGTCTTATTCTTTTCTTCGTTAAAAATTACGCATTAAATAAGCATTTAATGGATATATTTGAGCATACGTAGCTTTTTAGTTTAGATTTTGACAATTTTTGCGGGCCATTCTGCAAAAAAAGGCAGGTTACTTTTTTCTGAATCATACCAAAATCTAATCAGCACCAGGGTGACCTATACGTGACTCATCTACCGAATTTTGTGAAATTCGGTCCATTTGTTTTTCAGCTAGAGTGGATACAAGCTTTTGCGGGCCATTTCGCAAAAAAAGGCGGGTTCTTTTATTCCAAATCGTACCCAACACTAATCAGCACCAGCCCCACCTACAAGTGACTTACTTACAAAATTTTGTGAAATTCGGTCCATTAGTTTTTTAGTTAGAGTGGATACAAAATCTGCACAGACAGACAGACAGACAGACACACAGACACACAGACAGACAGACACACAGATGGACAGACACACAGACAGACAGACACACACACAGACGTCACGCTAAAAATGGTTTTTTCGTATTCTAGAGGTCTCGAAACGTGTAGATCCGTCGAAAACTCGAGTTGCGATTTTCGGCATGATTCCAATACTTTCCCTATACATTACCATGTATTGCAGGGAAAGTAAAAAAGGCAACACTTACCGATGCCATCAGCCGACAGCTTATAAAGCAAGAATTCAATCAGCCGAAACCCCGTGATGGGGTGGCCTTTAACTTTTTTCTCATTTGCATCACACTTACTGGTGCCGGATGCACGCTCTCTTGTAAATTAAGAAGCAACTATGCAAAATATGTATTTATTCAAATTTTCTGCGATTATTCTGTGGTCAATACGATATTACGCTAAAAATAGTGTATTATGAACAGTTGTGTGTTTTGTGACATCAAGACCAGTGGCATACGTATAAACACAGGGAATGTATATAGTGACGTACAATGAAATGTTTTACGCGGGGTGCAAAATATTTCTCATTAATATGCACTGGACTGACTGAGAGGTGCTATGTAAAAAATTATTGAGCACTTCCACTGTAGCTAGAATCTGTTTTAATATCATTCGATCCGTCTCAGCTTCGAAACCAAGGGAAAAATTTAAAAATTTGAAAATTCGAATTAAGAGTGATAGTCTGAGGAGATAATATAAACACTTAAAACTACTTTTCAAAATTATCAAACACTTCCACTTCAGCTAGAATTTCGGTTTGGGCCTCATTCGCTCTGGCTCAACTTCCAAGTCAAAGAAAAAATCGAAAATTCGAAATAAAGGTGATGATAAAAAGGGATTTTCAAAAAACTTACACCACTTTGCTTTTCAAAAGTAATAAATGCTGAATTTGTACTCAAAAGTAATGCATACGCATCCTGTCGCTACCATCAATTGAAGCTGTAACAAGGAAATAACTTTATAAATATAACGCGATATAATTTTTTTAATTGATAAAAATCGCTTCATGGTAATTCATTA
This sequence comes from Amaurobius ferox, assembly GCA_951213105.1. Taxonomy (NCBI): domain Eukaryota; kingdom Metazoa; phylum Arthropoda; class Arachnida; order Araneae; family Amaurobiidae; genus Amaurobius; species Amaurobius ferox. Next base: position 25,269,937 of record OX578142.1, on the reverse strand, counting down.
TTTTCGTCACGAGCAAGTGATATTCAAGATATTCATGAGCCTCAAATAATAAAAACACAATTTATATCCGTTCACTGCTAATAGAAAAATTAAACAATTACATCAATATGTCGTCCTGGAAATGAGATTCAATATTGTATTTTCCCGCTTAACATATGTAAACAGAATTATAAAATGTGCACCATTTTCATGTTTAAATATGAAAGATCTATTGTGTCTGGAAATCTATGGTTTTATCCAATGTTCAACTCAAGTTATCACATGTGTTTACTCCAAAGCAGTGACTCCTTCAGGAATTTTTGGTTGTGGTGGTGATGTGTGTGTGTATGGTGAGGGGAGGGGGAAGGCAAGTTTTCTATTTGATCTATATAAATATATAATTATATATATATACAATTTTAACAACTATTGTATATATATATATAATATATATATATATATATATATATATAATAGTAGTTTGAAATCCAATGAACGAAAAGCAAAAAGCTGCAACAATATATATATATATATATATATATATATATATATATATATATATATATATATATATATATATATATATATATATATATTGTTTTCACCAACAAAACTTTCACAATAGAATAGCACCGTAAAATAGCATTTTTCATATGATCTTATAATTAGAATTTAAAATGCACATGTGAAATTAAAACTGTAGAACTTCGTCGGGAGTGTGTGTGTGTGTGTGTGTGCGGGGGGGGGGGGGGGGGGGATAATTGTCTCCTTGGGAGCGATGCCCCTCGGATGTATGCCTGAAAGAAACACTGACACGGAAATTTATTTCGAATTATAAACAATATTTCGATGCTGTAGAACTGCGGGATTATTTGTGAATTCTTATTCCGGGGATGCTCATGAAAATATAAATATTCCATATTTAGTTATTATTCTCAAATTTCACAAAGACCCAGTAAAATTTAGATCTGTTACCAGTCGACCTAACACCTACGCTATAAAAGTTAACAAAACACTTCGGAAAGCCTTAAACACTCTTTATCATAAAGTTTCTCTATTTCATGAAAAAAAGCCACATTGCATCATTAGAAACAGCTATGGACTATGAACTTATTAACATTCTCAATTCCTATACTACCATCGACTCAATACTTACTTTAGATTTTAAAGATCTTTTTAATAGCATCATCATGAAATATTTATTGTCTGTCATTAAATAATTTTTCAATTTATTCTAGCTAAATACTTTTACTAAATATGAGTCGTCTACATTTAATAATTTATTACATTTTGTCCTTTTTCTATATTTATTACATTTTGTCCTTTTTCTACATTTATTACATTTTGTCCTTTTTCTATATTTATTACATTTATTACATTTTGTCCTTTTTAAACATTTTCCAACATAGTTGTAAAGTGTTTATGACTTTGTTCATTCTGCTTGTCTGTTTGTTTGTCCGTTCGCACGATAATTGCCGTAAAAATGACTTTATCAAAATGAAATTTTAGTATGTTGTTCAGATGGTCTGTGGGGCATATATGTCATTCTTTTTTATATAAAAAAATTCATATTAAATGGCTGTTTTTGCAATAATTTGAACATAACTATTTTTACATATTCTTTTAGATTAATTGAAAATAATGTTAAAAAAATTGAAGGTGTTTGTTCTCTCTGATCCAGCTATGAACCAGCTTCTAACATTTATTGATTGGAAATCCATACCAAGTTTTATATGATTTACTTAATTTGTTCGAAAGGGGAACGGGTTCGCGATAATGTGATAATTTACAAACAATAATGGCCAGACATTTAAATGTATTTAGATAACATTCACTCATCTAAGCAGAGTCTTTAATTATTTTAGTGATGTTATCCATTTTAGATCAAAAGTATAAAATATCTCAAGAATATTAAATATTAATTAAATAGTAATATAAATAACATTTATGTATGTTAAAATTTTACAGTGCTTTGCCTCCCCGCTGGGAGAAAACACTTTTACAGATAATCATAGCTATTACGTGAAAGTAGAGTTACTATACCGTGGCATCTTTTTTGTAACATGGGTGCCAGATTTAGCGAAATATCGCTTACTTGGCGACTTTTGACTTGTTTTCTATTCACAATAATTTTCGAAAAATATCGTCTAATTTCGATGATACCGCCCTCTTTCTAGAAAGTTCCATGGAAACTTTATAAGGAAGTCCTCGCTCAGTTGGAGAGAGTAGATGTAATATGAGTCAAATTGAATTGTTAGATACGTTAGTGTTTGTGCATTTGCTATTTTGTGAATTAATGTAGCATTTAATTGTTGTTTTATTGTACCTGGTAGTTGTATTGTGATCTTGTAAGATAGTTATTAAGCCTTTCACTGTATATTGTACCTCTTTATGCTCATTGGTGCTTTTAAATAATAGCTTCAGTTATAAAGAAATTCGGACTCGTTTTTTTATTCTGAGAGTACACCCACAATTTGAGAGAAAACAGTATTATATATATTTTAAAGCTCTTCTGATTATCGAATTATCGAGAACCTTCCCTGGATCAGCTCAACCCGAAAATCAATAGTCCATTGACCTTTGTTTTCGAGAAACATCGTGTATATAGATAGACAGACTCACAAGCAGACAGACACACACTATTAAAAAAAAAAATTCTGATGTGGCGATCACATGATTTTCCCTACAAAATGCAATTGCTTTCTTTCTTTCACAGCGAAATAAAGGTGTACAAGGCCCACGGCACAATGTTTTGGGGATGGAAATAACATCGTGCAAATTAAAATTGGGAGCTTTTGGCAATTTATTAGTCCAAATAGAATGACGTAATCATACTCACGTGTAAAATTCTCATCTAAATGCAATTAACAATTAATCAATATCCCGCGAAATAAATGCCTTTGGGCGAATTCTTTGATGTTAAAATCCAAAACTATTAATTACAAAAAGTATCTTTTCTCGTAAATGGAAAGAAGTAAATCTACGAAAATGATGTTAGTAAATTTGTTGCTTAATATTTCATATGAAAAGTGAACATATTTGATGATATTTTCTACTTATTTTAATTTTATGTAATTTTTTTTATACATTTATTTGAAAAGCATGCAATACCTTGAGAATAATTCACGCTAGCGTTATAAAGTGTATGTCATTCATTTTGTAATGAAATATTACGTGTAAAATGATAATTTTTTTAACAATATTAAAATCTTGATTTTTTAACGATTTTTAAAAATTCGTAAAAAAAATCTTGCAATGTCTTGAGAATAGTTCATGCTAGCATTCTAAAACTTATATCATTCGGTTTCTTGTGAAAATTTACGTGTGAAATAATTATTTATTTATCATTGTTGAAGATTCTGATTTTTTTATTATTTTCTTTTAATTTTTCAGAAAATTGTAAGGTCTTCAGAACATTCAATCGCGTTTAAAATCAATAGAGTTTGAGTATTCATAAATTGTATTAATTGCATCAAATTATTTTGGAACGCTTTATTTGTTCGTTTGCTAACGAATCCACAAACTCACGGACACACACACTAACATAGATCACATACTAACATACATACGCACTCGAACGTACACACAGCCATCACCTCAAAAACGTCCGACTCGAGTTCAGGGATTCTTAATACGTGCTCTTCCGTTGAAAAATAGCATTCGAATTTTCGACCGCGTCACAATATTTTCTCTATACATTAAATTATGCATGCAGAGAAAGTAAAAATGATTGAAGTCAAAATCTGAGGGTTGGAATTTTTTACTCTCTTTACAATACTTCCTAGTGCATATACTATGTAATCGTAATGTAAGGAAAGTAAAAAAAATTGCATTCCTAAACACTGCATTCCAATTCACTTATAAATACTATTATAAGGAATTGTTTCCAAACTTTCACCCAAGTTACCTTTGCCCCAGACATTGCCCTTCTGCTAGAGGCCCTGGGGCTGCAGTTTCTCACCGAAAGGCCAAGGGCGGCGAATGACCTTTTAAGGTTTATATCTACCCCAGCTGGTGACCCTAGTGAAACTTGCTTGCCAGCTTGCATTCTTTGGTCCGCCTAGCGCACGGCTGCTAATGCATATTAATATAATAGATGGACTCATCTTTAAGACGACTCTTCTTCAACACAAAGCAAGAAATGTAGAGAGACGGTTGCTTCTTGAAATTTCAAAGTTTCCTGGCAAATAAAAATATTTATCTGTAGAGGGTTTCTCGAACTTTTCAGTGGAGGCACTCCAAAATAACGTAAATACAACTTAACGTACGCTTCAATATCAATAAGTGAAATAATGTGGTTAAAGAAATCGGATGTGTGCAATACATTACTTTTCCTACAAATTCACAAATTTCGATATTGTAGGAAAACAATAGCAGGAAGTAGAGCTCTTTTATTACTCTCTCTCTTATTCTCTTACGCTCTCGTGGTCTCTCTCTTTTAATCTTCCTCTCTCTTACTTTCTTACGGCCTTCTCTCCCTTATCCTCTCCCTCTCTCTCTCTCTCGCTGTTTTACTCTTGAGAGGTTGGTGGTAGGGGAAGGAGGGTACGGTCCCTGTGGATGCCTCCCCCACTGGGTTCCGGTCTAAATTGGGTGGCACTTCCCGACCGTCCAGTTACCTTACACCTTTCTGGTAGGTCGGACGGTCTGGGTTTCAACAACAACAACTCTTATTCTCGCTCTCTCTTTACTCATTCTTTCACTCTTATCCTCTTACTCTTACACTCTCTCTTTTACTCATATTTTCTCGTTCTCTCCTTACTCTTACTTTCCCCTGCTTACTCTTATTCTCACTATCTTCCGACTCTTATTCTTGCTTTCTCTTTGCCCTTATTTTCTCTCTCTCTCATTGTTTTATTCTCTTATTCCCTTACGTTCTTTCTTTCTCTTACTCTCTTACTCTTAGTCTAGTGTTTTCCTTTCTCTTACTCACTCTTTCTTACTATCTTACTCTTATCCTCTCCTTACTTTTACTCTCTCTCCTTAATCTAACTCTCTCTTTTACTATCTTATTTATTAGAGCTCACTTATATCTTCATCTCGTTGGAGATTTTGTGTTTTTTATGCTACTTATTAAAATAGCATATGCAATTTTATATATTTCGCTTGAATATTTCAAGAAATATTGCATTCCACGAGAGAAAGTAAAATGTCTAATATCTTTGGAATGTCAGAATGAATGAATGAGTGATGAAATGTCTCAATGAACTGCTGTATGTCAGAATACAAATTATTGAAGAAAACAGGCATCAGAAAATTAGGTGACTACAATTTTAATGGTTTGTGATTATTAATAAATACTGTCATTTATGTATTTAAGATTGAAAGTATTTAAAGAGCATTCACATGGGGGGCGCGACAGCCCGCAGTGATTAACGCGCGGGGATTGCACTCGGACGATCTGAGTTCGATTTCCGCCTCTGCCCAAACTGTCGCCGTGTTCACACGGAGTACGATCACGTTAAACATGTGGGTCCGTAAGTCTTTCCAAAAGGTTGGCGATAGGAGAAGGAAGGTACGGTCCCTGTGGATGCCTCCCCCACAGAATTCCGGTCTAAATTGGGTGGCACTTTCCGGCAGTCCAAACAGATACCTTACATATTCGGGTAGGTCGGACGGTCTGGATCGAAGAAAGAGCATTCACTCATTTGATAATAATAAGAATATTTCATTTTTATTTGGCATTTTCTATTTTGGAATACGGCTCCGTGATGCGCCTAAAAATATTTTCACTTCATTTTTGGTTAAAACTATTTACAAGCTGCACTTATTTAATAATAGTGAATACCTTTATTACTTTCCCTATAATACGTGGTAATGTATAGGGAAAGTATTGGAATCGTTTCGAAAATCGAAACTCGAGTTTTCAATGAATGAAATCGTTTCGAGCACACTAGAATCCGAAAAAGCTATTTTTAGCTTGGCGTCTCTCTCTTTCTCTGTGTGTGTTTGTTTGTTTGTGTCTGTTTGTGCAATGTATGTATCCACTCTAACTCAATAACTAATAGACCAAATTTCATAAAATTTTATATGTAAGTCATTTGTGAGTTGCGCGGGTACTGATTAGATTTCGGTACATTTCGATATAAAATAATCTGCTTTTTTTTTTTTTTTGCGAAATGACCCGCAAATATTGTATGTATCCACTCTAGCTAAAAGACTAATTGACCGTATTTCACAAAATTTAGTAGATAAGTTACTTGTGGTTTACCCTGGTGCTGATTAGATTTTGGTACGATTAGGGAAAAAAGAATCTGCGTTTTCTCGCGAAATGGCCCGCAAAAATTATTAAAATCTAAAATAAAAGACTATACGTATGCTCAAATGTATGACTTAAATGTTTGCTTTATACGTCATTTATGATGATGAAAAGAATAAGACCAATCTCATTACAATATGAATAGCTATTCTTGAGATATTTTATTTATTTTTTTAATTTTTGCCACTCCGCCTTTGAAAACACGCCCCGTTACCAAATGAAAACGAAAACTGAATTAAAAATGCAAATTCAGTGCAATTTCAAATAATTATGCGTGTTACTTTGTGCAATCAATCTCAATTTAATGAATTATTAAAGAAATAAAGAAAATATGAATTTAAGTCTGTAGGGAAAATCATGTGCTGCAGTCATCAGATTTTTTTTAATGATTTTTCTCCATTTTGGATTTAAAACATGCAATAAATATCATGCTATTCTATATAGCACCAAATGAACTTATATTTCGCGAAAAATGTAACTTGACAATTAGTAAAATTGCTACCGTTTATATAAATCATATATTAAACAATTTATTTTATTATATAAAACAGATGGTTTGAGCTCCTATTGATAGATTCTTAAAATTCGAAATTTAAATTCTGATTATGTTTTTCATATATTAATCTAATTACGTTTCTCATATGTTAATCTAATTACGTTTTTCGTATGGCAGTCTGATTATGTTTTTCATATGTCAATTTAATTATGCTTATCGTATGTCAATAATAGGTTTAACTTTTCAGAATTTAGTTTGGAAAGGCGTACCTCGTTGCTATGACAACCATCACGAAAAAATGCCAAATGTGTGTATCAATGAAAAAAAAAAGCTGTACCACAATATTATAGACATTGAGTTAATATTACTTAAATTCAAATTTGTAGCTTTGGGCGACTTTACATTTAAAAGTAAAATGACTTATCCACATTAAAATGAAATTGACATTAATTAACATCCATTGAGAAAAAAATCCAAAACACAGGAAAGAACAGGGGAAAAAAAAAAAAAAAGTGGTAAATTGTTTGGCATCAAAATACCAAACTATGGCAAAGATTGTTTTCTCTCGGGATTAAAACGAGCTGGATCTACTAGAATAATGTTAGTAAATTTGTCGCATAAAATTTTATATGGAAAGGGAACATATTTGACACTGTTTATTACATTTTATTTTATATAATTTTTTTGTAAATTATTTAAAAAACGAGCAATATCTCGAAAACTTTTTGTGCTAGCGTTCAAAAGTTTGTGCTATTCGTTTATTGTGAAAAGTAACTAATAAAATTAATATTTATTTAACATTATTAAATATCTTTGTTTTCTATCATTTAAAAATAAAATCATTGTAAAATTTGATCGTTTTCCGAACATTCGATTACGTTAATAATCAATAGACTTTTAGCATTCACTGATTGCGACAATCATTCTAAATTGTTTTATTCGATCGTGATTGTTCTCTCTAACTTGTTTTATTCTCGATTACACACACACGTACATACACACTTACACACAGATACAACTTAAAAGACGTCAGAGATGCTTAAAACGCTGCTCTTCCGTCGAAAACTCGAATTCGAATTTTCGACCCCGTTTTAATACTTTCCCTATACAATATGTTATTTATGTAGGGAAATAATAACTTAAACACTTTCCATACTAACATATACAATCTTTTAAATTAATTTTATTTTGCAAATTAAGTATTTTAATTAAAATTATATAGTTAATTTATTGCAAGGACAGTAAAAATAAATTTTATTTGTTTCACATATATGCAATTTTGACTTGAATTTAAAAGAAAAATAATTTCCTTGTATCGTTTATGAGAACTCACGCCTAATTCACGGCAGTGTCATCACATTTTTAACCGCATCAGCATTCACCAGAGACCGGAGGGCTTGGCGACATTTGAGCGCATTGAAATGCTTGGCGAGATAAGAGTTCTGCCTAGTCCACGTGGCGACCAAGTAGTTCGGTGGCAACCTGTCTCACCCTCCAAACGTCGATCATTCAGCATTCAGTGCAGTGTGTTGTTTCTTGTGTGCCTCTACCATGTTTTCATGAACTAAACAGGGATCAGTTGTGGAGAAGGTGTACTGTGTTCTACTATAAACTTAATATTTCTCTTCATCAAAGGTTATACGAAACAGGATCTTTCCAGTTGGGTGTTGAAACGTAAGTACATATTCTGTTTTCTTTACTGGATAAATGCAGTATGTGTAGAAACTCTATTCGGTGTTTGCACATGTACCGGGTATTTTAGAAACTATTTCCTTCAGATACATCCTATTTTAAGTTCATATCCGATTTCATTTCAATATTGCATTGAAACCTTTGAAATCATATGTATTCGCTTTAAATTGGAATGATTTGAATGTCATGACAGATTTGTAAACGTTAAAATTTGTTTACTTTCTCAAATTTTAATGTTTTAAAATATTTTAATGTAAAAATTTTATTACTGTATTACTGTACTGCGCATGAAGCAATAATGTTAAAGTAAATGATAAAAAACAATAAAATCGATATCAATAATGTTGTATATTGTATATCAATCAAAATATTTATTAAAGTTAGGGACTTGTTGCAAATAACTTATTTATATTTGCTACATAAATAACAAAATTGAGATTTAGCCTATCTTAGTAATTGAAATTTAAAAACAATATGCTTGTTGACATTGATGATTCTGATAAATTCTCTCACAAAACTCGTTAAAAATTATTAAATCAAAGAAAACTAAAAATTGCGAACACAAGAAGATGTTTTAAAAATTAAAATATGTGTTCCAAATGAGAGCTTGTTCATTGTATTCAAAGTAAAAATTTTACTTCTTGGAGCAGCAATAATAATTGTTTACTTCTCATAATCTACTACTCTTGATTATGATTTAATTTCTAATAGTAATAATATAGTTTGTTTACATTCCTCAAGTTAAAATTGTTAATAAAATTTCATCAAACGTCATATATGAAGAATAGGAATATTATTTAAATCTTAAAATATGTTTCTACTTCAATAATTATATGAAGTATTGAGTTACAAGAATATATAAAACGGAAGTCTAATTTCTTTTACTTTCATTATTTTTGTTTATCAAATTGTATCTTATTTGTTTATGGTAGTAGCAATCCGGTGACCGAACTCTCATACTGTGAAACCCCGCAATGTGTGTGTGTGTCGGGGGGGGGGGGGGGCAGACTTTGCAAAGTATCCTAAGAGAAGTTGTGCAGGTACATATTAAGAAAATTATGTTAGGGGATAGGAGTTCAAGTCAGAAATTAACTGGGGGGGGGGGGGGGGGGGGCAGGGTTTGAAGTTCATCTGCTTCAAATCGTGGGGCCTCCGTAATAGTTCCGCTCCTAAGTATATTGAAATAAGTTTGAATTTGTTGATTCATCTTCGTAAAAGATAATGCAAGGAAAATTCAACATCATTTGCATCACAATTGTCCATGTCATTGAAATAGAAAGATATGCCATGTGGCATTTGAACCTGCATTTTATCAGTCGGTCCCCTTTTTGGTTATATACTTTTGATGACGCCATATAAATAATTTATGAAAAGATTATATCTTAGATATATTTTTGCAGAAAGTAGCTATTGCATTAGGGCCTTCCATACAAATTCTAGACTCCCCTATAAATATTTATCACCCCCATTTCGTTTTAGAATTTTCCCTTTTTGTAAATTTCTCATGTCCTGTCGTCCCTAAAAAAATAAAGTTAAAAAAAAATTATTAGATGGTCCGGACCCCTACTGGAGTGCCCCCCCCCCCCCTTCCTATGGACGACCTTGATTGCATGTCAAACATTTTAACTGACATATTGAGGAATGGAGGCTTAGAATAAGAAAGTGATGAATTACCAACATTAAAATCTTACCGTTTCCTGATACGAAATTTGAATGATTAAAAATTTTATATCGTAAATGGTTAAAGAAGAACAGTGTATCTGAAACATAACGTTTTTACTTTTATATCGCGAAAGGAATTGAAAAATGTAATAGTCAATTATAATTACATCGTACTGTAAGAAATTTTTTCCTAACTTTCAATTATTATTTTTTTTATATAAGTCATTTATTTTTTACACTTTCTTATGTTGGAAGTATTGCGGCCAGGTCAGCAGGGACAAAGGTAGTCAGAAGGAGCGTAGGTGTCTTCCCCACGATCGGGAAAATTTATACTTAGTTATGAAAATATTTTATGTAAAATTGGAAATTTCTTAAGTTAGCAACTTCTATTGTCAAGGCTGTAAACTATCAACGCTCCATCCCCGGAGAATGTTTATGTATAGTACTCCTGCATGTGCAGGTAAAGTAAAAACCGGCAGCCTTTAATTGTCTATTTTATTTAAATTGACGATAAAAGCATAGCAAATACTATTGAATGTGCAACCACGAAAATTTTGATTGCAACGTGGACTGTCCGTAAATACAAGATCTGGCAATTAGCCAACTGAAGAGTTTTGCGATTTTTCTAGATATGATGGAAAAATCAGAAATTGTGCTTGGTTGCGATATTTACAAAATGTACTATATGTAATATTTTTAAACCTTTTTTTTTTATTCATCCAACATTCTTTCGGCCGCCCATGGGAGAGGGGGCGAATAGGAAAAATAAAATATGAAGCGACGCCCATGATAAATGTTTGTAGGGGGCTCACAATTTGTATTGGTTGTCCTGTTCCGAAGGTGCATATGTAATGCGGGTAATGTTTCTTTCTGGACTTTTTGGTCCGGGAGAGGGGGGGGGGGAATGATATTTTAGGGGGGATAAGTTTTCTATTTATCCTAAATAAATTGTCTAAATGATATGTCACATAAATTGAAACTAATTTAACACAAAATGCCCCCCCCCCCCTCCTCGGAGGTATGCCTAAAAGAAATACTAAATGCGGATGGAGTTATTTTGGCGCTTTGCTGTTTTGTCTGCGCCAGGGTAAAATAGAACTTACAGTTTAATGAGAATTCCGAATCAACACGAGCATCCATGTATGTAAGAACTCCGTTTTTGTCCCTGGGATTCGACTGGCAGTTTAAAGCTTCCATCTTCAGACAGACCAGTTGCGATACAGCAAGAGGGTGCTAAGCTGGATAGTTTTGGTTTACTTCGTGATGTTATCTTTAGGTCGTGTCGTCAGTTTTTTGATAAAATTGTATAGTTTATCGTTAAAATAGTGAACTTTTAAAACGGTTAAGTTTAGCATTCTTAAAAATACATCTAATAAATATATCATTAACAAAAATGCTAGTAGCAGATAACCGAAATCAGATTCCAGTAATGAAGATTTTGTTGCAGACATAATTTATCGCCAAATCGTCCAAGCATTTAACCATGGTTCGAAACCGCGAAAAAGTTTGAACGGATCCTTCTTTTAGGGGTCCGCATAGCCGCTGACAATTACATTTTCACTATTCTGTAATTTATAAATTCGAAGTTTTGCAAGCCATATTCATTAGTGTAGACTAGACAGTGAGGGGTTATAATTCCCATTAGCCGAACAATTACATTGCTTTCTATAGAATACATGTTGGCAAAATAATTCCATCATGTAACCCCCACCCCCCCACTTCAATCAACTGAACAATTCATCAAAATGCAAACAATGTTTCGATCAATCATGAATCCTCCTTCTTCGAGACATTGGCTACGTCTACGACATTTGCCGTCTATAAAATATATGCCGCCACGGCATGGACCGACCTGAGGTCCCTCTAGAACTTGCTACCGAAATAGTTCAGTCCAGGCGTCTACAGAAAATTTGCACCCATGACACGCAGAGGTAGGCTTACCTGGGTGGTCATTCTAAACAAAGGTACTCTATTAATTCCGCCGACCAATCTTCTTGACCTTCACTATCTAGAACGTCAATCAGAAACTAGAACGCCCTACTTAGACCCGGACGTCCTGTCACTATCACTTTACGGGAGTCTGACTTTACCTGACTATTGTTAAGCAGAGGGGAATATCAGGAACTCTATGACTTTCATGAGAATTGAAAACTCCACCCTTAAATTTCCCGAAGAATTTTGAAACTTGTATCAGGTGGGGTGATGCACTCACTCCTCGAGAACAAATATCGGGAAAGAGGAATATGAAATTCAAATGGGTAAACGATATAGATATACAAATTTCTATTTCGTACACATTAATAAAAACGATTATATAATCTCAAGACTTAAATTTAATGCAAAAAGAAAAGAAATATTATATATTAAGAAAACACCATAGAGAACACAAGATTTTAAAATTTGATACAGAAATAAAATAAATTTTTCACAGTAAAGAATCGATATAACAAACACAAATTTTGAAATATGAAACAAAAAGAAAACAAGTCTAAAATGCAATACATTCCTCGGTAATATTTTGAAACTTATCACAGTACTGCATTAATTTATTATATTTGAAAACTTAACCTTCATCGAAAAAAATGAACTTCATTCAAATGACGGCATTGAAATATAAATTGCCTGGTTTAAACATCTCTAAAATGTTATACATTCCTCGGTAATAGTTTTAGAATTATCATAATACTACGATAATTTATTATATTTGAAAACTTCATCGAAAACAACTGAAATTAATTCAAATGACGTCATAGAAAAAATAACACGCCTGGATCTCTCTATAAAAACAGGATTTCATTCATAACTTTCTCCCATTCATTTCATTCATCACAATACTATAATAATTTATTTTATTTAAACATTTTGTTTAAGACCATGGAGCTACAAAAAATTAAACTCTATGCTTGAAACTTCATCGAAAAAAATCGTCCTTCTCTTTATGAAATCAATTAATATTTCATTCATATCAGCCATGCAGACTCCATGGACTAAATTATTTTGTGTTAAAAAAATACAGGAATTCTAATACAACTCATTCTATATATTTTGCTGTTTACATTTTACATAGGTGAAAAATAGGCTTAGTTGTAGAAATAATCAAATTTAGATGAGCATTTAAACTCAAATATATTGTCATTGCGTTGTTTCAGTATGTAGATGCACAGAATTTAAGCAAAAATAAAGTAGTTTTAGGACGGATACAACACTCAATATGAATTAAAAAGAACTTTAAAAAATCGCGATTTTGAAACAAGATGGATGCCATATATCATTTTGAAGTGGGTCATGTGATCGTTTCATATCATGGTCACGTGATCGTTTCATATAAGAGGTGTAATTATTATTTTAATTTTTATTTAAAAAACTACTGAATATATTTCGCTGAATTTTTTTTTTTATATATTTTATGGAACAATTTGAATATTACCTAAAATTTTCGAAGCAATTTGTGAATTTTAAATCCGCTTAAAAAATGTTTGAAAAATTAGGTCCCATAGGGCTCAATGTATTTCATTTTTTCGACCCGGGTTCAATCCAAAACTAATTGGGTGATATTATTCATTTATATTCCCATAGGTTCTACAGACAGTCTGAACAACATACTAAAATTTCATTTTGATTAAGTTATTTTTACGGCAGTTATCGTGCTAACGGACAGACAGACAGAATGAACAAAGTCATAAACACTTTTCAACTTTGTTGTAAAGTGTTAAAAAAAATAGATGCTGAAGAAAACACAAGATTCTTAGATTTTGTACAGAAGAAAATTAATGTTACACATTAAAAAAATAAAACTTGATTAAATAAATAAAATGTTTAAATGTGGTACAAATCAAAGATAAATTTAAAATACATGCTGATGGAAAGGCAGAGGTAGCCAACGGTGACTTCAGCTGACAATCGACCTTCCTAATACCACGGGGTCGTTTCTAACACCAATAACTTTTATTAAACAATTGTAACTTTGTTTTCATAGGTAAATTCTAGCAAAAATTTTCTTTATTTGTTTCGTATATAAGGTGCAATTTCGTTTCATTTATAGCACTGTCAAGTAAATTCCAATAATGGGATGGGGAAAAGATCCCTGACCTTAACAATTATTAACGAGAGAGGTTGGCATTGTTAGGACTGTTGAATATGATGACCTGCGGAAGTGTTATACTGACCTTGAATGGGGAAAGTGCTCAACAGCTGTGTCTATTAAGATTTAGATATATACTACCATAATTGATATATTTTGGAAAATTGTAATCTATGCCCGCCCCCCCACCTGGGCTTACATGTAGGTATACTTTACATCGCGGCATTATAATTTGATAACTAAAAGCAGGAAATGAGACTTGGACAAAACGTATTTCAAACTGTATTTTACTTCCGGGGCAATTTCAATTGAACCCTGTAGTGGTAGATATTGATTTTATCAGATTTTTTGTTATTTGATGCGAGATTTGAGATGGCTAAAATTTCGTACATAATCTTAAAATTTCAACACCAGGTGACATTTTTTTTTAAATCGACTCTATAGTAAACTTCCAACGCATGAGATTTTTTAAACGTTTTAAACACTGCAATTTTGAGCATTTCATTGTGTAAGAGATCATTAAATCGGTATCTGATGTAATTTACAAGCACAATTTCATTTATAAAAACTCGGTTTGGTACATTCTTTTAAATTTTATAACTGCGCGAATTTGAAATTTTAAAACTTATCGTAGCCCTGGGAAAACACCCTTCCTCATACTTTTTGACTCAATTTGAAATTTTGAAAAAATCTAGACCCCCCCCAAAATCAGAAAATTTCGTCGTCGAATAAGATAAATTCATTGATAAAACATATCATTATTTTATTATAATCATGTACACATTTCTTTCAGCAGAAAATTCAGAGTAATCCCCCACCACCACACACATCTTCCCATAGACCTTTTCTTGGTTTTCCGTCGCATTTGCAGGACAGACATCGACGGAATTCTACAATAAACGACCAATAATTTTTGTTGAGCAGTCTCGAAATAGTTTATTTCTCTGAAATTTAATTACTTTTTCTCTCTAATATTTTTTTAATATCGTTTGTGTTATGCATGGTTGCGAAATATTTCCAGATTCTAATTATATCTTTAAATTCTCTGCAGAGATATTTGAAGGTTTCTGTGTAAAGGATCATGCGCGTGTTCTTGCAATTCTATCCTTTCTATCAAGAGCTGTGGAGGGGGAACTTCTCATGTATCCATAGTTACCAATTTCTGCAATATCTGCATTGGTGACGGGGAAGGGGATTTGCGTTGACTGGTGATACAGACAGACCGCTTGTTTATTTATATCACCTACATGTGACATTTGCTCCCACCTGTGTCACTTCTGACTCAAGATCCTGGTTTTAAAACCGCAGGATTTGTATTGAATTGATGCAAATTTTACTTTCCCGACCATAAATAGGAATGCAAAGGGAAAGTATTGTGGTTGGTTAAAAAGACCGGCCCTCAGATTTTAATGGATCTACACGTTTTCAGCATACCTGAATACGAATTAATTATTTTTATTATTTTCCCTTCAATACATGGTAATGCATAAGGAAAGTATTGGAATTGTGTCAAAAATCGGAACTCGAGTTTTCGACGGATCTACACGTTTTTGGTCTTCCAGAACACGAAAAACCATTTTCAGTGAGGCGTCTGCACAATTTATTTATCCACTCTGGCTCAAAAACTATTCAACGAAATTATACAAAATTTGGCAGGTAAGTAAGTCACTTATAGGTTACCTTAGTGCTAATTAGATTTTGGTACGATTCAGACAATGACCGGCCTTTATTTTGTCGAATGGCCACCTAAAATGTCAAAATTTGTAATACAAAACTTAATATGCTAATTGTAGTGATAAAATGGTTGTTTCGTACGTAATTTTTGACTGCAAAAAGAATCTGACCAACTCCATTTCTCTCTGTGACCAACCGTTTTCGAGATATTTAATTTTTTTAAATAATTTTGCAAGCCAGCGGCATTTCGTAGTGCGATAATTCACAAGATGAAAAATCAATGTTTTAAAACCCCTACTTATAATTAGATATGATGTTGAATAAACGTATGTGTCATTTTGTGCAATTAAACTCTATTCAATGAATTAAAGAAGCGAAGAAAAAATAAATTTGAGCCTGTGTTATAGTCATGTGCTGTCTGTCCACATCAGATTTTTACTGTCCTTATGTACATAGCATAATGTATAGGTAAAGTATTGCAATGGGATCGAAAATTCGAATTTTTGACGGAAGAGCACTTCTCAAGCATTTCCGAACTCGAGTCGAACGTTTTTGAAGTAATGTCTGTGTGTGTCAGTGAATCTGTGGACGCGATATTTCACGAATGAATGGGGCATTTCGAACATAATTTGGCTCAATTATTACAATCTGCGAATATTGGAACTCTAGTGATGTTAAACGCGATCGAATTTTTGAAAAATAAACATTTCAGGCGCAATTTTTCGCTAGAGGATGAATGACGCAAACTTTAGAACTCTAACATGAACCGTTCTCGACATTTGCACGTTTTCGAATAAATTTTTCGCAAAAAATACATAATAGTAAAAAAAGTAGTAAGTATCATTAAATATGTTCATTTTCCATCTGCAGTATTATGCAGCAAATCTGTTAACACCATTGTCTTAAATTTAGTTCATCCCATTCATGAGAGAAATTACTTTTTTGTAATAGTTTTTTGTTTTGATGCCCAATAATTCATTAATAGTTATTTATTTCATCGGGTATTAATTAAATTCCAATTGCATTTTGATGAAGATATTTCCTGTTGTTTTTAATCCAAATCATGTCTTTGATCCAAAATCTAATAATCGGTAGAGAAAGTCGTGCTATGGATATATCACATCTTTTGAGTAAAAACATGCTAAACTTTTCCACATGCTCTACGTAATAACAGATTAAGGATTTTTTAATTAGGTTCGATCGGACATTTCCGAAGAGTGATGCTTGCATCTTCCTCCTCCTCCTCCAACATACATGCGCTACTCCCGCTGCGAATGGAAAAAAAAGTCTGCCCCTCTAGATTAGCTTTTCTCCCCTTCGTAATAGAATGCCCCGGCATTGTACGAAGGTAAAGGGGAGAACCAACGCTCAACTGCTTTGGAAGAATAACTAGCAAGAAAAGATCCATGCTCTAATCATATTTACTCCAGGTGAGGAAAAATAAAAAGTTTCCATGAATTTACAAATTACAATTCACAAATATCGAAGGGTCATCTGTCAAATTTTTGACATTTGGTAAAGGGGAGAGCACTTCCTTGAAATATTCCCATCTCTCTTTTCCTTGGGTACCGAGATTTATAGGCTCAGGGTGCCATAAAGGTAGTTTCCCTTGGGATAAAGGTTTATGCTAGCAGATTCAGATTCCAAGTTGGCGCCAAGTCAATACCTAGAGGAAACAGTCGCCAAGGGCGAACTGATCGTATAATAAATATCACGTTGAAATCACCTGGCCGGTTGCATATGTCGGTTTGAAGGTTGACCATAGAATTTATATTACTAGAGAACTGTATCTATGGAATTTCTTAGGGAGTGGGGGGTAACGAGTTCGAACTTTCCCGAAATGTATGTGGAGCTCGAAAGCACCCAGACTGAACACGGTATTTAGAAAAATTTGTTCAGGAAATTGTCAATTTTAGATAGTGCATACAGTGCTGGATCTGGACCTTCTGGTGCTTTAGGGCAGACATGTTTGTAATGTCCCACCTCACCCAAAATTCCTCGCCGCTTTTCCCCCCTACATACATGGCAATGTACAGGGGAAGTATTAAAAATAGGGTCGAAAATTGGAATTTTGGTTTCGACGGATTTACACATTTTGAGCACTTTTGAATGTGAAATAACGAATTTTGGCGTTTTGTCTTGTGTGTCTGTCTGTCTGCAATGTATACATCCACTCTACCACGAAATCTATCCGACGAAATTTCTTAAAATTTGTTCTCTACGTCACTTATGGGCGAGAATGACTTAAAAACTAGAAATTATGTAATATCAAGTACGCTTTACCCTGATGCTGATTAGACTTTGGTATGATCGAAATCAGCAGAATCTAAAGACTAAATATGCGTAAATGTGTCAATTAAATGCTTGTTTTATACGTAACTTTTGATGACAGAATGAATGAGACCAACACCATTATTATGAATTTTCAGTCATAGGAGACAAAAGTAAAGGAAGAAATGCCACCTGGCGAACTTTAAAGATGGCTAAAGATTAAAGAATTCTTCTTGGGTCCCGAAAGGAGAAATGTAAATGACGAATGCATGAGTTAAAAAGTGTTAATATTTTTTTGCATTACTTTTTTTAACAATTTTTGCACAAGCCAGATTAAAATTTAATTAAAAAAAAAATATGCCATCCGTTTGGGCCCTATAGCCTTGTGGCTCTAGTTCTTCTTAGGTTGGCTTAGTCGTAAATCTATCCTGGGTGCATAAGCAGAGCTAGAAATATTAGTAGCTGAAATTGAAATACCTTTTCCGGTTGTAAAGTCTCTAGCATCAATAATTAAAAAGGCAATGTAGAGTATCATTATATGTACATGTGAAGAATAACTGTGGATGCTAATGTAACTTTGGATTAGTCTCCTTCGCCAAGCTCTTTCTGTCTCCGCTTATGAGGAGGAAATGGAAGATGATATAAAAATTTAGAAGACATCAATGAATCTTGTATACTAACATAAACATATCTGCTGTGCTTCAAAAATTTGAATTTTATATTCAAAAACTTTGCATGGGTAAATTCCCGATGTTACAAAAAATGAAGTCAAAAGTTTATAAGTAATTGGTTGCTTTTAATGTTATAACAGAAACTCTGTGTTTCTTGTTCGTAATTACCCCCCCCCCCCCCCCTTCACCAGACCAAGAGTAAAGAAATAAAAGTGTTCTTTCATTATTTTATGGAGGCATCAAGGGCGAAATCATTCCTATACCAGGTTTCAATGTGATTGTTTGATTTATCACTTTTCCTGAAATATTAGCATATGTGTAAATGTCATTTGCTAGGTTAGTGGCTTCGTTTATCGTCTTCTTCGACCCAAAATTAGTTATTCCTAAGTTTCAAGTCGCAACACGATTTTAAGTCAAAATGCTTCTGTTATGATCATTTTCAGGTGAAAAATTCTATGTTAATCTTTAAATCGCCTTGTATAATTCTATATTTTAAAATTTAAAGTGGCAGATAAATATCAATTACTAATCAGCATGTTTAAAAAATAAGCCGTGTGAGGTCTTTAGTGCACGAGGCTCCAAAGCTATAGCTTATTTAGCTTTTGCGTAAATCCGGCCCTGCTGGTATTTTTGAAACATTCGACCCATGTTATTAGTAATGCGGCCTACCGCCCCTCTGAAGCTTGCTCGAAAGAATATGATCAATCCGCCAATGTTTGGAAAATATGGGTTCACTAATATGAAACATGTGTTAATTTTATTTTTATACGTGATTGCAGTTTTCGGTCTGATGCAAAGTAACGTGACAGGTGCGGTAAGATAAGATGTCAATTCTCCGTCCGCCACGTGCTTCAGACTGACACGTTTTTCGTCCACCACGCGCTTCAGTATTGCCTAGCAATTTTTTTGTTCAGTAATAAGTAGTTTGTTTCGAATTCTTCCCGGTTCGAGGGCGGACGGACTATGGAATCATTAAATATGTTCACGGGGCTGTGCATACCGGATGGTGTGTGGATATTTTCCATTTTTGCATTATTTGTCTGATAATAACCATTATCAGTGCATGTAAAATTTTAAAATTACTGAGCAGCTTTGAAAGTCAAAGTTCAAAAATGGTGACCCTCTTTTTTTGCCCCCAAAGCGCTTTCATGTCAAATGGGGTTAAAAGTAGTTATTTTTTCTAGAAGCTCTAGTTTTATTCACACTGAAGAAACCCATAGTGTGTTTTCCATATTATTGACGAATATATATTTTTATATTATTGACAAATTATTGGGAAATTCTTTAGTGTCAAAATACAAAACTATTACTAAAATTATCTTCTTTCAGGAATGGAAGGAACTAGATCCACGAGAATAACAGATTCGTTGCATTATATTGCATATGGAAAGCGACGTATTTGATGATACGAACTACTTTTATAATTTTTTGAAAATTTAAACGTACAATATCTCGAACGATTCACGACACTTTAAAAACTGTCATTCGTTTCGTAATAAAAAATTACATGTCAGTTATTTTTAACAGGTCCTAATATTTTAATGATTATTAAAAAATTTGGGTCTTCCGAATCAATAGGGTTCCACTTCCAGTATTCATTGATTATATCAAAATGTTAATCATACCAAATTATTTTTGAAACGCTTCATTCGTGAGAATTCGCGTCCACATACACATAGATATCACTTCAAAAACGTTTGATTTAAGTTCAGGGTGCTCACAATGTGCTCCTCCCTCAAAAGACCAAAACATGTTGAACAATTTTATTTAGTGATTCGTGCTCAAAACTTGTAGGTCCATCCCCTACGAATCTGATTTTAACTTTTAACTCCAAAATATTTTCCCCTTTACATATGCTATGTATAACACCACATTTCTACCTCGGAAGTGAACTTACCTGTAGATTAGAAATGGAAAGAAACCTTATATGATGATTCATTTTTCTGTTTGTTCCCTGTCCATTATCCTTCGGTTTTATTATTACATTGACTTTTTATCTTTTCAATATTTATCTCAACGTTTTCATCTCTATTTTATCTTTACGGTGGAGTTTGAGGTTATATTTCGGGATTAAATGCGTTCCAACCTTCACCTTGAAAACGGGCTTCAATATCCGAATTTGGTGTCGGGGTTATTCAGAGCAGTGTCTGGTTGTACCCATCGAGGTGAGATATAATATCGATCTCTTATATCTCTGGTCGAAGGTTGTACCCAGGAACGACAAATTTCTGAACTAAAAATCTTCTATTTGAAACAGGATATCTTGCTTATTTGATTTTTCTCCTAGTATACTGTAATTTGTTTTCAAATCAAAAATTACGTTTAAAATAGCTATTTTTGTAATTTGCTTTCGATTTTCAAAAAGTTCGAAACACTGGGGGAAGGGAGGAGAGGTGCTTATACTTCTTTCAAGCTCACAGGAAATCAAAAAGCTTCTAATATTTCTAGTATGAAATAATCGTACTGAATTTTATTTGTTCGCTCAATTTGTAAGAAATATCGCACTCCCTCGCCCCTCCTGTGGAAAAAACTTTCGATATCTAGAGAACGGCTTGGGCTAACTCCTAAACAATGGTGTTCATTTCTAGTTAACAGGATTTACAACCTTTTTAATCATTTGATAATAATGAATATATTTTTTGTTTAATTTTTTTCCTTTTGAATGAAAAACGTGCAATATCTTGAAAGTAGCATGTTAATATTTTGTAAATAATATCATTCGAATTTCAATTTAAGAAAATGAAATTACTCTTTGGAACAAATTTAACGTAATTACTTTTTTTTATAATTATGTTCGATTATGGGATGAAATGTTCAGTTCAGCGATCCTCAGTGATAAAATGACTGTTTATGACTCTAGGAATTATCTTAAAAGTTAACTTGACTAGGAAAACTTTGTTTCCAAAAAGAAAACAGCGATTTTTCCTTTGCGGTAAAGAAATCAATGTAATTTTGTACAGTGCACCATAACCTAATTCAACTCTACTTACACATCATGAATTTCTTATTCGGCCCTGTATAAATTTTTTTTTATCATAAAATTTGAAATGCTGAAGATTGGAAAAAAATATTCTTCTGAAAGGATAAGGGTTGGCTTGGTGTCTGTACGGTCTTATTTTTTCCATAAGAGGGTAATTTAATCCGAATCCGGACTTCACATATTAAAGTGAATTACGAATATTCATGTATACTTTATCCCCGTATCCGCTCTTGCGTTCTTCTGAATTTTAAGAGACTGACATCTATATAATAAATGCCTAACATGTTTGTGTTTTTCCAGACCCTCCAGAAGCATCCCTGTGATCTACTACTACTATTTTTTGACATCTCTGTCCCTTTAATAGAGCCTTCTTTAGGGCAACCCTCACTTTACGGTACTGAGCATTGTTCTTCCAATTCTTAGTTTTCATATTTGCAAGATCATCCTCCAAATCGTCATCTCATGTTCTTGGTCGTCCACGAAGTCTAGACCCACCAGGTCTTATAATGAAATCCTTTTTATAGTTCCATTGTCATTAATTCGCTGAATGTGCAAAGCAATTTTAGTCTAATTTTTATATCAGTAATGATATCAATATCATTAACATTTTCTATATGCTCTTTGTTATTCTCCATATTTCATTTTCTTTGATTAGGTAAAAATATTTCATCAACACCTTTCGTTTCCAAATAAGTAATCGGTTTTGATTTTTCTGGACTAATGTCCAAGTTTCACAGCCGTACATAAGTACCGGGTTTGTGAATTACTTTATATAACTAAATTTTATTTTTGAGCTAGATCAAATTAAATTTTAGTAGTGGTTGACTACAATAATAGGTCTTGTTTGCTGCATTCTGTTAGTAATTTTAACTGATACCTCATTACTTTCTGTTAATACTGAGCGTAGATAAGTAAATTGCTGTACTCTTTCAAACTTCTCTTTACCAACGGCGAAATATTGGCTATCAGCACTTTTTTCTTTACCTCTGAAAACAATCAAATATTTCGTTGTAGTTTCATTTGTTTTAACTCCTTAATTTCTCTATAACCCTTTTCAATCCTGCTCTCAGTCCTCTAACACAATCCACATGGTCTGTATATACTAGAAGTTGCAGACTTCTATTCATGTTGGTTCCACTTCTATCATCGGTGCTGAATCTTTGTACACTTATAGTATCAATCTCGGGTAGACCCAAAAGGAACCTTATTTTCGGTTTTTCTCTGGGGACTGAGAATCTTTCCTCGCCCTCCAAAAGCCTCGGTGACTTTGAAGGTTAAATTTTTTGCACACTTAATAGAATCGACCACGGGACAGAACCTAGCTGAGACATATTTTCAATTTCTCTCCCCGGAAGCGGAAAAATGGGGGTATTCGAAAAGTCTTGCTAGACATCTCCAGAAACCTTTCCGGAGATGTGTAAGGCTAAATCTTTGCACACTCGCAATATCGACCACGGGGCGGAACCTGGCGAATTTTTCATTTCCCCCTAGGGACACACGAAATGGAGGAGTGGATTAAAAAGCTTTTTCAGACCCTCCAGAAGTCCCCCCAGCGATAAAAAAAGCGGAAACGTTGCATACTTATAATATCGACCACGGGATAGAACCCAACGGAGACAATTTCTACTTACGGCAAATAGTTTCAAAACTAAGCGTCAATCATTGCTAAACAAAAGAAAATTGTACTTAATTTTTTAAAGCATTAGTTTCATTTTCATATCGACTTGTGCCTCGAAGTATGCTGGTTTTAAAAAAAATATTTTCTCCAAAATAATATTTTCTTAGTGAAAACATCAATCGTTGAGACACCACAAATTTTACAGAATTTCTCATAGACAAAATGACGTTGCTCAACTTAATTTCTGATTATTACGTCTTTCATCACGGCAGCCAAGCAAGTGCAGCCTGGTATAGGTATATATTTTTTCGTCTGATATGCACCCGTGTCGTCTGTTTGCGAGACGACCTTCGTCTGCGGTGGTTTACCCAATACTTTAGCTAAATCAGGAGCACGGCAGATGAGCGAGCACAGGATTTCCCCAGAGTTATAGGGTATTTTCTCTCTGCTGTGACTAGGAGTTGCTTACATAGTTATAACATCTTCTGCAGTTTTAGAAGGGCGGTGATACGGAAATGAATTCATTCTAGGGAGTAATACATTTATTTTTTTCTCTGAGCAAACACTGATAGAAGGGGTTGAATTTCACAGAAAATTTTAAATTGTTTTAAATATCCAGCACTTTTAATGAAATAAACTTATTTTATTTGATACGTTCTTAATTTTCTGAACAATCTTTTAATATTTTTCTGTGAATTACAACACTTAAAATGAAAAGTTAATCAAATTATAAATATTTATTTAACTCTTTTTGGAACCACCTTTTTACTTAATGAGAGTCTTAAGGTAAAATTCAATTTTCGTTTCTGTAAAGCACAGTACAAAACTTTCCATTTCACCCCAAATCATCCAAAGATCGACTTGACAAGCCCCTTGGCGATCGACGGGTTGAACACCATCGATATAGACTAGGCAGTGATTCGAGAACTTCCTTGTAGTTCCGAGAGTTTTTTACTCAAAAAATATGGCGATCTATTAATTTTTCTAAGGACGAAAATGTATATGTTGAAGGAATTTCTTTAAACATTGCTTAAAAACTATGACAGTATAGACATTAAGGAGTTATAAATTGTTATTGTTAATGCTTTATGCATTAAGTAATCATGAAAACCATTACTTTAAGTTCGGATTTAGTTCAGATTTGAGACGAGACACTACCATAGGCGGACATGTGCCTTCTTGCCTATGGTAGTGTGGTTGCTCTGACTTTTCATTCTGAAGAAGACTGCTTTTGCCACCAAAATCAGTTCATATTTTTAATTAACTGTTTATAGTTACGATTTTTATATTTCGGATTTTACTAATATGCCGCAAAATGTATATCAAAATGCCTACATTTCATGCAATGATGCAAAATTGATTATAAATACTTACTAAAAATAAATCATTGAATTTTTTATTGCAAATATTTCAATGTAGCCAATTAACATTGGGCAATTAACATAGGGGGAGACAAGGGGGCACTTGCCCCCCTGAACGTTCAAGGTCACAAAGGCAGACATCAAGCTAGTCGATGTGTATGTACATTTTATCCGTGAATCTCTTCCTGGAAAAAGTTCTATAGACGCCCGTGGAGACGGGGGGAGGGGGGATGATAAATGTTTGTAGAGAAACCCACAATATGTAGGGGCAGCCTAAATAGCCTATAACAATATGAAAACTTGGAAGTGAAACGTATAACTGGTCCTTGGACGCTGTTATGGAACTTGATCATAATTTTGGAAATACCCCCTGTACGCGTGTACTATGAATATAAGTTCAGGCGTTAATTATATTTGTGTTCTACGCGTGTACTATGAATATAAGTTCAGGCGTTAATTATATTTGTGTTCGGATTATGTACTTGCAGGGATGTAATGAAACTTTTTTGCTCAATAGGGAAACGAAAGTAGATTTTCCAACTTTCACTTCCGTGAATAAAAGGGTGTAGTCTTGTATCGAAATGCATAACTATGTAATAAGGGGAAATTAATTGCTTTACGTATTTCATATTCGATTGTGCCGATGAATGTCAAGTTTCGTTTGCAATTTCAATACGGTGTAGTGGTTGAGGATTGGAGCGCCTTGAAAAACGATGAATACCTGTAGTTGACCTTGCGCCTTGCTAACATAACTTCCTGAAGGGTTTTTCGCGTCTTTTTTCATTCACGAATTCTATAAATAATATTTTTGTTGGAAACGGGAGGCCGTTGGAATTTTAGAAAACGGCTACTGTTTCTATGGGCGTGCGAAACTAGATGCGTCTATCGTGATGAAACTATCGTTTCTCTAAAAGTATTTTCATTCTAAGAAGTCCGTTATATTGAAGTAGAAATAGCATCTTTGTATTTCTTAGTGGTATTGTATCTCCATACTTTGTGTCACAAATCAAATTAATAAGAAACAGTTTTACAGTATGCATATTCCCTTCCTAGTCAATGCATGACCACCCATGTTTCCTTTTAAATTTCAACATTTACGTACTTTTTAAGGCAATCGAATAGTCGTCGTATCCTTTAAGACATGCATAGAATTGGTGTACCTCTTTTTAGGCCCTAGTAGCCCCCGTGCTCCTGTTAAGACTTCAATATAGTAGGCATACGTATTTAATTTTTTTTCAGAGTAACCCCCCCCCCCCCTTTAGATCTATATAAGTGTACTATTTCTCCGGATGATTTCTGTAAGGCCGTGTTTCTCATTTGTTTACCCCTTTTAAGACGCTGGCTTTACCTCTGTATTTGCAGCTTTCCGTAGTGGCTTCTTGTAGTTTACCGTAAAATGTTATGCTTGCAGTTTTTCGTAAAGTGTTACGCCTGCAGTTTTTCGTAGTGTTACGCCTGCAGTTTTTCGTAAAGTGTTATGCCTGCAGTTTTTCGTAAATTGTTATGCCTGCAATTTTTCGTAAAATGTTATGCCTGCAGTTTTTCGTAAATGTTATACCTTCAGCTTTTCGTAAATGTTATACCTTCAGCTTTTCGTAAAAATGTCATTCCTGCAGCTTTTCGTAAAAATGTTATTCCTGCAGCTTTTCATAAAATGCAATGCTATCCCTGCAATTTTTCGTAAAATGCTATCTCTGCCACTTTTCGCAAAATGCTAATTTCGAGGGAATAGAGGGATCATTTTGCGTCAGGGAAAAGTATCTTAATTAGGAATGGAATGCTCAGTAGAAATAAATAAATTTGAATAAATTTGAAAAATAATAATAAATGAATTTGAAAAATAATAATACTTATCGCATGTAGCATGTCGATACCATTAAACTAAGGATTAAATACTTTGAATTCTTATTTCAGTTATTATCGTCGTAACCACTATTCAAACTGTAGTACGCGTAATTTGTTCCAGAGAGGGACGTCTCTGAACGCTTCGAGACGACTACCACTAGAATCGACTGCATCAGTCTGCCATTCTGTCTTGAGTCCACTGATATCGCTGGAACAAATGAAGTATATTGAATAGAATTTGGTACGATTATTTCAATCGATTAATGTCGGAGCCTACTGATTTTCGAGATGGACGGACTGGAGGTCAATGGAGGCCCTTAATATTTTGAACATCTTTTTCGAAATCTACGTATAAAACTGTATAAAGATATAATTGGGTAAAAAATATTATTGAAATGGCTGTTTAATATGTTATTTTATTAAAAAAGCAAATATAATTAAAAGGATGTTAACATGCGCTGTTCTTGAGATATTGTCCTACTTGAATCAAAACCAGGGGTTCTCAATCTTTTCATACACGCATACAACCGAAACTAAAATTCAAAAATTTTAGTACCACCACCACCAATATATTTTGCATATAAATAGGAAGTTAATACTGTACGCTTTATTAAGTTATTGTCACATATTTTTATTTATTATAATAATAATGGACGAAAGATTAAAAGAAGAGGGAATCAAATATGGATGGATGTTATTGACAAATGTTTGTAGAGGGCCTCACAATTTGTATGTGCGACCCTGTTTGTAGGGAAAATGATGTGTTGGGCACATCAGATATTTTTAGATATTTATGATTGTAACAAAATAAACGTTCTTATAATCAACATCCGCTTTCTGGAATATATATATCTACCAGACTTCTTCGTCTCTTGTATTTTTTCCCCTTGATTAGTTATACGAACGTGATTCAAGTCAAATCGGAAAGGGAAATAAATCCCTCGAAGATTAAAAAGCTGTATCACAATCTATATGAAGTTCAAGTTCAGCCAAACAACTTAATACGGGTGAAAGTCAGAGCGAAATCTTTTTTCGGAAATTTATTTTCATCACGTCGAAAATGAATCTGGGCCATTTCGGCCAATCGTATTCTAGTCTTTCCCGCTGTTTTCCGTTTTATTTCCGAGTACCGCGGTATTAAGTGACGTAACATCTGAAGCATGATCTCCGTAACAATGGAATTTCTTTCAAAACGTTCCACCACCGTTATTAAATTCGATAACATTATTATGCTTCTCTCTACAAGATGAGAAAATCTAATGTGGATCACATATGACTTTCCCTACATAATGCAATCAATTTACTTCTCACAACTTTTGGCATTGAATTAACACCGCATAAATTGAAATTGGGTTCATTTAGAAACTTATTAGTTTAAACAGAATGACTTATTCACTTGCAAAATTTTCATCAAGACGCCACTGACATTTAATGAATATCCCTCGAAATAAATGAGTATTGGCAAGTTCTTGGCCCTTGGGCGTCAAAATATAAAACTATTACGAAAAGTATTTCCCCTTGTGAATGGAACAAACTAGATCCGCGAGAATGATGTTAACTTATTTTTAGATAATATTTCATATGAAAAGTGAACATATTGGATGATTTATACTATGTTAATTTTACATAATTATTTGCCAAATTTATTTGAAAAACATGCAATATCTTGAGAACGCTTCATGATAGCGTTCTAAAGTTTGTCATTCGCTTTCTAATGAAAAATTACGGCTGTGATTATTTATCATTCTAGAGACTTGATCTTTTAATGATTTTTTTAAAAATTCATTCAAAAATTGGAGGGGGGGGGGGTGAACATTCGATCAATAGCTTTTCAGTAATTAAAATCAATAGCCTTCCAGTATTCATTAATTGTAATACTCCTGCTTAATAATTCTTGAAACGCCTCATTCGTTCATGTGATATCGCGTCCACAGACTCACGAACATGCACACACATTAACATACACATCCACTAACATGCACACACTAACATGCATGTATACTAATATACACACTAACATGCATGCATGCATATTAATATACGCACTAACATGCACATATACTAATATACAAACGAACACACACACATACTCGCTAACATACACATCCGCATTACCCATTAACATACACACATACATACTCACTAACATACACATTACCCATTAACATACACACATACATACTCACTAACATACACACGCATTACCCATTAACATACACACATACATACTCACTAACATGCAGACACATATACTCACTAACATACTAATATACACTAACATGCACACATACTAATATACAAACTAACACACACACAGTCATCACCTCAAAGATTTAGACTCAGGGATGCTTGTTGAAAAATGCTTTTCCGTCGAAAACTCAAATTTGAATGTTCGACATCGTCATAATACTTCCCTATACATTCTGCTACTATGTAAGGTAAATAAAATGTATTAAAAATGTAAGATTTATACTCTTTATATCCATGTATGTTTGTAGTTGTATGTATTTTAGTGTGTGTTTGTATGTATGTTCTTACTTTTTTTAACGGTAGTTGAAGAAAGTTTTTTTTAATGAAAGATGCTTAAAATGTTCTTATATTTTTTTCTGTCAAAATGTAGACAGTTGCAACAGACATGGGCAAAAAAAAAAAAAAAAATTATGCTTTCTAGATCTGGTTTTGCTTTCATCAACTTTATAGCAGAATCAGATACAGCAATAATCGAAACATATCAAGATATTATTATTCTTTACAATACATAGTAAAGGGGAAATATTGTGAATGGGGTCGGAAATATGACTTAAGTTTTAACGGATTTGCACGTTTAAGCATCCTTGATTGCGAATCAACCATTTTTGTCTTGATGTTTGTGTTCTCTCCAAAGGCGATCCACCGTCTCCTCGAAACAGCTGTGTGCTGCATTGTTATTCAATTTGTGTGTTTTCCTCATCCTATGCACGAAGTATTTTACTTAATTGTCTTGCACTAGTATCAATAGGATGAATGGCATTGATCTGCGTATTCATTATGTATTTCAAATTTATTTTAAGTAGAAAAATGCATGACATTTGGGAGAAATGCATTTTAATAAATCTTGTTTCGGGCATTTGTTTAAAAAGCTCTTTTCGTTAGCATTCTATGATCGATCTTATTATTTGGAATTTAATTATCATTTAAAGTATTAATTAATAATCACCATGACTAATTGGTGATTGTTAATTATAGCGATATTTTATAAAATATATTGTGTGTCTCCTCTCAAGAAGTTTCTGGATACGCCACTGGATGAAATGGATAACTAAAAAAATCCGTTGAACAGAATTCATAAGCTCACATAAACTTGAATGCTTTTACGGTCGAGAAAAGTTGTAAAGAAATTTAATTTGCAAATCAATTATGGCCGATGTAAAACCGATATTTAGCCGATAGCGAACTAATATCGGACGTTTGCTGCGACACTAAAATGTTCCCGTTAGAATTGATTTATAAATTACTATTATTAATTAATCAAATTAATGATATGTTATAAATTTTGTCTGTACCCCTGGTACACCACTAGATGAAAGGGTTACGTGAAAAAAAAATATGTTTGGTTTGTTATTTTATAAAAGTCTGAATATTGTATGGAGCGACAAAAGCTTTTGAGAAATTTGATGTACAAATCAATTACAGCCGATAGAGAACCGATATCTGGCCACAATAAAGTGCACTCGTGATTTTTTGGTCGAATCTGGACTGAAAGGATGAGCGCCCAATGCGTTCACTTCCAAACTGGTGCAAGCGGAGGATGAAACGCTCAACAAGAAAGAGGGCGAACCGAGCAGCCAGAATAAAGGGTGAATGATCAGGGCCGGTGGAAAGAGGGGACGTTGCCCCCGTTCGATACAAAAGAGACTATTGGTAAAAAAGCTTAACATTTTTTAGGAAAACACTATAGCTTATATCAGACATTGTTGAAGAAGAATAGGGAAAAATTCGTTAGGTCTTTGCGGGGGTTAAGTTTTTAATTTGTATTTTTATCGTGTAGGAAAAGTTATGTGGTAGCCGCTAGCCAGCTGGCTTTTTGGATCATTTGGTTGCTATTGGAGTTACTATAATACAAGATTATCATGAAATATCCCTGTAGTGAACATAATGCAGAGACTATCCATTTCGCTCGTTCTGAATGGCTAAAAAAATGGTCGGCTGAAGGTCACTAAATGGGACACCTACACACTTAAAGTTTGGAATATCAAAAACCGTTTAAAATTGAAGCATAAAAAATGGAATGGCGCAAATTTTTGAGAGGCGAAGTGGTGTAAGTTTTTAAAAAATCTTTGTATCATCACCCGCCCTAGTTCGAATTTTTATTTTTTTGTTGATCTGGATGTCGAGACTGATTGAAAGAGACCAAAACGGAGATTCTGGCTGGAGTGGGAGTGCTTGATCATTTTGAAAAGTGGTTTTGATATTTTTTTTTATTATTATTCCTTTGCACCGTCACCCCTTATTCGAAATTTTAAAATTTTGATTTTCCCCTTGGTTTCGAAGCTGAGACGGATCGAGTGACACTAAAAGATTTTAACTATAGTGAATGTACTCGATAATTTAAATTCATTACCCCCTCACTCAATCGGCCAATCAGTTCATATATAGATATCTAGCGACCCAAACTATAGCGGAAGTGCTTGATAATTTAGATTCATCACTTCACTCAGTCGGCCAATCAGTTCATATATAGATATTTAGCCACTCAAGATCAACAATATTAGTACGGATCAGTAACAAAACCGAGAGGGGCGCTTTTAGGGATTATACCCCCCGCCGAGTGACCCATTCAGTTCTTGTGTTAAAATTGAATATAGTAGGACCTAATCTAAAGAGCGTCGCCAGAAAAAAAAATTAAAGGTGGGGGACCAAATATTTTGTTTACCATTTCTCCGAATATTATTTCTCCGAACTTCAATGATTTTCGATAGCTTCCTGGGGGAGAGGGGATTTAGAATCTGGGTTTAGACGGTGTCTACCTAAACAATCGGCTACCAAGTAACTTTTATTTTAACAATGCATAATTCGAAATATTTTATGAAGGAGCGGGGATTTCACACGGAGGGCCAGAGTTCGATTCTCGGCTCTGCCCACAATGCCCCCATTCTTACGCAGAGTACGAGTACGTTAAATATGTGGGTCTAAACGTCCTGAAGACGTTGGTGGGAGGAGACTGTCACTGTAGGTGTCGCCTCCCACTGTGTTCCGGTTTAAATTGGGTGACAGTGTCCCGACCGTCCAAACAGCCTTATATCTTCGGGTAGATCGGTCGGTCTGGGTCGAAAGAAAAAGAAAAAAAATATTTTATGCACTTCTTTGAATAATGTAAAATTGAAATAAAAGGTACTTAGTAGTAGATTGTTTAGGTAGGTTTACCCAGATTCGTACGCTTCGCCACTGTTTAAAAAACGAAAGACATAATTTTTAGAACGTTAGCATAAAACGTTCGCGAGATATTGCACATTTTTCAAATAAATTCATCGAAAAATTACATGAAATTTAAAAAGAAGTAAGTATTATTAAGTAGGTTGATATTCCATATGCAATGTTATGGGGCAAGTTTACTAACACCATTCTCGCAGATCTAGATTATTCCATTCATGATAAAGTTCTTATATGTCTATATGTAACGTCTGGCGATGAACTTTGGGAAATATCGTCATTTTGCCGACTTTTGAGGTTATCACCAAATTGACGAGAATGTAGCCAAATGGCTAAAACGGATATTTAATTAATGAAAATGACGCCAAACTGATGAAAATTCACTATCGTTCCGAATTAAGTTCAATTTTCTTGACAGTCCCTGTCGTTTTGGGGGAATTAATGTTCATGGTGTATGAAAAGCCATGTACTGCTCACATCAGATTTTTTTTTATTTGTCTTGATTAACACTTTGATAATTTCCAGATTTTCGATACTTGGGATGCCAGTCAGTATGTGAGTTCCTTTAAGAGCCCGGATAGCTCAGTCCCTAGAGCCCTTGACGATCACGAGGTTGGAGGTTCGAGTGCTTCTCCGGGTAAGATATAATAACTAATCTGTATTATGTAAATCTAAGTTAATTGTGTAAAACATTTTACTTATACAGAAAGTTACACCTTCCAGTTATTTTTCCAGTTCAAAAATTTTGATTTTACTTGAAACCGATTTCTCAAGATTGGCTATAGATAAAGCTTAGATGATAAATGATATGAATTCAGCATCAAATTCTAGAGGAGGTTAGATGGTTAACTAAGAATTTTCATTCTTTATTTCTTTTCAATTTCCGGTTCAAAAATTTTCCTTGAAACAGCTATTTCTCAAGATTGGTTATAAGTACAGAATAGATAGTGGTTTTTCAGCGTCAAATTCCGGAGGAGGAAGGGGAATTATGGATTTTAACTTACGGTTCGGAGATGTCACTTTCAGTTTTTCCGAAAATTTGTATCACTACGAAATAAGTACACAAAAAGGGATAAAAATGCTTAATAGTTTCCTCAAAAATGAAGTGTACACACCCTTTGTCATCGTATGAAAGCTGCTTTATAAAGTTCTTGTTTTTCTTAGTTTGGGGGAAAGGTAATGAATCAAAATATTTGCTGATGAGCTAACCAAACCCCAAAAAAGGAAAAATAACTCGGATGCTTCAAGTTGATAAAAAGGGAGGTGGAAATAAAAAAGTAATCGAAATACTTAAGTATTGTAATTTATTATAATAAAATGTAATTTTTTTTTTAAGTTTAAAGTTTACTCATAGAAAAACCTGCAACTGTAGTCCACACATTCCAAAAATCAAGATAATCTGAATCCTGATATACGAGGCTGCTATACATGTGTATTCTATCATTCATCTGTTCAGGGCTCATCACACTGCCTCTGAGTATATCCGCCCTTGGACGAAATATGCTCAGCAGTTGATCTAGGAAATTGTTTGAACAACCCTCTTATTCTATTGACGTGAGTCTGGGTGACTTTGACCTGTTTTCTGAAATGAAACAAGCCTGTTTCCTGGTGACGTTTCCTATCACCAACGAACATTTTCAAACTATACTTCACTCTATTATATTCTATGGTATTATTTTCTACTGATAATTATGTAACAAACTCTTGCTTACTGTTCAAACTAATGCCGCAGTGTTTTTTTCAGGCATACATCTGAGTGGAGTGTGTGTGTGATGGAGGGGGGGGGGGGCTACAAAGCCCCACTGAATATATTTTGTTACCGAATCAAATTTAATTACTATAAAAATAAAAAATATATGCAATAGCCACCCTCCTCCTCCTAAAGTTCCATTCGCACCAACCCGACTAAAAATTCCTGAAATAACGCTGCACTAGCGTAACCCGGAAGGGTCATGATTAGTCTAATGATTATTTTGTCGCTCAATTTTCCGTGATTTTTTTCGCAAAGTTTAGGGGTTTTCTGAAATTTCCCTTATATCGCATATATTCTCGAATTTTAAAGTTTTTTCCTGTTACTGCCTAATTTCTATTATAATTTAAAAATTATTTCGCAGCGCTAAATTCTGCGATGTGTGTATGTGAATGAATTTTAGGAGAGGGGGGGGGTCTGAAATTTCGCTATTTTCAAATTATTGGACCTTTTAGAAGATTTATTCGCTTTTTCATTCATATAAAGCGAGTATATAAAATAATTTCATATCAGCGAAGGTTTGATAGATTTCTGGAATACACAAAATGTTTGTTTTTCTAGCTACATAAAAGCCAAATGATCTGGGTAGTACGAAAGAAGAAAAAGCAGTAAAAGTGTGAAATTTCGACTCATACAGACATTTAGTATCTAACACTCTAACCCCCATTCGATCATCACTCCCTTCTTTTTTTGAGATTCTATCTACGCATTTAGTTTCAGTTATTGCCTGAATTTTTGGCAATATGTATTTCCAAAATTACTTTCCTTATAATACATATGCATATAAAGTGAAAGTATTGTCATGAGGTCAAATACCCGGTTATTTACACGTCCCCGAGTACAAATCAGCTTTTAAGGAGATCTTCAGCAAAGTGGAAGAATTGAATGAAATTTGGTACGATTATTTTTATCGATAGAGACCGATTGACTTTCAACTAACTCTGAGCAGTGTAAGGCTAACCATTTTACGAGCTTTTTCGGCAATAGAAAAACAAAGATAAAATATCTATGCCCAACAGTGGTGCAGAAATAGTTATTTTATATGCGATTTCTTTTTATTTAAATAGTAATAATATTTATAGGGCGCCAGTGTAAACTGTTCTCCAGATATTGCAATGTTTAAATCTAAAATAAAAGAAAATGGAATCGGATAGAGAGTGGAGAAATATATAGCTCATGCTATCCGCCCGCTACACATGCATGTCCCGGCTAACGATAGATACCAAGATTTACGATTTCGTGCGAAAATATCTCTTACGAACGTCTTCTTACTTACATGCAGTGGGTGTAAATTGAAAATAAATAAATAAATAAAATAAAAGTATTAAAAAAATTGGGAGACAAACACTTGAATTTATCATTAATTCCATATTGTAATGAAATTAGTCTTGGTGTAAAATTTTCAAACACTAAAAAATTCACAAAAGTAGAAATTCAAAATGTTTCCGTCCCACCTCCTTATCTTTTAAAAATACGTCTTTCAGAATGCCTGATAAAAATAAATGATTATATATCCCTTTTGATCGGTCGTTAACAAATTAATTAAAAACAAAATAACTTTATTAAAAATTATAAAAAATGGATTTGCCTTTCTCGCATTTTGACGACCTCAAAACTTATTCACAATGCGTAATTTCTTGGTGTTTTTTCCTATTTAACATTCAGTATGAAATTAACGTTTTAAAAGTTCTCAGTAAAGCACATTTGGTAATAACCTGGCAAAATGTTTGTCAGGAATTTGAATAACTGCTATTTACTATCAAAATATGTTTGATGAAATTTAACAGTTTAAATTTTACTACAGTTGGTTCATAGCCACTATTGAGTGTACTATCCTGCGACATTATTCACTCCACACATGGTCTAGTATGCCATTTTTTCTAAAAGTGAAGGTAAAGTTGATTAATGGCCGTTGTTGAATTATAACTATCTGACTATCTGAGGACATTACTATGTGCCCAATAAGTAGAACCCTACTCCATGTTTTTAAAAAGTGTAGAAAAAGTTGATTCACGGCCACTATTAATTTATACTACCTTAGGAAACTGGCAGTACATAAACAGCCCAATATCGCATTGTTTTGCACAGCATAGGGAAGGTCGGTTGATGATATCTATTGAGTATACTACTTGGTTAAATTGCTATACATTCCATCCGTAGATCCTAACCTATTTTCTTTCTCCCTCCCCCCCCTCCCACCTCAAAAAAAAAAAGTGCATATAAAGTTGGTGTATGTCCGTCAACTAATGCAACTCGGAAACTTTGGTTTATGGGAATAATTCACCAATGGTCCATTATCCCATTTTTTCAAATACTGTAGGAAAAGTCGGTTGATGGTCACGATTTTGGTATATCAGGCGGCACGATGCTTTCTTTGTACACCTCATAGAATCTTATCACTTATGTCCGTTCTCAAAATCTTGCGATGGCGGCGCGTTATAAGAGTATATAATTCTGTGGTAGTAAATAACGTATTGAAAACTATGTTGACCAATCACAGAATTAGAATCTTGACGATACAGGAATTACTTTGAATTTTATGTGCGAATAATTTGACAACAATGAGGGTTTATCTATATAATTAAAACTTGTAGTAATTAGGAAACATTCTTTCAATGAAACTTTTTTGGTCTGATTTTCATAAACTTCATGTAAATAATTAAAAATCTTGAAATTTTATTTTTGGGTAAAGGGGGAAAAGATTACCTTCCATCCGTCATTCATAAAGTTGCAAAAGATTTCCTCTCATTCGCACCGCGCTTACGCTCCTAATATCCACAGACACATGCGAGCCATACTCTCCCATTCAACACTACTATTTCTTATACGACTCCTTATCAAACCATACATACTATATTGTCCACTAACATAATGCAATTAATATACTTTCCCCTAGATCCTCCAACAAAACGTTGCTGTCCTATGTTCAGTGAAACTCGCTATATTTTGAATAAAAAATATTAAATTAATAATTTCCTCAAAGTGACAGAGTATGGCAATTACATTTAATCAATAGTGTAGATTTTCTAAGCTATTTAATTTTTGAGAATTTGATAACAATTTCATCGATTTGGCGATGTTTTGTCAATGTTACTGCAATTTCCAAATGTCTCCAAGTTTGCTACCAAGACCACCGAATTTACCGCCAAGTGGGATAGATTAACAGACAGACTCTCTTGAAAAAAATTATATACTATTCGTTTATTAATTAGCTTGAATTCCAATCCATTCCTAAAATTTAAAATTAAAATCCTGCTGAAACTTCGATTTTTAAATTTTATTAATTTGGCCATAATTTTCTTTGATAAATAAAAAAAAAATACGCTCAATTAATCTAGCTACACTTCCGACAATTTGACGACATTAAAAAGTCGCCTAATTCGTTGCCGAAATTTTCGCCAAGCGTTCCAGATAGATAGATAGATATATAGACAGAGTTTGGTCATTATTAATTTTTGTATAGCCAGCAGTTTTACACAAAAAGCGCTTTCATAAAATGCCGACAACGTTTAGGAGTGCGATTCAGCTAAGACAAATAAGACATTGATACATATAGAGTCACACCCATTTTAATAATGTAAATGTTTCTCCTATCTGTCAAATTCAATTTTATCCAAGCAGGATTGAGTAAACCCAGGTTTATCCAAACAGTATTGGATAAACCTTGGTTTGCACAGTCCTTTTGGATAATGCTAAATGTATTCAATTTTGGGCTTTACCCGTAACATATACATTTTAAAAGGGCCCTTGTAGTTTTCGAGTTATTAGTCATCTTGTCAGAATGAAGAAAATTAAAATTTTTCTATTAAGTTTGTCCTGCTTATCTCTAAAACTAAAAGTGAACAAACAATAAATTATGAACAATAAACCAGAATTTGAATCTCTTTGAAAGCTCTACAAGTGTATATTGGATTTTTGGGTTGAGCGCTTGATTTTCGAAGTATAGTGGTTATAATTTAGATATTTTAGTATTTTAAACTGTGTTTTTCCATGAGTAGGAAAGCTGCAATATTTAAGATGTCACGAGTGTTGCAGCTCAATGTGTTTACTTACTCCTTTGTAAAATATTGGTGCACAAGCACAAGATATTTTGTTTTGTTCGAAAACAATTAGAAAGTTGAATGAACATTGGGAAATATTGGTGCACAAGCACGAGATATTTTGTTTGGTTCGAAAACAATTAGAAAGTTGAATGAACTTGGGGATTCTAAAGATCCTTAATGATTGATGAGGTTTGAACAAAATTGATGGAAACATACACGTTCAAGCGCGTATTTATGTGCAGACAGGCAAGTTTATAGATTGACTTGAATATAAAATCTCGTCAGATATATTGTATGTTTAATTTACATACCGCCAAGCAAGTTAGTAAAATAATTTGATATTTTAAAGTGAAGTTTATAGTTGGAGTATCCAAATGAAATCAGGACGAAAACTAAAAGTACTAGTTAGCTATGAACAGTTAGCTAGTAATTTGTTGCGTTTTGAAAACCTGTAATCGAAACACATAATTCTGAAAAAGTGGAATAAACTTATTGAACTTTACTAGAGTTTTATTTTACAAAATTTTATTCACGCAAAACCATTTCGGCTGCATTAGACTGGAGCCACTGCAGATTTTTTTTTTTTTTTTTTACTATAAAAGCTTTATTGGGAGCCCTAAAATTTACTTTTACCTAGGGCCCGGCAAGCAATGTTTCTTTCAAGACTTTTGGGGAGGGGAGGGGGGGAGTTTTCTATTTGCCCTATATAAATATATTTCAATGCTGTCACATAGAAACTAGGTTAACATAAAATGTCTCCGGGGTCACCTCGGAGGTATGCCTGAAAGAAACACTGCCGACAAGGGATAAGGCAGCCCTGGTCCAATACTGACTCGTCTGCGTTCAACCCCATAGACGTAAAAGTACTACATATAAGTATGTTCAGCCCTGCCCCGATCCTATTGTTCAGGGCACGCGTAGTTAGTAATTCGTTACATCTCATTTGCCCTAATCTGATGCCCTTCCAGTTGCCGCTGAACTTTATTGTTCTTTCTCAGACGTGGTCACCCCCGAACAACA
Organism: Amaurobius ferox; assembly: GCA_951213105.1. Taxonomy (NCBI): domain Eukaryota; kingdom Metazoa; phylum Arthropoda; class Arachnida; order Araneae; family Amaurobiidae; genus Amaurobius; species Amaurobius ferox. The sequence goes on along the minus strand of OX578142.1, from coordinate 25,231,126 downwards.
AAAGATTAAATTCCTGTTCAAATTCATATTTGCTATCGTCCCAGCAGTAGCAGGTCATAGTGTGATAACAATATCACTGAAGTAAAGCCGTGTTAATGACCCTTATTTAGGTTTCCCGACTGTTGATACTTGAATCACAAGCAGGTCGTAACTGATTAACCCTGCTTGTAAGTTTTCGAATCAAAATTACTTTTAAGTGATTATACGTAGGACTTGCTTCACTTTATGAAGATGTTTTGGGTTTACGGGCCTTGCTCAAGACGTAGAGGCCAGTGTGGTATTAAGTGTGTAGAGGTAACGTTGAGAGAAAGATGTTACAACCATGTAAGTTGTGCTACGTGTAAGTTTATTTAAATTGTACTCATAAAGCATGAAGTATTAAAATATTTATTTTGTAAAGAAATCACTTTACGTTTTCATATTTCTTTCATAATCACGAAATGCGTATGTAAAGGGAAGTATTTTGATGAATTTACACGTTTTGAGCATCTCTAAATACGAATGAATCCTTTTTTCAATGATATTTGCCTGGCCATTATTCGAAAAATTAAAATGAAATTTAGTACGATTTCATTTGAAACATCGAATGAAATTTAGTGCCATTATTTCAATCGATGAACTTCAGAAACCTATTTATTTTCTTGGTGAACGAACCAAAAGAAAACCCCAAAATTTCAAAGGCTTTTTTTTCGTTAATTGCCAACACGTTAAGAAATATTGTTATGTATTATTAAAAAAAAGTTTTTTTTATTTTTATTTAAAAGTAGTTAACACCATTTATAGAACGTTAAGATACGTCGTCTCGAGATATTGCATCTTCCTGATTTAAAATAATTATAAAAAAAAAATCAGTATTATCGAATGAAGAAATTTTCAAGTCTTTTAATCTTAAATGAATGGACCCATTTTTAGTAGATTTCATGAGTCATTCTCGAGATATTGGAAATTGTGTTCCTCATGAGCATGACATCTCGAAAAAATTGAGCAAATCGAATGAAATTTAATAATATTAGTTTAACCAAAGCACATCAAATATCTATTGATTTACAAAGTGAATAACTAGGTATAAACCTTAAATATTTCTTCTGGGGAATTTTTTCTTACAAAACCAAAAAAGCCTTATAAATGATAATTGTTTAAAATGTTACAGATATAACGATTTTGTGATTTGTTATTTAAAAATGAATGGCATGCATCGAACGCTAACAAACATCGTTCGCAAGATATTGCACGTATTTGATCTAAAATTTGGATTAAAAATTGTAAAAAATAATTCGATAAACTCATTATCAAATAAGTTATTACGTTAAGTACTTTTAAGCACAATTATATGGACCCCGTTTAGTAGTTATAATAGAAAGATACGCTAAATGGACGCAAAAATGACACCAAAAATGTATTGTTATTTAGCAGTTAACACGAACCGGTCCCGAAATATAAGAAATGTTATTTTTGCACAGGGAGTGCGATATCACTCGAAATATTTAAGTTAATACACGAAATTTGGTGTGCGCATTTTAATTGTTAGCATCGAAAAGCCTATTGATTTTGAGCTAGATCAAGTTATAGCAACTCTAATCTATTTTATTGTTTTACCACCATATCGAAATTTGTTAATCTGTAGGAAAAAGGATGTATTGGATACATCAGATTTTTTTTCTTTTAACTTTCAAATTCAAGATTTTCTAGAAATATATTAAATGCCACATGCTGAACGAATTCGGGGCGGTGTTCGCTACTGTCTGAATCAACGCGAATAAAGAAATTATTTGCATAAAATTTAGATTTAAACCGAAATTCACTAAAACGAAATTACTAGTAATTTTAATATTTACAAATTTTATGTATATAATATACAAATTTTGCTTACATGCATGAGGAACAATTTGATGCCCGGAAATATGATTTGGATGTCAATGAGCTGGCGTTTAATCTGGTTATTATAGAAACTTAAGTGCTGTTTCTCAGAAACAGTGATAAGAGTGCAAAACCGCTATTATCCTCACTTTTCCTGTTCTTTCTTGAATTCTTCAAGATACCAGATTTTATTCCTGTTTCGCGATTAAAGAATGTATTCAAGATCTATGAGTTTGTTTTAGTTATGTGCGTAGATGAAGTAAACAACCAATATTATGGGACTTCAGCGGCATGATTATACAATGTCAAACTAAAATGGGGGTAAAAAATGGAAAAATAAGTTAAAACAAAACGACTGACATAAATTGTGGTATTTATTTGCATAAACTGAATTACACTGTATAGTGTGTAGAATTTAAAATCATTTTTAAATTATCAAGTGAATGATGAAGTTTTAAGATTTTCTTTGCATCTGAAAAAAATGTCCAGTATCTTTAGTATAAAATGTCTTCTTGGTGGTGCGGAACTAACCCCGTAAACCGAGAGGTAGGTCGGGTCCGCACTACTGTTTGCTAGTATAAAATGTCTTCCATGAGCGTCATCTCTCCTTAGCAGTATTTAGAGCTGCAGAAAACCCGCGAATTTTGAAAAGCGGAAATAAACTCGGGAATATTGGAAGCATTGGTGGGAAGTGATTTTGATGGGAAGAAACTAATTTACTCTTTTCTTATATGCTCTGGCTAATATAGCATATTACGCAGTTTAAACTTTAATGATGATAGATAAATTTACCAAATCTTCGTAATATTTCAAATACATCCAATGGGACAAGTTTGGATAAATTCTGAGACAAGTCTATTGAAATACGATTTTTGAGGATTTGAAATTACAAAAAATTTGTTCAAAATGTACAAATTTTTTTAGTCACAAAATTATTAAAATATTGGGTTTAAAATAGATTTTTTATTATCGTTCAATATTAAATGAATATGAATGAATTAAATCACTTCGTAATAAGTATTTCATCGTTCAGCCTGTTTTTACTTTTAAAATATTTACAAATTAAATTGAAATTTATTTGTGGAATTAATTTTCATTTTATATATAAGAAAGTCACATAATTTAAATATTTTTCTTGGATCTAACAAATCCCTCTCAATTTTCCATGCCTCAGCTATTTACAATTCCGAATGCAATAATAAATAATAGTTTTGAGTCATACTACTTTTACAATGCAAACTGCAATGACTGAAATTTCCCAGTTTTTGGAAACCTTCAAAATTCCCTTCTAAAAAAAACCTGGTTTATTTCCTTGAATAAACTCCCCCCCATCTCCCGTTTTTGTAACTCTAACAGTATTACCGCAATCTTCCTTGCCCAATCTTCCTCCCATCCATGTTCAGTGCCCCCTACTACAACAACCTATTTTACACAAGTTATTATCTTTTTCATAAATTGCTAATGAACCTTCCGGTCCCTTATGTAATGCACCCTTTTGCCCTCCCCTGTCTGTGGCCCTGTCTTGTCAGTATGACCACATTTTGCCCTTATCTCAAAATAAGTGGAATCTGTTTGAAACGGAAAAAAGTTTTGGTTCCAAAAATCAACATATGCTGTAACGAAAAATATACTGCCGAAAATCTGTAAAACAGAACAGTTTTTATTTTATTCTATACAATTCCGTTTGGGAAATGGAAATACAGAGAAATCTGTTTGGTGGAAATCTACCTAAAACGAAAATAAGTTTCTGTTCGAAAAATCAGCATATACTGTAATAAAATCTATGACAGAAATCTGCTTGAAACGGAATTGTTTGGGCCACATTCGTCTGTGGGGTAGAAATACTTTGAAATCTGTTTAAGCAGGAGGAAGTTTCGATCCCCAAAATCAACATATGCTGTAACGAATTCTGTGATGACTGAAATCTGGTTAAATCGAAACTGCTTTTGGTTTCATATCATTTCGTTTTTAGGATGGAGGTGCTTTGGAATCTGTTTAAAATGTAAATCTGCTTCAAATGAAAAGACGTTTCAATCCCAAAATTTTGTATATGTTGTAACAAAATGTATGGGACTGAAAATCTGTCAAGACGGAACTATAGTCTTAATGCAATTCCGTCTTACATAGATTTTATTATTTCCATCCCCCATTTTTTAATGTAGGGTTAATCTTTTCTTTTCCAGATTCGTTAAATATTCTCACCGCACGAAAATTGCTATATTAAAACAATCTTTAACTTCTGTTCAAACCGTTTTTTTTAATGTGAGGTTCGTGCCAGGAGCTGCAAAATCAATAAAGTCAGCGGTCTCCCGTCTCTTCTCGTCCGTCGAAATGGTCGGAGGAGCCTTGGATATCCTTACAGTCCTTCGCCCTTGACCGATTTTATTGTTGAAAGGGTTGGTTCTAGAATGACCGTGATTATCATAATGCTTTTGTACGATTAATGTGGTTGAACTCAATATTTTGCGACTAATTTTTTTTTTTTTTTAGTTTTCGTTCCTTTGGCTTTTTGAATGGCGCGGTTAAAGTCCAGGGGCGGACTGGGAACATCAAATCGGCACGGTAATTCAAAACGTGCCCCAATGTATTAGTGATATAAAATCTACAGGGTTCCTCGAAAAGTCTTTAAGCATCCCAATAACTTCGTGTGAAAAGGTCCTGAAGTGTACATATTGGATCTATCTCTAATAAAGCGACCATGCCAAATCGAATAAAAGGGATTGCAGTGCTCCTAGCGAGTAATTGAAATGTTAAGATAACGAACTTTACCATAAAGCCAGATAGATAAAAAAAGAAAGCCAGAGTCTAATGGGTAAAAATTAACAATGAAACTGTTACAGAAGACATTTATTCAACACAATTGGATTATTGCCGAATGGCTGATTTATTACGGAATATTAAAATAGCACTTACGTGCAGAGGAATCTAATGTACAGCCTGTTCAAAATGGTCTGTCAGAAACAATACACATGTGAAATGACCGTGTATTTTGACAAACATGACAGGTGTTCCAGTCCCTGTAGATTCGGCAGGCAATTATTGCCTTCATGTGTTTGACATCGAATCCTTCTAATTAGACTGTCCTCTACAACTTGTAATTCGCTTTTTTCTCATTATCTTAACTTTTTAATTTTCTAAGGGCGCTGCAACTACTTTTATTTGATTGGACATGGTCATTGGTCGGTTAACTGTAGATAGACCTAATGTGTACCAAATGGTGCACCGATCAGTATGACGTAATAAATAGTTTTGATCTTTAAATTTGTAGTTGAAACTCTATGGAAATTCTTTTTAGTAAATGCAGAAACTATTTTAATTTTTGTAATAGAATTTGCTTTGGATGCATTTAAAATGCGCATTTTCTGAGTGTTATAATAAAAAGACTGCCAAAGAGAATTATTATGCAAATTATGTAATTAAGCAGCTTTACCACAACTTGTTAAGATGGGATATCTATTGCATTTAAAAAAAATTAAGCTAAGTGTAAAAATCTTAATATAGGGGGACCGTATAGTGGGATACTAAATTTTAGAATAATATAACAAAACGTGTTAATGTAGAGACTGTATACAGGTGTGCCAAAAAGATTGAAACGTGCTTTAATTCTTTACCTGTTGGAGATAAGTGGGCAATGTAAATTGCAAAACTGTTGAAAGTAAGGTAGAAAATAAGACTACGTTAATGAAATAGTCCTCTCATTAATTTTCAAAAAGTTAACTTTTTAAATTTTTATACGACCTCCTTAGACAAATTTGGTCAATCAGAAAATTTTTATTTTTAATGTAACAAGATCATTAAAAAAAAACGCATATCTGTAACTTTAAAATCAACTGAATTATGATAAAGGAAAATCTGACTTATGCCACTTTTCCGTACCATGTGAAAGGCTGTTTCATCAGTGAAAATAGGGATCATAAACAAATTGACGATGGAAATTGTTTAGATCAAAAATACGTCAATATATGTCAAAATTTTTTTTATCACAAATGCATCTAAATAAAGCATTACACAGACAGAGATCATATAAAGCAATGGTACTCACTACGCGGTTGGGTATCCTATGTATTATCATCCAGTTTTCTTTTTTTGTGATATGTCACCAATTTACATTTCTAATTTGATATATGGTTCCCATTCACAATGTTCAATTTTCAATTAAATATAATTTGCTCAATTTTAAAGATACAGATATGTGGGGTTTTTTTATGATCTTGTTGCATTAAAAATAAAAATTTTCTGATTAATGAAATTTGTCTAAGGGGGTCGTATAAAAATTTAAAAAGTGTAACTTTTTTAAAATTAATGGGAGGACTATTTCATTAACGTAGTCTTATTTCCTACCTTACTTTCAACATTTTTGCAATTTACATTACCCACTTATCTCCAACAGGTAAAGAATTAAAGCGCATTTTAATCTTTTTGGGACACCCTGTATAGATACCTTGAACAGATGAGTCTTCATTGGACATTATAATCAATACATAATAAATAAATATTTTAAAAGTATTTTAATCTTTAAAAAGTCTTATTTCTTATCTGATTTTTTTCATATATGTGTTAATAAGAAAGTCATAAAATAAAAAAATGTAATAATATTTTGATAGACCAAAATTGTTCTAATAAAGATAATTGAAAATTAGACTTGCTCTTCATCATACCTGCAACCTTCATGTTATAATTGTAGAGAAAATATTTCTCTAGAAAAAATGTTTCAACTGTAGACACGGATAAGGAAAAATATCTTTATTGAATGTTTATATATCAGTATGTAAATAAATCTTTTATAACACCACATTCTACAATGACAAATATTTCTATCATCTTAAGATTATATTTCTAGTTCACATAATATTTTAAATTGATTTTATAATACTTTCTTCATCATGCTAGCTGTGTAAGATGAGCATAATTTGTTCAGTTCTCACAAATTTAAAAATTGTGTTTGCACATTGAAGCAGTTTGTTTAAATGATAAGTGCATATTAATAATCTGATTCTTCCTTAATAATATTATTACATAAATCACTGATAAAATAGGATAATTAATTCAATTGATCAAATGATGAAGATTAATCAGATTAAGGCTCATTTTAGATCATCTTGAAACACATTCATGTATCTGTAAATATTCAAACCAAATTTTGCTTCCAAGCATATCCTGAACAGATTTAGAGTGTTCCAATAGAAAAAAGCATGTAAATAATCTTGGATGTGTGAGTTTTTGTAAAAATTTACGTTTTTTTATTATATTTTTTTCTTTTTGCACACTAAACCCAATATTAAATGCATCTCTTTATTATATGATCAGATCCATAGACATGTCACTTGCATCTATAATTTTTTTTATCCACTAGGGGGCACTGTCTCCTGCTCGCTACGCTTCGCGAGCTATTTCAAGCCAAACTAAAGTTTAAATCGGTAAAGTGGTTATTTCATCATGTTTACCCTATTATTTCTCTATAAATGTACTAAATTTCACTTTTTGTATGGTATAGTTTTTGCGGTACGAGAGAGAGAAAATCGATGGACGTGCCGATACGAAAGAACAATTTTCATGTCAGAAGTGCATAAAAAGTAAAATATCTCGTAAACTACATCAGAATTAAGAAAGGGCCCCATCCTGCAAAATTGCAACCATGTAGGTACCTACTTGCAAAATTTCGTGGTCTTGTTATTGTTAGTCTTTCCAAGACGCGAACTCGCAGCTCAAATATTTTGTCTTTGACATTAAATATTTTTTAAACTACAATATATATCGAACAACGGTTCATTTCATCGGATTTCCCAAACCATTCTCTACAAGTGTACTAAATTTTACTTTTTGTATGCTATAGATTTCGCTGTACGAGGCAGCGAAACTCGAGGAATTTGTTAAACAGCTACTTTTTTTTTTAATATATAGAGACAGTTGACCATTAGCTTATGTTCATGTTCCAACACAAGCCGTTTTTTCTTGATGTATAAAATAAAATTACTTAATAATAATTCATATGATTTATAAGAAATATGAATTTATAAATTAAACACAGGCGCGACAAGTCCCTATAATGGGATTATCCACCTCACTAAAAACTTGGAACTGTCGTCTGCGAGAGAATTCTCGTCATCTTTTGGATTCAACCGTTAAAAAAGACACTAAAGGGAAAAGACTCCAAAACGTGAGATGACCAAAATCCGGTTGCTATCGATTTATCAAAACTCAGGGCTCCGCACATGGTGTAAAAGAGTAAGCACATGACCCAAACTTACCCCTATTACTTGGGTAACATAGTATCACAATTTGGCGTATTACTATTTTAATTAAGAGTGATTAATTTTAATAATATAATTTAACGAGTAATTTGGAATACATAAATTTGAATAGGATAATTAGAATTTAAAATAATGTGGAATAACAGTTTTTAATGATTTTTAAATCTATAAATTTTAAATTAATCTGTGTTGCTGATGATATCGCAACACTGAGAACATTGGTGATAATTTTTTGTTAGTTGGTAATTGATATTTAATTTCAAGTTATAATGTTTTCATTTATAAATTTATTAAACATTCGTCTAAATAAATCACTACGACTAATTATAGAACTTTCCCTACGTACACACATAGATATGACCCTACATACACCAGATATGACGCTGAGCTCTAGCGAGTTATACCACGAGCCGAAGGTTTTACATTATGAGTTTAGTCGACTTTGACACTGGGCCGTTTTTGACCATTGTCACATATGTAAAGTAGGCGAAATTAAGTAGTGCTATAAGTAGTAATGCGCGCAGCCAATTTTTCCCAAAGTGTCCTCCACGATAGACATCCCCCTTGTATCTGGTCTTTCCTGTGAATTCTTCCGCCGTCATCATAAACTTGCAGTATCGCGCCTCAACTGGGTCTCAGTCCCGAAAACTCTACCTCGATCCATTGTTTAGTTATTTTGGGCTAGGAAAGAGCCTAGTCTTGTCCTTCTAACCTCGAGTTCATCGATCCACTTCAGAACTTATGTACATGTTTACGACTGGCCCCGGCCTCCACAGGCTGAAGTTGAAGAGGCAGTTTGGGGGAGAGAGAGCATTGTGCGCCCGACTTTTTTTTTAGAGAAAGGGGTTTCCGTTGTTTCGGTTGATAGTGGGTTAACTGCTGACCCACCTGGCCTTCTTTTGTCGCGTATAAGTGGTCACGTGTAAGTGGAACGCGCGCAAAAGCACATGGGCACTCATATAAAAAAATGTTCTCCCTTTTATCAGGCCTCTCTCTGTATCAGCGAATGTTAGTCATTGATTAAACAATACCTTCTTTTGGGTTTCACTGGACGCATGGTTTTACTTTATGGATTTTGTTTTTTTCAAATGTATTCCTTTTGCGTTGTCAGTTCGAGATTTTTATGGGAAGCACAAGTTTGTGTGGGTTGGGCTCAGCATGAACCAACCCATGGCCGAGTGCTGAATTATTAATTTTCAGTGGCGTGTCAAGGGGGAGCAGAATGCAGATTGGGAAATCTGCCCCCAGGCGCCAGTTAGTAGGGGCGCCGAAATAGGGTATTTAGGTTAAAAAAATCATTTTCTAAAGAAATGTACAGTAGACTCGATTTTGTTCTGACTTGCATGCAAGAACAAAATTGTTGCAAGTGAGGGGGACAAAAAAGTAGGAATTTTATAAATTCTACAATTTCCTTTTATAAATTATTTATTTCTACATTTCAGACTTTCTACATTTGTGTATATGAGCAAGGGACCGCCAATTTTATGCCTTGACCTCGGGCGCTATTAAATGTCTCTATGCCAATGTTAATTTCACAGGAAGTGGCAAAATGGTTTAAAAAGCTTCTTAAATAGGAAAATAAAATGCTTTTCAAATATAAAATATGAGTTTTGTATTTAGTATTTTACTACTCAACACATTTTCAAAAACATTTTGCATTCTTAAATTTATAAAGTATTTTAAAGTAAAATACAGTAAACTCTGGAATACATCCTTTACTTGATCCTCTACTTGCAGCTTAGAATTTCGGATAAGATTAATTTTTAGTATCTTATTCAAATTTTCGTTTTGATGAAATTAACATTCTATAAAATGTATCGGGGAACACTGGTATTCCGCTACAGCGCACCGCACAAGAGCGCAGCGCACCGCACCGCTAAGACGCACAAAAGGGAACTAAAAAATAGTTGCATAATTACATTAGAGGTATAAATTAAGGCTGTATCGATTAATCGAAATTATTAATCGATTAAGCCTATTAATCTTCAAGCCTTAATTTTATAGGAATAGCCAAATCGAGTAATTCGGCAGATTAAAATTTTTTATTCACCTTTCGAATCCTATTTATATTTAAAAAAATTCGAAGTTCCCGACCATTGCTCAACTAGCAAAACGAATACTACGTACGACCCCAGTAGAGCGAGGATATTTAGTAGTAGCGCTAGATTTATAGTCAATAAAATTTGGATTAAATTCAGAAACAGAAAATGTAATCTTGCCTATTTGTTACGAGACTAGTTAAAGGAAACAAGATTTGTAATATCATAATAAAATATATAAGTAATTTTGATATTTATCTTTCATAATATATATATATATATATATAGTGTCAAATCAATTTTGGTTTCTTATATTTTACGCCAAGATATGCATATAATATAACATTGATTTAAAAAAAAAAAAAACTATCAATAAATTTTAAGGCATTTATATTTATTTATGAAAAGAAGATTTTTTCACTTTTATAATATTTACGTTTTTAGTAATTTTTACAAAAATATATATACATCTGTTTAACCAAAAAGCTTTAATTAATAGGGAGTATTCACTGACGTTACGTTGCTCTTAGCAACGAGTGAGCAGTTTCGTGCCGGCGAACAAGCAAACGTAATGGCTGCATTGGCTACTATGGCAAAGAATTACAATTTATATTGTTTTCATCTAATGAGAGAAAATTACAAACAAATGCGTATATTTTGCGTTGCTGAGGGTCGTTTTGCTATATATTGCAAACTTTGTACTAAAAGCATTGATATTTACGGCAAAAATTAGTTAAGAACATTGGCATGGCTAGTGTGACTGTAGAACTTGACTTTGTTATTTTGTCTTAAAAAACAATTTACAAATGAGGACATAATTTTTCAATGTTATATCGATTTTTGATAGCATGTGCTAAGAATTTAGCCAATTAACACAGCATAAAACGGTATAAAATATAAGAACGCAAATCAGTTCAAACAGATCTATTAATTACGGTTAATTGTAACAGAAAAAGTGAATTCATATATTTCTTTTTAGTAAATAGATGCTCTAAAAATATGGAACTGCTATATTTTCTATATTTGGTGAAGTACTAATAGCACTTCTTTAAATGTATACATCGATATTATTACCTTATTACTTTTTCCGTAAAGCTTAAAAGGATAATGTTACAAGATAAATAAATTTAAAATGCTAATATAATGAATGCTTTACTCACCTTTGATAAAGTGTAAATTGCAGACGTGACTGGTTTTTATTTTCTCATCTGTTATGTCCAAACGATGAACACGAGACAACCATTCACTCCTTCGTTCTATGGTCAGTTCTTCAATTTTGCTACATTTATTACTCACAATTATTGAAAATCGGTAAAATGATTTATCAGTATTTTGGCCTGTGCATTTACCGCACCCAAAAATTGCACACATAAAACCATAATTATCAATTATTTTGTCTGTCACGCTTACACGACTGTATAAACCTATGCTACTTGCGAACAAACATGTTCGCCAGTAAATCACGTGCTGTCATATGAATACTCCCTATACTTATTTTAAAATGACAGGTTTAACCCAGCTAATCGATTAAAATTTTTCGATAAATCACTTAAAATGTTTTAATCGATTCCCATCCGAAATATAAAGATAATTAGATTATAAAGAGAAAATAGTGGAAAAGGACTCGAAATAAAATCTTGTGGGAAGGTTCAAGCTAAATTCGTTACTTCACTTGTGTTTCGCAAGATACCATTAGGTGTACTACGATAAAATCTAAAATAAAACTTAATAAAGTAATTGAATGTTTAAAAAATTATTTGCCATACTTGATTTGTTATACTGATTTAAGCCTTTCATGCGCTGTGTTTGAATAGCGAAAACTGAACTTTAATAAAAATTTTAAATAATCTCAACATATTTTTATTTTGAAACTTGTCAGAGTGAATCATGTTTCCTTATACTAAGTGCTGATGCCAACACCATTAATTCATCCTGAAAAATTAGGAATTTAATGTTTATTTTACTTTACGAATTTGCGTTTTTGTGGTTTTAGAAGTAGAAATATTTATGGATGATGAAACATTAAGGCTGGATTGCAATAGGGTTTCGAGAGGCTTGAGGATCCAGACTGGTAAATTATGAAATAAGATTAATAACTTTTAAAATAAGTGGACGCGCATTCGCTACTTAGAGGCCCGAAAAGTTATGTCGGTGGCTCTGTCCATGCTATTGGAATGGAATAGAATAGTGATTGTAACATGAATGGGGTCCTCTAATCTGAACTGATTGATGTCTGCCCAATTGTTTTGCAATTACGCTTGTTTCTTGGGCCACTTGATGCAAAATGAACGATGAACACGTGCGATATAGGTTTTTAAAATAGAATTTCGATAAAGGTTTTTAAAATAAAGCCCTTTCATTTTAATAGTAGAAATGAGAGGGAACGCAATTTGTTTCAGTGATTTCATAATCTTCGATGATTGTAAGTAAGTGGAAGCAGTGTTTCTTTCGGGCATACATGGGGGGGGGGGGAGCAACTCTCCGGAGGTCTTTTATATTAACTTAGTTTCTATTTATGTGACAGCATTTAGATATGTAGGGCAATATTTAGATATGCAGGTAAAACTTTCCCTACAGTTTCATGTCTATGGTTTCATTCATAGACGTAATTCGGCCAAAAAGTCCTGAAAGATTGCCTGAGAGGAAAAAGATCGCGCGTTCCCATTGCAAATAACAGCATCCATCCATCCATCGCATTTTGCGCCTTTTACACGATCGTCGATATGGAGTTATTAATACCTGCAATTACAGCAGGGCCGTAGACAGGTATGGTTCAAAGGGGGCTAAGCCCCCCCAAGAGGTATACCCACTCACCCCTGATAAAATTGTTAAATTTTGTATAAAAGTTGCTTTGAGAGTTTTACAAATTACTTCGTTTCAAATATTTTTTTTAATTTAGCTATATTTGTAGCTATACATATAATCTATTTACTTATTTAATTTAAAAATATTTAAATTAAAAAAAAAATTAAGACAGCAGTGTTTAAGGTACTTTTGTATTATTGCAGCGTTCACGATCATTACAATACATTATCGAATCGAAATCAACTGATAAGTATTTAAGAGTTAATATTAAGTGTTAACTTGTATTTACTGTCAGAAACTTTTTCAATTAATTAACCGCTTTGTTTCTAGTTAATGCTTATATTAAAATCAATTGTAATTATTATATATTAATATTGATGTATAGTAGCTATAGATTTTTCTAACCAACTATTAGCTTACGAATATAATCATGCAATTACTTATTTGTTAATAATATATATGGAGTGAAATATAAAATACCTATTATGGTTTTTGAATGCTAATGATTAAGTGTTTGTAGTGAGCCCCCCTCCCCCCTGAATTTCAATACAGCCCCTCTTGAATTTCGTTTCTGGCTACGGCCCTGAATTGCATTAAGAAAACTTATTATCTATCACAGTTTTATGAAACTCTATGGAGATTGACAAATTCAGTGCTACCCTGCAGCTAGCATTAAATGTCATAAAGATTGAACTCTATCCGCACGAGGCTACGACGACCAAGTTCGCACTTGTAGTACTCATTTAAAAGCAGAGCCGCCCATAGGAGGGGGGCAGATAACACTTGAATTAGGGGACCGCCCTCCGAATTTTTACTTTTTGTTGGAGAGGAAGATATGAAAGATTCGCAAGGAGGAGGGCGTGAGCTATGTTTACTAATGAAGAATATTACGAAATAGTCCTTATTTTTGGAGAATGTAACCGGAATATCAGTGGACAGCCGAACAAGTATAAGTTTCCCAATGCGAGGCATCCCAATCGTCTCAGTATATTAATGTTGTTTTATTTGGGACTTGGAGTGTATTCCCTTTTAGCTTTTTCTGTCCTAACAAATACATTTTTGCACTAATTTAGCAATGTTCTAGAACTTTGTAATTGACTTTCTTTCTCTATCTCTAAAATGGAGCTAGATATTCCTCTATAAAAAGAGTGTTATTCCCACAAACGTTGTCTCCAAAGAGCTCTCAAGGGGTGTCTCGTCGTGTAGCGCCATAGGGGGTTTCCTATGCCGCTCCGTTAAAAATGGAGGATAACGCTCTTCGTTCTCAAGAAATTTCTCCTGATACGGTCATTCCTAAACACTCTGTATACAGGTTTTGTAAGTAGAAGGGTAGCGTACTTGGCTATTTCAATAATTAATTTTTTTAATGGAAAACCGTAATGTATTCTTTTGTTTTAGGCTATGGCAGTAGTCTGCCGAGGTACATCCCCCCCACCCCAAAGTGAACCTTCTGTACCCATGGCTGAGAGTTGGTGTTATACACAGGTAAGTACTGTATCATGCTTTTATAAAAGTTTGCTCCAATTAATCTGTAATAAAATTACTTAATTAAAAACAACAAGAAAGATCAATCATGCTTAAAGCATTGATTATGAAACACTTTCCAACTTCAATGCAATTTTATTTAAACAAGTCTAAAATGCAATACATTCCTCGGTAATATTTTGAAACTTATCACAATACTGCATTAATTTATTATATTTGAAAACTTAAACCTTCATCGAAAAAAATGAACTTCATTCATATGACGGCATTGAAATATAAATTGCCTGGTTTAAACATCTCTAAAATGTTATACATTCCTCGGTAATAGTTTTAGAATTATCATAATACTACGATAATTTATTATATTTGAAAACTTCATCGAAAACAACTGAAATTAATTCAAATGACGTCATAGAAAAAATAACACGCCTGGATCTCTCTATTAAAACAGGATTTCATTCATAACTTTCTCCCATTCATTTCATTCATCACAATACTATAATAATTTATTTTATTTAAACATTTTATTTAAGACCATGGAGCTACAAATAAACTCTATACTTAAAACTTCATCGAAAAAAATCGTCCTTCTCTTTATAAAATCAATTAATATTTCATTCATATCAGCCATGCAGACTCCATGGACTAAATTATTTTGTATTAAAAAAATACAGGAATTCTAATACAACTCATTCTACATATTTTGCTGTTTGCATTTTACATAGGTGAAAAATAGGCTTAGTTGTAGAAATAATCAAATTTAGATGAGCATTTAAACTCAAATATATTGTCATTGCGTTGTTTCAGTATGTAGATGCACAGAATTTAAGCAAAAATAAAGTAGTTTTAGGACGGATACAACACTCAATATGAATTAAAAAGAACTTTAAAAAATCACGATTTTGAAACAAGATGGATGCCATATATCATTTTGAAGTGGGTCATGTGATCGTCTCATATCATGGTCACGTGATCGTTTCATATAAGAGGTGTAATTATTATTTTAATTTTTATTTAAAAAACTACTGAATATATTTCGCTGAATTTTTTTTTTTTTATATATTTTATGGAACAATTTGAATATTATCTAAAATTTTCGAAGCAATTTGTGAATTTAAGTAAAATCATATCATAATAACGGAGGGAAATTATTTCATTATGTAATTTTTTTCAAACAAAACTGCCAATCTTTATATACTTTAATTGGGTACAGATGTCGCGATTCTTCCCTTTTGACACTCAATATGAAGACTTCAGATGTTTCGTGATACATTATCATTGATAACTCAAATATTTTACTCATTAAATTTATAGATCTGTACATAAAATCTGTTTTAGAAATATATTCTTGGAAAATAAGAATATTTAAGAATATTTTAAACTATAATATGATTTCAAATGTTTTTACAACTGCTATATAAATCCCAAGCAATGCACCTTTCAATGCTCTCGTTGATTTACAAAAGCTCTTGGACGAATATATGAATTTAACTTTTTAGCCATTTTTAAAGTGTTTAATTTAATTAGAATTGAAAATCTCCTTTAATCTAAATTTATTTTAGCAATAAAATTTATATTTGGGGGACTTATATATATATATATATATATATATATATATATTTATTTAAAACAAAACATATATATATTTAAAAAAAAAAAAAGACATGGAATTTTTAAAATTTATCCGAAACATTAAAAGTTCTTGTCATTTACCTAAATTTAATTCTGAAGTTTTAAAATGTAAAAATTGTGAAAGTTTTACTTAACATTACTTATAAAGTATGATTTATGAATTTTTCATTAGATATATTGCTTTGAAGCATTTATTTTAAGAAGCAATTAAAAATACTTTTCAAAATATAGAAAATTCGTAACTAATATCGCACAAAATAAATATTTTCCTACACAATATACGCAGTGCGTCAAAGAATTTTTAAGACTGGGACTGTAAAATGAAATTGAAACAAGAAATTATGATTTGTTTTGGTTTTTTATTCAAAATAAAGCCCCTCCGGCTTCAATACACTTGTTACAGCGATTTAATAATGATTCAAATGCCTGTTCCAGTTCACTTTACGGAATGGCCTCCAAAGTACGCGTCGAGGCTGTTTGTATGGTCGAAATACCATCAAAATAACACCCTTTTAAATTCATTTTAAGTTTTAGGAATAAAGAGAAGTCGCAGGGTGCTAAATCAGGCGAATACGGTGGATGATTCAACACACAAACTTTATTTTTTTGCCAAATATCTACGAACAATAAGTGAGGTGTGACTGGATGCATTATCATGCAACAAACACCAACTGCTTTCATTCCGATATTCTGGACGAATGCCACGAATTCTGGCTGTCAAACGCTTCAAAACATTTAAATAATACTCACCAGTAATTGTTTGTCCAGTTTGAACAAATTATTTGTGGATAATACGAATATAGTGTCACCAGCCATAGCATGTCATTCTCGTATCGTTGGGCTGTCATAGTGCCCTCAATACGGACCAGAGGTGACCTGCTATCGTCGGCGATGGCTCCCCAAACCATGATGCCGCGTTGTCGCGCGGTGTGGCGTTACACAGATGCGGCCAAATTGGACCTGTCAGCACTTTGGCACCAGACTCGTACACGGCGACTGTCATTTCTAAAACAGAAGCGTGACTCGTCTGAGAACACGATTCTGTGCCATTCAGCCGTCCACATGGCTCTATCCTGACACCATTACAAACGGAGGCGTCTGTGCTGTTGTGTCAATGACAGTCTTCTTAACGGGCGCCATGAGTGTAATGTCGCCGGTGACCAATCGGCGGATAATGGTCCTGGTCGATATGGGAGCATCAAGGGTGTCCTGCACATGCTGCAAAAAGGCGACGGAAGTGGCCGGCGGATGCGTCGGTCCACGCGTGTTAACGTCGCTCTGGTCGTACCGGCACCCCTCAAACGTACCACATTCCCTTGTTTCAACCATCTTCGCCACAGTCGGTGGACGTGTGTAGGTGGTTGTCCTCTGAGATTTGACGTATGGACCAACCTGCCCTTCTGAGTCCGATCATCATACCCCTCGTGAAATCGTCTGTCTGCTGGAACTACCTCGGTTGGCGGCAGCCTGGCATTCTCTGCTGCTACACGTTTCCTCTGAGACAAAAAAATTGCAAAATGATTTCTCTGGCAGAGAGAGAGAGGCGCGACTATTGCCGATTCTGCAGGTTCCTTCCCTTATATCTCACTCAACGTGCGCGGGATAGTTGCTCATTTCGCATCATTTACATAACTCTGTGAGCTGCGTTACTCTGCAATTTGCATATTTTTCTGCCCACTCCTTCTTGTGTCTCATTTTTACTGTTACATAGTGTATATAGGAGCCTTACTATAAACAGAGCAACCGCAACAGAAAAAGGAAAGAACGCTTCTGTGAATAAATACCCTGGAATTATTGACCCAGGCCAGGCCAATATCTGAAACCAACAATTTCCTTTCTGGATTTTGGGTATTTGCACGGACGTCACAATATGACAACACGGTTGTTTATAAATATATTGTCCTAAATATATAGGCAGACGCAACCGTCATTTTGACAACAACCGGTCCAGTTAGTTATCATCTGCCCGTTTTATTTCGCTTGTTTACATGGCTGATTTGAGACGCTATTTAGCTGTAAAATTGGTGCTTCTGCATTCAAAAAATTGTACCAGTCGTGAAAGCAGTTTAGACTGTTTTGATTTTCTCCAGATCCTGAGTACAAGACGAAAAAGTAACTCTCTTTTCAACATGTGCACTCATCACTTCAACTAGGAGTTTAAGATGGCCGCTATTGCGCCATTCTGTATATTTAGGAGCCTTGGTTGTTTACTTACTTATCCATCTTGAACGGAATAAACGCCAATGTGATACTGGATTCCGTCATCGTATCGTTTACAAATACGATAAAAATATGAATGGTATATAGAGAAATTGCGTATAAAGGCTTGAAGTGTTTTGGGAGAGCATTTAAATATATTTATATAGGGCAAATAGAAAACTTGCAACCCCACCTCCTAAAATTTCATTCGTCCCCCAGGCCATAAAGCCCAGAAAGGAACATTGACCTGGGGGAGCACATTTTGTATTTGCTCTATATAAATTTATCTAAATGCGGTCACATAAATAGAAACTATGTTAACATAAAATGTCTCCGGGGGGGGGGGATAATCGTTTCAGGGGGCTTCGCTCCCCATGATGCATGCCTGAAAGAAACACTGGAGGCTTGTATATATCCATATTTGCTTCTTCGAAGCAAATAAACATCAAGAAAGATCAGAATAGGCTCCTTCTTGCCTTTGCTGAAGTGTGTGTTCTGTTTCTGAAAATGGGGCTGATTTATGTTTTTGGAGCAGTTGGATACTTATAATCAACTACTTAGGCTGTTATTAACGAAGTAATTTTATTGCAAATTAATTGTCTTTATCTTTGCTTATTATTTATTCAGTTCGGCTCGGATTTTAATAACGTAAAAATGTTTAATTGTTTGAGGATGACCATTATGGCGCTAGAATTTTGCCTATGGTTTCTGATGTTTTATACTTTTAAGCTTGGACAGAATCGTTAATCGTTATCTATGGTTTCAATTCATATTTGTTCAAGTATGAATTAAAAAAAGTATTAATATGAGATTAGTTCGAAATTAATTTTATTTCGTTTTTCACATTTTATTAACTTCAACTGTCGTCGACGTTTTGTGTTTCCCGAAAGTGTATTTCCAAAACGAATAAAACATTGAATCAGCAATTTTTCTAAATTACAATGGTATGTATTATAAAGTCATTATTTTATGCTAGTATATAGGCATTGCATTCGAAGTAATAGGAGGTGACCTTCCCCCGAAATGAAATCTGCTTTTTAACTTGCTACGTTTATTGCCGTTATGTAAATATGCAAGGAAATGCGTTTTGGGCGTAATGCTTTAATATATGTACAAAGTTAGGGGGAGGTCATACTGTTTCTCTAGGCCTCTTCTCCCGGCCTTCCCCTGTAATGAAACAGATTTTCTAACGCGCCACGTTTTATTACTGTTCTCTTAAATATACAAGAACATGTGTTTTGGCACATAATGCTTTAATACTTAAACAACGTTAGGGGAGAACATATTGCCCTCCCCCGCGTACATATACCAAAATTTTACTCTCGATTTTTAATAATTACTTATAATTTATATTTCTGCCAAAAATCATTGGTTGTTTCATATTTTAACATAATTCTACATTGTAATAGTTCTACATTTTAATAGTTCTAATCCATGTAGAATCTAGGCCGTAGGTTTAATTTTAAATAACGGCTAAAAATGTATTTACAACAAAAAATAAAAAAATTAATGCATACAATGGCATGGGTAACATCTGCAGACCTGTACATGTTGGCATCTTATAGTTGTATTTATTTTAAAATGTGAAAATATGGTTTTGTTTTTATTTATGATTTTATTTACAATTTTTCAGGAGGAGGTGTGTGTGTGTGGTGGTGGTGGGGGAATATTGAACCCTTTACTTAAATTGAAATACAGTGAATAATAGTAGGCATCTTGTGTCTACTAATTTAGTTTAGCTGGTCCACTAATATGTTTGCATTCTACTTTTGACACCATGTAATCAAGTGCACCTTCTTTATATTTGTTTTAATGTAATATAGGTGTGCATTATTACACTACATAGTAACAATTTTGATGAAAATTGTTTAATTTAGTAAATATTGTGTCAACAGATGTGCTTTTACATGCATTAGGATGAACCACCTCACAAGAAACCCATCTCAAGCAAAAGCTGGAAATGGCAAGAAAATAGATCTAAAATTTTTGCTAGATAAAAAAATGTATTTCAGATTTTCCCTTTACAAATGCAAAATATTCTAAATAGCAAAACTAGTTTATCAAGCTTTTTGTTAACAATCAGGTTAAAAAAAATTTTGAAACTTAACATTTTTCGTATATCCAAAAATTTGAATTGTAAAAAAAATACACATTTTTTCTCCCCTTATCTGAACTTAACTAATCTGATATAACTTAATAGGCAGCAATTAGTTTTAGGGATTTTAAGTTAATTTTTTAAGAATTTAACTATAAAAATATATTTTTATGATACAAGTCTATTTTGTATTTCTATTTATGCATTTTATTTTGTTTCTAGGTTAAAATTGTGAAATTTTCGTATATGTGGACTATCAATAATTTTAGTTACAGTCGAGAGGAAATGGGTGAAGTGCTTAAAAGTTCTTCCTTTTCAGCTGGAGCAAATGATAAGTTAAAATGGTAAGACACTCAACACAGTATGCTGTCTGTATGTTTTCGTATTCAGTATATATCACTATTATAAATTTTAGTATGTAAATTAGTCTTTAAAAATGTGCAAGGATGTGTCAGAAATTAACTGTATTTATATATATAGTTCTTTGCAGTGGCATAGCATGAGTAATATGCATCCCCTGTAATATATTTATTGTCCCCCAGCATGTAGCTAATGTACTTCAAAGTACTTTAAATTAGCAATAATTTTTTATGTGTGCATGGACCCTCTCCCAGACCACAGTACAGGGACTGCATTGGCATTGTTTCAATGAGGTTTTTTTTTTTTGTAAGAATTATATAAAATCCAAATACATCCACTGTTAATTAAAAAATAGAAACAGTAATGTATTTGTAAATATTGCTGTTTTAACAATCATTTTTCTACTATTTTACCCATTTGGGTTTTAATGCATCCGGTAACTATCCATTATCTCATAATGTTATGATCTGTTTGCTGATAATAATATTCCTTGATCTACATATTCTGTTCTATTTGCTACATTTAATGAACTGTAAAATAATGCTCTTGGCAAGTGGCCTGATGGGTGCTTTTTGCTACCACACTGCTCTCTCTATTTGAGGAGGCTCCCCAGAGATCCATGATTAGGCTGCATGCACACAATTCCTGCTTCTTATGTTGCCGATCCTTAGTGTGTGGTTTTATGCTGGTCTGTTCCTGTGCTAGGACATAGTGCATGCTTGGTCCATTAATATTTGTCAAAGCCACACATTCATCTAAAGATACCAGGCTGGGTCATCATGCATATAACATCTATTCAGTTCTGCTATCACCTAAAAACCAAAAGGTAAGCCAGACCCACACTGGTGCTTCACAGTACATTAGCCCACTTGTGTTTTATCAAATTTTTATGATATGAGGCAACTGAAAATATTGTTATGATATATCCTCCAGAATTGTGCATGTGCACTCGGGATACAAGAATGAATCCAAATTTCTGGATAGCAAACATGCTTATTCACAAGCACAATGTAAACAGGAACAATATACAGTAAAACAGCACTTAAAAGCTTCACTAATTTCACAAAACATCCGATACTATTCCCAAAACCTTCCCGTATTTCATTTCACAAAACAGCGACTACTTTTCTCAAACCATTAACAAAAATCACAGTTCAATATAGCTTGTATTTGAAATTGTATCTGTAGCTTGTAGCGTCATCTTTTCACACTTCATTTGTTTAACTGACGTTTCTTTTCTTTCTATCCTATCCATTTTCCATTGGCCAACACGTTTGTGAAATAAAATGTGTTTTGAATGTCAAAAATTGTAACAAATGCCGGTCGTTTGTCAACTGCTCTCCAACTGAGTGATGACCGTTTATAGACTCTTTATAGAAACTTTCGGAAATCTCTCATATCTGGTTGAATAATGGTTATTTCGAGGTGTTTCAAAACGATGCCAAATATCGCCAAATCTGCCCCTAAGTTTAGCATATGACAGCTCTAAATACATGTTATAAGAAAACTTGCCTTTATGAATGTTTTCTCTGTCTGGTCTTCGAAAGAGACGAAAGTAAGAAGTGGAAAAGAGACTCCATGGCATTTTACAAGTTTGTATCAATTTACTACATAATGAACTTTGATTAAAGGGATGCAAACTACAGGTCTTTAGGGATATTACCCTACTTGTCACAGACGTCTTGCCATAATTTGTTGAGATGTCTACATATCTCTGCTTGATTGGAGTTGACTCACAAACAGGCCTGCTATGATGCACCAATTGTACATTTTGCTATTATAATCAATAATTTGTCTTCATGCTTAGTGGTAGAGTGAAAATGACTTCATAGCAAAAGTCTGGTGAAGGCAATGACCATCGTTGCATAAATTGACTTGTGATTTATTTTGTATTGGTCATATAGTCGATGACATGTGTATTGTGTTCAGGGCCTGACTAATGCAAGGGTATATGGAGGCCGCAGGCATTAGAGAAGCCCCAAATTAAATACTTGCAACATTGAAAAAATGAACAACTGCTTCCTGAAAAAAAATATATATCATCAGAATAGATTTACTCAGTGAAAAGATTCATTTTGGGGATATATAAGACTGTACTAATTAAAGATCTAGAGTATGTTGGCTCCTTGGCTATGATGAAAAAGTTGCCAGTAATTTAAATTCGATTAAAATATGCAAGAGCTTCATCTTTTATCCCATTTTCAAGAATTCAGTTATGTTTTTGATAAAATATTTCTGTTCATTTCATAAATGCTGAGAGGTGGATGGGGCCCCCCCCCCCTAAGGAATGTTTGTCCCAGACTCCAGTTAGACTTAGTCGGGCCCTGATTGTGTTGTCCCAGTCGGTGCATTTTATCCATTCAGCCAATACACACACTGTATAAGACCTATGAATCTTATTAACAATGGAAAAGCATAAAAGGAATTTAGGGAGACAGAGGCTACTTGGAACAACTTGCTAGCAAGCAAATCTCACTTTCATTACACATTAGAGGAAATATTTTATATACTTAAGTTTGGTAGACAATGGTAGACAAATGGAAAGAAAGCAACTTTGTAGCGGGTAATTTTTTAGACACTGCCTCCCTAGATTCTCTTTTCGCTACTGCTTATTAGATATGGTGAAATATTTTGTATGATAAAATATGGTTGATATCAAATCTGTAAAGTGTTCTGGCCATTTGATCCAATTTTTTCTTTGGTTTTTATCCAATTTGCATAAAATTTTATAATTTTCTATATTGGCCTTAACAAAGCGATAGAATGTAGATGCACATATATACACAGCAGATAAATACTT
The DNA here is from genome assembly GCA_951213105.1 of Amaurobius ferox. Taxonomy (NCBI): domain Eukaryota; kingdom Metazoa; phylum Arthropoda; class Arachnida; order Araneae; family Amaurobiidae; genus Amaurobius; species Amaurobius ferox. The sequence goes on along the minus strand of OX578142.1, from coordinate 25,207,603 downwards.
TCTAAATTGTAACTAATCTTGCAGATACCTTTCAGACAAAATAGTAATTTTCTTCTTTCTTGCTGCAAGTGCAACAATATGCTCATTTTCTCATGTTTGGAAACTATAATTTGCAAATAACTGTTCTCTAAGCAATTTATCTATTATCTAATTTTGTTGTCCTGTACTTAAAGTTTGCTGTAAATTTGTTTCAATTTTTATGTATGCAGACACTTTGTAATTTTGATCAATCACTGATTTGTGGGTTTGCAAATGCTTGGTCATTGTGTACACAGATACTTTTTCTTCTTATAATGCTTTGGGAGTTAAATTAATATACGGAAAAGTAAGTTTACGCCATAGCTTTTCTTCCTGCTAGCTTCCACCATAGTTTTTCATCATGATCATTGTCTTAAACTAAATATCTGTCTTATTTGATTAATTGATTTAGCTAATGATTTATATTTTATAGGTGTCTTCGAGTAAACCCCAAAGGTCTTGATGAAGAAAGTAAAGAATATTTGTCCTTATATCTTCTACTAGTCTCTTGTAATAAAAGTGAAGTGAGGGCAAAATTTAAATTTTCCATCTTAAATTCTCGAAGGGAAGAAACTAAAGCTATGGGTAAGTAGCATTTTCTATGAACTAATACATCATTTTTTTATGTTAAAGTTTTAACTGCTGATAATTGCACAGGAAATGTTTTACTTGTGAAGTATCTTAAATTTTTGAAATAATTAATAGCTGATTACGAAGATTGACTGCCAGTGATAAAATTTTAGATTAAAACTTTCTAAATGCTGAGTTAAATTGTAAAATCATAAGTAATTATAAATAAAAAATTGAGAGATAATCTTTCATATCTGATCATTTAATTATACAGTGCAACTTGGATAATTCGAAGCTGAAGGGACCACTAAAAAAATTCGAATTATCCAAAACTTCGATTTAAAAAAGCTAATTTTTAACTTTAGTTTTAGGTCCACTGAATGCTTGAAAGGGTTATTCTGTCAATAAGTAAATATTTATTGAGAAATATCATGATATGAAGAACTTAAACACTATATGTATGTAAACAAAATAAGATTTACTTAAGCAACATACATGTATGTATTACATTCAAAACAGAAAATTATAGCTTTAAAAAAATTGTGCAATGTCTGATTGTTTTGTAGAGTTCAGTCGTTTAAGGTTAGCAAAATCATCAAGCATGTTTAGTGAACGGAAAACAGCTTCACTAATGTTTGTTTGTCCTTCAATGTACCGACGAAATTCGCCTAGATGAAAAAGCACCTCCGACAATGTAGGGATTGGCGTCTCTTCTTCTTCCTCCTGTATATCATCCTCGATATCGTACTCCGCTGCACTCGATTTATTTAACACTTCTGATAAAATGTCTTGATCTGACAGTTCTCCACAAACTTCCATGTTTTCGTCCAAATTGACTTATTCTTCGAATGTCATGCCCATATTGTTACCCCATGTTTCCGGTGGGGGGGGGGGGGGGACATTTTCTTCTATGAACTCAGTTGGGTCAGTTTTATTGGTAAATCCTGCCTTTAAAAAACAATTTGCTATTGTTGTTTCCGTTACTTGAGACCATGCATTGTGACACAATCGTGCTGCATCAAGGACACTTATTACTGTTTTTTTGTTTTTGTCCTTGAAAGAATCTGTCAAAAGGTTTCTAACGAAAAGGCATCTGTAAAAATGCTTGAGATTTTTTTATGATGCCCTGGTCCATCGGTTGCACAACTGAAGTCATATTTGGTGGGAAAAAAGTAACCTTTACATTGTCCATATGTGGAATAGAGTTATGCGCAGTGCAATTGTCAATTAACAAGATAAATTTTCTGTTCTTTTGTTGATACGTTTTATCTCAAGTTTCAGCAGCCAATCTTTAAAAATTTCTTAAGTCATCCAAGCTTTTTTATTTGATTTATACTCTACTGGTTTTGATTTGACATTTTTGAAACATCTTGGATTAGCAGATTTGCATATCATGAGCAAAGGCAGCTTTTCTCTGCCATCCATGTTAGCCCCAACCAATAAAGTGACTTGTTCTTTACTGTTCTTTCCCCCACTGCAGTGCTCTCCCTCAAATGCTAATGTCTTGTCTGTAGCACATTTGAAAAACAACCCAGTTTCGTCATCATTGAAAATGTCTTTAGCCGGTGTTCTCTCAATCATTTGTAAAACATAGTCTTTCCAAACAGTTGCTGCTTCTTGATTCATACTTCCACTTTCATCACACATACTCCTAAAGGAGATTCCATTTCTTTCCTTAAATCCATCCAACCAAACAGTGCTAGTCTTGAAATCACTTTTTCCGAAACCGGCAGAAAATTCTGCTTTTGCTCAAATAAGGGGGCCACTCAGAGGAATATTTTTGTCCCATGCTTGTTTAAACCACTTCAACACGCACTTGTCGACTTCAGGATTGTCCGGTTCTCTAGCTCTTTTGTGATCTTTTCTATTTCAACGTGTAGCAGCAGTATTACTCAGAATTTTGTCCTTATTTTTCAAAAAAGTAGACAAAGTGTTCGGCACTATCCCGTACTCGTTGGCGATTTGGCATTTCTTCTTCACACCCTTTTCAGCAAACGTTAAATTCTTATATTGAACATGTGGTTTACTCAAAGACATCGTGAATGCTCACTAGTGAAACTCTCACAACACTACAGACACACTGACAGTAGGAAGCTCAAATGACATCTGAAGCCAGTTGAATGCTCGAATCAGTCGAACAGGTAGTGGGAAGGGGGGTTTCGGCTGCTACGTGTCGAACAGGTGGGGGTATTCCGGCGATGATTTCTTAACGATGAAAGGCCGCAAAGTTGTTATGGTTCGAAAATTTTTATAAAAAGCTTCAAATTAAGGAAGTTGAACTTCGAATTATCCACGATTTTTAAACATTGATTTAATACAAAGTTCAAGGGACCAAGAGAAATCTTCGGATTAACAATGATTTCGAATTAGAGACGTTCGTTTTTATCCAAGTTGCACTGTATTAAGCTTCTTGAAAAATGTTATGAAAATGTCATTTTTATTGTTAAAAAGTTTAAGCTGCTAAATCTTAAGGAAATTTGAATGGATTTCTGTTGATATTTATTTAGTAAACAGTTCTTGCACCATCAACTCTATTTTGAAAATCCATATTGTACCTCAAATTGATACAATTTTCCAGCCTTTTTGATGATATTCTTAATTGTTTTTCAATTAGCTATAGTTGATGAGCTAAACATGACTCTCTTCAATGTATGTATTTGTGTGTAGATTTTTTGCATGAAATGTTTAGATAAAAATGATCTATCCATCTATGAGCAAGTGGTTAGCAAACTCATAATAGATTATTTGAAGTTTGAAACTTAGACCTCCAAATTAAACAAGCCAGAGGCCATTTGAAGTTTGAAAATTAGACCACCAAATTAAAGAAGCTGGAGGCTGTTTGAAGTTTGAAAATTAGACCACTAAATTAAACAATATGGTATTTTTTTGTTTTGATAAACTAGGCAGGAATATAGTGTATTTTATCTCCAGCTACTTGAGTAGATATTCACATTAACTTCTTACTTATGGCTTTTGCTGTTTGAAATTATATTTGTTAGGATCTATTCCTGATAAATAGCAGTTAGTGTTTTATAGGACAATTCTGTAATTAAAACTTGTATAATGTTTTGCATCTTTGTTTGTGCAATTGCTCCCTGTGCATCTCTTGGGGGTGGTCATGTGGTATTTAAACAATAAAAACTTTTGATATTTTAAATATGTAATTTAAGTGCATTTTTATTTTTGAACATTTGTTTAATAAATTAGTGAAAAAAAATCTTAAATTAATGTTCCTCTTGTTTATAGTATGTATTTTATACATAATTTATTTGGTTAATTGAAAGAGCTTATTTCTTTTCAGAGAGTCAACGAGCTTATCGGTTTGTACAAGGCAAAGACTGGGGATTTAAAAAATTCATCAGAAGAGACTTTTTATTAGATGAGGCTAATGGTTTGCTTCCTGATGATAAATTAACACTCTATTGTGAAGTAAGTTTTTTTTTAATCACTACTCATTAAATGATATTAGATCATTTTCAAGTCTTGAATTAAGGAGCATACATGAACATCCGTCTGGTATTAGAGCTTTATGCTGATACATGAATTCTGTTATTCTTTAAATTTGATATCAAGATTGTGGAATTTCAAAATAACAGTATAGCAGAAAGTACCTTTGCTGCAAAATCTGTGCCAAGTAGTTTCACTATTGCTTAGAGGTAGATCAACATATAATACAGAAGGAAGCAAAGTTTTATATATATTCTTTACATTAGCGTAGTCTTGTATATTTTCATATTCATAATGCTTCACTCATGTTTGTTAATCAGCATACTTATGTTATAAATTATCAGTGGTCTATGTAAGATTTTGGTTTTTAAAAGTTTCGTTTCTCTAAAAATGCTAGTTATTTGTAAAATTCAAAGCAGCACAGTAGGCGACTGCTAATAAACAACTAGTTTTATAATTGTATTGATTTTTTTAAACTTTTTAGTATGCATATTGGCAATAGTGTTGTAATGCCAGAAATGTAAAGTAATAAATATTTGGAAGGATTAAAAAATAATGGAACCAGGAATGCGGGCGGATTATCCCCACGCTAAGCAGATGGGCGATAATATACAGGTGGCCCCATATCTTACATACCACGCCCATGTTTACATACCACACTAAGCCGTTTGGCGGCAACCGAGACGGCGACGCCATGTCTACGGATTAGCTCTCAGCTCTACATTTCAGCACGTGGACCGCCGACCGAAAAAGGGATATAAGTGAGAGTTGCTCGAAGTGGGGGTCAGAATTGGTCAAGGCAGGCTGTTGGAGTTAGACTAGTCAAGAAGAAGCGACGGTAGCAGAGTTAAGAGTTGTGTGTGCGTCTCTGATATAGGAATTCGAAGGAGAGCTCATGTTCATCTGGTATTGCAAGTGTAAAGTGTGACAAAGCATCGGTGTTACCCAAGTTATATGAAAGAAGATCAGGTACCGTACAATTAAACTATATGAGGATAACCTATTTGTCAAAATTTGTGTTTTTAAGGAAAAGCTAATTAATGCATCCCACCACGTGCTCCAACCAAATATCAATTCATCTGGCATTACACCCCCCGAACTACCATTGAGATTGTATTCCACTATTGTGATATTTATTTAATTTGTAAAACTAAAGAGTGTAAATTGAGTATGTGACAAATAAATGTTTGTTCCTTTACTATTAACCTTAATTTTTTAGTTTGTTAACTTAGTATCCCGTTAAGCACAGAAATAGGTGGGTTTTGCGGCCACCAACGCAATGTACACAGTAGTAAGTTTTAGAACAGATTACATGTATAATTAATATACTAATAAATAATTAATTTAATGTAAAATGCATTTTTTGACAATATTAATTTTAATCAACAAAATTAATAATCGGCACAAGTGTAATATAGGTGGTTATGTGAAACCATTTTATTTGTTTATGGAGGGTAATTTTGTGGGGAGTTCAGTTTGGAAATTTTATTTTATGAGGAGAATATTTTCTGTGAAACTCTGAATTTTATGATTTTGTTTAAGAAATTTATTTTGTGAAGAATCGGACTTTGTTTCACATTACTTTTACATGGATGTCTTGTTACAGAATTGCAGTCAATAACAAAAATTAAATGTAGTTTTAGTTGCTTTATGTTTATTTTGCTTCAAATATGCTTTCTTTAAAATTCCAGAAGGTACATTTTAGTTTGCAAAAGTGTGTAATATATTGTTTTTCAAACAGTGCTTTTTAAAATGTGATTTCTTTCTATGCTCATAATCAATGTATTATCTGTACCTTTGTAAATTAACATTTTTATGATGTGCAAATTTTAGCAGAATATAATTAACTTATATTAAACCAAAATTTAACTGATGTACACAAAGAAGATTTTAAAATCTTGTTTTTCAGTATTGTTTTTGAAGTTTGAGTATTAATTAAAAACTTAATTAAGTCATATTTATTTATAGGTAAGTGTAGTTGCTGATTCTGTCAATATCTCTGGACAAAACTGTGCTATCCAGTTCAAAGTACCTGACTGTAGATTGTCTGATGACATAGGAGACTTATTTGAGAGTAGGAAATTCAGTGATGTTATTCTGAGTGTAAATGGAAAAGAATTTTTTGCCCATAAAGCCATTCTTGCAGGTAACAATATAATTTGATATTTAGAACTAAAGTACTTTTATGTGCCAGTTTTGGCTGTCTAATGCTCAATTTATGAGTTTAACCCTTTTGGGACGGCGGCATTCCGGAGCTGTCGCGGCCCAAAAGACGAAGCGCTTCGCTTCCGAACTGGTCCCAAAAGACTGTGCATTTTTTGCGATAAGCCTAACTCTCGAAAAAAAATTCACTAAAAATCACCTATTCAACACAGAAATCTTCTTTTTTCAGGAATAAAAGAAATATTTATGTTCTATTTGATGTATAATTTTCATACAAATCTGAATACAAAATACTCGTTAGTTGCTCCCATTCTTTTATCCGAAATAAACGAATAATTTCACTGCCTCTAAAACTCAAAAAAAAAAAAAAATACTCTCTTATATTCCTATGATTCAGCAACGAAATCATAACGCTGAAATAAAAATAAAAACCGAAACTCAATTATAAAATTGTTGATGCTACGAGAATTGCTCTGTTTGTTTATGTTCAAAATGATTTTCACCGCTCCAAATGGAGAAATAATTCATTCGATCCTCTTCTGCCAAGGTCATGCATCTGCAAAATACATTGGAGTTAGTTCCACGGACATGGAACGCCATCTAGTAGACAAATTAAAACGTTCCGCGTGGTGGCACTTATAGGTGCCACTATCCACTTATAGGTGCCACTATCCACTTGCAGTAAATTTTCCTCTGGCCCGAGTGCGTGCCGTTCGTCCTTGAATGCAAGTTCGCAGCTGGCACGTGGGCATGCCGATCGTCGCGAAAGGGTTAAGAAATTAATAAAAACATTGACTTTAGATGTTATACCTCTGTGATATTTGTTTTTAGAAAGCTAAAGTGTTTACTGTTTATTATTAAAATAAAAGATAATATTCCAATTTAGACAATTTGATAATTGCATGTAATTAAAAAATACTTTTCTAATTATTTTAAGAGGTCTGCATATTAGTGTAGATGCTTTAAGGATAATGTACTAATGTGCTAGAAAGGAAATTCAAACTTTAAATTATATTTTGGGTGTAAATACAAATTTATTTGATATGCAAAATATTTGCTTTTACACTCTGCAAAACTAACTACCCAAAGAATTTTTTGTAATATTTATAAGCAATTGCTTAATCATCCATTCAACACCTTGCAAATCTACTGGGTTCATGAAAAATATACTGAATGTTTGTGTTCTATTCTATCTCACTTAGCTAATGAAAATTTCCAGCTCCTCTTTCAAGAAATTTTACTCAAATTTTACTGCCTTGTACTTTTGTGCTCTTTCCAATATAAAACTGATCTTTATCATAGTTGTGCACAGCATAATAACTGGGCTAGTAACAGCTTGTAACAGTAGACTAAATATGTAAAAGGAAAATAGGAATGATTCACTCAATTTAGGCAGTATGAACATCTAAGCAATACAAAAACAAAAAAATTAGAATTATAGCTAAGGAAGAAACTTTTCAGTTGTGATTTAAAAAAAGTTGTACGATGACAGTTTCTAGGTTGCAAGGTTATTATAGAAAAAATGTCAAGCATAAATACTGTAAAACAGTACTGACTAGGAATTACCCCAGTGACCAAGAATTACCCCACACACATGGGGCATAGCTTGGTATACTCCTGTAAAGTGTTTTCATGTAGTAGAAGAAAATCTTATACTCACTTTTAGTAGCTGTGATAGTTTATAATTGCAACAAAAATAAAAGATGGAATAATAAATAAAAATTGAGTGATGAAAAACTTTTCAAAATGTATATTCTAAGACAAAAAAATTCAACGCACCAAGAAAGAATTATCTAAATGAGACAAAATTTGGTACGTGTAATGTGGATGTACAAAAAAAGAAATGATTAGAATTTCAGAACAATTGGATGATTTATTGCACGGAAAGATTACACAAAGTGGAAAGCCCAGACCACACGACTCACCAAATGGTATTGAGCAGCACAGTGTATGGCCGGGAAGGGTGAGCATATCAATATGGCGTTAGTCCAGCTCTGGCTTCGATACAATCTGTTACCCGACGTATCATTGATGCATAAAGTTGCCGAATGGTGTTCTGAGGGATGTTGTTCCAAATGGCCTTCAATTGATGAGATAATTCGTTTACATTCTGGGATGGTCACAGGTAATGCCCCATCCCAGCCCGAATGTGCTCAATAGGTGAGAGATCTGGGGATTTGGCTGGGCAAGGAAGTGTCATAAGCATGCAGACAATCAATAGAGAGGTGTGCTGTGTGTGGCCTGGCATTATCTTGCTGAAAATTTAGCCCAGGGTATTGCAAAAGTAATGGCAATACAATGTCTGGGCTGTCTCCAGACATGTCTGCACTGGTCCTCAGGACTCAAGGGCATAGTAATACCCGAAAGTACTATGGCTGTGAATTTTTGTGTATGTTATGGATGGAAATTTTAATTAAAGACTTTTAAAAATAGCCAATTTTTAGTTGTCTTTATTTTTTAAAGTGTTGATGATTTGTTTTCTATACAATTTTATTACAAACTTTTTATGTTTATAGTTAATCTTAGGAAGTTATATTTTTCTTTTCCAGTTTCGTAAACAAGTAAATTTATATTTTTTGGTTTACTTAACAGGAATCCTGTTGTACATACTGTCCTTGTAAAACATTATCTTTTCTTGCCTTTCTGTCTCCTTTTGCCATTTTTTGTATTCGCTTCATGTTATTATTTTACTTTTAATTTTGTTTAAGTATTTTTTAAATGTTGTCGGAATATTATTTTAATTAGTGCAAAAGGTCAATCGGTCTCGAAAAGTCAATCAAAATTTTTAATTGAATTACTCAATTCAACCATTCGACTAAATATCCAATTGTGATTAAGGATTAATTGACACAGTCCTGTATGAAAATTATATTCAGCATAGCAGTTCTGTTTTAAACAGCAGTTTGGTACCCAACAAGGGGATGTGCTTCATTATTAGCTAATCTATATCTATACAACCATAAAAGAACTATAATCACTGTTTGCATGATATGCTAATGTATAAATATTTAGATGATATTTTATGTATATTCCTTCCTAACGCATTTAACTTTTATCTTAATAATCTACAATTAACTATTAATAGTGATTCTAATATTGCTAACTTTTTAGATTTAAATTTCGATATAATACAAAATAATAATCTGGCTATAAATTTATAATAAAAGAATAGATTTTAAATTTTATTCTTCAAAAATTCAGCATTTTAAATCTTATATTAAACTAGGTTTTTAGAATAAACAACAATTTGTGATGATAATTTTATAGAATTATTAAATACTGCGACTAATAATGCATATCCTTCTAAATTAGTCATTAATAGTATTAACTCAGTGTATTAACTACCACTCGATAAAATCCATGAAAAAATTCCCAATTATAGTTATTAATTATTTAATTTAAAAATCCCATAAATTATTATTAAAGATATGTAGATATATAAAAATGAAAAATAATAAGCTAATAATAAACATTGTAAAGTAATCGTATTTTAATGTTATTTTCTCTAAAAAAATATAACTTGCCAGTTTATAGGGACAATTTACAGTTTCTCATTGTTGTTTAGGACATATTCGTTTATTGAATTCTCCTGTGCCTCCAATTTATTATATTAAAAATCCTTTCATCTTTGATTCCTGTTCATTCTATTTACCCTATCTTAATTATGTCTTTCTGTCTCCATGTACTTACTACCTGGGTTGTGTTTCATAGGAAGTCCTTTCAACTCTTAGTTTCGACTTATGGTGTTCATAGTGGCTTTAACTGAAAACTATTAACTTGTAGACTTATGGTGTTCATAGTGGCTAACTGTCCCTATAATCTGAACCAAACATCTATTTTGGCTAATTTGGATTAGGTGCCTAGTCTTGATAACGAATCTAATCTGAATTTACCTTCAATTTAGGCCTAATTCTGTCTCCCTCTTCTTTTGGCATGGTGGTTGTGTCGTAACTGCTTCAAATAACTTGTTGTTTTCATGTATTTTCTTTGATTGCTTGATATTAGTTCTTAATTCATATATATATATATATATATATATATATATATATATATGTGTGTGTGTGTGTGTCTGAAATATGCCTTGTTGCACAAGCAAAAGAAGAAAAGATACACTGCTACAAATGAGAGCTACAAAACTTGTTCAAATGCTTTTAGGCTAAATATGCAAATTAAAATTTCACCAATTAATGCATTGGATGTTTCCAGAGTACAGAACAGTGGTGCCTCTTGGAGCCCATGAAAGGAGCATTGATTGCATAAATGGACAAATCTCTCTGGTATTACTCTTTTACTACAGTAAGTCAATGAAGATGCCTCTATGACACATCTGTCAGTAGTACAAGGAACTGAGAGAACTCGAAAGGTGTTGCATGATAGGATAGGCTTAAAAGTAGCTGACTAGTCATGTATGCGTCAACTGCCATTTATAGAGCAATGTCACACTAAGGCTATGTTAGTAGTCAAGGGTCCAAGAATACAAATTTAACTGCCATGAAGGAAGTTTTCCTTATGTTCACATATGGAAAACTCATATTTAAGGGCATAGTGTGATCATGTGGATAGTGATAATAAAACTAATGATGTCCGTGTTTGCCATCCAAAAACACATGTTACTTTATGCATCATATACAGTATTAAAGAACAATATTTGGTGGTATCTGGCAGAGGCAGCTCTTCATTCTCCATGTCTCTTAAAAACATCTTAACACTTTTCTTTTGGTGCAGATAATCTGTGTATTTTGGGTGGCCTGGTCATCTCTTCAGTTTGGCTACAGTGGTGGAGCTGCACATAGCTGTCAGTTGCAGTCTGTGGAACTATCTCTTATAGCAACAAATCTCCTAGTTTTGTTGCAAAGTACTTTGACAATATGCTTGTATGTTGACAACATTCTGCATCTAATTGTATTGCACATGCTGTTGCACATTCCTGGGGACAATTATCAATATGATGCCAGATATCACACAGAAAAACTCTCAACAGTGTCTTCTGGGGGTAAACCTTCTGGCCCTCTTCAATGCCTTCTGGCCCGATATGTCCCTAGACATCGTGCCAGTTGAACATATTTTGAATATTCTGAGAAAGTAGCTGCAGCTATTAAAAATACCAGAACTAGCTCATTTCAAAACACCTGGCAGAATCACAGGATAAAATTAAACTGTTATTACTGCATGCTACACCTTATATTGTCTTGCCACTTTTGGTAGATGTACTGTGTATAACAAGTAATTATTATAAAGTCACTGCTCTGTAAAGGTCCTTTTGTAATGAAAATGTAATTTCTTTATCATTGCATACTTTTTCTACTTATTCCAAAGCATTTAAACAAGTTTCTAAAGATTGTATGAATTTTGTTTATTGTGAAGTCAATCCCCACATATTTTGTACATTAAGATTAGTGCATTTTAGATGTGTTCTATGATTCATAGCATGTGGACAGAAATAAATGTATTCAAAATTTTAATGACTGTATGTTAAATTACTTTGTTGTTTCTACATAATTTATGTAACAGAATTATTATATAAATATACATTCTATTAAGATATTTTATATTGTGTTTAACAGTTTTTAAATATCCAACACCACATTAAATAAATTTTTAATTGGTGCTACATATTATACATTAAAAGAAAGTAAATAATAAAAATGTAATTTTTTAGCCCGAAGCCCAGTGTTTGCTGCAATGTTTGAACATGATATGGAAGAGAAAAAGCAGGTAAGCTAGTTTTGTTTAAAATATAATATCCACTATTTATTGAAAATGTAATATTAAGTGGTTTGTAGTAAACATTTGTTTTGTTCTTTATAAGTAAAACTTTGTAAATTTTTCTATTGCGTGCAGAATAGGGTTGAAATAACTGATGTTGCATCTGATGTTATGAAGGAGATGCTAAACTTCATATATACTGGACGTGCACCTAATTTAGAAAATATGGCTGATGAACTGTTAGCTGCTGCTGATAAGGTAATTTTATAAAATATCAGTGTTCTTGTCATTTTCGAAAACATATTTTGTTCCTCTATATGAAGTGCATTTCTAATTTATTTAGTATATATTGTGATAATTCTCCATTATTTTGAATGGTAACTGTTGCAATGTATATGTATTTGATTCTTGGATCATCAGTTAGGGTTCTTAATTCATGAGGCACATTCTTCTGTAAAGAGGTAGTTATATTGAACAAAATTTTAAATTAACCATGCTAATCTATTTATAATTAAATATGATTTATAAGCTATTTTGTGTTTTGGTGACCTTTCATACCTGCCGTGAAGGGGAAATTTTGTAAGTGAGTATAAAATTTCACAGATGTCTTCAACAACCTAGATTTTTATTTCTAAGAGATGTTTAGTGGATTGTGTGTATTATGCCATTTAAGGCTATCCCATTCCTTAATGAAATATCAAAATTTTATAGAATTCTCTTGTCTTACTCACCTCAGCCAAAGACTAGGATTGAAATTGCCAAAATCTTGTGATTTATGGATTTATCTGTTATTCTAGTTTATAAAATAATATTTTCTCAGTTTAATTATGTAAAAATTGTTATAAAGAGCAATGTCATTGATTTAATAAAGCAAGATTTTTTTATGATATTTTTAAATTTTTGAAAAGTGTCTGAAAACATATAGTATACCATTCAAATTAGTTCGAATTCTAATCAGTTATTTTAGTGAAAAATTAAATTAACTATTTTAAAATTATGTATATTTTTTAATTATTAAATGCAGTGAATAACTTTAGCCTGTGAGTATTTTCTAACAAAAGGAGAAGTAGTTAATTTGCTTGCATTTTGATGTGCTAAATTTGAAAATATGTTCTATTTTTGTACATCATTTACAGTTTATATGCAGTTTGAGCTTTTAAGACTTTTTCTAATTGGGTATATAGTTCTGAGCATTTCCCGTCAATTTTAGTGAAAATTTATTAATAGATCGATCTAAAAAAAGTGCCTTTCATGTTTTTCCCCAAATAGACCAGTAAATTATATAATTTTGCTGGACCAAAAAAACCATAAATGGCACCCAAAATATGTTGCACTTAAGAAGTAAAGTAGTCATTTCTGATGATATGGTAGGGTATTATACAGTATGTAGAACTTAAGTTTCTACAATATTATTGAACAAAAAGTGCAGAATATTTATTTTTCACATATGAATAAGATACGAGGTCTAGCATGAACATGGAATAAAAGGTACACAAATCAAATGACATAGCAGACACAATCAACTAAATGTTTCTTTTAAATAATTACAAATAAATTTATGTTGACACTTAATACCCAAGAGTGTATATTCTACTAAAATGATATGTTATTAATAATTCGAATTTACATAAGCTTTTGTAATGCTTTCTTTACATAAATTACACTTTCTGTATAATTTTTTTTTTCAATTATTGTCTGAATGATTTTATTTCTGGCCTTAATTATCAGACTTCATCTGGCCTTTTTATCAGACTTCATGGACCTTTATAGGTTTGTGAAATATTTTACAAACATCTCTACTTATAACATTTAAAAGTAATTTGTACATGGTTGAACCAAATGTGCTGTATTGTTAAAATGTTACAAATACATATATTAATTCAATGAACAAAAATTTTTTGTTATATCTCAGGAAATGCTTTAAAATATAAACTGTAATCTTGAGTTAGCAATATTTGTATTTTCAGGTCTTTTGGTATATTATAAACAAATGGTTCTAGTTGGTATGTAGCAAAAATGAGAACATATCATAAACAACTGAACACTAGTTTTATATGTGTAAAAAATATTTCCAATTTTGGATAAGTTCTATCTATGATCAGTAACAAAAATAATTTGGGGAGACATAAAATCAAGAACCAAACTTAGCAAATAAAAAGTTTCATGCTGTATATCTTTATAAGGTTACAAATAAAAAAATATAACTGAATGACAATGAAAATAAATTGACATTTTGTTAGAGTGGAGTCATGTTTTTGTATTACTATATCTATACTATTAACACATAACAGAACTGTATCCTGCAGTTAACAGCTTACGTATTACCTCTGTGTAAAGTCAATAATTGGCCTAGCACCTCTGTTTCTCAAAATGTAGCTTTCTTTCAGAAAACAATATTGTCATGATTGAAATTTCTAAAAATTTAAAATTTTTTAAATATTTTTAAAATCCTCAAAGCACTTGTGTGTATTTGGAATCCCTTACTTGGCCTAGAACCTCTCGGTATTTTTTAAATGTAGCTTTTGATCTGAGGATGTATTTAAAATAATTGAGATTTCGAAAAATTTAATAAATGCTGTCAGAAGGGGATAATTTCTGATTTAAGGTGTTTCTGCAGGCAGTAAATCCCTAGGCAGTGTTTTCTCTTAATTGTTTACAAGTTTTTAGTTCCCTATTTCTGGCCCACCCATGACTAATATACTAATTTTAGTAACGTGTAAAAAAAAATGTAGTTTTGGGCATTGAGTTTTAGGGTTAATTTATTAGTTTTTGAGCTATTTAACATTATAAATATTTTAATCTTTAGATATTTTTTAAATTTCTATTAAACTGCAAGATTAAATTTTGACCCCTTTGCTTTTGTTGTTGTTGTCGTGTCCCTAACATTACATTTAAGGAAGAATGTGTGCACTGCTTCTGTTTAGTCTAATGACCCGGGGTACCCGAAGGTAGAAGTCTGACTTCTGCCTCAAATAAGACATTACAACATCCATGCCCGCAGGCGGGACTCGAACCCACAATCTGGCAGCCGAGCCATCATGAGGAAACGCCTGCCTCTTTGACCGCTCGGCCACTACATCGGCTTTGCTTTTGTTTTCCTTGAAATTTTACCCACCTCTGGATTCACCCCTGCTGTCATTTAAGACCAATATTGTTCATATACCCTATGGATACAAATGTTATTTCAACTAGCCTTCCAAATTTTCCTTTTCTGTTTCTAATTAAGTGATTTTGATTCTGCTGGTGGCTGTAGTCTCATCACTATTTGTATGTGTCACATGGTGATATGTCTATTTTTTTTTTTTTTTTGTGTGTGTGTGTGTGTGTGTGTGTGCGTGCGTGCGTGCGTGCGTGCGTGTGTGTGTGTGAAATAACCTCTGGGTATAACTTTTTACTTCATCTAGTACCCGCACATTCACATCTCAACTCCTAATTGAGCGATTTTGGTTCTGCTGGTGGATATAGTCTGGCACCATCTGTGTGTCACCTGGATATACATTTTTTTTTTTGTATAACAAGCACATCTCCCTTCGTTTGTTTACACAAAACATTTTTTATATTTATTCCAAATAATATCTAATAAAAATAAGTTATTTGTGTGGACACTATTTATCTTAATAATTAAAATACACTTTTTGAAGCATAATCAAAACTTCAGCAGTATATCTAAGCACAAATAAAATAAGGTAGCATGCAGCTGTTTCAATGATGCATTGAATCCCTGTCATCAGTGGAAGAGAACCAACAAACCCGAAATCCAAAACAGAATTCCTCTTTCCAACTTGAAACCACAAAGTTTTTTCTGGCTATTGTAAGTAATAAATATTTAATGCTGAATATTACCCTATTTGATAATGGTGTAAATTTGAGAATGATTATGAAATCGTATGCAGTACTGCTATACTATTGAAACATTTACCATATATTTCTGAATATAAGCTGATCTGTGTAAAAGTCAAGTATGCAGTTCTACTGTCAAATATTTGATCAAAATCAGAAATCTGTATATTTAAAATAAAATCAGCCAAAATGTACAAAATATAGTCAAATGGGCAAAATCTGCTGAATAGTCACCACCAATCACATCGTGTGGTTATGCCAGCAATTGCTGATGCTTATTGGAAACACTTCTTATGTCATATCTTTCTTCTCAAATACCTGACTCTACACATGCGTCGATGGATGTGATGACATCACATTCAACATCTGCAGCTCAATGACATTCATTGTTGTGGATATGAGCTAAGCCTAACCAAGACAAATGCTCATTACAGTAATGCAAACAAAGACTGGTTATTGGCCAGGCAAAAAATGAAAACATTACATATATACATAAATTAAAACATAAGTAAGACAAAAACTTAAATTTAGCATGCAAAATTATAATGCATAGAAATATGCATTACAATATTTTATGCAACTGGTGAAATTTCAAGAACTAAACATTTTGATGTAAACCTAATGTATGATTTTCCCCTTTGTGGACAGCAAACATGTGGACAGTAAACATTTTGATGTAAACCTAATGTATGATTAACCCCTTTGTGGACAGCAAACATGTCTACGTGTTGACTGCGAAACTGTTTAAAGATGTTACTCATTCACGTGGAGGAAATATTTACCCTAAATTGACGATGGACACAAATGCACATTTTCATATGGGACATTTTCATTTGAATTTGTTTTGAATACCAGATGGTGTTTAAATGTTCATTTTAACATTTCCAATGTATTTTGCAAGTATTTGAACTTGGTATAGGGGACTCCTAATGAATCATCACTTCATCCAGTGTGGTGAACGTGGTTTTATAATATAAACAAACAGATTATTTCTTGCAGACTCTGCTATGTTATAATTGAGTATAGGTTCTCGTTTTGATTTTAGCTTAATAATTGTATGGGTGAATTATTGGAATGTAAGAGTATTTTCTTTCATGTTTGGGTTTTAAGGGGATGTGGCGGTAGTGAATTTATTAGGTTATTTCGATTAAAAGAATGGCTGGATCAAGACGTTTTTCTTTTTGTAAAAACATATACTAACATAGTAATTGAACTGGAAAGTGATGAAAGTAATTCAGAGGTAACTAAAATAGTGAAGATTTGTGGAATTTCTGTATTTCTGACTGCACAGGCAGTTTTTATGAATGAAAAAATTACAATGTTTGTCTGTGCATGTATCCATGTTTTGAAATATATCATACATAAAAGGCATAGTAATTAGCGAAAATAGCATTTCAGTGTAAAAAATTGTGCATAATTTCTTATTAGCTATATAAAGTTTTGAGTATAATCATTTGGATATTTTTTCTGCATAACAGAACTATTTTAATCAAATAATCATTTTTAATCATTTAAATTTTTAATATTTCAATAAAAGATATTTTGTGTGGAACATATACATGGAATAGAAAATAAGTATTTCCTTTGTTCCTGAGAAAAGTAGAATGCTGTGCTGAATAGGTGATATTTGGTGAATTTTTCTTGGGAGTTGGAATAGTGCGTTGGCATAGTTGGTTTTTAGGCATAGTGCATAAAATGTGCCATTCTTTGGGAACAGTTCAAAAGCAAAATACTCCCATCTTTTGGACCGTGACAGCTCTGGAATGCCACCATCTCCAAAGGATTATTACATTTTGGTGAATTCTGAATTAGGATTTAAATGATTTTTTGTTGAATTCTGAGATATTTGATTTTAATAATTGTGCGAGTGAGTCAGGATGGATAACTTATAAAGTAAATGTACAACTACTAAAATGTAAGCCTTTTCTGTCATTTATTCTGTTTTATTGATTTTTGTATGCTAATTTTTAAGTTATTTTTGACTATTATATGTGTCAGCACCCTTACTAAAATAATAAGAATGTCAGCTTATACGTATTCAAATATATGTTATTTGAAATAGTTACTTTTAATTACTTTCACAAGTCAAAAGCAATATTTGTGTTCAGTAAATATAGGTTTCTTAGCTTTATAATAAAACTGACAATAGATGAAATGCATATATTATTATATGCTTATGTTTTCATTTATAATTTTGTAAGCATTTGTTCAGTATTAGGCAGTTACATTGTTAGTATATATTTCAATGTAGACATCTGCATTTCATATAAAATAACCAGATTTTTTTCTTAAATATTTAAGTGCCTCAAATTTAAGATATAAAACTTTAGATGTTCACTACTGTTGAACAAGTTTTATAAGCATGGTTAGTGTTTATTCCAAAGTAAAATATTCACAAAATTATTACTTATGTTCATTATATTTGAATGATCTTTCTATTTAAAGTTCTTAAAATGAAATGTCAACATAACATTTAAATACATGTAATATTTATAGATAAACAAAATCATATTTTATACTCATATTTTGATTTTTTTTAATTGAAGTAAAGTGAAATTCTCAATCCTGTGGGATCTTGCCCTTGGAAAATTCTTAATCCTGATATTACAATACATAATAACCAGGCTGTTAATGTGAACGATTTTATTAGATCTTTGTTTCTGAAGTGCCTTGTAATAAAATTGTTGATATATATTGTTGGAATCGCTGTTTGCAATGACTCTAAATAGTTGAGCTGGGTGTCCCGAAGTCATGGCAGTCACCTGAGAATAAGAACCACTTAGTTCTTGATAGAATCCATCTTTTGCTTTCGGAAATGCATGTTTGTCATATTGGTGAGTGCGCTAAAAGACATAAAGCCAGGTATTCAACAAATCGGACATGGAGCTTGCGATAATGCAAAATCTTTATTATCTGCCATCATTATACAATCTACCATATCTCTGGAATGGCAAGAGGCATGTGAGTAATCCATATAAACATCTGCTCACTTTGCGAGCTCCTCTCAATGCAACTTCTTGGATGGGTGTATCGTATGGAATCTCCCCAGAGTCGTATTCTTTCATATATATATATATATATATATATATATATATATATATATATATATATATATATATATATATATATATATATTCCTAAATGCCACTGTGATTTTTAGACTGCCCTAATCTATTCCTTCAAATTTTGTCTCAATTTAATAATGCATAGATCTTACCGACTCCATTCTTGGAAAATCTTAGTTCCCCTCACTTTTGATGACAGGCTAATGCCTTTATTCTGTCTCCCCGAGCAGATCCTGATGGTAATGAAAATTTTAATGGCTTTGTTTTCGAATTTCTTAATCGGGATACTTCTACTCGGAGGTTTATGACTGCACAAGAGCCAAAACATACTTAAAACTGTATTTCTGAAGTTTTTCTGGGTTTTTCATGTCTTTTTCATTTTTGATGTTTTATATATTTTGACAGAAAAATCTACTAGTTCATTAACTAAAATTTTTGACAGTATTAATATTTGCATTAATGCTTTTTGTTTAGTATGCACTGGAAAGGCTGAAAGTTATGTGTGAAGAAGAATTGTGCCAGAGCTTATCTGTCGACACTGCTACTGAGTCTCTTGTGTTGGCAGATTTACACAATGCTGATCAGTTGAAAGCCTATGCCATAGATTTTATAAATTCGTAAGTATATTAAAAGCATTTATTCCTCAATTTTTGTATTCTAGTTTTTTTTCAAATCAAAGTTTGTTCTATCTTTCATACTGTAGTGTAAACACAGTGATTGAAATAAAACTTTAAAACTGGCAACAAATATTGTTGTGGACTTTTGTCAGTTGGTGGTACAAACTATTCAGCTCATGATAATTTTAACAATCAAAAGTGATTTCTAGATTTCAGTTGTCTTGTCAATTTTGCTATTAAAAAGATCGAATAATTAATGTAATGAAAACAACTTGTTTTACTTACCTTGCAAACTCAGAAGCTCATGTGCTCCAAGGAGGTAAAATTCTTAGGAATCTTCTTTGACATGGGTCTCAACTGGAAGAGACACCTGGAATACTGCATAACTAAAGCCAAAAGAATCTTCTGGTCTTGTAGAAATGCTATTGGGAGAACCTGGGGTCTGAATCCCAAGGCTATCCATTGGATTTACTCTATGGTAATTTGTCCCATAATCTCCTATGGCTCTATTATTTGGTGGTCTAGAGTCAGATGTGAAACTGCTAAATTAGATTTAATTAAGCTTCAAAAGATAACATGTACTGTGATCTCTGGTTGCATAAAAACCACTCCCACTGTAACTCTTAACTTTTGCTTGGATTGCACCCTCTCTACATGCACATTGAAGCTGAGGCTCTCATCTGCGTCAACAGACTTAAATATCTGAAACACTGGAAGGACTATTCTAAGTATTTATCTTGGAGTGGTCTCAACAGTACAGTAATGTTATAAATCATCCTTATTTCCATATGCCATCTGATGGTATACAGGTCTGATATACATTTGACAAGCCCTATGTAATTCAGATCCCTTCACGGGATGACTGGAAGAGGACTCCCACCTACAATAAGCAAAATTGTATTGTATGGTACATGGATGACTCGAAGATTGGCACCAGTACTGGTGCTGGTGTTTGCTGTCTGGATGATGGCACTAAAATGTCTTGCCCTCTAGGCAGTCATGCTACTGTCTTTCAGGCTGAGATCTAGGCCATTTTAATGTGTTGTAGAATTTGCTATGACAGAAATTATAGGAGCAACCAGATTCTTATCTGTTCTGATAGTTAAGCTGCTCTTATGGCCTTAGGAAAGTCTACTATGACGTCTTCCCTTGTCTGGGAGTGCTATAATGCACTGTGTAATATTGCTAGCAATAATAAAGTCATACTCTACTGGGTGCCTGGACATTCGGGTATTTTAGGAAATGAGCTGGCTGATAAATTGGCTAAGAAAGGCTCAAGTATTCCTTTTGTCAAGTTTGTTTGGTCCTGAGCCGGCTTTGGGTGTTCCCAATGAACTAACTAGAAGAACTGTCTATGACATCTTCAGAAGCTTCAGTGCAAAAACTGGTGTAATGCTAAGGGCCAAAGGCAGGTGAAAATTCTCAACTGCAATTGCCCTAGCATACTTCAGAAGGAATTATTCAGGCTCAGTAGAACTGGCATTAGAAGGGCTGTTGGGCTCCTTACTGGACACTGCACCCTTAAAAGACACCTTAATATTATGGGTGTCATGAAAGATTCACTTTGCAGAGGCTGCAAATACAGTGAAGAAACTGCCGTACACATTCTCTGTGAATGTGAGGTGTTCTCCGCCTATAGGTTCGAACACTTGGGTCGGCATGTGATCGAGCCCTGGGAGTTGTATGACATTCCTGTCAAGTGCCTGCTGATATTTGCTTCGGCTACTGGTCTCTTTTCTTAAGGACCATTGCCTGTTGGGGGGTAGTACAATAGACCTCTGGTCGATGTGCTGGGCTCTTCTGGAGCCACCCACCTTCATGTCATTATTCATTCATTCATGTACCTTGCAAACACTCTGCAAATTTATATGCAACACTAAAATACACCTATCACTTCGGAATGTAAGGATTTCCCCCCCCCCCCCCAAAATAAAAAATGAATTGTTAAGGGGATATTTCTGTACATAATGTTTTGTATTCTTCCATTGCATATTGTATCCTTCTATTTTACACTTTTGAAACTTCCAAGGATGTGACCCAGTAAGTAGTTTATTTCATTTAAACTATAAATTATCCTCATGAGCATTTTAATATTTTTCTTGTTCATATAATATCATAATCATAGTATACTGACACAATATTAACTGCCAAACAGGAGCAGCAAAATATATGTATACTATTATTTAAAAAGTATCTAAAGAAGTTGTATTTTGTTTATAAGTGGATGGTGCAAGAGCTCATACTGAATTTTATTTTTTTAATTTTAGGCATGCTGCTGATATTATGGAAACTGCTGGCTGGAGAATAATGGTTAGAGTTCACCCTCATTTAGTAGCTGAAGCTTTTAGAGCTTTAGCTACACAGCAAGTTCCACCTATTGGACTTCCAAGGAAGAGGGCTAAAAACTCATAGTTAAATCTTTTAATTTTTGTAAATAACTATTTTCAGGCATAAAAGTGAGATTTGTTTTCTGCTAAGACTTCATCTGTATATATGTTTTGCATTTTTCATTTAAAGAATGTGTCTAAAATCAAAGAAAAGTGATAACTGATGCCTTGGTAAACTATTCAGGTGCAAATTCGGTATTCCTAATTCAACATTTCCTGTAAAACCTCCTACCGAATTCTATTTTATTCTTATAGTCCCCTGTTATGTACAAAATCATAAATGTATATGTTCAGTGTATATATTTCAAAATGTGTCATTGAGGTGCCGGTTTATTAGTACCTCTTATGTCTCATGTGTCATCTGATATTGTATAATTGGCTCATGTCATATGTCATAGTGGCCTTATTTATTTTCAATGTAATGTTTTCTTTCACCAAAAATGTTTTGGCCAGTTTAAAATATCTCATCATCCAAATATGTTTTGTTCAATCTTTGCATGCTATGTATGTCATTAATATAAAATTTTGTACGTCCGTAAGTGCTGCTGCTTTAACTCCTCTAGTGTTGTAAAAATGTATTGTAAAAATTTATAGCCAATATTTTAATATTTAGTTACTCTTTTTTCCCCTTAATTTATAGTAATTCTAATTCAGCATTCTAATAAATTAGTTTTTATTTTCTTTTGAAACAGGTTAAAACTTTATTTAAGTTTTAAACTTTGGTGTGATAAATACTAACATTTAAAACTAATTTGTAAATTGGCAAAGCTTTTTTTACTATGTGCTAATAGCTAGTAAAACAATTTCAAGTATGTATATATGCTTGTATATCATATTGTATAACAAATATGCATAGCATTCATAACCGTTTAATACTAAATACTTTTTATGAATAAAATTTGTCTTTGAATTTTCTTTTATCTAGATGGTCCAAAAAGG
Source organism: Amaurobius ferox (assembly GCA_951213105.1). Lineage (NCBI taxonomy): Eukaryota > Metazoa > Arthropoda > Arachnida > Araneae > Amaurobiidae > Amaurobius > Amaurobius ferox. The sequence continues at coordinate 25,184,851 of OX578142.1, read as the reverse complement.
TTTACATTTTCATTAAATATGTAGTATTTTAATAAGGAATCATATATTAGTTTCCACAACATTTTATTTCAGTCAAAATATTTTAACTTAATTATAAAATTAATTTTCTCTTATTCCTGTATTTAATGTAACATAATATAAGTAACATGTAATTACATTTGATGTTGTAACAATATTTCATATGATTGTTTTTGGATGACATCAATTTAACATTACTCCATGTTTTAAGATATGTGATGAATATTTTTTTATGTTGATATTTTTCCTTGCAATGGTAAAACAATTTTTTGTTAATATATTAAACTGTATTAATATGTCTTTGCATTGGTTGTATTAGCAAGTTTGCTTTGTCATTGTTAATTTTTTTGCATTTTTATTTAAATCTTTTAATAAAATCAAACAATTTAAAAAATTAAATTTTATTGCTGTTGAATTTAATATATCAGAAGCTTTTTACACTTCTTTTTTCCAACAGTATTTATTTTTTTTTCCTTTTTCTAAGTTTTCCTAATTCACTCAAATATATCCAAAAGCATTTTTAAAGTAGTTTAATCACATCAGTTATCCTTATTGTTTTATCTTGTTTTGAATTAAAATGTATTTTATGAAGTAATAAATTTTTCTAAATATAATATCAAGTAGTCCAAATTTATTTACAAAGTAGCCAAATATATGTTGAATATAGTGTAATAATGGAAAAGCATCAGTGAACATTTTGGGTTAAAAAAATTCTGTTACCTTCAAATAATTAATACAAATTAAATAGTTCTTTTGGCTATTGCATCCTTAAAACATAATTATTCAAAATAAATTTTCCATACATTTTTCGAATACTCATGGCTTTTAAAAATGGTCGACATTACTTCACGCATTGTTACCGAATAAGGCTGACTTTAAAACGTTTAAAATCTGTATTAAAAATAAATGAGTTAGAAACCCTATTAAAAATAAATGAGTTTGGCAATATTATATGGATATGATTTCATGGTGTTTGTCACTTGGAAAGAGACTGGTGATAGAACAGCTTATCTGAATGAACTGCTCTGAGCTTTATCTGGTAGGTAATTTTTCTGGTGCTCTGAAAGCTTAATGAAGAAAGTACTGTAATGTTAGATGACTCTTTTAACAATTTTTCAATGATGGAAATATGTTAGAATAATGCTTAAGAACATTGACATCATCAACAATTGGAAGTTATATATAGGATATATAGTGCATATTAAGAACAAAATTAAAACTGTTACATCTATATAAATAAAATTGAAAATCTGTCTGTCCTATCATCACGGGAGGATGGCTGAAACAAATTTGCTGAATTTTTGTGGGTATCCTTGAAATAGTCCCACTTAAAATTTAGTCAATTTTATGAGTTTCTACGATCAGTGGTTTTCACGGCCACTCAATTTGTTGCTCATGCCCTAGATAGAGTCGAGTGGTCTGGATTTTCGACCAGTGGTTCGCGAGATATTAGTGAAAAACAAACCTTTCATTTGTGTCATCATGGGAAAACGGATGAACTAAATTTAATAAAATTTTGGGGGTAGCTTTGACATAGCCCCACTTAAATTTAGTCCAAGTTTCGAGTTTCTAAGACCAGCAGGGGTTGTCGAGATATTAATGAAAAACGAAACTTTTTCCTACAATTTTTTCTTCTCTGTAACCCCTTGGTTCGTCCAAACGAAAAGGTTGGAAATTGTTTGTTTAAAATGTGAAAGTGAATTTAAACTTTATCTCTGAGTTTGGTGGGCGATTTTTGCACTAATTAGTCACTTTCTGAAAACATGAATTGAAGCATGAATTTAAATTGAAAATCTATCACAATTTTTTATTTTTCACAAGTTTTTACTCAACAATGAAAAGTATTAAAAAATCAAAATGGTTACTTAATTATTAGCATTTTATGAGGAAGATTCTATCTTATATCATGTTGCTCAGCAGCGCAATTAATGTGTTTGTTAATATTTATTATTTTTCGATTTAAATAATAAATAAATGGATATAAAAATATATCTTATAAATGAATGGTTTGATTTTTCTTTTAATTACATTACTTGCAAACTACATACATCACTCTCATTTATTTTGACAAAGTCTTTTCAAGCTTATATATTGTGTTTAGCTAATAAACTCATAACTGTTTAGTCAATAAATTCATTTAGCCGATTGTTGAAACAAAGAGTAGGACAGGTATATCTTCTGATACAATTTTAGTGTTTTGATTTAGTATATACAAACAGGATCAGGATGTTTTATTCAGATCTGTAAATTCAGAGCTACAAATTTGGCTGGATATCGCTAATTTGGCAAGTTTTCTTAAACATTGCCAAATTGACAGAAATGTCACCAAATTGTTAAAAACGGCACAAATCAATGAAATTTATTTTGTTTTGTTAGAAGCAAGTACTGAAATAATGTTTTATTAGCATTTGTCTGTCAGTCCTACTTACTAACACATTTAGTGAATTTTTAAAACATCATGAAATTGATAAAAATATCTTGAAATTAATAAAATTGCACTAAATAAATTAAATGTCTTTTGTTAGGGGATAGTATTGTGATGATGTTTCATCAATTTGCCGCCAATTGAGACTGTCAGTTCTACAGTCCCACTTGGCAATTTTTTAAAATGTCGCTAAATTGATGAAAATGTCACCAAACCTTCCACAGCGATAGCATTTCATTATTCAGACAATATTTTTCCACCAATTTATTTGAAGAAAATATGTCGCTTAGCAACAGATTTAAATCTAATGTGTTTATGCGACAGACTAATTTTATTAAATCTTTTTAGATTTGAATAATGAAGATATGTATATAAAATAAATTTCATTACCATTGCCTTTTTGACTGGATAATATCAATTATGGTCTTCATGTTTAAACATTATTATTATTGATATTTTTGGGGATTATTGATTCAGAGATTATCAACATTTTCAAGTTATGCCATTATTGCTTTATTTTGGCAAAAATTGTTGAAACTCATATATTGTATGTTGTATGAGTAATCTTCTACAAATGCAAGGATATATCTTCTAATCTACGAGAATATAAATAGTACAGGTATATTGGAATCAAGTATAGCCTTCTGGTATGAAGATTACAGGGATTATTGATATATTCAATTTATTAAATCATTGTGTTATTTTGGCAAAAATTTTTGACTCTTATTGTGATACGGGTAATCTTCTACTAACACTCGGACATATCTTCTAATCTACGACATTATAAGAGTAGTATGGGTATATCTTCCCATATAATTTTAGCACTTTCATTTTGGCATATATTGGAATCAATTACTGCCTGCAGGTTTAAAGATTACATGTATAAATTGAACATATCAATAAACCTGTAATCTACTGATACAGGTTATATTTTTCTAATATTCATCAACATAAGTAGTATGGGTCCCATACAATTTTAAACTTTTTATTTTGCATATATTGATTCAATTCCATATTTTTAGTAAATTTGCTTACAAAAGGGGCCAGGATGTTTTATTCTTCAGATCTACCCGTGAAGATAATTTTGTTTAATGAGAACAGAGATTCTGAAAACTACTTTTTAGGAGCATTAAATTAAATAGTTTAACATTATTTTTGATTAAAAATGTCATTTAGTATACTATAGGAATTTGCACATATTGTGTTTCTTTGTTTTATATACTCCGTACAAAGAGTATGCTGCTAGTTAAATAAAGACCTAAATAGTTTATACTGACAATCTTCTGATCTGGATTACTAATCTGAGAAAGGTTGGTGTATTACTGCATTTGGCCTCAGAACAAATGACACTTTACTGTCCATTCCTGATACAGATTCAGAACATTTTCTTAAAATACAGAAGTAATATTTTTAGAACGATTTTATTGGAAAAAACATAATTTAAATTAATTTCTAAAACATCTGGTAATCAAATTAATTGCTGTTTGTGTTCCATATTTTATTTATCCACAGCTTGTTCAAACACCAGGGTCATAGCCATAAACTAAATCCAAGAACTGAAGTGGAATTCAAGGGGGCTTAATAGTCCTGAAAAGAGGCTCACTAGAAACTTTTATGAAGAGGGGAATGCATTAAAATATTAAATTGCTCAATTAAAAATATTTTAAATCATAATTAAATACAGTACTTTTTATTGTTGGGCACCACTATTGTTATGTGCTATTGAGTCATACTTTATGTACTACAAAGCTTATTAATCATTAGCATCCATAATTGTAAACTCTAGATACTAGTTATTTATTTCAATCTTTATAAATTACTATATAAGTTATTAAAAAATAGTTAAATGTATAAATATATTTGTAACCTAATATTTGATTGTGGAAAATTAATCAAAGAAAATTTCTAAAAGTTAAAAGAAATTTTGAAAAGTTAATATGCCATCGCATGATATTAACTAACTACTTAGTACTCATCAGTTGATGTGACACTGTGTGTAACTGTGAACCAACCCCACAATAATTCAAAAGTACACTTAGGGTACACTGTCTCCATAAAAATTTAAAATATGTAAATGAAAGATATTTTAAATTTAATATGTAAATACAGTGACAATCATGAGTATAACCACAAATTCCGATAAACTAAAAAAATATATATATATGTTTTTGTACCATACCGAATAAAGTATTGCATATAAAAAACTAAAAAAAAAATTTTTTTTTCATGCAAAATTTGGATGATATATTGGATGAAATTCACTACCAAGAATTGAATATTTTTATCATGAGGGCTGAGTATACTTTTTTTAAGGGGGGGGGGGGGGTGCTCAGCCCTCTCTAGCTATGGATTTGTTAAACTCAATTGCTGATATACATCCTTCATCTTATTCATGACACTTGAGCTTCAGAAATCTAGAGAGTAGACATTACAAAAACATTTAAGCCTAAAATCAAAATCCAAATTCAAAATATGAGAAAGCAGTCTGTATTATTAGCCACTCCATGACAAGGTATGAAGTGTAATTTTTTTTTTTTAAATCCTTATCTTTCACACTGATAATTTAGATATGTGAGAAACTTAAAAGTAGTCACTTGATTAAAAATATTCAGTGGAGATACACTGGGTGTTCTATTTATTCAGGGTTATGGTTTCAAGGAAAGTCCTTCCTCGGGTCAATATCTCATGAACTATGGCAACTAGCAATGCACTTCTTGTGCCGTTGTATAAGAAACTCCTTATGGCCCACACAAGGGGGACCTGTGGCCCCTATATTTTGGGGGAGAGGTTATGAGACCATCTCAGCCTTTTTCACAGATAAGGAAAAAGTTGGTTAGAAAATTGTAGGGAGTGTCAAATTTAGTACAGAAATGTTTTAATTCTATAACCAAAGATGGATAGAGATCTGGCAGCCTCCCCCCTCAGGAAATCAAAACATCGGGAAACGACATGCATGCTCAAAATGTTACCTTCAGAAACAATGCAAGCGTGTCATGAGATGAGTTTGTATGCGTTTCAGCATAGCCACATCACAAGGGAACATGCAAATGTGATACATTGTTGCAGATCTGCTACATTTGATGGTGGTATTGTATAGATATGCGATTTAAGATGACCCCAGTGGAGAAAGTTCAGAGGGTTAAGATCTGGTGTATGTGAGACCCATGGGGTTTCGTGTTCCTATCCATCTCTGGGGTAAACATCATTTAGCTACCTTGATACATATGCATCCCTATGTGGTGGTGTCCCGGTATGCTGGTACCACATGATCATTAACGGTTGTAACGGTACATTGTCTTAAGAATTCCTATATATCTGTTTCAAGCAGATGTAAATATCGGCCAGAATTGAGAGTGTGGTTGTAAAAAATAAATCCTATGAGATGATTCCCCCAGATGCTACTCTAAACGTTCGTTTATTTCCTCACTTGGTGATATATGTTCTGAGTCCAATGTGGATTCTCCTGAGCCCTGTACTGCTCCTTATGGCAGCTCATAGCACCATCTCGTGTGAAGTGGAAATTTTGGAAAACTCTTGGTCCTCTTCTAAAACAATTAACATGTAATTAGAAAAACCAAGTCTTTTCTATGCATCTTCAGGTAACAGTGCCTGCTGCAAATGACAGGAATACGGACGCATACGGTTCTTGTGGAAAATTTGTATTACACGCTGTTAGCTCATTTTCCTGGGCAACTTCATCTGTGCTGCATTTAAAACGAACAGATGCGTAGGTTAGAATATCCGCATCATTCCTCTTAACCGTGCCTGTACATGAGCTGTGTCTCACACTACCCATGGAACACAGTCGTTGGACAACATTTGTTATCGGTCTTAGTATCCGAATGTCTGGTATTAGGTAATCGCTGTCTATGCATCAGGGTCCTCATAAAGGCGGATCAGTTGGTATTGGGGCCCGTGAAGATTGCTGAGGATAAAAATAAATATTTATTATAGAACATCTGATATGAATTTATATTTCTTTTTTCCCCTACATTACTTGAAGATCATCTGATTTTCAAAGTAGTAAAAAACTCAAAGAAGGTCTCCGATACAAGTCCTCTGGGTAAAAATAGCTTCACTGTGTTTAGTGGCAGAATCTGTCCAAACAATGTCAACAAAACAATAAAACAAACTGATCACTACAAGGAAAACAAGGAGCAATTTTTTAGAATTGCACTGATAAAATAGACACTTTTATAAAGTAGCGGGTAAGTTTGTTTTCGCTCATTCATTCAAATTTACAGCTGATATCAATCACATCCAGCTGAATACTGAGACGATCTTTGTCTACAGCTTCTTTTTGCGAAATTATAAAGGGGCGATCTTATTTGGGTCATTCCATATGGGGACAACCGATGAGTGTTGTTCTGTAGTCACAGATTTTTTTTTAAATTTCTACCATGGTTTTAACACATGGTAATAAAACCCCAAATCTGTATTTGTAATGCATATATTCCCAGGGCCCCCACAAAGGGGGGGTCAGTTGGTACTACAGTACTGGGGCCCGGCGATTGTTAGGGGGCCGTGAATATTGCTGCGGATAAAATTTTTATACATTTGTGTATGAATATATAATTTTTTTTCTAAATTAATTGAAAGTTTTGAAATTTGCATATTATGTGTAATTATAAAATTACAAATATAAATTATATATAAAGCCTAAACACAGTCTGTAAGTTTGAATGAAAGAAAAATACAAAACGTTTTGTAAACATCTGTTTGGATTCTGTGTCTCATTTTTGAAATGGTCAAAAGAGTCTCAAAGAAGGGCCCCTCCGTTCAATACAAGCCTTTGAAGAGTAATCAATCATTTGTAGAACCGAAGGGGGACATGCTTAAAGAAAGGAAAGGCTACCTCTAGTGATTCTAGCTCTTTGATACAAACCGTCTGGGTAAAGATAGCTTCAGTGTCATTGTGTTCAGAATCTGAGGCAATAAAAACCGATTCGGGAGAAATTTTCTAGAATTGCACCAAAACAGAGTTTATGATCCTAATGGGTAAGTTTCCTCTTGTTCATTCATTCATGTTTACAGCTCATATCAATCACGTCCAGCTAACTACTGAGACCACCCGTCTAGAAGTTTCTTTTGTGAAATTATCAGTTTGGGAAGGGGGCGATCCAAAGAGCTAGCCTGGAAGGGGCGATCTTATTTATCTTCCTGCTCTTTGAGGTCATAAACCAATTAACGCGACGTTGTGTCGGATGTTTCTCCCTCCTGGCATGAACTTGCTTCCCATCTTGATTTCCGAGATAGCCGATATTAGAAAGCACAAAAAGTAAGTTTATTTTAATTTCTCATGCAATTATATTGTAATTTCATATGCGTTTTCAGTGCTAGTTGCTAGTGCAACTCTCAACACATGATTAAATCTTGTAAAAAAATGATTCGCTGAAACAAACCCCAATGCTACCATCTAAGATTTAAGGTATGTTCAAAATCATTTTCTTATAGCTTTGAAATATTATTTTCAGATTTATTAATCTTAAACAAAGCTAATTTTAGTTTTAATTAAAATTTATTTTATCAAATTTCTATGCTGTTTTGTAAATTCAATCGTCTAAAATAATTATAAATAAATATGTACAAAAATCTCTGAGAAAATATTGCATTATGATAGGAAAATGGATTATTTTGTGTTTATAATGCTTTTTTAAACTTTCACTTTATATTGTATGATTTTATGTTGAACTTGGTAATTACTAGAAATATTCAAAAATTTCCCTTGCGTCATCTATTTTTCGGAATTGGTTAAGGATGGAGCTTAGGCGAGGATTTATGCAGTATCAAATTTCGAAAGGGGGGGGGGAGGAATTCACTAAGAATTTCAACTTCTGGTTGTGGGGAGGTGTTAATTCAATTTAAAAAATTTATATTTTCCTTGCAACATCAATTTTTTAACACTTTACAACATAGTTGAAAAGCGTTTATGACTTTGTTCATTATGTCTGTCTGTCCCTTTAGCACGATAACTGCCGTGAAAATGAATTTATCAAAATGAAATTTTAGTATGTTGTTCAGATGTTCTGTGGGACCTATGAGAATATAAATAAATAATATCATCCAATTAGTTTTGCATTGAAACCGGGCTGAAAAAATGAAATAAATTAAACCCTATGGGACCTAATTCTTCAAATATTTTTTAGCGAATTTAAAATTTACAAATTGCTTCGAAAGTTTTAGGAAATATTTAAATTATCCCATAAAATATATAAAAAAATTTCAGAAAAATATATTCCGTAGTTTTTTAAATAAAAATTAAAATAATCATTACACCCTTTATATAAAGAGATCACGTGACCCACTTCAAAATAAAATATTGCATCCATCTTGTGTCAAAATCGTGATTTTTAAAGTTCCTTTTAATTTGTATTTAGTGTTGTGTCTGTCCTAAAACCGCTTTATTTTTGCTTAATTTCTGTTCATCAATGTTCAGAAACAATGCAATTACAATATATTTGGGTTTAAATGATCATCAAACTTTAATTATTTCTACAACGAAGCCCAATTTTCAGTTATGGAGATTGTAAACACATCAAGCTGTAAGATGAGTTGTATAAGAATTGCTGGATTTTTTTAACGCAAAATTATTTAGCGCTGGAGTCTGCAATATAGTTGATATGAATGAAACAGTCATTGATTTTACATAGAGAATAGACTATTTTATATCAGACTTTTTCGGTGAAGTTTTAAGCACAGAGTTAAATTACTTTTACCTCCATGGTTTTAAGTTTTTAAGTAAAATAAATTATTGTAGTATTGTGACGAATGAAAGGAATTGCATAAAAGTTTATGAATGAAATTTTTACTGATTTTTTATAGAGAGCCAGGCGATTTATATTTCAATGACGTCATTTGATAAAGTTCATTTTCTTTTGACGAAGTTTTCAAATATAATAAATTATTGTAGTATTGTGATAATCACAAAAATATCGTCGCTGAATGTATCGCAATTTAGAGATGTTTAAATGAAATTGCATTGCAGTTGGAAAGTGTTTCATAATCAATGCTTTATGCATGATTGATCTTTCTTATTAAAGATGAGCTTAAATGATGACTGATATAGATTCAGCATCATACTCCAGAGGAAGTAGGGAACCTCCTGCCCCCTCTGGAATTTACTTTTCTAAGGATTTCCACTTGCGATTTTTCATCTTACGGTTCAGAACATTTCCTTGAAACGTATATTTTGATTGACTATAGAGCTTAGATTATGACTGATAGTAATTTAGCATCGAATTTCAGTAAGGGTAGAGGTTGAGAATTTACTAAGAATTTTCACTTCCAGTTCTTTTCCCAATAATGGATAAAAAAAAAAAATCATTTTTCTTCAAACATTTATTTCTCAAAATCGGCTATAGATAGAGCTAAATGATGACTGATATGGATTCAGTATAAAATTGCTTAGGGGTTAGGAGAATTCATTAAGGATTTCCACTTCTGGTTCAACAGATGTCACTTCCGATTAAAATAATTATAATTTTCTTTACAATACCTATTTCTCAGGATTGTCTGTAGGAATAGCTTAGATAATGACTGATATGTATTCAGCAACGTATTTTGCAGAGAATAGGGATCACTAATGATTTACATTTCCGGTTCTGGAGATGTCACTTCCAATTTTTCCCAAAATTCCTTTGACTATGCTAAATAAGTGTGCAACTGAATGTAAAAATATTTCGTTTAAAATGAAATGTACACACCACTTGCCATTATATGAACAATCTTTCATAAACTGTGTTATATTGTGTTATATTTCGTACTTGATATATATTATTAGATTGTATAAACTGTGTTACTTTTCTGTGTTATATTGTGTTAAACCTCGTACTTGATATATTTTATTAAATTCAACTCTACCCCTAAATAATACATAACAGAAAAAAAGGTACCCCCCTCTCCCCCTTCTTTTTATCTAGGGCCCGCAGCTCGACTTAGTACCCGGCCCCAAAATTGAATGTGGGGGGCCTGTATATTCCAATAATGACCCAGATACAGGCATTTGAAAAATCGTCATTTTTGCCAAATGGCGGCCATCTTGGATTATGCACTAATGTTTAAAATTGTAATAACGTGAGAACTAATGACTCAAATGAAATAATTCTGGTACCAATTTGAAGCTATTTATATCGGGAATATAAGTGCAATGTCAAAATAATAAAAAAAAATATATTTTAATATTGTTATTACATGAAAATTGCAAAAATCACCTTCGGATTCATAGTCAACTTTAATGGGCTATAAGAAAATGGCCCCTAATATTTTTTTCTGAAACTTGGTACAAGTACTAACTAATGTGTGCTTTAAGTACAAAAATATTAGAAAGGTAATATTTCTTATTACAGAAAAAAATAGCTTTAAAACATATACATTTTGTTAACATTTGACATACAATGCTTTAATCATTTAAAAAAGTGTATTTTTAAAAAAATAATGAGCAAAAGCAAAACATGAGAATTTTTTTGCACACTAACTAGTATGTGTGCTGTAAGTACAAAAAAAAATAGGATGGTAATATTTAATTTAATGACTAAAATAATTCTGTTATGTATGGGAATTCAGTGTAAAATTTCTGGGGTGCTGAAACATTCTAATAAAAATCTTCCTGAAAACCATACAGCAATCTGTCTAATATTTTATTTCCTTATTTCAAATTATAAAAAAGATACTCATAAAGATACCCATTTTTTCCTTGTGGTCACTGGCTCTTAAACCAATATCACATATGAGACAGTACAATAATCTTTGGTATATTGGTTATAAATTACAACTATCACATAATGCTGAAGCTTTACAGCATACATATAAGTAGAAGGACAAGGAGAGTTCAGCGACAACAGAGGCATTGAGGCACGAATGAGCAAGTAAAGTGCTATACTTTAACATGGGGCACCCTCTGAAGCCATAAAAATGAACGCATCAACAGAGCAAGTATTGTTCACCAACAGCAGAGGCACCGGGGCGCGTATGAGATATGAGGTAAAGTGCTATACTTTAATATGGGGGCCCTCAGAGGCTAGAAAATGAGTGCATCAACAGTGGAAGTATTCAAGTGCTATACTTTAACATGGGGAGATCCTCAAAAAGCGGCACAGTTATGATCTCATAAGATAGGTATGGATGAAAGGATGATGTCATAGAAGAGGGTGGAGTTCATTACGTATAGAGTATCGTTAATCCTCAATAGTAATATATGTAGATATTTTAGTAAAAGATAATATTTTTTAAAGGCTGCCGCCACCACTATCACACGATGCGCATCTGCATCACGACAACCTTGAATATATGAATAATTTGAATATTATAATTTTAGTTACAAAAAAAGTACACCACTGTAATACTTAAAGCCCCATTCCATCACGATAAGTTTAGAAGAAAATAAATAAAAAAAAAAACCTCAAGTATCGTTTTTCAAAAATCACACATGTGTGTTTTGAACCACTTAAATTTCATACTTGTGCAAATTTTTAACGAATTGTCACAAAAATGTGTTTTTAACTTACAAGATGTAACAAAAATGTGTTTTGAACCACTTGAATTCACAAATGTATGAAGTGTTTGAATTTAACAAATGCAACTTTCCAACTCATACAAAACTTCTTAAAAACGGGTTTTAACCCACTTGAATTAACAAAAACATGTAGTTTCAACTAGTTAAATCTCGGGAATTTCATGGATACGTATATCGAGCGAGGATCGTAGGTTCGTTAACGGCAATGCACTAAACATTTAAGTGGATAATGTTGCATTTATTTTAGCCTTAAAATTCAGGGAACTTCAGAGCATATACTTAGAGTATTTTAAAATTTAACAAATGCGACTTACATGTGTTTAAAAATTACAAATGGAAGTTTTCAACTTTCAGAATTTCGCAAATGCAAGTTTTAACTTGTAAGCAGTTAATAAAAACGTGTTTAAACCATCTGAATCTTTGGCATCTCGGGAATACGTATATCAAGCGAGGGTGGCATTCTCTCTTAATAAAATTTCGCAAATGCGTGTTTTAAAGTGCTCGAATACAGTGAATGTATCTTTAAACCCATATAATTTTCTAAAATACGGATGTATACCCAGTGTAGCGTGTTTGTGATAAATGAATGAGTGTTTAAAACTACTTAAAATTAGCGAATATCAGTTTTGAATTACCGGAAATGAGCGAATACGTGTTTTAAACTATCAGAATGTAGCGAATGTATAGTTTAAAGTTTAAACACTTAAAAAACCAGCAAATGGGATTTTCGAAGTTTCAAAAAATTTATAAAGGTGTATTTTGAAAGGTTAATACTCATATATGGTTTAGAATTCACGATGTTTTAGGGATGCAAACTCGTCTAAGAATAACATGAAGATAGTGTATAAACTTTCTTCTCCTAATTGATAATGTTCTTAATACTTAGTTCAAGCGAATCCATATCTGCTCTTAATAGTTATTCTTTATAGAAAATCGTAAACTTCTAACTCATAGAGGTAGAAACGTGTAAATCATATTTCACAGAAGGAAGGTTTTTATAGATCCCCAAGGTAATATCACACATATACAAGAAGAGAGTTTCGAAGATTTTACACATGTACGGCCACTCAAACAGCTGCTGCAAACCTCTGGGTCAGCAGAGTAGTCTGGGACTTCCACATATACAGACATGAGTCCATAGTGCTAGAGTATAACAAGCTAAAACACACATTCAAGGAACTGTAAAATTATACGATTAGTTTTCAAGGACACAAGCACCCATTTCAGTGGTTTAAGCAACATCCTATAGTGCCAGATTACGGAACTATTACGTTTTATACCCCCCACCTATCATCACTAAAATGATCTAGTACAGTTTACTAATATTTCTTTTATCACACCTTCCACTTTTAATATCCTTTCAACATATTCATACCCATATATCCTTAAGAGTTTAAATTTATCTGAAATCTTTAGTAAAAACCCCGCTGAAGCTTATTATTTACAGAACATTCACAATTTACCTTCTATGGTTACCTTACACCTTTCTGGTAGGTCGGACGGTCTGGATCTCAACAATAACAACAATTTACCTTCTTAAAAATCCTTTCCAATACGTAATTCAGGCATAGATGTAAAATTATACAATTTTCATACACGACAAAGTAATTTTTGTCGGTGCAGCGTATAATTCTAGCCAGTCAACCACGACAACTAATTTTCACAACGCATGTATTAGTTTAAAAAATTACTATATAATATTAAAAACTTGTGTTCATGAAAACCACATTTCATACCATCCTTTAGAACATTCTATATTTTTTTAGAATCTTTACTACTATTATAAACTTAAAAAAGAAAATACTCTTAACTTATACGTTATGTGCTTCATACTAAAATTTTACAGCAAGCATTAGCTTTTACGCCGATCCCCATAAATTCCTAAGGACCCATGCACCATTTACTAGATACTTCTATTAACTGAGTAAAAATTCGTAAGGTTTTGTTATGTTTTATCATTACTACTATATACTTTTTCTTTAATTCACACAACTTTCAAAATGACTAGATTTAATATACATCATAAATACCATACTCCGTATTCAGTACGTGTTAGCGCGAATTCCCATAAAGGCAAAAAGAAAAAGTCATTATATGTGACATCAATATTTATTAGCGAGTACATATAAATAAAAATACAACATTTTTATAATTTAGAACATTTCCAGTCCTCTAATCTCACATGCAAGGACCATATCTAGCGATATCAACATCCATTTTTCGTACCCTTTCTAAAGTTCATCCGGAACTTCGTCTCGTAAACACTTCGAAGAAGAGAAGACTCTTCAATATTGTCGGGCAGGGTATCCTCGCGAAGTTCTGTCACAACATCTGTTCTAAAATATGATCTCGTTACTTCTTCGCCATTTGCAATGTTACGAATGAGAATTGCACATCCGCAATAAGATGCCACTTAATTCGACCAAAGTCAACCATTTTGTTCTCCAAGACATTTAATAATAGAGGGCGCGCGTACCTCATTAAAAAACATATCAAGATCAATGCAGTCTTAACTAAAATTGTGATACTTGATACTACGTCTAGCGCACTGTTTATGCTTATATGGAAATTCTCTGATCTAGGAAGCTCAACTTTCATTCTTTTAGATGCGATTATCTCAGATTCAGCTTTATGTTTTACAAGCATATGATGTTTTAAAGTAGAAGCAAGCTTAAACCTTTTAAGACATTCTGTACATTCGTGATACTTAGGAGATCCAACAGGGGCATCTTTATCTATACTATTAACATGTACTTTTGCATGGCGCAGTAAATTATTCTTTCTATTAAAATCTCTGCCACACTCACTACATGGAAACGACTCTTCACCTAGATGAATCTTTTGATGTCTAGTCAGGCCCTGCTTCTGAACAAAAACTCTATTACGAGTAAGACATACCTGTGAAAGATTTTAAAAAAATGCAGCATATTAGTATAAACACGCTATTTTCCGTAGCAATGTAATATATATACATCACTTAGTTAAAGTAATTATAGTTTCCATATACCATTCGAATATAAATCATACTAGAATTGTTAATAAACACTAAGTAATAGTTCTTCAAAGACACTATGGGCACACGTTCTCACACGTTCTAAACCCCTGGAATAAACCCCAAAACCAAGCATAAACGCTAAAGCAGGACACCCACATAGTGAAAATTCAGCACCATATCTAATATTTACTACATTAACACACACCCACGCCCTTCGTTTTCTTATGTAACGAATATAATGAGCATGTTCTCAAATCCCCTAACCCCCTTTGAATACATCTCAATATCACACATAGCGCTGAAGCGGGATTTCGACATAGTGAAATTCAACACTATATCTAATATTTTCTACAGTAATTCACACTCGTGCCTTTCTTTTTCTTGTATAACGAATATATCTCAGCTTAGATAATCTCATTCCATCATTATAACATATATCACATTATAATTTTCTGACTCAAAAGTCTCAAAAAACCTCATTAAATTCATAAGAATCTTAATTAAATAAAATAATTACGACCATGAGTTACATGCATTTAGAAGATTCAGATTAATTTCCAGAGGCCTTATGCAGTTTACCAGGCCTTTTCAAATTAGATAGTCGGTTAAACCCATTTCCACACACCTCGCATGCCTAAGATCTCCGAGCAAGATCAGTCCTTACGTGCCGATGTAGATTCTTCTTTAAAGTAAGCGTTTTCAAACAGACTAGACATGTCTATACAAGATAAAATACAAGACTTTAGTATAAACACACTATATAGCAATGTAATAAATTTTAATCACTGAGTTAAAATAATCATGAAGCCCTTATACCATTCCGATAGAAATCATACCAAAATTGTTAATAAACACTAAGTAATAGTTCTTTATATATACTATCAACACGTTTCACACACCCTAATCCCCTTAGAATACATCTACATATCACACATAAACGTTAAAGCAGGTTTCATACATAGTGAAATTCTGCACTATATCTAATATTTACTGCAGTAACTCACACCCATGTCCCCCCTTTTCATCCATAGCAGAACCTCATAATTTTTCGATTAAAAACCCCAACAAATTGCATTAAATTAATAAAAGTCTTCATTAAATAAAATAATTACGATCAGGAGTTACATACATTTAAAAGTTTCAGCTTAATTTCCAGAGTCCTTATGTACTTTTCCATGCCGTCTCAAATTAGATAGTCGATTAAACTCTTTCCCACACTCCTCACATGCATAAGATTTCCGAGCTAGATGGATCCCTACATGCCGATATAGATTCTTCTTTAATGTAAACGTTTTCAAACAGACAAGACATGTCTGTACAAGATAAAAAATTTATACTTTCGTATGAACACGTTATTTCCTGTAGCAATATAATACATCTCTCAAGATTTATATAAAGTAATCATAGATCCCGTATACCAACCCTTAGAAATAATAAATTCGCCAAGTTAAGGAATATATCTAAATACTAAAGTCTCAACAAATTACATTAAATTCATAAAAATCTTAATTAAATA
The DNA here is from genome assembly GCA_951213105.1 of Amaurobius ferox. Classification (NCBI taxonomy): domain Eukaryota; kingdom Metazoa; phylum Arthropoda; class Arachnida; order Araneae; family Amaurobiidae; genus Amaurobius; species Amaurobius ferox. Next base: position 25,168,386 of record OX578142.1, on the reverse strand, counting down.
AAATAATGAAGCTGTTACACATCATAAAAATACAAAGTTTAATAAAATGGGAGAATAAAATCACATTAAAACAAGTACTTACATGTCCAATCCTGTTCAAAGATGTTGCATTAGGCATAGGATCATCAGTAACGGCAAGGGTAGCACCTCCGATATTAGTAGCTAAAGCAGACATAGCAATAGGAGAGAGAGGGCACTTGAAGCACAACCTAGTGACACGAAGTTCTCGTCTGGAATGACAAACTCACTGCTTGAAAGGTCACCCACATCACCCTTTACGTCAAGGTCACGTCAAGTTTATATCACGGTTACCGTTAAACCGAGTACACGCTAACATCATTACACGCACTAATCCATTAAACTCATTCATAATCGTAATCGATTATATCCTTTTATTAATCGTAATCGATACATTATAGAGATTCTCATAAGATTAAAACTCATTAAATTATATTAAAACCCGTCACATCCTAAAAATAGTAGACTTTAATGAAATAACTCCCTCCCAACCTTTAAATGAGCTAAGTAGGAAATCCCTTTTACACGTAAATTATCCCCATATCCCCTTAACATTGGGAAAACACATCTAACACACATTAAAAATCCCTGCACACTCACTGAAAATCAATGTAACTTGCATAAAATCCCCTTCTAAGCGAATCCCTAATCATAAATGTTTACACGTCCAGAAATGTTTACATGTCCACATAAATGTTTTCATGTCCATGAAAAAATCCCTTTGTAGGGAAAAATGTCTTGGAACCCACAACCCTTACGCAATACACCTTAGAAAGACATAAATAATACAACACACTCCATCCCAAGCGCTAGAACATTGAATTTAACACCCCTCTGAATAACACGCAGCTTTTCAAGGTCGCCCCTTTCACCCTCTTCCTACCACCCGAGAAACCGGTAATTACCATCATTGCTTCCCCCAATACACAACTCATACACGTTAAACATACCCCTTAACATCCAGAACCCTTAAAAAACATGCATACCCATTCCAGCACAAGTCCAAATACCCGTAATTTTACACGAAAACATACGTTACAGCAGGGGAGGCCAACCTTTTCAGCAGGCGGGCAAATTTCAGAAATATTATTTCCTGCCGGGCCACGTACCTAATTTTTTTGTTAATTAAAGTAAACAAGCAAGCGTGCAAGGTGAGATCGTGGTCAAATGCTTGCCTGGCTTAATGTAAAAGAAAACAAGAAATAGGTATATTTATTTTTTTGAAGAAAATAAAACATAACTAAGAATCAAACATATTTATTAGACAATTTAAAAATATTTAAAAGTGAGACATCTGACTTTGTTTTGCAGAACTAAGTGCATCAAAATTGATCTCGACTGATGTTGTCGCTACATGCAAACAGTTTTCCAAATGAACATCAGTAATTCGTGTTCTCACTTGTGATTTGATGTGCTTCATGGTACTAAAAAGCTGTCCACACGCATAAGTGTTTCCAAATAGCGAAACCATCGACAGAGAGTGTTTGTAAAACGCAGGATATTTAGCCTTGTCCAAATACGTTTTATAGAACTCTTCCAAACCAACTTGATGGAATTTCTCCTTTAACTATGTAACAACAATGTGTATCACAACACATTTCCCAATGTTCCATTTGTAATCTTCCTGATAATAAATTCACGTCTACCGCGAATGGCGTTGCAAATGCACAAAAAAGCACATGATGTTTTTAAAATCCTGAAATCGATTTTCAAATTCGAGGTTTAATTCAGATATCAAAGAAGAGTATTTATCCGCCGCCTCCTGTGTGACGTCTGGTTGCAATGACAATGTAGGAAGGTGAATAAAGTTTTTGTCCTCAACTGTTGTTCCCAGAGATCAAGTTTCATTTGAAATGCAGAAAAATTATCATACATCTTATTAATTAATTGATCTTTCCCTTGTAGACGAGTACTAACGTCATTTAGGTGGCTAGTTATATCAACCAGAAATGCAAAGTCGCAAACCCACTCTTTGTCTTCAAACTCTGGAATACTTTTTGACTTGCTTGCAAAGAATGACTGTATTTCTGTAATGTAATTTGCAAATCGAACACTCTTTTCAAAATTTGGCATGGGTCAGCCATCTGTTTTTTTGCATAAAATGTAACCTCATTATAATCTGAGTCCAAAGACGTTAGAAATTCTTGGAACTGGCGGTGATTCAACCCGTTCGACTTAATGAAGATCAATATTTTGACGACCACTTTCATGACATGGTTCATTTTGAGGGACTTCGAACATAAATTCTCCTGATGAATAATGCAATGAAAATTTAGCATTGAAGTATTACCGACTTTAGAGGCCTCATTTTCAATCAATTTTACTAAACCTTCGTGTTTCCCAACCATTGCAGGAGCACCATTCGTTGTTAAGTTGTAATAAAAAGCTATTCAATGTCGATGTAACTGCCTCTAACAAATCTCGTGACTTAGTAGTGTCCTTAAGTGGATACAGTGCCGCTAATTCTTCTGTCTTTTAAAAATGGACATCAACACCCCTGATAAAAATTGCCAGTTGGGCAGTATCTGCCATATCTGTGCTTTCATCCAATGCTAGAACATAAAATATAAACTCGGAAGCTCGACTTTTCAAATTATCTTCAATACGTTTTCCAATGTCGTCCACACGCCTAGTAATAGTCTGACGAGACAGACTTATTTTTGAAAAATCTTTCATCTCTTCTGGACACAGAATTTCAACGACGCTCTCCAAACATTCTTAACCATTTCACCATCTGAATATGGCTTTGATTTTTTGCAAGTATCTTGGCTACTGCATAACTAGCTTTTACATAGCATGTTGACCCTGAATCCACTCTAGTAAATATCTTTTGTTGTGCAGAATTTTTTTTTAAGTCATTTAATTGGTCTTGTCGAAATTGCCCTTTATAGTTATCAAACTTATTTGCATGTTTAGTCTCGTAGAGCCGTTATGTTATACTCTTTCAAAACAGAAACAGGTTCGTTGCATATCAAGTATATGGGCTTTGTTTTAATTTCCACGAAAAAATAGTTTATAATACACCTGTCTTGAAAACTTCTTAATTCTTCTGTGATTCTTCTCTTCTTTGGTTCAACGTCTTTGCTAGTTGACGATATGGTGGGTCTTCGTTTTTAACTGAAACAAGAAAGATCAATCATGCATAAGCATTGATTATGAAACACTTTCTAATTGAAATGCAATTTCATTTAAAAATCTCTAAAATGTGATACATTCAGAGGTGATATCTTTTACATTATCACAGTACTACAGTAATTTATTATAGTTAAATATTTAAAACTGTATCGAAATATAAATCATCTGATTCTCTATGCAAAATCAATGAATATTTCATTCATATAACTTGCATTCCAGATATCCAGAGCTAAATAAATTTGTGTGAAAAAATTCAGCAATTCTATGTAACTCACCTTACAATCGCTTGAGATATTTGAATTCTGAATAAGTTAAAATTAGGCTTTGTTGAAGAAATAATAAAAGTTTAGGAATCATTTAAAATCAAAACTATTGTAATTGCGTAGGCACGGAATTTAGATACACAGATAATACAGATAATATATGTGTGTGCGTATGTATGTATTCAAAGTATTGGAATCGTGCCGAAGATCGGAACTCGAAATTTCGAAGGATCTACACGTTTTGGGACTTCCAGAACAAGAAAAATTATTTTTAGGAAGACGTCTGTGTGTGTAAGGGTGTATCTGTGTGTGTTTCTGTGTGTCTGTGAGGATATTGCATCCACTCTAACTGAAAAACTAATGGACCGAATTTAATAAAATTTGGTAAGTTTTTCGTGGGAAACTCTGATGTTCATGTGATTATAGTACGCTAAAAACTAATGGACCAAATTTAACACAATTTGGTGTATAATATTTCAATAACCTACAAGTGATTTATATACCAAATTTAATAAAATTTGTTATATAAATTACTTGTAGGTTATTCTAGTACGATTCGGGAAAAAGGAACGGGCTGTTTTTGCGAAATGGCCCGCAAAAATCGTTAAATATAAAAATAAAAGGCTACGTGTGCTCAATTATATCATTTAAATTCCTATTTTATACGTGATTTTTGACAACAAAAAGAATAAGCCTAACCCGCATTACTCTAGGACTTGAGATATTTTAGATTTTTTTTGCGTTTTCGCTACGTCACTTTTGACAATAAGTTCATCTATCAATGAGAACCAAATTTAAGTTTAACGTGCAAATACAATGTCATTTAAAATACTTATGGATGTTATTTTGTTGAGATAAACTCAAATTATTATAAAAGAAATAAAGAGAACGTGAATATGAGTCTGCAGAGAAAGACATGTGCTGTCCACATCAGAATTTTTAACAATATTACAGCAATGATTTATAGAAGTGAACGGGGATTATTTGTAGGCCATTTCGAAAAAAATGTAGGATCTATATTTAAAGATCCACCAAATTTTTGTAGAATAAAATGTTCTACAAATTTAAGCTGTGCACCAAATTTTAATTCTCTAGGACGTAGGAAAGTGCATTAAAAACACCATCAAATAAGTATATCATGAAAAGTTATATAAAATTAAAAAAAAATTTGAAGAATTGTTATCTACCAAATTTATTTTAAAATGTGAAGCCTCTCTCATATACAGAATAATTAAACTCTTCGAAAGATATTTATTATATAATATATCTATTTTTTCTTTCTGGAGGATATCGCAAAAGTCAGAATTTAATTGAATTCGTTTTTCTCCCTATATTAAATAATTTTTAATTAAAAAACTACCTAACATATTTTACTGAAATTTTCTTTATATATTTTATAAGATAATGTGAATATTTCCTAAAAATTTCGAAGCAATTTGTGAATTTTAAATGTGCTTAAAAATGTTTGAAGGATTAGGTCCCATAGGGTTCAATGTATTTCATTTTTTCAACCCGGGTTCAACAAAAAACTGATTGGGTGATATGATTTATTTATATTCCCATAAGTCCCACAGACCGTCTGAAAAGCATACTAAAATTTCATTTTGATAAAGCCATTTATACGGCAGTTATCGTGCTAACGGACAGACAGACAGACTGACAGACAGAATGAACAAAGTCATAAACACTTTCCAACTATGTTGTAAAGTGTTAAAAAAACAAGAAAGATCAATCATGCTTAAAGCATTGATTATGAAACACTTTCCAACTTCAATGCAATTTGATTCAAAAAAGTCGAAAATGCAATACATTCCTCGGTAATATTTTAAAACTTATCACGATACTACATTGATTTATTATATTTGAAAACTTAAACCTTCATTGAAAAAAATGAACTTCATTCAAAAGACGGCATTGAAATATAAATTGCGTGGTTTAAATATCTCTAAAATGCAATACATTCCACGGTAATATTTTTAAATCTATCATAATACTACGATAATTTATTATATTTGAAAACTTCATCGCAAACAACTGAAATTAATTCAAATGACGTCATAGAAAAAATAACACGCCTGGATCTCTCTATAAAAGCAGGATTTCATTCATAACTTTCTCCATTTCATTCATCACAATACTATAATAATTTATTTTATTTAAAAATTAAGACCATGGAGCTACAATTCATAAACTTTATGCTTAAAACTTCATCGAAAAATATCGTCCTTCTGTTTATAAAATCAATTAATATTTCATTCATATCAGCCATGCAGACTCCATGGACTGAATTATTTTGTGTTAAAGAAATACAGTAATTCTAATACAACTCATTCTACATATTTTGCTGTTTACATTTTACATAGGTGAAAAATAGGCTTAATTGTAGAAATAATCAAATTTGAATGAGAATTTAAACTCAAATATATTGTCATTGTGTTGTTTTAGTATGTAGATGCACAGAATTTAAGCAGAAATAAAGTAGTTTTAGGATGGATACAACACTCAATATGAATTAAAAAGAACTTTAAAAAATCACGAATTTGAAACAAGATGGATGCCATATCTCATTTTGAAGTGGGTCATGTGATCGTTTCATATCATGGTCACGTGATCGTTTCATATAAGATGTTAATTATTATTTTAATTTTTATTTAAAAAACTACTGAATATATTTAGCTGAATTTTTTTTTATATATTTTATGGAACAATTTGACTATTACCTAAAATTTTCGAAGCAATTTGTGAATTTTAAATCCGCTTAAAAAATGTTAGAAAAATTAGGTCCCATAGGGCTCAATGTATTTCATTTTTTCAACCCGGGTTCAATTCAAAACTAATTGTGTGATATTATTAATTTATATTCCCATAGGTCCTACAGACCGTCTGAACAACATACTAAAATTTCATTTTGATTAAGTCATTTTTACGGCAGTTATCGTGCTAACGGACAGACAGACAGACAGACAGACAGACAGACAGACAGACAGACAGACAGACAGAATGAACAAAGTCATAAACACTTTTCAACTTTGTTGTAAAGTGTTAATAAAACACCACGGGTAATAATAATTAATAATAATTAATTAATTTAAATTCCGTAAATAAAACGTTTCAGGGTTTACTTACCTATAGAATCGATATGGTAGACAGGATACTTGGTTAAAGTAGTTTGAACTCTTATTATAAATATGATAAATATGTATTTTAACGTCGATCTCAAAATCTCTCCAGACGCAGTGGCGATAATAGAACGAAACTACTACAGAATAACACGGAACTTTGTCAAGCTGGACTGAAAGTAGTTATGAGTATGAGCCCGATAGCGTTGCGAGCTTCCCGAAGAACACAGAACATATATATCAGAAGTTGAAGTCTCATATTACATTTTATCAAAACCTACTTCGGATCAAAACCTACTTCGGACAAAAGTAACCTTGAGTGTCAAATAGCGGGATATTTGAAATAGCTAAAATCTATTAATTTTCCCGAAAACGCGGGATATTTAAAATAGCTCAAAACCAGTGAATTTTTCCAAAAAAGCGAGATATTTCAAATTTCTCTTAGCTATAATTGAAAAATATATGATACGAACGACTCATGATGTAACTTTCTTTTTGTGATATCTATATAAATAAAATTGAAAATCTGTCTGTCTGTCTGTCTGTCTGTCTGTTTGTCCCATCATCACGGGAGAACGGCTGAACCGAATTTGATGAAATTTTGTGGGTAGCCTAGAAATAGCCCCACTTAAAATTTAGTCCGTGTTTGAATTTCTACGACCAGTGGTTCTCGAGATATTAGTAAAAAACAAAATTTTCGTTTGTCTCATCATCACGGGAAAACGGCCGAACCGGATTTAATGAAATTTTGTGGATAGCCTTGAAATAGCCCCCCATAAGTTTTGTCCAAGTTTCGAGTTTCTAAGACCAGGGGTTGTCGAGATATTAATGAAAAACGGAACTTTTTCTTAGGAGATCTACTCTCCAACTCCGTGGTTTATCCAAACGGAAAGGATGAAAATCGTTTGTTTTAAACGCCAAAATGAAATAAAACTTTATTTCCGAGTTTGGTGCAGGATTTTTGCATTAATTAGTCACTATAGGAGAACATAAATTGTTTAAAACATGAATTTAAACGGAAAAATCTACCTCCATGGTTCATCTCTCACAAGCTTTTACTCAACGATGTAAAGTATAAAGAAATCAAAATGGCTATTTAATTTCGCATTTTATGAGGAAGATTCTATCTTATATCATGTTGCTCGGCAACGGAATGAAATTAAATGTGTTGTTAATATCAATTATTATTTTTTTATTTGTATAATAAATAAATGGATGTAAAAATATATTTTTTAAATGAACGGTTCGATTGTTCTTTTAATTATATATATTGCGGACTGCGTACATCACTTTCATTTATTTTAGCAAAGAGGTTTCAAGCTCATATATTGTGTTTATCTAATAAACTCATATATTGTGTTTACCCAATAAATTCATTTAGCCGATTGTTGAAGCAGAAAAAGAGTAGAATGGGTGTATGTATCTTCTAATACAATTTTACTGTTTTTATTTAGAATATATACAAACGGGATCAGGATATTTTATTCTTCAGATCTGCAAATTCAGAGCTACGAATTGAGAGGAATATCTCTAAATAACTTGGTAACTTTTCTTAAACTTTACCAAATTAGTGGAAATGTCTCCAAATTGATAAAAATGACCCAAATCAATAAAATTAAATTTGTTTTTTTAGAATAATGTACTGAAATGATGTTTCTGTAGCATTTGTCGGTCAGTCCATCCATCCTACTTAGTAACACATTTAAGGAATTTTTTTAATATCACCAAATTGGTAAAAATATTTCTAAATCCATAAAAATATCATGAAATTGATAAAATCGCTCTTAATAAATGAAATTAATTGTGTTTTGTTAGGGGATAGAATTGTGATGATGTTTCGTCAATTTGTCGCATAATGGGATTATCAGTTCCACAGTCCCACTTGGCGATAAATTTGGCGATTTTTTAAGTTATAGCTAAATTGACGAAAATGTCGCCAAACCTTTCATGGAGATTACATTATTCAGATGATATATGATTTCCATCAATTTATTTAAAGCAATTGAAATCATGTCGCTCAGCAACGGATCCAATATGTTATGCGGCATATGATTTTTATTAAATCTTTTCCGATTTGAATAGTAAAAATATGTATATAAAATAAATTTCATTGACATTGAATTTTTGACTGGATAATATCAATTACGGTCTTCAGGTTTAAACATCATTATTATTGATATTTTCGGGGACTGTTGATTCAGGGATTACTGATATTTTCAAATTTTTATGGAATTGTTTTATTATGACGAAAATTGTTGAAACTCATATATAGTACGTTGTACGAGTAATCTTCTACAAATGCACGGCCTATATCTTCCAATCTACGTTAATATAAGTAGTACAGGTATATTGGCATATATTTTGATATATACTGGCATATATTCGAATCAATTACGACCTTCTGGTATTAAGATTACGGGGATTTTTGATACTTTCAATTTTTTATGTCATCTCTTTTATTTTGGCAAATATTTTTGAGAAACATATTGCAATACGGGTAAACTTCTACTAACACACTGGCATATTTTCTAATCTGCGACAATATAAGTAGTACGGGGTTGCATATATTGATTCAATTCCTTTTCTTTTGTAAATTTGCTTACAAAAGGGGCCAGGATGTTTTATTCTTCAGATCTGCCCGTGAAGATAATTTTGCATAGTGAGAACAGATATTCTTAAACTTCTCTTTATGAGCAATAAATTTAATATTTTAACAGAATTTGCACATGATTGCGAATTATAAATTTCTTTATATTATATACTCCGTACGAAGAACGGGTATGCTGCTAGTGTACAATAAAATTCACATTTATGTTCATTTCACCGAGCTCCGCGGGCCGCAACATGATTCTCACTCATTATATTCGTTATAAAAGAAAACGAAGGGCCTGTGTGCGTGTCAATTTAGTAAATATTAGATATGGTGCTGAATTTCGATATGTGAGAGTCCTGCTTTAGCGTTTATGCGTGGTATTGGGGTGTATTCTAGGGGTTTAGAACGTGTGAGAACGTGCTCATAGTGTCTTTTGAAGAACTACTACTTAGTGTTTATTAACAATTTTGGTATGATTTATATTCGAATGGTATAGCGCGTTTATACTAATGTGCTGCATTTTTTTAAAATCTTTCACAGGTATGTCTTACTTGTAATAGAGTTTTTGTTCAGTAGCAGGGCCTGACTAGACATCAAGATATTGACATAGAAGAAGAGTCGTTTCCATGTAGTGAGTGTGGCAGAACTTTTAATAAAAAGAATAATTTACTGCGCAATGCAGAAGTACAGGTTAATAGCATAGATAAAGATGCCCCTGTTGGATCTCCTAAGTATCACGAATGTACAGAATGTCTTAAAAGCTTTAAGGGGACGGTGGACGTTGAAATTTTTTTTATTTATTTATTGACTTAGAAATGTGAAAATTTGTATAAATATTCCTCTTAACATACAATACCATAAACATTTTTTTTTTAATTTTGTTAAAATTTGGTATTTTTTTTAATTTAATTTTTTAACGAAAATTTGAAAATGCTCCTTGCGTGCCATTTGTTCACATTTTTTATTAATATTTTGCATTATAATCACTCAAAAAAACATTATGAACAAATTTGGGTATTCAATTTTAAATCCCTTAGAAAGTCAATTTTTTAAAAATATTTTTCTGCATTAAAACTTAAATTATCATCATTTAATTAGGTTCTTATTCACTTTTAATTACCTTTAAAGTTCAATTATAAAATGCATACCCAGTTTCATTAAAAAGTAAGAGAGATGTCTTCTTGCCAAATTTCATGCATCTCAGACAGAAATTATGACGCATGGAGCATTTTAAAAATGTAAAACCTTTGAAAATTCCGTTTCGAAAAAAATGCATTCAACCATTTGCTTACGGGTGGGATAGCATCCATCCCAAATGAAGAACTTCCCAAAAATACAGGTATTTGACATACCCTATCCCAAACGTTTGGGATAGGGTATGTCAAATACCTGTCTTTTGAGGAGGTTCTTCGTTTGGGATGGACGCTGTCCCACCCGTAAGCAATTGTTAAATTTGTAAAATAATATTATATATTAAAACTTTTTTAATCAATTTTTGCTCATTTCAACGTCCACCGTCCCCTTAAGCGTGCTTCTACTTTAAAATATCATATGCTTGTAAAACATAAAGCTGAATCTGAGATAATAACATCTAAAAGAATGAAAGTTGAGATTCCTAGAGCAGATAATTTCCATATAAGCATAAAGGATGCGCTAGGCGTGGTATCAAGTATCACAATTTTAGTTAAAGATGGCGTTAACCTTGATATGTTGATGTTTGGAATGAGGTTCGTCCTCTATTATTAAATGTCTTGGAATTAAATGTGTTTGAATTTAGGATTCCTTTCCCAGCCGGGGTTTTTAAGCAGCTATAAGCCTGATTAGGCAAGCGCCCCGGCCTGGGACGACAAAAAAAAAAGTGTCTTGGAGAACAAAATGGTTGACTTTGGTCGAATTAAGTGCATTATTTGCAAATATTTCATTATATATTATAGTGCAAATATTTCATTTGCACTATAATTATTGTGCAACATTATAGTGCAAATATTTCATTTGCACTCAAATGGCGAAGAAGTAACGAGCTCATATTTCAGAACAGATGTTGTGACAGAACTTCGCGAGGATACTCTGCCCGACAATATTGAAGAGTCTTTTTCTCAAATCTTGAAGTCTTTCGAAGAGTCTACGAGACGGGGTTCCGGATGGACTTTAGAAAGGGTGCGAAAAATGGATATTGATGTCGCTAGATATGGTCCTTGCACGTGAGATTAGAGGACTAGAAATGGTCTAAATTATAAAAATGTTGTATTTTTATTTATATGTACTCACTAATAAATATTGATATCACATACAATGTCTTTTTCTTTTTGTCTTTATGGGAATTCGCGCTAACAGTTACTGAATACGGAGTATGGTATTTATGATGTATATTAAATCTAGTCATGGAGAAAGTTGTGTGAATTAAAGAAAAAGAATATAGTAGTAATAATGAAAATGAAACATTACGAATTTTTACTCAGTTAATAGAAGTATCTAAGAAATGGTGTATGGGTTCTTAGAAATTTACGGGGGTCGGTTAAAATCTAATGCTGGCTGTAAAATTTTAGTATGAAGCACATAACGTATAAGTTAAGAGTTTTTTTTTTTTATTTAAAGTTTATAATAGTAGTAAAGATTCTAAAAAAATATAGAATTTTCTAAAGGATGGTGTGAAATGTGGTTTTTATGAATACTAGTTTTTAATATTATATAGTAATTTTTTAAACTAATCCATGCGTTGAGAAAATTAGTTGTCGTGGTTAACTGGCTAGAATTATACGCTGCACTGACAAAAATTACTTTGTCGTGTAAGAAAATTGTATAATTTTACACCTATGTCTGAATTACGTATTTTAAAGGATTTTTAAGACGGTAAATTGTAAATGTTCAATAAATAATAAGCTTTAGCGGGGTTTTTACTACAGATTTCATCTAAATTTAAAGTCTCAAGGATGTATGGATATGAATATGTTAAAAGGATATTAAAAGCGGAAGGTGTGATAAAAGAAATATTAGTAAATTTGTAAGTACTAGATCATTTTAGTGATGATGGTTTGGGGGTATGAAACGTAATAGTTACGTATTCTAACATTATTGGATGTTGCTTAAACCACTGCAATGGGTGTTTGTGTCCTTGAAAACTAATCGCAAAAGTTTAAAGTTCCTTGAAAGTGTGTTTTAGCTTGCTATACTCTAGCACTATGGACTCATGTCTGTACATGTTGAAGTCCCAGACTACTTGGGTGACTAGGTGTTTGCAGCAGCTGTTTGAGTGGCCGGATGTCTGTACATGTGTAAAATCTTCGGAACTCTCTTTTATATATGTGTGATATTACCTTGAGGGGATTTAAAAAAACCTTCCTCCTGTGAGATGTATGATTTACACGTTTCTACCTCTATGGATTGGAAGTTTACGATTTTCTATAAAGAATAACTACTAAGAGCTGATATGGATTCGCTTGACCTAAGGATTAACAACATTATTAAGTAGGAGAAGAAAATGTATACACCATCTTCATGTTATTCTTAAAATTGTTTGCATCCCAAAAACATCGCGAATTTAAAAATATATATGAGTATTAACCTTTCAAAATACACCGTTATTAATTTTTTGAAACTTCGAAAATCAGATTTGCTGGTTTTGGAAGTGTTAAAACTATGCATTCGCTACATTTTGATAGTTTAAAACACGTATTCGCTCAATTCCGACAGTTTAAAACTGACATTCGCTAAATTTAAGGTGTTGAAAACACTCATTCACTTATCACAAACACGCTACACTGGGTATACATCTGTATTTTAGAAAATCACGGGGTTTAAAGATACATTCGCTGTATTCGAGCACTTTAAAACACGTATTTGCGAAATTTTATTAAGAGGGAATGCCACCGTCGTTCGATATACGTATTCCAGGGATTCCCAAGATTCAGATGGTTTAAAACACGTTTTTATTAATTTTTTACAAGTTAGAAATTCTGAAAGTTGAATACTTGCATTTGTAATTTTTAAACACATGAAAGTCGCATTTGTTAAATTTTGAAATTTTAAAATACTCTAAGTATATGCTCTGAAGTTCCCCGAATTTTAAGACTAAAATAAATGCAACACTATCCACTTAAATATTTAGTAGATTGCCGTTAAAGAACCCACGACCCTCGCTGTACAAGATGGGCTTATTCAAGGGGGAGTGTAAGAAATATGCTATTAGTTGTGCCTAAGCCCATATTGTAACATTAGTTATGTTTAAGATGGCAACACCCTTTCTTGTGTTTTCAGAATGGCAACGATCCGGTGTTGTTTATGTTCGATGTTTTATATAGCCGCGCGTTTGTTATGTATGTTTGTGTGAGATGTTACGTGATACATTTCTTTTCGTTTAAATATAGTTCTATATAGTCGTAATGTGTATTATTTAAAATAACATTCACTATCTCTGCTAAAACTAACAAAGCAAACAAGCTATGGGAGAAGGAAATGATCCAACAGCACCACTATTGCGAAGTGGTTAAGCAACCTGCAAGTTCGGTTGCAGAAACGATGTAATTTGGCTGCGGTCAAGTACGGACGAGCATTGAGCTACCTGCCAGTGGGCTACCGCCAAATTAACCGGATGGTTGTTGTCTTACAGCCGAAGATCATCCATTATATTTCGTTTACTAACGTTAGACGACAGTGTTATTTAAATTGTAATTATTCAAATGTATTTGAATAGAAATTACCTATAAAACGGTCGAATTTTACGACTTCTAGCTCCTACAAATGTATAATTAATATTAAAATAGAGCTTGAAGAATGGAGTGATTCCTTTTTCCACTTCTATTTTTCTGAAAATAAAATATAATAATCTTTCCAAACTTCTTTTTAAAAGCAAGGAACTTGACAAGAAGTATTTGATCATAAAATTTTCTAATTAATAGACCAGAGCTAGAGCCCCCCCCCCCCCCGATCTGCTGGGGTAACCCGTCCCGGACAGGAAAAATTAGGTACAAAAATGAGGGTAAAGGACCCTTGCCCGGAGGGGCCCTTCCTCCTCTCGCTTTCCACGGGCCTGCATGTGTGTGCATCATTTTGATGAAAAAGAATGAGAAAAAAGGTCTCCTCATAAAAACGCTGGTAAAGTTGTGAAGGGAAAATATAAAATATTTACGCAAGTGCTTCTAGTGAAGGAATATGATTTAATAGCACTAAATTTATGCTTAACTTATCCTTCAACAAATTGTCTCTTCCATTTCGTGATACTCAATCATTCAATTACAAGCAGTTATTTTTTTTAACAATTTTTAATATTATATATAATAATATATTCTTTAAAAAGATTTAATTATATACCTGTTTTTTTAGTTTTAGTGCCTGTTTATGAAGCAACAGGTTCTGCTCTAGATCACAGTATAATAGAGAGCCTAATAAAAATGGGGCTTAACCTAAATGATATGAGAGGTCAAGGATACGACGGTACCGCTACCATGAGTGGCGAGTTCCGTGGAGTACAGGCCTATATTAAGGAGAAAGCCCCTTCAGTCCTATATACTCATTGTGCTGCACATTCGTTAAATTTGTGCTTATCTGATGCTAGCAAAATTCCCCTAATTAGAAATTGTATGGGTGTAATCGCAGAAGTGTGTTCGTTCTTTTATACTTCAGCTAAGCAACCTCATGTCTTGAAAGCAGCAATTATTGAATGCTGTCCTGAATCAAGGATAAAGCTTATCTCCTTGTGTGAAATACGCTGGATTCAGCGCCATGATACCCTGTTGATGTTTAAAGAAGTCCTTCAAGCTATTATTACCGCACTAGACAACATTGGACTGACATCAAATGATTCTTCAGTTAAAGCCCATACGCTGATTAACTCAATATGCCAATTTCAATTCATCGTTAGTACTTTTGTCTTGAGTAGTATGCTGCCACCACATACAATCTGTCTGAGGCTCTGCAGAGTAAACAAATAGATCTACCTCAAGCCCTCCAGAAGACATTTGATGTTATAGTGATCTTATCTATCAGAAGGAATGATGCAAATAAACACTTCAAAGACTTGTATGAAGACATTAAAGCATTTACAGAAAAAGTAAATATAGCAGAAGTTCCTCGTGTTTGTAGATTGCAAACAACCCGCTGTAATGTATCATACACTTCGCCTGAAGAATATTATCGCCGAGCAGTGTACGTTCCGTACCTCGATGATTTTTGTAATGCCCTAGAGCAGGGGTCGGCAACCTGCGGCACGCGAGCCGCATGCGGCTCTTTTGATGTAAAGTTGCGGCTCTCCAGTTACATACGAAAAAGTTAATAATTTATTATCAAAACCCTTAAAAAATAAGAAAATAATATATTTTTAAGTAAATTTCTCAATAGCTTCTATTTTCATAGTCGTTAATTACAAATCGCTACGCTTAACATGGTCGTAATGAGATAAATTTGAACTATTGTTTTGTTCTTAGAGATGAGACTCCGTGACCATGTTTATCTTTCAGCCAATTGCATTCCATTTCCGTCTCACCCAAACAGCCACCGTCTAGAGTCTAGACAACAGGTCTAGACTCTAGACGTGTTGTCAGTCAGTCATCCTCGGATATCGCGGTCGACGTTACGTTGCATGTGTGTTAATTTAATCGCTTGCGGTTTTTGCGTGTCTATTCGCTTGTTGTTTCAAGAAGAATACGATTTAGAAGCGAATTATCTTCTCAAAGGTATGTACGCGTATAATATAATAAAATCAGTAACATAATTGGATTACATATCTGAGGATCGTGTTAACGAAGTAATAATGGTAAATAAATTGTTTGCCGTTTTAGATAGCTAAGTAAAATTTTAAAAAATCATTTTTTCAGCTCCGCCGCCAGCATATCTGGTAAAAAAAAGAGAAGCACTGAAGAAGAAAACCGAGAATTCAATCAGGATTGGACGGAATCGTTTGCATTCATATGCAACACAGATGGCCTTCCGACTTGTCTCATTTGCCACGAAAAACTCGCATACAATAAGATGTCAAATTTGGAGAGACACTTCACTACAAAACATACCCAGTTTGCTGGTAAATATCCAACCGGTAACGCACGAAAAAAAGCTGTTGAAGAGCTCCAAAAAAAAAAAAAAAACAGTCAAGTTCCATGCTAAGTAACTGGGCGCAATCTTCCAATAATGTAAATCTGGCAAGCTTTGCAGTATCATTAGAAATTGCAAAAAGAGGAAAACCATTCACAGATGGTGAGTACGTCAAAGATTGTTTTATACGTGCATCTGAAGAACTGTTTCGTGATTTTAAAAACAAAGCAGAAATCATGAAAAAAATCAAAGATTTGCCATTATCTGCTAAAACAGTACAAGATAGAACTGCTAAAATGTCTTCAAATGTAACACATATGCAAGTGGAAGACATTCAACTGGCTTCTGCCGTATCACTTGCTATAGATGAGTCTTGCGACATAAAAGACACGGCACAAGTTACCCTTTTCGTCAGGTATATATCGTTCCAAGGTCCAAAAGAAGAACTGCTAGGATTGCTACCGCTCTCAAGGCAAATTCGTGGAGAATATATAGCAAATGCTGTGCAAAAATGCCTGGAAGACAATGGAATCGATATAAATAAAATCGTTTCTATAGCAACTGATGGAGCCAGAAGTATGACAGGAATACATAGAGGGGTAACATCAATTCTTCAGAAAAAAATAAACCACGAAATTCTAACGTTTCACTGCATAATTTATCAAGAAGAGCTTTGTGCCCAAACATTTCCGGCCGAAATAGTTAAGGTCATGAACTTGGTAATTAAGATTATTAACAGCATCTTGGCAAAAGCACTCTACTATCGCCAGTTTAAAGATTTCCTTGAAGAAATAGATAGCCAGTTTTCTGACCTACTTCTGCACAATAAAGTCCGATGGCTTTCCAGAGGTAACGTATTGCAGCGTTTTGCTTTGTACTTGAGTGAAATAAAAACATTCCTCAATGAAGAAAGCATTGACCATCCCGAATTGGAAAAAGACAAATGGCTGCAAAAATTCAACTTCATGGTAGATACCACAATGAAACTAAATGAACTAAATCTAAAACTGCAAGGAAAGGGCAACCCAGCCTACGCCTTGCTTGAAGAAGTAGTTTGTTTCGAAAAAAAATTACTTCTTTTTGTTGAAGACATGGAGAGCGGTAAATTACTTCATTTTAAATATCTGAAGCAATATCGCGATGAGACCAATGCAACTATTGACACGAATTACTTCAGCATAGCTTTAAAAAACATGAAGGATGGATTCGTTGAGAGATTCGAGCAATTCAAAACAAACAAAAGTACTCTCGCGTTCATAGTAAATCCTCTCAACACAAATACAAATGAGATCAACATTGAGCCATTTGGAATTGATGCTGGATCGCTCCAAATGCAATTGCTAGATTTGAAAAGCAAAGACTTGTGGAGTGGCAAGTTCACAGAACTCAAGAGCAAGTTGGAAGAGTTGGAGGTCCAGAAATGCATGCACATCGCGCAGCACAAATGGACAGCTCTAAAAGAAATTCCGCGAGTTGAGGCCCTCATATTCGGCGCATGGAATAGTCTTCCAGAATGCTACAGTGAGGTGAAGAACTTGGCATATGGAGTGCAGACGATCTTCAGGTCGACATATTCGTGCGAGCAAGCGTTCTCTTGCATGAATATAATAAAAAGTAAAGTTAGAAGTCAACTAACAAATAAAAATCTAGAGTCGTGCTTGAAACTTAAAACAACAAGTTATAAGCCAGATTTAATCAAACTTTCAAAAGGCATGATAAGCCAATGCTCCCATTGATGTAACTATCTATATTTGTGTTTTTATCTATATTTGTGTTTTGAATAAATATTATTCCGTATTTAAAGCCGTTTATTTTAAATCAAAAATCAAATATATATAAGCAAATACTATAATATTGAAACGAAAATTTTTAGTGGCTCTTTAAAAACTGGGAAATTTTGTAAATTGTAACTTTTGGCTCTTCCGTTTCAATAGGTTGCCGACCCCTGCCCTAAAGCAGTGTTCTTCAACCTTTGTCCTCCCGCGGAACCCTTTTCTGAGATATTTTTTTTATGGAACCCTTCGTTCAGTAGCACACCCAGATTTGAGTTTAGAGGGGATGTGTCATATTACGTATTACATGTTATGAACAAGGTGCATCCCTGCCTTTGTTATGAAAACTTTATATAAGATATAAATTTGCATCAATTCAAACAAGAAGATAAATATTCCATATAAAGTATTTGTATTATACATACATATGTCATATGATATTGAAAACAAAGAAAAACAAAACAAAAACAACGAATTGTAGTATCGACTCGCGGAACCCCTAAAGCGTTTGAGTGGAACCCTAGGGTTCCGCGGAACACAGGTTGAAGAACACTGCCCTAGAGGAACGCTTCCAATCTCATAAACAAACAGTTCTGTCATTGTAGTGCGTTCTTCCAGAATTTTGCATCAGGAATGATTTTTTGTCTCTAGAGCCAGCTGTTACGTTTTACGAAAAAGACTTAGATTACAAAGAAGTAGTTCAGAACGAATATTCATTGTGGAGAGAAAAGTGGATTTGTGAAAAAGACATTCTAAAAACTGCTATTAATGCCATTACAGCATGTGACAAAATTTATTTTCCAAATATTTACACCCTCTTAAGAATATTAGCTGTTGTTCCCGTTTCTACTGCTACCGCAGAAAGAAGTTTTTCCAGTCTTATACGGTTGAGTCATATTTGAGGAACACTACGTCCGAATCCCGATTAAATGAACTTGCTTTGCTATCCATTCATAGGGACATACTTGTAACTGATGAAGAAATTCTTGCCAAATTTGCTAGTGTTCCAAGGAAACTTGATTTTGTTTTGTAGGAAAAAAAACTTCGTTTTGCAGAAAAAAAAAATTTGTTTTGTAGAAAATTCACTTCATGTAACGCAGTCTGTTAGCATATTAATAATAAACTACTGTTAAATAATTTTCATTTTTTTTTATCCATTTCAATAATTTAAAAAATTAAATTACTTCTTAACTTTACAATATTAATATAATTAATTCTACAATTAAGTTGAATTTTTTTTTTTAAACTATTTCAATAATATAATTATAATATTATTATATAAATTGCTTGTAAGCTTTCAAAAAGTATTTTTAAGAGTATATAACTACAGTTGAACCTCGTTAACTCAAAGTCGAAGGGTTATAAAAAAATCGAGTCGAGGAATTCGAGTTATTAAGGAAGTTTATAACTGTAGTAAACTTATAGGGAACTACATTTTATTCGAGTTATCAAGAAATTTGATTTACCGATGTTTAACTGTATATATCGAACATACATTTACAGTTTTACTCATAACTGTGTCATCGATTGCTAGTCTTCAATTGTCTTCCCCCCCCCCCCCAAAAAAAAAAAATTTTTATATACGCCCCTGGAAATAACCAATGATGCAGATTATAGTAAAGTCACAATAGTAATCGAACAATTGAATAAAAGCTGTGAACTTTTGGATTTATCACCAATAAAGGTCAATAGATTTAGCTCTAAGAGGAAACTTAGTTATATGAGAAGTTAAGAAATTAAGTAGCTATGTTGCTACTAAAACTGCTACAGTATTAAGTATTGAAAGTATTAATAAGCCACAAAATTCAAGACATTATTTACCAAATTACATGTCTATGATGGAAAAATTATTGAATAAGTTTTCTTTAGATGTATCATTTAAAGAAAAGGTGCAAATTTTAAAATAAGTCCAAGATTCATGGATAGTCCAACAAAAACAAAGACTTGTTATATTACTACAGAGGATTTAGCAAAAAAGAGCAAGAAAATTAAAAGAAACAGAAGGGATGTTATCCATGCCTGGTGAGATATAATAAATTAAATTCTGTTACTATAATGAAGTAAAAATACTGTGTAAATTTTGCACACAACATTCAACAGAATATGTAACTGTTGGAAACAAAGCTATTCATTCTGTATGTGTTTGTATATACCATCAGAATATTAAACTCATGCCATCCATATCAATGACTATACTACATCATTGTTAAAAGAAAAAAGTTTATTGAAAAGTATCGTGCGCAAGTGTGATAACTGTCCATTTCCAGAAATTCTTAGAGTACCACCAATGCATCCCAATGAATTAGAAATTAGTATGGGTTTTGTTTGTATATGTTATGTTTATGCATTCTCATGGCCCAAGTGCATCATATATATGGCCAAAACCTCTAGGTGTGCCAAAGATAATGATACTTGCTATTAGATGAAATTGGTTTAGCAGCCACAGTGCCCACTAGGAAAAAATGGGTATCTTCAGCTCTATTGAATACAGAAAATACCTTTTTATGATTTGAAATAAAATATAAGAGAGATAACTGTATGGTTTTTTTAGGAAGATTTTTATTAGAATGTTTCAGCACCCAAAAAATTTTACACTGTTTTCTCATATATATAATAGTATTTTTTTAATTATTAAATTAAATATTACCATCCTAATTTTTCTTTGTACTTAAGGCACACATACTAGTTAATGTGTAAACTGCATACTAGTTAATGTGTAGCACACATACTAGAGAGAGTTAATGTGTGTGTTTTGTTTTTGCTCATTATTTGTTTTAAAAATATATTTTTTAAATGATTAAAGCATTGCATGTCAAATGTTAACTAAATATATATATGTTTTAAGGCTATTTTTCTCTGTAATAAGAAATATTACCTTTCTAATTTTTTTGTACTTAAAGTACATATATTAGTTAGTATTTGTACCAAGTTTCAGAAAAAAAAATACTAGGGGACATTTTTTTTATAGCCCATTAAAGTTGACTACCAATCCGAAGGTGATTTTTGCAATTTTCATGTAATAACAATATTAAAATATATCTTTTTGTTGTTTTGATATGAAACTTTTATTTCTGATATAAATAGCTTTAAATTGGTACCAAAATTATTTAATTTGAGCCATTACTCAAGCTATTACATTTATAAACATTGGTGCAAAATCCAAGACGGCTGCCATTTGGTAAAAATGACCAATTTGCAAATGCCTTTATTTTCGTCATCAGTGATATATATATATATTACAAATTCAGATTTGGGGGTTTTATTACCATGTGAATCCATGGTAAGAATTTAAAAAATATCCATGACAATGGTGCAACACGTTTTTCTTAAAATGAGTGTTTTCACATGGAATGACCCATCTTCCCTCTTTGTAAACCTATTAATGCGACGGTGTATTCACGGTGTCTGACTTAATGCAGGGCTGTAGAAAGGAAAATTGTAGTTTCTTTCTACAGCCTTGGCATGAACCACAGAGCTACTATCACATTAAATTGCTCTTCAAAGGCATGAACTTGCTTCCCACATTAATTTCAGTGATGTAATAACCAATATTTCTTTAAAGAGAATGTTAAAAAGCAAGTTTATTTTAATTTCTAATGCAATAACATAATAATTTCATATGTGTTATCAGTGCTAGTGCATCTCCCAACATGTGACTAAATCTCATAAAAAATTATTCTCTGAAACAATAGATTAAAGAGGCAGTATAGTATATGTGTGCCATTTAAGACCATATTATACCGTTAAGATTTAAGGTATGTTCAAAATAATCTTATATTTTTCAAATATTATTTTTAGATATCTTAATATTAAAACAAAGTTATTCTTAGGATAAATTAAATTTATTTTATCACATTTCTATGCTGCTTTGTAAATTTATTCCTTTAAAATAACTATGCACAAAACTTCAGGCAAAATATTGCATTATTAAAGGAATATGAATGCTTTAGTGTTTATAATGCGTTTTTAACTTTCACACTTTATACTGTATGATTTTAAGTGGAATTTGGTAATTAGTAGGAACTGTGCTCATTGACACCAAAAATTCACACATTCTCACACATTATATGTTACATTTTACCAAGGTGTATCCAAGGGAGGAGGGGGGAGATTTGAAGGCTTACCCCCTCTCCCGAAATCCTAATTAGAAAATTGTTTTTTCTTTATTACATGGGATCTTTTGTACATACAAACGGTGTTGTTTGGCCTTAACACTTAATTCTGGATACGCATTTAGCATTTTATCTCATAAGCATAAAAATTGATGCATTTTAGAGGAAATATTTTATGAACATAGTGAATGAGTTTAGAACATGGCAATATAATATTGAATTAACTTCATATTATCATTATCTTAATGTAATTACAAAAATAAATTAGAATAAAATAATTAGTTATGAAACAAAAACGTTTTCAATGAACTTCATTTTATCAAAGTTATATTGACGGATTTTCTGAATGTGGGAGTAAGTATCTACGCACTGTAGTTCAAAAGATATTCACTAAATTTTCTTGAAATTTGGCAGTTATATTGGATAGGAGTTACTTTGACGCTGATTTGATATTTGGTAAAACTCAAAAGATGGCACTTAAAAAATCCGAAAAATGAGAAGGTTCTATAAAATTATGCTGTACTCTGTAAAGTAAGTAGTTGTCATGCTACAAAAGAAAATAAAAAGTTACTGCTCCCGCTATGTTGGTATAAGCTGTTCTCAACACCATCATTTTTTCACCTGTGGCACGATACTTGGCGAATAGAGCTAATTCATCAATTTCAAATAGAGCTAATTCATCATATCTATATAAATAAAATCAAAAATCTGTCTGTCTGCCTGTTTGTCCCATCATCACGGGAGAACGGCTGAACCGAATTTGATGAAACTTTATGGGTAGCCTAGAAATAGCTCCATTTAAAATTTAGTCTGTGTTTTGAGCTTCTACGACCAGTGGTTCTCGAGATATTAGTAAAAAACGAAATTTTCGTTTGTCTCATCATCACGGGAAAACGGCTGAACCGAATTTAATGAAATGTTGTGAATAGCCTTGAAATAGCCCCCATAAATTTAGTCCAAGTTTCGAATTTCTAAGACCAGGGGTTGTCGAGATATTAATGAAAAACGGAACTTTTTCCTAGGAGTTCTACTCTCCAACTCCGTGGTTTATCCAAACGGAAAGGATGAAAATCGTTTGTTTAAACGTCAAAATGAAATAAAATTTTATTTCCGAGTTTGGTGCAGGATTTTTGCATTAATTAGTCACATAGGAAAACATGAATTGTTTGAAACATGAATTTAAATGGAAAAATCTACCTCCATGGTTCATCTTTCACAAGTTTTTACTCAACGATGAAAAGTATAAAGAAATCAAAATGGCTATTTAATTTCGCATTTTATGAGGACGATTCTAACTTATATCATGTTGTTCGGCTACGGAATGAAATTAAATGTGTTGTTAATATTTATTATTATTATTTCTATTTGAATAATAAATAAATGGATGTAAAAATATATTTTATAAATGAAAGGTTTGATTGTTCTTTTAATTATATAAATTGTGGACTGCGTACATAACTTTCATTTATTTTAGCAATGAGGTGTCAAGCTCATATATTGTGTTTATCTAATAAACTCATATATTGTGTTTACCCAATAAATTCATTTAGCCGATTGTTGAAACAGAAAGAGAAAAGAACGGGTGTATTTTATACAATTTTAGTATTTTCATTTAGTATATACAAACGGGATCAGGTTATTTCATTCCTCAGATCTTCTGCAAATTCAGAGCTACGAATTTGGCGGAATATCGCTAACTTGGAAACTTTTCTTAAACTTTACCAAATTAGCGGAAATGTCTCCAAAATGATAAAAATGGCGCAAATCAAGGAAATTAAATTTGTTTTTTTAGAATAGAGTTCTGAAAGATGTTTCGGTAGCATGTATCGGTCAGTCCATCCATCCTACTTAGTAACACATTGAACGAATTTTTTTAATATCACCAAATTGATAAAAATATTTTTAAATTCATAAAAATATCATGGAATTGATAAAATTGCGCTTAATAAATGAAATTAATTGTGTTTTGTTAGGGGATAGTATTGTGATGATGTTTAGTCAATTTGTCGCAAAATGGGACTATCAGTTCTACAGTCCCACTTGGCGATAAATTTGGCGGATTTTAAGTTATCGCTAAATTGACGAAAATGTCGCCAAACCTTCCATGGACCCCATTATTCAGACGATATGATTTCCATCAATTTATTTGAAGTAAATGATATCATGTCGCTTAGCAGCGGATCCAATGCCTTATGTGCCATACGATTTTTATTACATCTTTTCTGATTTGAATAATAAAGATATGTATATAAAATAAATTTCATTGACATTGCATTTTTGACTGGATAATATCAATTACGGTCTTCAGGTTTAAACATTATTATCATTGATATTTTCGGGGACTGTTGATTCAGGGGTTATTGATATTTTCAAGTTATTATGCCGTTGTTTATTTATGACGAAAATTGTTGAAACTCATATATAGTACGTCGTACGAGTAATCTTCTACAAATGCACGGCTATATCTTCTAATCTACGAGAATATAAGTAGTACAGGTATATTGGCATATATTTTGATATATATTGGCATATATTGGAATCAATTACGACCTTCTGGTATAAAGATTACGGGGATTATTGATAATTTAAATTTATTACGTCATCTCTTTTATTTTGGCAAATATTTTTGAGACTCATATTGTAATACGGGCAATCTTCTACTAGCACACTGGCATATTTTCTAATCTGCTACAATATAAGTAGTACGGGGTTGCATATATTGATTCAATTCCTTTTCTTTTGTAAATTTGCTTACAAAAGGGGCCAGGATGTTTTATTCTTCAGATCTGCCCGTGAAGATAATTTTGCATAGTGAGAACAGATATTCTTAAACTTCTCTTTATGAGCAATAAATTTAATATTTTAACAGAATTTGCACATGATTGCGAATTATAAATTTCTTTATATTATATACTCCGTACGAAGAACGGGTATGCTGCTAGTGTACAATAAAATTCACATTTATGTTCATTTCACCGAGCTCCGCGGGCCGCAACATGATTCTCACTCATTATATTCGTTATAAAAGAAAACGAAGGGCCTGTGTGCGTGTCAATTTAGTAAATATTAGATATGGTGCTGAATTTCGATATGTGAGAGTCCTGCTTTAGCGTTTATGCGTGGTATTGGGGTGTATTCTAGGGGTTTAGAACGTGTGAGAACGTGCTCATAGTGTCTTTTGAAGAACTACTACTTAGTGTTTATTAACAATTTTGGTATGATTTATATTCGAATGGTATAGCGCGTTTATACTAATGTGCTGCATTTTTTTAAAATCTTTCACAGGTATGTCTTACTTGTAATAGAGTTTTTGTTCAGTAGCAGGGCCTGACTAGACATCAAGATATTGACATAGAAGAAGAGTCGTTTCCATGTAGTGAGTGTGGCAGAACTTTTAATAAAAAGAATAATTTACTGCGCAATGCAGAAGTACAGGTTAATAGCATAGATAAAGATGCCCCTGTTGGATCTCCTAAGTATCACGAATGTACAGAATGTCTTAAAAGCTTTAAGCGTGCTTCTACTTTAAAACATCATATGCTTGTAAAACATAAAGCTGAATCTGAGATAATAACATCTAAAAGAATGAAAGTTGAGATTCCTAGAGCAGATAATTTCCATATAAGCATAAAGGGTGCGCTAGGCGTGGTATCACGTATCACAATTTTAGTTAAAGATGGCGTTAACCTTGATATGTTGATGATTTTAATGAGGTTCGTCCTCTATTATTAAATGTCTTGGAATTAAATGTTTTTAAATTTAAGATTCCTTACCCAGCGGGGGTTTTTAAGCAGCTATAAGCCTGATTAGGCAAGCGCCCCGGCCTGGGACGACAAAAAAAAAGTGTCTTGGAGAACAAAATGGTTGACTTTGGTCGAATTAAGTGCATAATTTGCAAATATTTCATTATATATTATAGTGCAAATATTTCATTTGCACTATAATTATAGTGCAATATTATAGTGCAAATATTTCATTTGCATTCAAATGGCGGAGAAGTAACGAGCTCATATTTTAGAACAGATGTAGTGACAGAATTTCGCGAGGATACTCTGCCCGACAATATTGAAGAGTCTTTTTCTCAAATCTTGAAAATTTTCGAAGAGTTTACGAGACGAGGTTCCGGATGGACTTTAGAAAGGGTGCGAAAAATGGATATTGATGTCGCTAGATATGGTCCTTGCACGTGAGATTAGAGGACTAGAAATGGTCTAAATTATAAAAATGTTGTATTTTTATTTATATGTACTCGCTAATAAATATTGATATCACATACAATGTCTTTTTCTTTTTGTCTTTATGGGAATTTGCGCTAACACTTACTGAATACGGAGTATGATATTTATGATGTATGTTAAATCTAGTCATGGAGAAAGTTGTGTGAATTAAAGAAAAAGTATATAGTAGTAATAATGAAACTTAATGAAACATTACGAATTTTTACTCAGTTAATAGAAGTATCTAAGAAATGGTGTATGGGTTCTTAGAAATTTATGGGGGTCGGAGTAAAATCTAATGCTGGCTGTAAAATTTTAGTATGAAGCACATAACGTATAAGTTAAGAGTTTTTTTTTAATTTAAAGTTTATAATAGTAGTAAATATTCTGAAAAAATATAGAATTTTCTAAAGGATGGTGTGAAATTTGGTTTTTATGAACACTAGTTTTTAATATTATATAGTAATTTTTTAAACTAATCCATGCGTTGAGAAAATTAGTTGTCGTGGTTAACTGGCTAGAATTATACGCTGCACTGACAAAAATTACTTTGTCGTGTAAGAAAATTGTATAATTTTACACCTATGTCTGAATTACGTATTGGAAAGGATTTTTAAGAAGGTAAATTGTAAATGTTCTATAAATAATAAGCTTTAGCGGGATTTTTACTACAGATTTCATGTAAATTTAAAGTCTCAAGGATGTATGGATTAGAATATGTTGAAAGGATATTAAAAGCGGAAGGTGTGATAAAAGAAATATTAGTAAATTTGTAAGTACTAGATCATTTTAGTGATGATGGGTTGGGGGTATGAAACGTAATAGTTACGTAATCTAACACTATTGGATGTTGCTTAATCCACTGCAATGGGTGTTTGTGTCCTTGAAAACTAATCGCAAAATTTTAAAGTTCCTTGAAAGTGTGTTTTAGCTTGCTATACTCTAGCACTATGGACTCATGTCTGTACATGTTGAAGTCCCAGACTACTTGGCTGACCAGGGGTTTGCAGCAGCTGTTTGAGTAGCCGGATGTCTGTACATGTGTAAAATCTTCGCAACTCTCTTTTACATATGTGTGATATTACCTTGAGGGGATATAAAAAACCTTCCTCCTGTGAGATGTATGATTTACACGTTTCTACCTCTATGAATTGGAAGTTTACGATTTTCTATAAAGAATAACTACTAAGAGCTGATATGGATTCGCTTGACCTAAGGATTAACAATATTATCAAGTAGGAGAAGAAAATATATACACCATCTTCATGTTATTCTTAAAATTGTTTGCATCCCAAAAACATTGCGAATTTTAAAATATATATGAGTATTAACCGTTCAAAATACACCTTTATTAATTTTTTGAAACTTCGAAAATCACATTTGCTGGTTTTTGAAGTGTTAAAACTATGCATTCGCTACATTTTGATAGTTTAAAACACGTATTCGCTCAATTCCGACAGTTTAAAACTGACATTCGCTAAATTTAAGGTGTTGAAAACACTCATTCACTCATCACAAACACGCTACACTGGGTATACATCTGTATTTTAGAAAATCACGGGGTTTAAAGATACATTCGCTGTATTCGAGCACTTTAAAACACGTATTTGCGAAATTTTATTAAGAGGGAATGCCACCCTCGTTCGATATACGTATTCCAGAGATTCCCAAGATTCAGATGGTTTAAAACACGTTTTTATTAATTTTTTACAAGTTAGAAATTCTGAAAGTTGAATACTTGCATTTGTAATTTTTAAACACATGAAAAACGCATTTGTTAAATTTTGAAATTTTAAAATTAAGTATATGCTCTGAAGTTCCCCGAATTTTAAGACTAAGATAAATGCAACACTATCCACTTAAATATTTAGTAGATTGCCGTTAAAGAACCCACGACCCTCGCTGTACAAGATGGGCTTATTCAAGGGGGAGTGTAAGAAATATGCTATTAGTTGTGCCTAAGCCCATATTGTAACATTAGTTATGTTTAAGATGGCAACACCCTTTCTTGTGTTTTCAGAATGGCAACGATCCGGTGTTGTTTATGTTCGATGTTTTATATAGCCGCGCGTTTGTTTTGTATGTTTGTGTGAGATGTTACGTGATACATTTCTTTTCGTTTAAATATAGTTCTATATAGTCGTAATGTGTATTATTTACCATAACATTCACTATCTCTGCCAAAACTAACAAAGCAAACAAGCTATGGGAGAAGGAAATGATCCCACAGCACCACTATTGCGAAGTGGTTAAGCAACCTGCAAGTTCGGTTGCAGAAACGATGTAATTTGGCTGCGGTCAAGTACGGACGAGCATTGAGCTACCTGCCAGTGGGCTACCGCCAAATTAACCGGATGGTTGTTGTCTTACAGCCGAAGATCATCCATTATATTTCGTTTACTAACGTTAGACGACAGTGTTATTTAAATTGTAATTATTCAAATGTATTTGAATAGAAATTACCTATAAAACGGTCGAATTTTACGACTTCTAGCTCCTACAAATGTATAATTAATATTAAAATAGAGCTTGAAGAATGGAGTGATTCCTTTTTCCACTTCTATTTTTCTGAAAATAAAATATAATAATCTTTCCAAACTTCTTTTTAAAAGCAAGGAACTTGACAAGAAGTATTTGATCATAAAATTTTCTAATTAATAGACCAGAGCTAGAGCCCCCCCCCCCCCCGATCTGCTGGGGTAACCCGTCCCGGACAGGAAAAATTAGGTACAAAAATGAGGGTAAAGGACCCTTGCCCGGAGGGGCCCTTCCTCCTCTCGCTTTCCACGGGCCTGCATGTGTGTGCATCATTTTGATGAAAAAGAATGAGAAAAAAGGTCTCCTCATAAAAACGCTGGTAAAGTTGTGAAGGGAAAATATAAAATATTTACGCAAGTGCTTCTAGTGAAGGAATATGATTTAATAGCACTAAATTTATGCTTAACTTATCCTTCAACAAATTGTCTCTTCCATTTCGTGATACTCAATCATTCAATTACAAGCAGTTATTTTTTTTAACAATTTTTAATATTATATATAATAATATATTCTTTAAAAAGATTTAATTATATACCTGTTTTTTTAGTTTTAGTGCCTGTTTATGAAGCAACAGGTTCTGCTCTAGATCACAGTATAATAGAGAGCCTAATAAAAATGGGGCTTAACCTAAATGATATGAGAGGTCAAGGATACGACGGTACCGCTACCATGAGTGGCGAGTTCCGTGGAGTACAGGCCTATATTAAGGAGAAAGCCCCTTCAGTCCTATATACTCATTGTGCTGCACATTCGTTAAATTTGTGCTTATCTGATGCTAGCAAAATTCCCCTAATTAGAAATTGTATGGGTGTAATCGCAGAAGTGTGTTCGTTCTTTTATACTTCAGCTAAGCAACCTCATGTCTTGAAAGCAGCAATTATTGAATGTTGTCCTGAATCAAGGATAAAGCTTATCTCCTTGTGTGAAATACGCTGGATTCAGCGCCATGATACCCTGTTGATGTTTAAAGAAGTCCTTCAAGCTATTATTACCGCACTAGACAACATTGGACTGACATCAAATGATTCTTCAGTTAAAGCCCATACGCTGATTAACTCAATATGCCAATTTCAATTCATCGTTAGTACTTTTGTCTTGAGTAGTATGCTGCCACCACATACAATCTGTCTGAGGCTCTGCAGAGTAAACAAATAGATCTACCTCAAGCCCTCCAGAAGACATTTGATGTTATAGTGATCTTATCTATTAGAAGGAATGATGCAAATAAACACTTCAAAGACTTGTATGAAGACATTAAAGCATTTACAGAAAAAGTAAATATAGCAGAAGTTCCTCGTGTTTGTAGATTGCAAACAACCCGCTGTAATGTATCATACACTTCGCCTGAAGAATATTATCGCCGAGCAGTGTACGTTCCGTACCTCGATGATTTTTGTAATGCCCTAGAGCAGTGTTCTTCAAACTTTGTCATCCCGCGGAACCCTTTTCTGAGATATTTTTTTTATGGAACCCTTCGTTCAGTAGCACACCCAGATTTGAGTTTAGAGGGGATGTGTCATATTACGTATTACATGTTATAAATAAATGGATGTAAAAATATATTTTATAAATGAAAGGTTTGATTGTTCATTCAATTATATAAATTGCGGACTGCGTACATCACTTTCATTTATTTTAGCAATGAGGTGTCAAGCTCATATATTGTGTTTATCTAATAAACTCATATATTGTGTTTACCCAATAAATTCATTTAGCCGATTGTTGAAACAGAAAAAGAGAAGAACGGGTGTATCTTATACAATTTTAGTGTTTTCATTTAGTATATACAAACGGGATCAGGTTATTTTATTCCTCAGATCTTCTGCAAATTCAGAGCTACGAATTTGGCGGAATATCGCTAACTTGGTAACTTTTCTTAAACTTTACCAAATTAGCGGAAATATCTCCAAAATGATAAAAATGACGCAAATCAATGAAATTAAATTTGTTTTTTTAGAATAGAGTTCTGAAAGATGTTTCGGTAGCATGTATCGGTCAGTCCATCCATCCTACTTAGTAACACATTTAACGAATTTTTTTAATATCACCAAATTGATAAAAATATTTTTAAATCCATAAAAATATCATGGAATTGATAAAATTGCGCTTAATAAATGAAATTAATTGTGTTTTGTTAGGGGATAGTATTGTGATGATGTTTAGTCAATTTGTCGCAAAATGGGACTATCAGTTAGTTCTACAGTCCCACTTGGCGATAAATTTGGCGGATTTTAAGTTATCGCTAAATTGACGAAAATGTCGCCAAACCTTCCATGGAGATAGCATTATTCAGACGATATGATTTCCATCAATTTATTTGAAGCAAATGATATCATGTCGCTTAGCAACGGATCCAATGCGTTATGTGTCATACGATTTTTATTACATCTTTTCTGATTTGAATAATAAAGATATGTATATGAAATAAATTTCATTGACATTGCATTTTTGACTGGATAATATCAATTACGGTCTTCAGGTTTAAACATTATTATCATTGATATTTTCGGGGACTGTTGATTCAGGGGTTATTGATATTTTCAAGTTATTATGCCGTTGTTTATTTATGACGAAAATTGTTGAAACTCATATATAGTACGTTGTACGAGTAATCTTCTACAAATGCACGGCTATATCTTCTAATCTACGAGAGTATAAGTAGTACAGGTATATTGGCATATATTTTGATATATATTGGCATATATTGGAATCAATTACGACCTTCTGGTATAAAGATTACGGGGATTATTGATAATTTAAATTTATTACATCATCTCTTTTATTTTGGCAAATATTTTTGAGACTCATATTGTAATATGGGCAATCTTCTACTAGCACACTGTCATATTTTCTAATCTGCTACAATATAAGTAGTACGGGGTTGCATATATTGATTCAATTCCTTTTTTTTTTTTTGTAAATTTGCTTACAAAAGGGGCCAGGATGTTTTATTCTTCAGATCTGCCCGTGAAGATAATTTTAGCATTTCTAGTTCAAACTTCTCCCTTTTCCTTGAAACATCCATTTCTAAGATTGGCTATAAATAGAGCTTTGGTGATGGAAAGTAGAGGGATTCAGGTGGAATTTTTAATTCGGATTTTTTTCCATTTCCGGTTCAAAAAATTTCCTTTGCGGCATCTACTTCTTGGGATTGATTATGGATAAAGTTTAGACGATAGCTGATGCAGTATCAAATTTTGAAGGGGTTGGAGGAAATTCCTAAGAATTTAAATTTGAGATAATGGAGATGTCTCTTCCATTTAAAAAATTTGCATTTTCCTTGCAACATCTATTTTTTTGTATGAGTTTAGATGATGATTGATATGGAATCAGTATCAAATTCCAGAGGAAGTAGGTGAAGTAGAAATAATCATTAGAAAATGAGAGAGACTTAAAGAAAGCTTTAATCAACTAGAATGATGCATGACAAAATGGCAAAACAGTATCACAAGCTAGTAACTGGAATATCAACAACTGGAATATAGTAGCGTTGCCCTTTTTAAGTACCTAAAGTTAGTGTTGCCAATACAAGAACTAGAACATAATATCATAGTAGGGAACCTTCTCTTCTATCCCATCTGAAATTTGGTTTTCTAAGGATTTCTACTTGGGATTTTTCATCTTATGGGTCAAAACGTTTCCTTGAAACGTATAGTCTGATTGACTATGGATACAGCTTAAGTGATGACTAATATTAATTTAGCATCGAATTTCAGGGTGGGTGGGATCAGGGATTCACTAAGGAATTCTACTTCCAGATTTTTTCCCAATTCTGAATAAGAAAATTTCATTTTCCTTCAAACATTTATTTCTCAGAATCGGCTATGGATACGGCTTAGATGATGACAGATGTGAATTCAGTATCAAATTTTTTAGGGGTTGGGAAAATTCATTAAGGATTTCCACTTCTGGTTTTATAGATGGTTTTTCGAGTAAAAAAAAATTACAAATATTTTTTTTACAATATTTATTTTTCAGGATTGACTATAGGAATAATTTGTATAATGACTGACATGGATTTAGCATCGAAATTTGGAGTAGGGGTCACTAATGATTTCCACTTTTTGTTCTGCATATGTCACTTCCGATTGTTCCAGAAATTTGTATGACTGCGACATGCGCGTGCATAAAAAGTATAAAAATATTTCTTCTAAAATGAAATGTACACACTACTTGCTATCATATGAAAGACCTTTCATAAATTTGTTATTCTTCTGGGTTATATTGTGTTAAACCTTGTACTTGATATATTTTATGAAATTCAACTCTGCCCCTAAATAATACAGAAAAGAAACAAAGAAATGGGGGTGGGGGAGTACCCGTTCCCTTTACTTTTTGTCTAGGGCTCGAGCTCGACTTGGTATCCAGGGTCAAAATTGGATATAGCGGGCTTGCTGTTCATACCTTCGTGCCGTCTCTGTACGAGCAATCCTATTGCATTCGCCATACATACGAACCATTTCGCCCAATTCGTCGTTTGTGTACGCATATATTTTTGGTTCTACTTTATGAAGTTTAACGGCTTAAGACAGCTTCTTGCTACCGTCTAAACTGATAAGTTCGAAGTAAATGAACGCAAAAGGGGAAATTTTCCCTAAGATTCTTACAGGTTTGGCATGAAATAAAACTAAGTTTAAACAAACATTCAG
The DNA here is from genome assembly GCA_951213105.1 of Amaurobius ferox. Lineage (NCBI taxonomy): Eukaryota > Metazoa > Arthropoda > Arachnida > Araneae > Amaurobiidae > Amaurobius > Amaurobius ferox. Next base: position 25,134,947 of record OX578142.1, on the reverse strand, counting down.
TATTGGACTTTGATATAAATTAAAGTAAAATGAATTAGCTATAATAATGAAGCGTAAAAATGAAAGACGTCGAAAAATACAAGTACAAACGCAACGGTTCACAAGACCAACGTACCTCAATCACGAATTTCACAGCAAGATCATAAAGTATCAGTGACACATTAGCCACATATACATACTACAATCCTGTTACGGAGTCATATGCACAGATAACTACGATACGTGAATGCTGGAACTCTATTGTTTTTAAACAGGATCAAATGTTTAAAAAGACCCCCCAAATTTTCGAACGAATTTAAATGAAAATCAGGACATTTCAATAATATTTTTTAAATAATCATTCTGCACGTAATTTTCATTCTGGAACGAAAGACACAAACTTTAGAATGTTAATTTAAACTCGAGATATTGCACGTTTTTCAAATACATGTATCCAAAAATTTACAAATAGAAGGGACAGTAGCAAGTGTTATCAAATATGTGACACTTGACGATGTGTTTGGCGCTCTGGGAGTGCTTAAAACATCATTAAGTAATAGAACCTAAAATTATGTATTTAAAAAAAATTGCTTTAAATAAAAATAAAGGTAAACAAAATAATTGAGAGCAAGATTTCCGTTGATATAATATATATTACAATATGCATATTTATTTAATATCGCCTGAAATAAACATGATTCATTTGATGTACTGAACATATATCAGCTACTTGTCAGAATTTAACAAATAGTAAATATAAAAGTAAAGGATACCTATATCATACTAAGTGGTTAAACACTGAGCAATCGCCTCATTTCAGAGATCAATTGACACAACTTATCAATTATAGTGTCACTGTCTATAATGTTCAATAAGTCTGATTCAGATTGCATTAATAATAATGTCTCCAAGTTGTCACTGCTTAAGGTAGATCTCAATCTTGTTTTAATAATCTCCAACTTGGAAAAAACCCTTTCACATGTTACTTGAGTCATCGGGATTGTCAAGAGCAGCTTATATACTTTGAACAGTTCATTATACTGACGAGAGTACATGCTATAGTTAAGAAGCACTTCGTAAGCACACTTTAAGCAAGAATGTCACTTATTGTAATTGCAAGGTTGAAATGTTGAGTTCTCTTCTTCGTCAAAGTCATCAGCAGACAAATCACGTTCTGTAGGATCTTCTTCTTGATACTCTTCACTGATTGTCTTTTTGCTTATTTGGAGCCATACATCAGCAAATGAAGTAAGTTCTTCGACAAGCTTTCCATTGTCAAGTCTTGGGAGAATCTCTACTATTTTGTCCAGGGCTTTGGCAGGTAAGGGCTCTTTATTGCCAAACCGCTTAGGATCAAACCAGGCTAGATCTAGGTACAAGTTTTTGTGTTGGAGAAATCTGTTTTCTATAGTATTGATGAGAGTATCTATGACACTGTAAAATGTTGAAATTTTAAAAGCATCTACTTCTGAGGTATGACCAGCATCTTCTCCCCTTTCTCTTTCAATTCAGTTTCAATGCAAATACTTTCCAAAGGCTCATCTTTTTTTACTCTTTCATCTAAACTGCGAGCCATTATCTATACGAATGTTCTTGCAGCTTGTAAAGTTTCATCAAACTTTTGACGTAATTCTTTAAATTTTAAGTGAGAAGTTTTGATGAGTTTCCATGCTTGAACGAAATCGAGATTCTTAGTCTGTAAGTAATCAGACAAAGGAGTGATTATCTTAAAAATTTTCATAGACAACATAGCTACCAATATTGCATCAAAACTTGTAAACTTTATGAGAAGACCTTCAGCTTTAGAGTTAAACTTTGGAGAACTAGATATCTTAAACAAGGCACTGAACAATTATAAGTAGATAACCTTGGTAGGGTGAGATTTTTCAATATCGTATCTTGACCGTAGCATTACTGCGGCTCCGCCACCTGGTCATGCCAATGTAATCTTTAAAGTGACTCCTTCATAAACACTTGAGCTTCTTCTTGCAGTACATTAAAAAATGATATAGTTACAATGAGACATTGGGCAGTGTCAGTGAGAACTAGGTTCAGTACATGGGCATAGTACCAAGTGTGAATGTAGTGTGGAATTACTTCAGATAATCTTGCTGTCAATCCTTTAAAATGACCATTCATGTTAGAAGCTCCATCAAAAGCGTTAGTAACGCAGTTCTTGATCTGTATGTCGGCATCTTCCAAAACTGTTCTGAGTGACTGAAACAGATACTCGCCTGTGGTGTAAACCACACATTTTATAGATAGCAGTCTTTCTACGACTTCAGAACCCTTAACGTAGCATAAGACATATGCACATTGGTCGTAACTTGAAACATCTACTGTAGTATCCATTAGGATGGAAAATTCCCTGCCAATTTCACTTCTTCACATATTTTTCTTTTTATTTCTGCGTTCATGTATTGTAAGATTTTCACAATCATGTTGTTTCTTAAAAATGTAACTTGATCTCCTCTTTCTACTGGCATTTTCTTCCTTTTTTTAATTTCGTCGGGTTTTCTGTTCTAGAGGAGGTTGGTTTTACTTTTTGAAATTACACTGCTCACATGCTTCTCTAGAATCACATCATATTTTCTTAGCATGAGAACCATCTGTAAAAAAGTTCTATGGTTCACTGAGTCGTCATCCAAAGTTTGAGCAGATTCTACTTTTCCCCGAAAAAGAAAACCTTGTTCACCTATCAGTTTCAAAACATCGACTACTGTTTCTACTATATGTCTTCTTTCTTTTACTTCCTGTTTCCTGTTGGCCATTTGGTTCCCAAACAGAAGATCGGACAAACTTTTCTTATCTTTCATTAACATGAAACAGTTCACAGATTGTGTGTGAGTTTTCGAGTTTTCATGCTCCTGTAGTCTCTAATGGACATGCTTCCAATCGCTGAATCTAGAGCAAAATACTGAAGTGGATTTGCTAAATGCAACACAAATGAAACAGAACGGTTGTTGTGCTTTTCCGTTGTAGGATAGGCATTGTCTTCGGAAAATTTGGTTACCACTGTTACTTTCTTCGATTTTAAATATTGATTTTCTATCTGTAAAAGGCACTTCTTTTTCATCAGGCTGAACTGGTTGGAACGTCAAGTATAATTGCAAGTTATTTGCTCCCAGTTTCTTAAAGTAATCAATATCTACTGTTGGTGCATTAAATGAAGTTCTTTGGCTTGAGTGCGGTTTTGTATTTGACGTTGATAGTCCTGGTTCTTGTAATTGTTCGTGTGTTGTTTCTACATTGTCTGAATTCGAGAACGTTCCAGGGAATTCTTTTACAAGACTTTGTTCATCAACAGAATCATTCAATTGCGTTCCTTGGCTCGATACTTCATTTTCTAAGAGTGATGGCGTTGCTCACAATCTGAGGATTTTGATAAAAAAGCTGTTACTTTGGGGCATGTTTTAGCAGATTCATGCAACATTTTATTTCTTTTATTTTTCTTACATTCATGGCCGCTTTTCTTTCTTTTTTTTCTCTTCCATTTCATTACTGTTGGAATTCTGAAAACAATGAAATAATAAGTAATTAAAAATTAAAAAATAAGTAAGCAGAAGGAAACAGCAAGGCAAAATGACCTTCAAATAAAAAAAAACTGACATTTAAAAAACAAAATTTTGGTGCATACTGATTGTTAATAAGTATCCTTTAATCTTAGGCATTAAAATAAATACAGTTGAAATAAAGCACCCTAGTCTCACCAGGGCCAAATTAGCATGTTGGTGAATCTGGGAGCCTCGCTTTAGAGGCGGCCTCATCTTGGAAAAAAAAAAGAAAAAAAAAATTAGCGTGAAAAAAAGCAAATTTACTCATTTTTTGTTGAAATATAATTCCGAAAAACAATTAGTGATGCTATCTTTTACATGTGGGTATCAAAATTTGCTATAAACAGAGCAATTAAACTAAATATAACACATTTATAAAACACAAACTTACCATACGCATCAATGCTACGGCAGCAGGACGTGAATGAAACGAGATGGACGGTCTAAGGGAGATTTCTTCCTTTTCAGGGCGTCCCCTTGTCTTTCAATTTCCTTGAATAAACCAAAATTACAATAAAACACTCCATAATACGCCGCGGAGTTAGAACTTAGCACAAGCTCATTCCTTCGTTTCGCGTTTCAAAAGCGGCATCGGGCAGAACGGTTAGTCGCAGAGTCACCACCTCCGCAATACAAAAGGCAGTCAGTACTGGTACCGTCTTCTGCGCCAAATTTCTCGGATCAATCAGTCTCGCACTGACGTATTATTTAGATACATTTTTTTTTTTTACATAAGCAATTCGAACGAAAATTTTACATCCAGGGAGGTGAGAAGCGCCGTGAGAAGAGGGCGCAACGGGACATTAACCAGGGCCAGCACGCCCCTGGTTTGGCGGCGTTTACGGATAATTTGGCGAAATATCACCAACTATGCTACTTTTTAACACTTTACAACAAAGTTGAAAAGTGTTTATGACTTTGTTCATTCTGTCTGTCTGTCTGTCTGTCTGTCTGTCTGTCCGTTAGCACGATAACTGCCGTAAAAATAACTTAATCAAAATGAAATTTTAGTATGTTGTTCAGACGGTCTGTAGGACCTATGGGAATATAAATGAATAATATCACACAATTAGTTTTGGATTGAACCCGGGTTGAAAAAATGAAATACATTGAGCTCTATGGGACCTAATTTTTCTAACATTTTTTAAGCGGATTTAAAATTCACAAATTGCTTCGAAAATTTTAGGTAATAGTCAAATTGTTCCATAAAATATATAAAAAAAAATTCAGCTAAATATATTCAGTAGTTTTTTAAATAAAATTTAAAATAATAATTACACATCTTATATGAAACGATCACGTGACCATGATATGAAACGATCACATGACCCACTTCAAAATGAGATATGGCATCCATCTTGTTTCAAATTCGTGATTTTTTAAAGTTCTTTTTAATTCATATTGACTGTTGTATCCGTCCTAAAACTACTTTATTTCTGCTTAAATTCTGTGCATCTACATACTAAAACAACACAATGACAATATATTTGAGTTTAAATTCTCATTCAAATTTGATTATTTCTACAATTAAGCCTATTTTTCACCTATGTAAAATGTAAACAGCAAAATATGTAGAATGAGTTGTATTAGAATTACTGTATTTCTTTAACACAAAATAATTCAGTCCATGGAGTCTGCATGGCTGATATGAATGAAATATTAATTGATTTTATAAACAGAAGGACGATATTTTTCGATGAAGTTTTAAGCATAAAGTTTATGAATTGTAGCTCCATGGTCTTAATTTTTAAATAAAATAAATTATTATAGTATTGTGATGAATGAAATGGAGAAAGTTATGAATGAAATCCTGCTTTTATAGAGAGATCCAGGCGTGTTATTTTTTCTATGACGTCATTTGAATTAATTTCAGTTGTTTTCGATGAAGTTTTCAAATATAATAAATTATCGTAGTATTATGATAGATTTAAAAATATTACCGTGGAATGTATTGCATTTTAGAGATATTTAAACCACGCAATTTATATTTCAATGCCGTCATTTGAATGAAGTTCATTTTTTTCAATGAAGGTTTAAGTTTTCAAATATAATAAATCAATGTAGTATCGTGATAAGTTTTAAAATATTACCGAGGAATGTATTGCATTTTCGACTTTTTTAAATAAAATTGCATTGAAGTTGGAAAGTGTTTCATAATCAATGCTTTAAGCATGATTGATCTTTCTTGTTTTAATGTGGTGCCAAATTAGAAAATGTCTCCAAATTGACAAACAACATTTTTTAACAGAATGGAGTAAATTGAACGTAGCAATAATTCCAATTGTCAAATTATATTTGAACGAAGGTTAATTTGGTATACTTCAAAACCATTTTACATGCTGTCATTTAAAAAAGAACCAAATGTCAGTGTGCCTTTTAACGTTGAAAATATTGTGCCGTGGATCTTGTCTATCATTATTTCGCATTGAAATAAGTAAAGTACTTGCATTACAGAGAAAGTTATACGCTGTCTATATCAGATTTTTTGTTTAATATACATATTCATGGTTTTTAAACTTTTACTTTCATTATAAAAGGCTATAACTAGAGCTTAAGGCTAAGGCACAACAATGGAAAGGCGTCCCGGTTTAAAGCCAGTTTTTACCGGACAGTCCCCATGTGGTCCAATTTCTTTTTAAATTTGATAGTGAAATATTCGCTCGCTGACACTTATTTTACTCTCCTTATATACTACATAGTATAATGTATAAGGAGAGTATTGTGACGGGATCGAAAATTTGAATTCGTGTTTTCGACGGGAGAGCACGTTTCAAGCATCCCCGAACAGGAATTAAACGTTTTAAGGTTGTAGTGAATCGATAGTTTTATCGTTATCGTTTCAGTATTTTGATCTGTAAGAATGAAGATATGAATCTGGCAATATAAGGAAAGATAGAGAATCTTGATGCTTCACGCTTTAGCGTTACGTTAATATTTTTAATATATAAGTTGTGCATTTAACTGTACATAAATGTAAATAAATGTTTTTAAGTTAAGAAAATATTTTTTAAATTATTGCAAATTTTTCGTATTTAGCGGTTATCGCCAACTTGGCAAGTTTTAACATGTTGCCAAATTGAAGAACATGTCAAAATGTCGTCAAACTGATAAAAAAAGACGCTAAGTCAATGAAAATAACGACTAACTGATGAAAATTCAATATCTTGGAAAGAATATAAGAATCTACTATAAGAATAACCTATTTCTTCGTCTATAGCGCTTGGCGAAATTTTGGCGCCAATGCAAATGACGACTGATTGATGAAAATTCAATATCTTGGAAAGAACATAACAAAGGATTATAAGAATAACCTATTTCTCCGTCAGTCCGTACTGCATAACGAAAAATTTCGCGGGATATCGCAAACTTGGCGACTTTTTTAAATACTGCCAGATTAAAAAAATGCCGCCAAATTGATGAACATGTCACCAAATTGATGAAAATGTCACCAAATTGATAGGAATGTCACCAAATTGATAAAAATGACGCTAAATAGGAGACAATGTTTTGCAAATTTTTAATTCCGTATGTAACGGGCATACCTTCTAGTATATAAGAAAAGCTCTTCTCTCCGTTTGTTTGTAATACTTAATGATACATATATGGCGAACATGGCGAATAATCTAACGAAATATTGCCAACCTGGCGCCTGGCGATATTTAGTCCCAGATTGACGAATACCATCGAAATTGCAGCAATGACGCCAAATGGATGAATTTGTTATTAAAATACTTTAATAAATGGACTATATTGCTTATTGAGGATGCTATCAATATTGATAATTTTTAATTTAGAGTTGCGTGAAATATTGGGTACGAAATAGTTTCACATGTTGTCATTCGGAAAAGCACCACATGTACAATACAACGTTACAAACACTGTGCCGTGGATCTTTTCATAATTTTTTAACTGTGAGGATGTAAATTCATAGCATTATACAAAGGAAAAGGCTGCCTACATCATATTTTGTGTGTTGTGGTGGTGGTGGTGGTGGTGGGGGGGGGGGGAATGGTTTATAACTCGAAATTGCTTTTAACTGTTTCAGCATTTGTTTATTTCATCATTTTTGGAAATATCAATAAAGAATTATTCAAATAATTGAGTAAATGTTTATAGTAATTTTTAAGCGAATAAAGCGTTAAGAAATTTGAAAGCTCCATCAGAAGTGGAATGCTCCATAATCCTCCTTGTTGACTCAGAAGACTGAATCTTTACCATTGGAATTTTGTAACATTTTTAAGATCTTCCAGAAGCCCCATGGTGACCTAGAAGGTTGAATCCTTGTTAACTTATAGTATCGACTATCGAACAGAACTCAATATAGCCAGACTTTCGACCCCCATCCCCAGGGCGAGATTGGGGGGGGGGAGGGGTTCGAAAGGTATTTCCAGATTCATTCTCTCGGTGCCTTAGAAGGCTGAATCATTGCACACTTATAGTATCGAGCACTGGACCGAACCCAAATTTTCGATTTCTTCCCTGGGGTAGACAAAATGGGAAAGGAGTAAAATCTCTGAGATTCCTCTTGAAGACACCTGGTGACCTAAAAGGCTGAAGTTCGACCATGTGGCAAAATCTAATTGGACATATTTTCGACTGAAGCGATTATCTCAAACACTCTAAGCACGATATATTGTTAAACGAAATAAAATTTATTTTTTAAAATGCAGCTCAATTTTTAAGAATATTAGTTTCCCATTTTTTTATACGCATTTATTCATATTTAAATACTAGTAGATTAATTTCGACTTTAAGAGGAAATAATAACTCAATTTAGAGTTTTATTATTATTGGATATTGCTGAACATGAAACAAAATTAAACTTAAAGTTGGATTTTAATATTTTAAGACTATTAGTATATAAATACTAGTGTTAATTTAATTATAAATTAAAGTTCATAAGAAGAAATTATCAAACATTTTAGAAGCCCAGCAAACATTAACTCACTGTTTCATTCATAAGAAACAAAATTCAATTTTCCAAATAATATTTGCTCGGTTGATCGGATCTTCGATCCATTTCTATACGTTTAAGTGATATTTCAATTGCTAACGGATTTCACAAGATTGAGCAACAGATATGAAATTTTTCAGCAAATAACTGGGGTGGAAGGCGTACACTAGTAAACATCTGTGTGTGCAGAAGTTGATTTATTGCAGTTTCTAGACACTTTGCTAGGTATTAGTGTATAAAAGAAACGTTTTCGTGGAGAAAAAGAAGAAGCTATCAAGGAATAGCCGCTTCTTTATTTGAATAGTTTATCATCCGTTACCATCATGGTTATTTTAACATCTACATCCTTATTTGCTTCTAATGCATTTGTGTCTACAATAATCTCAAATGTATATAGGTGATAAAATTGGGTTCAAAACACATTTCACAAAACAAATTTGTTTGGCGAAGAATATACATTCAAGCCAATTTGAAGATTTAAGGCATTAACATTCCATACTAAACCGAAAGAAGAATTAAACTTCCATATACAGGCAGACGACAGGTGTGTATCGATTTGAAGAAAGGGCCAGACACACTGGCGCCAGTGGACGGATTAGCTGCAAGGTACTTTAAACATTAGCTGTGACAGCTTTAGGGGTACAACCCAAGGTACTTTAAACATACCCCGTAGATTTAAGCGGTTGGAAGAAAGTATGGGGAAAAACAAATTACATCAGGAAAGTTTAATAAATTCGTGTCGGAGCGCAGTTCCTTTACGACTCCGATAAGTTGTTCGGGTGTCCCGAAGTTGGGGGCGTGACCTGTGAATTAGAGCATATTGGCTCCTGATTTAAACTATGTCATTCTTCAGGAAAGAATGGCAGTGTTCGAATCCAAGGATATGCTAAAATAAAGTACCGGAGTCACTTTGAGAATTTTAGTCGTAAACCATGCGAAAGTTTTATTCTTCGCAATCAGTTTCCATACAGCTTCAGTAACTTTGATTTGGAGAAGCAAGTAAGACTCATGTATTGCTACTCTGCATCATTGGCAAGTCTAGAGAACTCTCCACTATGAAACGGCTCTGTCTCGGTCTTATGCTCCTTTTTTCTCTCATATTTTTACAGAAGGTCTTTTACACTTTATGGAAACGATTTTGATAATTAATTTTTATGCATAAAGGGTTGTTGTTGTTGTTGTTGTTGAAACCCAGACCGTCCGACCTACCAGAAAGGTGTAAGGTAACTGTTTGGCCGGTCGGGAAGTGCCACCCAATTTAGACCGGAACCCAGTGGGGGAGGCATCCACAGGGACCGTACCCTCCTGCATAAAGGGTGTATTTCTTGCGGCGATTTGCTTCTATCGGATAGCCTTGATTCTTGACTATAGCTCTAGCTCGAATTTTCCATGAAAGTAAACTTTTCCTTAGCATCGCCATGTCAATTTTATTCCGCTCCTCTTGGGTCGTTTTCTAAAGTATGTTCAGTGTTCTTGGATGTCGTTTTCCTAAGGCTCGTTTTAACAAACCGAAAGCGCAGAAGTCCATAGGAGAAGCGTCAGGTGATTTTACAGGTATTTCATTAAATGGGATACATTTTATTCCTGTTCCTGATTCTTTTCTTTTTTTTTGCTAAATATGAGGCAGTTGACTTAGACGTGTGACTAGAGGCTTTGTCCATATGAATCTCAACTTTATTGATGTCCTTTCCATATAAGGCTGGAATTTCTTCTTTAGAAATTGGTTCTAAAATATTTTATTACAGTCACTTAAATGCACCCATGCCTCATCGAGTGTTACCACAAATTTCCATTTATCAGCAGCTAGGTGTTTCTCATATAATTTTCTACAATTTGTTTTTCTTTCCGCAATATGCTTTGGCAAAAGCAGATGAATTTTAGATTTAAACATCTTTTTTAACTTCAAATCTTTAGGAATGATTTTACTCACAGTGACAGAAGACAGTCCCAGTTTCGATACAATAGATCTTTGAGTCAATGGATTTCCTTTTAGGATCAGAGACTTCACTTTCTTGATATTTACCTGCGTTCGAACAGTCTTAGGATGCGATTTTGCGGCCATTTTTTCATTTTTACTTTCAGCTAGACGCTTTTCCCCTTTCAAATTTAATAATACCTTTCTTTGAAATGCAATAACCTCAATTTTTACACCGCTTTACAATTTGTTGATACGAATATTTTCCCTCTGAAAGCGCATTTATGTAGCCTTCGAGCCATCTATCAATTTCAAGAGCCATTTTCAAAATACGTCTTTTATTCTACATTTCAATCAAAACAAAACAGTAGCAGACGATTATATTGAAAATGCCAAAGCTTTATCTCAAAATGCTAACGAGAAACATAAATACAAAATCGTTTCCATAAAGTGCGAACCACCCTAGACCACCCTGATAATTAAACCACCCTAACCTATTCTTAAGGCTTTGTTTGGGAATCTATAACTCCCAGACCTCCACGGTGGTATTCTGCTTTCCGTGTGAACTTAATTCTCAAAAATATTTGAAGCTGGTTGGTCCAACAGACGTATCAGTCGCCAGCTTGGTCGGAGCGATATGGTAGTTACTCGGTGTTGGCAACAGTGGATCAGAGAAAGAACAGGTAACCGTCGCAGACAACTGCTTGAGAGGATCGTGCAGCGAGGAGAGGAGGAGAGGAGCCACGTCCACACCAATGACGTTGCTATCATCCATTCGCAGACTTTTGCTATCCTACATGCATTCTGTTTTAAGGGATACTACTCAGAGATGACTGGTAGAAGATGGGATTAGGTGTCGGCGTCCATTAAGGCTGCTACCACTAACCCCTCAACACAGGCAGAACCGTCTGGATAATAATCTAAAAAGTAAAATATTCATTAAAACAGCATAAAACAAATTAGTAACAGTTACAACCGGTTTCAGATTAAAGAACACCAGCCCCTTCTTCAGAATATAAAGACAGAGTAACTACGCAAGCGACGAGATGCAATGGTCTGTCAGGCATAAATATCTAGGAATAATAATTTTGCCAGTCTATCTTTTAGAGTAAGGCACAAAATATTGTATATTCACAAATTCGAAATGCAAAATTATTTTTTAGTCCATTTCCTAAAATTTTGTATGGCTCCTTTAAGATTATTATGTATAGTAGAGATTAATATAATCGGTGCCAAAAAAATTGACGCACTCTTAAAAAAAAGTCCAAGAATAGCTAAACTTGACATGCAGATACTTCCCGGTTAAGTATAAAATTCGCCGACGATATATGAGTAGAGTGGTTCTAGAGTACATCCTGCGCCCCTTATCAATTTTAAACTCAACAACGAGCCGTTACCCTGGCAATCTAGTTAATCTAGGAGTGTACTTAGATTCCAAATAAAATTGGAGAGACCAACTTATATAACAAAATGACAAATCAATAGATCACAAAAGTCATTTTATTAAAAACATCCTTCAGACGTACATACAATCTTTAAAAAAGTCAGAGCGCTTTCGGGTATCATCATACCCTTCCTCAGTGGCGTTAAACATCAATATACAAAATTAAATTTTATGAATTAAAGGTAACTTTGTAAATATATAAATAATATACAAAATTAATTTATAAAATTTAATTTTGTATATTGATGTTTAAACTGGTTTATGATAATGTGTTTTCTTGATTTTGTAATTTTTGTAATTTTTAAATCTGGTGTATGGATGCATAAAATATGTTTGTGGTAATGTCAATTTTAGGATATGCAAATTCAGCTTGCCGGTAGTGGATTGTATTTAAGCATGTTGGCAAATTTTCTTATTTTAACGCCACTGAGGAAGGGTATGATGATACCCGAAAGCGGTCTGGCTTTTTTAAAGATTGTATGTACGTTTGAAGGATGTTTTTAATAAAATGACTTTTGTGATCTATTGATTTGTCATTCTGTTGTATAAGTTGATCGATTTGAGAATTTCACGTGTACCCGCCATTAGTAGTAAAATTGGAGCCTTCACATTTCGGACACCTGTTGGAAAGCTAAGGCAGCTCTGTCCCAACTTTTCCCTCCACACTTTTAGCCATCTATCTACGTCAAATAAATTACTGTTATATAAATCTTGTGTCGGACGAATTATGATGTGCGGTTCCCAAATTTGGTGCACCGCTGTCGAAATAATACACCTAAGTAAGCTTCAAATGATCCAAATTGAAACCCTTCGTTCTATTATTAACTTTCCTCGATATATTAGACACGAAGTAATTTATAATGACCTCAATATTAGGACTCGTTTTGGATTATATTCGAAAACTTTTTTCATTTTATGAGATATACAGCACATGAGAGATTAACACAGTGATTTCCAATCAAGATCCTGGTTTCTAAAAGAATTTGCAAAAGCTGGCGAAAAAAGTTTAACTTGTCCAATTAATAGTTTCGCAATTGAGTATTAAAAAAAAATATTAATAAAAATTATTCGATTTCGAGATTTTGATCCTAATATATATATTAAGACCTCCTGAACACATTTTGACTATATTTGGAGTGATGTCTGTCTGTCTGTCTGATATCTGTGGTCGAATTCTTGTGTACACTATAGCAGCCACAAATATTAATGGATTTTAACGAAACTTTATATTCGGCTTTGTTATAAAAAAATTTAGAACTAGATAGAAATTTTTAAATTCGACCGAAAACGTTCGAATTTTATATTTTGTTAACATGGCAGCATAGGACAAAATTGGACATCATCTTGCATAAAAGGGTTTATTTATAACTCAGTGATCACGAGGCTTAATAGTTTCAATCATTGTTGTGAAGAATGAAGAATAACAGCGATAAAAATTTTTTGTTCATGGGGGGGCAAGTACCCCCCCCCTGGGGGTACTTTGTCAAGTATGGTATCAATTGAAATATTTTTAAGTCGTTTAAAGTGAAGGGTTGTAGTTGTAATCATTTGGACCCACAATACCGATATATCAAAAATTTTCTTGTAAAATTTGGAAAAAAAAAAAGAAATTCTAGTATGAGAAAGTCGAGCCACACGCCAATTAAATTTTCTTTTGAAAAAAAAAATAGCTGTAATAGAAAAATACTAAACCAGTTAAGATAAATATATTTTTCTTAATCACATGACATGAAAATGCGACTGTATCACAAAACAATAAAATGTAACTTGTTTTGTGTTAACAGTTTTATGGAAAACAATAACATTAACATAAGACCATTACAAAATATATACACAGTGTTTGTTTGCAATTAGTAAACCAGACATAAAGCAAAAATATTTTTTTGTTAACAACAATTAATAAATAGAAATGGGCAATACATTCTCTTGTAATATTTTATTCGAAATTATGATTTAATTATTATTTATGGATTCTACTGGTTTAAACACTTTATTTTGTAACTTACCTTTGTCGAACCTACTATGTGTCAGTCAAGAAGGGGTTTCGCGAGTTATTGTGAAATATTTCAAAAATTCCGCCAAACAAAAAGGTTGGGAATCACTACTCAAACATTAAGTTGGAAAGTGTACTCAGCGCAATGCTCTGTAGACAGCCCACGGACCATTCATTATCTGCACCAAAAGCGTAGAACATAGCAATATTATTACACTACTTTTCATTTTAGTTTGACTTCAGACTCATTTTTGTCTTAGCGATTCGCGAATTCAGCTCGCCTTGTTTCTTGTCGCTTACTCATCATTCAAGGATCCACGCTAATCATTGTGTACAGCCCTTTTTTCTTCCGGATTTCTCTCTACCATCTAAAAGTCTCTCTTTTATATCTGTACCCTTTATATTTCTTTTGGAGGTTAAAACCGGTATTTTCCCAGTTCAGGAATTTCTTAACAAATAATTTTTACGAGCTTTAAGAGCGCATCCTGGGACGTATATAAGGAACATTGTTCACTCCAAGCCCCAAATATGCTCGTAATTAAACCTCCTCGGCTCATGTCGAGATTTCGTTGTATTCTGTAGCTATAAATAGCTCAAATACGAATTTTTTTCTGCTCAAATTATGTCATGAGTGCATACATTGACCATATACCGGAGGTTAAAGTCGTCCTGACTAGGGACGCCTCAAAAGCTGGACATTGGTTTCAACCGACATCAATACGAGCTACTGCGAGAGTGGTTAGCCAGACTCAACCTTGGTCGGACTCTCTAGGAGATACCACAAGACAGTAAGCAGAGAATAACAAAACGATAGCAGAAGCAGGTTCAAGGTAGCATGCATAAACACCAAACGGATATAGACGTCGTAGAAAAACAGACGATATTACTACTTGGTAAATTTGATACCTCACCTGTACATTCAAGCCATCCTGTGGGCAGCTCCCTCTATGACGTCTTCTGGGAGTTGTTTTCTAACAGCGATACTTATAACACACGTTTTTCAATAAAGCTCAGAAGCACATAGCAAATGTCTCTCGAGAATAACTCCGAAGTGATGATATATAATACCCCCTTTCAGCCAGCCACTGTTTTATAATTCTCGCTGATCGAGGATGTTTGGGATCTGCTGGGACATCAGTTGCAGCCATCAAATCCTTTGTGTGATCTAGCTAAGCAATTGCAGACTATCTGGCAGAATTTGTTACAAGACCACAATGGGCTGTTATTTAACTCAATGCAGCGCCGTAAATTGGCTTGTAATGCTGCTGGAGAAGGTTCAACTGCATATTAACATCAACATGTTATCATTTTGTTGCCTCTACTTTATAATCTGTAATACAAAAATCCCTTTTACAATGAAATGCAATGAATTTTATTATCTTTACATACGCATTTGTGTGTGAGTGTGCGAAGTTTCCTAACGAAAACATTTTTTCTTAGGGTGCATTGATTTTTAAGCCACAGAATAGAGAGAATTTATAAAGGGGTTCCAAAATGTTGCTCATAGTGCTGCCATCTAGCGATAAAAATTTAAATTAGTGCATCATATGTATCAAAAGGATCATTTGAGACTTGTAAATCTGTTTTGTGCTAAATTGAGGTATAGTCTTCAATAGTTTTCAATACTTACATGGACCACTGAATTTTCAGGCAATAAATATTATTTTTCTGTATATTATTTCCAGTCTTCACGGATTTACTTAAATGATTTTGTTTAGAATGTACTTAAATACCTTAGAAGGGCAATCCATTGGATCTTATAATAATCATAGCAGTAGTATCTGCTATGACTACACTTGCCCATTATGTTTGCATGTAGTACAAGAGTAACAATGGAGACCTGGAGATAAAGCTCATTTGGATAAGTTTTTGTTATAAACAAATTTGAACATGTGCATGGGCGCCTGTAACAAAGGGCAAGGCAAGTGGAGGGGGGCACTTGCCCACCTGGATGCTCATGTTCACAAAGGTCAGCATCAAGCATGTTTATGTTGTACCTCTTACCTTTGAGTTTCCGCACTTATTTTGGATAATGTATACGCTAACACTAGAATATGCTGGGCGTCTAGAATATGCTGAGCGTTTAGCTCTGAAAACTAATTAAATTGAACGTTAATCAGCTGTAATACAAATGAACATGTTAGATATATTCCCTATCAACTTTTAAAGGTAATTTTAATTCGGAAATTCTAATATTTACAGCATTTTTACAGTTAAGTAATCTCATGCAATATTTTTATGTCTTCTGCTAAAAATGTAGGTGCTAAATACCTAAACTTTCTGGGATGCCCGCATGCCCCAATCTGCAAATACAATTGGCAGATTTATTGGCTAATGAGTAGGGTAAAAATTAATATGGGTTGCACATTGAATGTTTGGGATAGAGAGTAAAATACGTCTTTAATATTGCTTAATTCAAAATATCGAACTCTTGGGCCGAGATAGAGAGTTAAGGAGTTGGGATCGCATACGGTAGAATCAGGTTTGAGATCGCCACCCAAAACATTTTCCGTGTATACACACGCCTCTGAGTATACGCACGTTAAATATGTAGGTTCATAAGGCTAACCGAGATATGATAGGCTATGGGGACGATGGTACGGTTCCTGCGGTTGCCACTCCCACTGAGCTCCGGTTTAAATTGGGAGCCACTGTTCCGGCCGTCCAAAGAGTTACCTTATACCTTCTGGTAAGTCGGACCGTCTAGGTAGAAAAAAACCAAACTCTTGGGCATAGTGGTTAAGGCTTTGAGATCGCACGCTATAGACCCGGGTTCGATCCCCACCGCCCAAAACTATCTTCTTATCTAAGTGGAGTATGAGCACGTTATATCTGTAGGTCCAGAAGTCCAACAGAGAGGTGATGGGTAAAGGACAAGGATGATACAGTTTCTGCGGTTGCCATTGGGTTCTGGTATAAATTGGGTGGCACTTTTCCGGTAGTCCAAATAAAGTTAAAATTTAAAGATATGTTGATGATCTGATATGTTTAGTATTTATTGACAACTGTATCATAGATATAGATTTCTATCCGGATAATTTGGAATTAATTCCTAATGAAGCCACTATTAGTAATAATGTTAATTTTTTGGATTTAAATCTAAATATTGAACCTACTAATGGGATTGTTACTAATTTAAATGATAAAAAAGACTATTTTAAATGTAATATTAATAAAATATTACCATTTAATTCCCGCAATTCGATACAATTGTTTAGAAATATAATTCTTAATCAACTTTTTAGAATTTATAGATTATCAGATAAAAAAATTTCATGCTTTGCACATTAATAACTTAAAAATTACCAGTGAATTATATAAATATCCTGTATATTTAGTAAACGGTATAGTTAAAAAATTTAAATTAGCTGAATATTCTTAAAATACCCTCCTTAGCATCTTATATTAGTTAATAGTTAACATTCTCTTGAATTAACATTATAATGAATTTACATCCTCTTATAATATTTTACTTGCTCCTTTATTACGTAGCTTCATCACATTTTATTGTAGTTTTGCAATACTGATATTTATATCTCACGATCGGAAACAGTTGATCTCCAGTTTTAACTCCTGCGATTGGCAACAGTGGTCTTGTCTTTTATTGCTCATGGTTAGGACATATGCCGTATTTTCTCAGGTATTTTTATATTCCTATTTTATTTTTCAATTTTTTTGTTTGTAGTCCAAGTAGATAGAGTTTATAGGTATTATCTATCTCTATCTTCAGAAACAAGCAGCAATTTTTGTTCATTTTGAATAGATACTTGGACTTGAAAAATAATTTGTGCAGAATGTACAACTTTTTAGACCTAGTGCTTATCCACGCGAATAGCTTTAATGTTTGGTTATTTTATGTTTTTCAATTTTCGAATTCTCACCACTGATATTTGTTGAATATATTTAGAATGATGACTAGATATATGTGTTTTATTCTCCTCTTGATTGATGATTCTCTATTTTATCCTTCGTTTTAAGTTGTTGGTATTTTTTTAAGTTAAGGATTAATGAGTTGCAACTTCTCTCTATTCTATCTTGTCTTATATTGCTCATGGTTAGGACATATACAGTATTTTCTCAGGTATTTTTATATTCCTATATATATATTCCTATTATATTCCTATATATATTCCTATTATATTCCTATATATATATATATATATATATATATTAATGCTTATAGTTTGCACATTGTCTTCAAAGAATTTTACTTCTACTAATAGAAAAATTTTAATTATAAATTTAATTTTAACAGATTATATCTATATACTAATGTCAAGATTGATAAAACTGATATATATATATATATATATATATATATATAAATGGAAAACCACCACCTTGAAATATTTATTGCAGTGAATGTAACTTTGCAACATTCCGAATTATCAAGAACACGTATAAAGCTCATAAATTATTTCCTTCTCATCAAAATTTCCAACATTCCCGGTCTATTCCTGCTTCTCAAAACATTGGGGGAGGGGGGGGGGGGTGCAACTCTGTGGCCGCCACTCGCGTGGTGTCCGTACCTCCCTATGAGTAGCCTTGTCCGAGATTAGCTTCACAGTAAATCCGCCACTGATAGCGTTTCTTGGTCAATATCAAGATCTGAAAACAGCTGTAATAAGAATAACGACAAACATTGGCGCTTTTTAATCTCCGATATTGTTATGAATCGATACGATATTCCAGTAGTCATAGTGTCTCATGCTTTGGTTAAGCTTTCTCGCTCGCGGTTTTATTGCGTATATGTATAACAAACTTATTTGTTGAACAAACAGCTAAATTGATTCCAGAAGTTTATTTAAGAAAGGGTTCTCTGTTCTGTGCTGCTACCTATCGAAGGATGCAGTTTATGGCGCTTTTATTGCTTGGTAATGCCAAAGATCTACTTTTATTGCTTGGTAATGTCAAGGGATTTTTTACACTTCTCTTCATTCTACATACAGTAGTTTACCTTTCAGCAATTAAATGACACGAACATATCAAAGGCATTGATGTTGTGTTAACAGCAAACACTTTCATTATTGGCAGATAATAACGCAATATGAATTGGATAACGCAATGTTTTTTAATTTTCTTTACTTTCTCAGCACTCTTGAGTTTATCAGTTGCTTTCAGTGATTTATTTAGGATATTTGTTTTTCTTTTGAGCTTTTCGTCAGTAAACTTCACGGGCCATTCTGATAAAATATTTTTACTTCTTCTACATATAGTATGAAAGGGAAATGTATAGGGGAAGTATTGTGACGGGGTCTAAAATTGGAATTCAAGTTTTGAACGGAAGAGCACGTTTGACATCCCTGAATTCGAATCGAACGTTATTGAGGTGTTGGTGTTTGTGATGGTGTTGTAGTAGTAGTAGTTGTTGTTGTTGGTGTTGTGTGTGTGAGTGTGTGTGTGCGAGACTGTTGATGCAATATCTCACAAATGATTGGAACGTTTCGAACGTAATTTGGTACGATTGTCAGAATCGGAAAATACTGGAATGATATTGATTTTCAAGGTAATTAAATGTTCGAAGACCCCCCCCCCCCCCCCTAATTTTCGAATAAAATTAAAAAAAAATCCTTAAAATTCAGAACGTTTAATATTGAAATGATTGTGTAAGTTTTCATTAGAAAACGAATGGCATACATTTTAGAACTCTAGCATGTTCCAGTTTCGAGTTATTACACAAATAAATTCAAATAGATTATTAAGAAAATATTAAGAAAATTAAGAAAAAGTATAAACTATAGTGAAGTATATTCACTTTTTATATGCAATATCATGCGCAAAATTTGTAAGTATCACTCTCGTGGATCTAGTTCGTTCCATTCACGAATGAATGTACTTTGTGTTATAATTTTGTAGTTTGAAGTCCAAGAATTCGCCAATAGTCAATTGTTTATATATAAGACAACCCTTCTCTCCGTCTATATGTCTGTCTATAACGCTTGGCGATTAATTTTCCGAACTTGGCGACTAATTTGGAGAAAAATATCGCCAAATTGGAGATTATTTTAATGGTACCAAATTGATGTCGTCAATTTGGCAAAAATAATGCCATTATAAATTAATTAATAAAATCGTTCAATATACTGAGTATATTGTTTATTGCAGATGCTACCACTATTGATAATTTTCATGTTAGAGCTGCGTGAAATACATTTTGTTGCAAAAAATATCCATAAGAATTTGAGCTACAGCCGCGAAACTCGTCATATGCACTCTGTCCAAAAGTTAAGTAACAAAGTGAAGAAAACGGATAAAAAAAAATGTATTTATTGGAATTGATTGAAACGTTCACAGATCATAAGGTATAATAAAAGAGATTAGCGTGGGGGAAATGTAAAGAAAAATGACAATAAATAATTAAGTAATAGAGATAAACAAAAACATAGGATTTTGTGCGGCAAAAGCAGATCATTGGTGGAGGTCGGTCAATACGGAATGTGATGACCTCTGCTAAAAACACATGCCGATAGCGTCGATTCACACCAAGAATAAGATAGATCACATATGGCGGTTTGGGGTATCTGTGCCCATTCATGGAGCAGACAAGGTTCCGTGGAGGGTCATGGAGAGAACTTTGATGTCTCCTAATTAACTAAAACTAAATTCCTTACCAAATATTTTGTCGCTTGCTATTTATATCTATATTTTATAATTTCGATGATATTTCGAGTGAAAGTAAGGGGTATAAAGAAACCCACTTTAACAAATACCTTTTTAAAAAAAAAAAAAGAAATTCAAAACATTAAAATATTTACATTAGTTTTATTTATTCATAATCTGGACCGTACTTCCTGCAAAGCAAGAAAAAATATTTATATTTTTATCTTTTAGGTTCGAAGGTATAAGCGTCCAAAGTGTTCATATTTTTCATAACGCTCCGATTTCGCCACAGATAGATAGCCCGAGCATAGATGTTAATCACATCTAAATTTTACACCTTTTTATCTCGTAATGATATTTCTCAAGATACGATGTTTTGCTATCGCAAGGCTCGTTCTGATGTCCTCAACATGGTGAAACTTTATTCGGGGCAGCCAAATATTCATGCCCTGCGTGCAAAAGGACAAGTTTTTTTACTTTCCTTGTATATATAATATAATATATAGGGAAAGTATTGTGACGGGGTCGAAAATTCAAATCCGAGATTTCCACGAAATAATATGTTTAAAGCATCCCAAAATTTGAATTGAGTGCTTTTGAGGTGAAGTCCGTGAGACTGTGGAAGCGATATCTCCCGAACGAATGGAGTCTTTCGAACGAAATTTGGCACAAATATTACAATCGGTTAAAAATGGAAGTCTATTTATTTTTATGGCAATCGAATGTACGTAAGATCGCCTCAAATGTTCGAATTAAATTTTAATAACATTATTAAAAAGTCAGAACCTTCAATACTGTTACGTAAATGATAATTTCTTATGTAATTTTTTATTTAAAAAAAAGAATGACACAAACTTTAGATTGCTAGCACGAACTGTTCATGCATGAAGACATTCCTGTTGGCACGTTTTTCTATTTAATTTTTCAAAAGTATTACATAAAATTAAAAAATATATTAACTATTGTGAAATATGTTCACTTTTCATGCAATATTATGTGACAAATTTATTAACATATTCTTGAGTATTTAGTTCTTTCCACTCACAAGAGAAGATACTTGTTGTTGTTCTTGAGACCCAGACCGTCCGACCTACCAGAAAGGTGTAAGGTAACCGTTTGGACGGCCGGGAAGTGCCACCCAATTTAGACTGGAACCCACAAGAGAAACTACTTGTGTAATAGTTTTGTATTTTTACCGCCAATAATTCACCAATAGTCATTTATATACAGTTATACAGTGGCTGCCATTTATAAGTATCACGTTTGTTTTTGCTGTTTTGATTCTTATAAGGAGTTGATTCTTAAATACAGAATTTTTTTAATTGTTGCCCTTTTATATTAAACACTAACTGTTATACATAATTTTACAAAATTTAAATGTACAACAATTTTCTATTAATACATTTGTAAATCTACTTTTGAATTCTAAAATATTTCTTTACAAACTAAATCCACTTAACCAGCCATCAGTTGCCAAAAGAATCTTTTTTACCCAATTTTTCGGAAAAGTTTTCAGCTTTTTTTCAATAAAATAGTTCTACTAACTTTGTCGCACAGCAACCACACCTGTTGTATGTCTGGAGAGAAGATACTATATAATCAGATAACTTTATGAATTTTTCTTTTTTTCTCTCTCCTCTATGAAATAAATGAAAACTGATTCTTAAAAGCAGCAATCGTGATTCGGAAATGTAATACGTAATACAGAGTTTGCGTTTGTTTCCGTTGTTTTGATTCCGATAGATGGCTGATTACTATAACCGCCGATTCTTAAAAGCGGAAGCCACTGTATAAGAAAAGCTTTTCTCTTTATCTGTGTGTAAGGCTTGGAGGAAATTGGCTACTAATTAAGCGAAATATCGTCAAATTGGTGATATGTCGCCCCAGATTGACGAAAATACAGTTAAAATTGCAAAAATAATGTTAAATTAACGGAAATGACGCTAAATCAACGGAAATAACGCCAAATTGATGAATTAATTATTAAAATATTTTAATATACGGACTATATTGCTTATTGTGGATGCTATCTATGTTGATGATTATTGATTTGGAGTCGCGCGAAATATAAGTTAATTGGGCACTTCGAAATAGTTTCACATGTTGTCATTCGGAAAAGCGCCAAATTTACAATTCAACGTTAAAAAAAGTGTACTGTAGATATTATGCATCATTTTTTCACTGTGAAAGAGGTAAATTAAATTAATTATACAGGGAAAGTCATGTGCTGCCCACATCAGATTTTTACTTTCCTTATATACATAATACAATGTACAAGGAAAGTATTGAGATCGAAAATTGGAATCGAAAATTGGAATTCGCGTTTTCGACGGGAGAGCACGTTTCAAGTATCCGTGAATAAGAGTCGAACGTTTTTGAGGTGTGTGTGTGTGTGTGTGTGTGTTAAAAATTGCAATCAGTAAATACTGGAAGACTATTGTTTTTAAACGTGATCGAATGTTTAGAACCCCTCCAAATGTTGAAATGAAATTTTGAAAAAATCATTAAAAAATCAGAACTTTCAATAAAGTTACGTAAATAATTATTTCTTATGTAATTTTGCATTGGAAAACGATTGACACAAACGTTCTTTAGAACGTTTTTAGAATACATGAATGGTTCGAGATGTTGCACATTTTAAAAATAATGTTAATAAAAAATCAAATAAAATTAAAAATAAGTATTAACTATTGTGAAATATGTTCACTTTTCATATGTAATATTATGCGATAAATTTGTTATCATCATTGTTGTGGATCTAGCTCGTTCCACTCACGAGAGAAGATACTTTGGGTATTAGTTTTGTATTTGGACGCCATCAGTTGTTCATCTACATTGACGAAACACACATTGACGAAAATGTCGCCAATTCATAAAAAAATGCTAAATCAAAGAAAATGACTATTAATTGATGAAAATTCAATATCTTGGAAAGAATATAAGAATCTACTTTAAGAATAACTTATTTCTCCATCCACAATGCTTGGCAAAATTCTGGCGACGAATTTTGGTGGAATATTGTAAACTTGGCGACTTTTAAAATGTTGTCAAATTGACGAAAATGTCGCCAAATTGGTAAAAATGTCGCCAAATTGATAAAAATGATGCTAAATGATTAAAAATTAGGACTAATTGATGTGCATTCAATATCTTTGAAAGAACATAAGAATCCACTACAAGAATAACCCATTGTTGACAAATGAACGAAAATGTCGGCAAATTGATAAAAATGACGTTAAATGGGAGGCAATGTTTTGCAAATTTTTAATTCCGTCATATGACGGGCATATTCGCTAGTATATAAGAAATGCTCTTCCCTCGTTTGTAATACTTGACGATACATTTAGTGAACTTGACATATAATCTAGGAAAATATTGCCAACTCGGTGATATTTGCGCCCATATTGATGAAAATTGCAAAAAATACGCCAAGTTAATGACAGTGGCGCTTAAATAATGATTTTATTATTAAAATATTTTAGTATATGGACTATATTGCTTATGAAGGATGCTATTAATATTGATAATTGTTAGAGTTGCGTGAAACATAAGTTAATTGGGTATGAAATAGTGTTACATGTTGTCGTCCGGAAAAGCGCCCAATGTACAATTCAGCGTTCCAGTCACTGTGCCTTGGATCTTTTCATCCTTTTTTCACTGTGAAAGAAGTCAATTCATTGCATTATATAAAGAAAGTCATAGTATTATATAAGGAAAATCATAGCATTTTATAAGGAAAGCATGTGCTGTCCGCATCATATTTTTTACAAACTGGAATTACATTAGCAATCTTCATATTTTCCAAAAATTACAGATTTATTGAAAATGGAAATAACAAAGTGAGAATGATAACACATAATATACTTCATCATTTAAAAGAAAATACCTTTAGCATCTTATTATCTTTGACAGTAATGACAATTTTAAGTACTTCAGTCACACAAATTGCATCAAAATAGAATGTATCATAATAAGAAAAATTTGTAATAGGATTTTGATTAACAGAAATATTGCTAGACTTAATGCCATTTATAAGCTGATCATTCATTAAGATAGCTAAATCAACAGTATTAGTACTAACAGGTAATTTCTTAATATGTTTTTCCGATCCAGTAATTAACAAAATTTCACTGTTTATTGATATTTCGTTCACAATTTTTGAATTCCTGGCAATAGTAATCCATTTTTAAAGCTTTAATTTTCTTTCTAAGAGTTTTGTTGAATTTCTTATAAATAATTTCATTAATTTTATCAGAAGGAAATCTACGATACTGCTTGCCACTTCTTTCTACGGATCAAATTTTTAATATCTTTAGTTATCCAATTATTTTTTTTTATTTTTATTACATTAATTTTACAAAGGTTGATTATCCTCTTAATAGAATCACAAAAGATGTTATAATAGGTATTTACATCACATAGATCTAAGACCAACAAACACGGATTTTTAATATGGCACTTAAACAAATTATAATTAATAGTAACATAGATATTAATAGATTTATCAACAGTGCAAGCAAAGTTCAAAATACGCAAGAAGATAAAATAATGATCAGTAATTTCACTTAAATAGATAGCAGAACCAATATCAAATTTTAAGCAATGACTAAAAATGTGATCAATACACGTTCCATAAGCCATAACTATATTTATATAAGAAGTAGTTTGCGAGTAACTATATTTATATAAAAAGTGAATCCATTAAAAACAAAAAATTTCAAATAATCGGTAGATACATCAATATTCAACAGATCAATCGCCAATTAAAATCATAGGCGGTACCAGGCTTTCACAAATGGGGGGAGCTATGCATGGAACATAAGATCATATATCAAGTACGTAGCCCAAAAAAACTTTTGTTGGGAAGAGGGGAGGGGGGCAAATGGCCCAGTAGGCTGTCAGCTACGTTCTTGTCATAAAATAGTTTAAATATACAATTTTGTGTTTTGACAGCATTCTTTTTTTAAGTCAGATACTAGAAACAATTCCAAACCATTTTATTCATTGTTATAGAGATATAAAATCACAAACCGTACACACATACTTTTTATAAAATCTCAGATTAGTGCAAAAATGGGTTATTTCATGAGAATAGCTTAAAAATAACAAATAGTTTACTTGCGGAACTTTAATTCATTATATTTTGTCCCCCGATTTCTGTATGATATAGTCATGGTCTTAATTCGTAAAAAATACTATGTAAAACGTAATTTGAAACGCTAGCACAGACGCCAATGGAATATTGTCAATGTTCTGCCCAAACTCGATACGAAACCAATCTGTTACATGGAATTTTGCAATCCCAATGTAACATTGCAGTTGTAGAGGAGGAGGTGAACCTAAGATGACGGTCCCTTATGCAGCGAGGCAATGTTTATAACATTCCCTGTAACGCAGCTGCACCGGACACAGATGTGAAATATTGGGTGCTACTCAAATTCTAGGGAGAATCCCATGCTGTACGAACGGAAGGGGTTGACCCAGCTGACCCAAAAGGTCAATTTACATCATGGGGACCCTGGAAAAAAGAACCGTGAGAACTTTCTTCATGTAAAAACAAGAGGCTAGATATCTAATATTTCAGGAAGGACCTGGGCCAATAATATAGACTTAGTTTATAATATACTTGACCAATTGCAGACAGGGGCGACTTGCAGAGGGGGCAGAAACAGAGAGCAACTTTGAAGTTTGAAATTTTGAAATCGTGAACTTGAGTTTGTGAAATGAGCGAAGGAAGTCGCAAGAGGCGACAAGCGTGAAGCAAGCACCTTCTCCGTGCAATCTGCCGGACGGCCTGAGCGCTTTACTAATGAAGAAGGTAGGCTCTGAATTTATACATATTTGCATGCAGGCCAGTTTAGCTCTCCATCTCACTCTCTACCCTCTACGTAGGTTAACCTGAGCTAAAAGGCGATGGTATGTTTTCAGTGGTGTTAGGAATTGTTAGGAACTGATTCTGTTAAGCAGTGTATTTTTAAAGAATAATGTTATGTGAGTTGAAATTTATAAAGTGATCTTAGATGTTGTTTTCTCTTAAAAAATATTTTTGTTATTGTTTTAATTTAAGACTCTTCATTTTAAATACTTGTGTAATTAATCTTAATTTTCTTCCTTATACGATCGCGGTCTATTTCGCGTCCTTACCGGACGTGTGGGATTTCCACGTAACAATTTGGTGCCTAAAGACCAGTTACGTGCTGGAGTTTAAATTTTAATGAAGAGAATAAGCATAGTTTGGAATTAATAAAAATAAAAATATAGAATAAAATTTTTTGTGTAAAATAATAATTAAAATAAAGAAAGAGAATTAAAATTAAAATAAATAAAATTAAGAAAATGTATGTTACGGAATGGGAATCAATCGAAGAAATAAATCAATGTGTTCTTAACAATGAAACATGCCATATTGTGTTCAAAGAAATAATTAGTATGGAATTTAATATTTTTTTTAAATTCTTATATGGTGTAAATAAATGAGCAATATTTTTAGGAATTTATGAAAGTGTATAGATATTCAAAGATTAGAAGTATTAGAATTATGTATTTTGAATTGTTGTTAATGTCATATATCATTTAAATATTTTGGGGGGAAATTTAGAAGAGTAGGAGCAGGAAATTATTACGAGTGTAAAATATTTAGAGAAAGATAAATTTAATATGGCAGAAGGTGGGGAAAATCCTTCAGCAGCTACGAGTAAGATTCCTGGAATAATATACTTATTAGGAGAGTGCAACGGCACGGATAACTACGCAGAAATTTTTTGATCAGTTTTCAGCTTTAAGCGGCTTAGGGAATTGGTCAGAGGAGGAGAAGTTGGCAATAGTGAAATCTCGGTTAAGAGGAAATACCAGAAAGTTTTATATTGGATCACAGGAGCTAAGAAGAGAAACCTCATTTGAGAAATTCAAAGATAGGTTCCTGGAATTTTTTACAGAAAAACCAAACATAACAACAAACCAAATTCTTTTCACAACCACGAAACAATCACAAGGGGAGACAATTAAACAATTGGCACATAGAATCACTACACTCACGCTAAATTACATTGGGAACACAGAGCATAACGAATCAACACAACAAATAATCGATAAATTACGCTTGAGCAAATTTTTAGAGGCCGTAACAACTGACTTCCAAAGAGAAATTATTAAGGCAAATGCGCAGAATTTTGATGAAGCAGTTAAAATTGCTACGAACTTAGCACAGGCGAATTTGGCAGCGATGACCGCAACTGTAAATAACCTCACATATAGGGAAGAAATCGAGGCACTCCGCAAAGAACAACACGAATTTAACGCACAGATCCTAAATTTTATGATTATAAGTATGTAAATGAAGTATGTATGGCATGGTCAGTTAAGAACACATGAAGAATGAAATATATATATATATATATATATATATATAAAAGTGGAGAGATGTAAAGTAAAGAAATTGTAAGAATTTGAATACTTTAAGTTTGTGAACTATAACAAATTTAAATGGATAGGATGGAAGAAAAAAATATATGTATATAAAAGTGGAGAGATGTAAAGAAAAGAAATTGTAAAAATTTGAATACTTTAAGTTTGTGAACCATAACAAATTTAAATGGATAGGATGAAAAAATATATATATATAAAAGTGGTGAGATGTAAAGTAAAGAAGTTGTAAGAAATGGAATACTTTAAGTTTGTGAACCATAACAAATTTAAATGGATAGGATGAAAAAAATATATATATATAACAGTGGTGAGATGTAAAGTAAAGAAAGTGTAAGAATTGGAATACTTTAAGTATATGAACCATAACAAATTTAAATGGATAGGATGAAAAAATATATATATAAAAGTGGTGAGATGTAAAGTAAAGAAGTTGTAAGAATTTGAATACTGTAAATTTGATAATGGTATCAAATTCAGACATGGGTAAAAGAAAAGAAATTTTTTTTTGTGTTTCTTATACCGGGTACCAAATTAAAATAAGGATAATACATTTATTAGAAATATACTCAAGAGAGTGCTTAAGAGATGAGAGTGTAAATGAGCCTGAATGTGATTTATGTGTATAGATTAGTCTAAACAAAACACGAAACAGATGTTCAGCAATTCCCAGTTATTCAGCGGTTCTGTTGTTCAGCGAGTTCCAGCTAGACAGCGGTCCAGTTCTTCAGCGATTCCCGGCAGTTCAGCAATTCATAATTGTGCAGTGATATCAGTGTCTATTTCAAAGGAGATATATTTTACTCTCTTTACAAAAGGTACGACCAAGGTCGTAGTGATACAATAAGAAACTCCTGTGATTTCACCATTTTGTGAGTGAAACGAACTACGAGATGACAAAGTCATACTATTAGGGACCATATGTGTCAGCCTCTCATACAAACAAGTATCCAATTGACAGCCAAAGTGATTTTGTTACCACATGTGAACACTTCTACATAACGTCAGAACACTGGTACATGACATGTGAACACTTTTACAGAAATACACTTTGAACTTTTATTGAACTGTAGAAAGGACATTCGCAGACAATACAGCAGCAGATTCTCAGGTGCAAAACACCAGTGGACGAACTAGAGTTTACGCCACTAAACTTTCAAACTGTAATAAGTACAGCTAAACGACATCGTCATAGACGCCTCTCATGCAGTGAGGAGAGACATTTGGAATTGTATATATATAATATTTTCGTGATCGTTTGATGCCATGTAATAGTATGTATAATAATATGAATTGCATGCATGTATGTATAGTGTATTTTACAGAAGATAGGAGGAGGAATGGTTGAACTACGCAGTGGATACTCCTGCAGTGACTATGAGATGGACACTTTGTAATTGGCTTTTTGCCCACCAAAATTTGTGGGGGAATAAGGGTAATTGTTACATGGAATTTTGCAATCCCAATGCAAAATTGCAGTTATAGAGGAGGAGGTGAACCTAAGAAGACGGCCTCTCATGCAGTGAGGCAATGTTTATAACATTCCCCGTAACGTAGCTGCACCGGACACAGATGTGAAATATTGGGTGCTACTCAAATTCTAGGGAGAATCCCATACTGTTTTATCAAGCTGTCAATTTATATCATGGGGACCCTGGGAAAAGAATCGTGAGAACTTTCTTCATGTAAAAACAAGAGGCTAGATATCTAATATTTCAGGAAGGACCTGGGTCAATAATATAGCTGGAAGGCGTAGTTTATAATGTACTTGACCAATTGCAGACAGGGGCGCCTTGTAGAGGGGGCAGAGACAGAGAGCAACTTTGAAGTTTGAAATTTTGTAATCGTGGACTTGAGTTTGTGAAATGAGCGAAGGAGGTCGCAAGAGGCGACAAGCGTGAAGCAAGCACCTTCCCCGTGGAATCAGCCGGACGGTCCGAGCTCCTTACTAATGAAGAAGGTAGGCTCTGAATTTATATTTGCATGCAGGCCAGTTTGGCTCTCCATCTCACTCTCTACCCTCTACGTAGGTTAACCTGAGCCAAAAGGCGATGATATGTTTTCAGTGGTGTTAGGAATTTTTAGGAACTGATTCTATTAAGTAGTGTATTTTTAAAGAATAATGTTACGTGAGGTGAAATTTATAAAGTGATCTTAGATGTTGTTTTCTCTTAATAAATATTTTTGTTATTGTTTTAATTTAAGACTCTTCATTTTAAATACTTGTGTAATTAATCTTAATTTTCTTCCTTATACGATCGCGGCCTATTTCGCGACCTTACCGGACGTGTGGTATTTTCACGTAACACAATCGTCTCTGTAACCTTCCGCGACAGGCGCGAGTTCACGACAGATTTCTTTATTGAAGCCTCGCGGATGTGCTGTCATTTAGAACTGGGTCTAAGCCAGAAATCCTAAAATATCTTATCTCAGATTTATAAATCCGTAAAAAGGGATAAATAAAATAAAGATCTAAAAGGAGAGAGAAACTACAAATTGTTGGAATAAGGACAGTTGTTACGTAAAAAGGAGTGTTTGCGAAATTTGTAATGAACGTTATTCAAATGGCGTCATTGAAATATAAATCGCCTGGCTCTCTATATAAAAGCAGCAAATATTTCATATTTCATTCATCCATTTTCTTCCATTCCTTTCACTCATCACAATACTACAATAATTTATTTTACTTAAAAATTTAAAACCGTGGCGATAAAAGTAATTTAACTCTATGCTTAAAACTTCATCGAAGAAGTCTGCTATAAAATCGTCTGCTTCTCTATGTAAAATCAATGAATGTTTCATTCATATCAGCTATATTGTAGACTCCAGAGCTAAATAATTTTGCGTTAAAGAAATTCAGCAATTCTTGTACAACTCATCCTACATTTTGATGTGTTTACATTCTCCATAAGTGAAAATTAGGCTTCGTTGTAGAAATAATCAAAGTTTGATGATCATTTAAACTCAAATATATTGTAATTGCGTTGTTTCAGAATATAGATGCACAGAAATTAAGCAGAAATAAAAAGTTTAATTAATAAATACTTTAAGTTTGTGAACCATAACAAATTTAAATGGATAGGATGAAAAAAATTTAATTAATTAATTAATTATTATTAAAATTAATTATTAAAAATTTAATTAATAAACAAAATAAATAATAAAGAGACACATCCAAATTTCATTTAAAACAATAATATGAAGTCTATCCAAGTAAGAATTATTAGAAGCTAAAAAACTATCAAAATTAGGCGGTAAACTCCTAATATTTAAATGATAGATATTAATACCTTCACATGCACACCGGATTGTTGAAAGCAATTCAAATCGTCAACAGAATCAGTATGGAAGTCCTTATTGTAACCGTCCATTAATATGATCCCGATCTTGTAAAGTATCTTTCTGCCCTAAACGGGAATCGAATCACGGATCTTTATTCTGGCCAACCGACGTTCTACCATTGAGCTACTAGGACGAAAGTTATTCTTCTGCTTGACTATTTTCCCATTACATAAAATATTTTTATTATTAGGAGTAAGATGTTCATTCAGTAGATTTAAAAATCCCCCAAACCTTCCAAGATATGAGAGCCTTTGAAACGTTTATGCAGTTTAAATTAGGTAATCTTAGTGTCCCTTACCTTCTTGTTTATCAACTGAATCACAACAGATTTGGGACAATTAACATTTGACGAGTGTACTCTGTATATAGAAATTATATCAGTTACTTTATATTGAACATCGATTTTTTCAACTGTTCAATTTGTCAACATATTCAACTTACTGAATTATCTAAAATGTAATATATTATTACATTTTAGATAATTCGGTGATGTGTTTATTTAGATCCTAATCATTCCTGTTGAATCTGTATGAACGAAATTCTACTGAATTTGCATTATTTTATCATTAAGCTAATAATGTTATAATAGATATGCTTTCTAACTTTTTTACAATCTTTTTTATATAATATTCATAGTCTGTTAAAAGTTATACACTAGTTTCTATTTAGTCTTTATATAATTTAAAACGCAAGATTAAAATAATGTAATTATCAAAGTCAGAATGAAAATGACGTTGAAACGATACAGTATGGATTAATGTTGAGAGATATTAATACATTATCGATACGTCACTAAACCATACCTATCGATACGTCTTATCGATCCATCACATAAGCTTACCTAACACTAAGAACATACCATTTCTTCTTTCCGTTAATATTACGGTTCAAACGCACACTGAACTTTATTTTACCATTAAATTAAAAGAAAACAAGAAAGATCAATCATGCATAAAGTATTGAATATGAAACACTTTCCAACTACAATGCAATTTTATTTAAACATCTCTAAAATGCGAAAAATTCGGCGGTAATATTTTTGAAATTATCACAATACTACAATAATTTATTATATTTGAAAACTTCAAACTTCATAAAAAAAAAATGAACTTTATTCAAATGGCGTCATTGAAATATAAATCGCCTGGCTCTCTCTATAAAAGCAGCAAATATTTCATTCATCCACTTTTATTCCATTACTTTCACTCATCACAATACTACAATAATTTATTTTACTTAAAAATTTAAAACCGTGGCGGTAAAAGTAATTTAACTCTATGCTTAAAACTTCATCGAAAAAGTCTGCTATAAAATTGTCTGCTTCTCTATGTAAAATCAATGAATATTTCATTCATATTAGCTATATTGTAGATTCCAGAGCTAAATAATTTTGCGTTAAAGAAATTCAGCAATTCTTATACAACTCATCCTGCATTTTAATGTGTTTACATTCTCCATAAGTGAAAATTAGGCTTCGTTGCAGAAATAACCAAAGTTTGATGATCATTTAAACTCAAATATATTGTAATTGCGTTGTTTCAGAATATAGATGCACAGAAATTAAGCAGAAATAAAGCGGATTTAGGACGGATACAATACTAAATATAAATTAAAAACAACTTTAAAAATCCGGATTTTGACGCAAGATGGAGGGCATTGATCATTTAAACTTAAATATATTGTAATTGCGTTGTTTCAGAATATAGATGCACAGAAATTAAGCAAAAATAAAGCGGTTTTAGGACGGATACAACACTAAACATAAATTAAAAAGAACATTAAAAATCACGATTTTGACACAAGATGGATGCCATATTTTATTTTGAAGTGGGTCACGTGATCTCTTTATATTGTGATTATTATTTTAATTTTTATTTAAAGAACTACCGAATATATTTTGCTAAAATTTTTTTCATATTTTTTATGGGATAATTTGAATATTTCCTAAAACTTTCGAAGCAATTTGTGAATTTTAAATTCGCTTAAAAAATGTTTGAAAAATTAGGTCCCATAGGGTTCAATTATTTCATTTTTTTAACCCGGGTTCAGTCCGAAACTAATTGTGGGATATTATTAATTTATGTTCCCATATGTCCCACAGGCAGTATGGACAACATACTAAAATTTCATTTTGATAAAGTCATTTTTACGGCAGTTATCGTGCGAACGAACAGACAGATAGAATGAACAAAGTCTTAAACACTTTTCAACTATGTTGTAAAGTGTTAAAATCTTCACTAAAAACGATGGTATGTTCAAGTCACTGAAAGATACTACAGCTAAAGTATGGGCATGCTGATTGGGCCATCTATAATCAGCCTTGAATGTTCCCGGTTTTGTCGGCGGGAAGAATACCACCCAATTTACACTGGAACCCAATCGGGTACCCGTGCTATTGTGATCGTACCCTCCTTCCCCTAACTGATCGCCTCTTGAAAGGACTTTCGGACCTACACATTTGCTGTTCTTATTCTTCGCGTAGACACGTGTATAGGTTTGGGTGGTATCGGGTATCGAACTCGGGTCCTCATCGTCATATCCCTTCGCCATAAAAATTGGACTGACCCTCCCCTTTACAGATTTCAAAATGGTTTAATCACTATTTCTAATATCTGCGTAATGTTTTACTTTAGAAACATATTCAAATGCTTTTTATTGAATTTAATAGCGCTTTCTTTATGCAATGCTCCTGCTGTCTACTGATTTGATTAAACAATGTAGTAAAACATATGCATATAAAAGGTAAAAAATATGCATATAAAAGGTAAAAAATATGCATATAAAAGGTAAAAAATAATAATTAAGATCTGTTTTGTAATAATTTTTTTCAAGGTGTTTAGCATTTGCATCGAAAATACTATTTGATAATCCTTTTCTCTATTATATCAATTAATAATAATTTCAAAATCCTATAGAATCAGTATTAAAACATGCATAAAATACAAAATAAGTCTTACAAAAAGTCTTAATCTACTTTTGTATTGGCTGTTATTTTATTATAGATATATATATACCTTTATATTTGAAGAAAGATATTTTTCTGACAAACAATCGGCCAAGCTTCCGACCACTTTTATAGAATAACTGGAAAGTCTCATTTTATAAGTACACAAAACGAAATAAGTGAGCGAATTGAAACCGTAGTTGTAAATGTTTGAACAGATTCGAGTTCAATAATAAATCAGGTGGAAACAAAATCTCCGCGACCAAAACCCAAAGTTTGTTTCTTTTCTACCCAATCAACAGGCTTTATCTGGAATGAACTAAAAGAACACTTTGTAGCAATTGAAAGAATTTGTTCGAACTGTACACGATGGCGGATTGGTTCTCCGAGATGAATTGTGTGTTTTTTTAAAAGGTACGTGTATCTTATTTGAATGATTTATAGCATAAATATTGAAAACAACTTCTTTTTCCATTAAGTAGTTATTTACAATTGACAATCAAAATCTGTGCTCTTAATTGCTGAGTGAATTCATAATCATGATCCACATATAGAGAAAGGCACAGCAAGTAGTTAGGAATTTAGGAGTTGCACATTTCTTAGCAACTGAACTTTTATTTTATTACAGCGCATTCCTTTTATGTCCATTTCTGTAGAAATAAATCTTTTTATGAATTGTTCAGATGTCATTTGTGGGATAAGATTCCTGGTATTTTCTCTCCAAAAGTTGCAGTTTACGAACATAGATGATTTTATTATTTGTTCAAGAGTGTTTGCTGCATTTCAGGAGTTTTATCTCTGCTTCTGAAAAACATGGCTTGTGAATTCTTTTTAAGTTACATCCGATCACATAAATATTTTTCTTCTTACCTTTTTTTTTATTTTAATCGCATGCCTTATACTACTTACATGGTTTTCAGTTGCATATATTTTGTTGCATTTCGGTTGTATTATTTCCCTCATCTGAAAATCTTTGTTTTTGAATTCATTTTAAGCACATATTCACGATCACATAAATATTTTTCTTCTATATTATATTAATAACATGCCTTGTATCACTTGTATGCTTTTCAGTTGCATACATTTTGCTGCATTTCAGGTGTTTTATCTCCTTTTCTGAAAAACTTTGCTTGTGAATTCAGTTTAAGTTACCTGTCCATGATCACATAAATATTTTTCTTCTTTCATATCTTTATTATATTAATTACATTCCTTATATCACTTGTATGTTTTCAGTTGTATACTTTTGATGCACTTCGGGTGTTTTATCGCCTGAAAAAAATTGCCTCTGAATTCATTTTAAGTTACATAACCATGGTCAATAAATATTTTTCGTCTTACCTATCTTTATTATTTTAATCACATCCCTTATG
Source organism: Amaurobius ferox (assembly GCA_951213105.1). Classification (NCBI taxonomy): domain Eukaryota; kingdom Metazoa; phylum Arthropoda; class Arachnida; order Araneae; family Amaurobiidae; genus Amaurobius; species Amaurobius ferox. Next base: position 25,099,427 of record OX578142.1, on the reverse strand, counting down.
TACACATTCAAGTTGCATGCTATGTTAAAAACTGTTACTACTGAGCACTTATGGGTCTTATATTTTTTGCATTCTAAAGCAATTACAATATTTTATATATTAACTACTTGTATTTTCTATTATATGAAAATTTAAAACTTTTATTAAAGCAGTAAATATTGCATATTCGGGTATTATTTTCTCATTCAATATGTTTCGGAGGAATGTAGCAAATTGGAAAAGTTTCGCTTTCAATTTTATGTATGGATAGCACTTGAATAAATTTCATAAAATATATCTTGTAAAATTTTTACTTTGCTTTACTTGTTTGTTATATTTAGAATTTTTTAGAATTTTTCTAACGTTAATAAATCTGTTTTCTTATTACTTTTGATTACCGCAAACTTCAATATAAGTCAATTTTATTAAAGAAAGTTTTCAAAATGACATGCAGAATTGTTTTAAACTTTTAAAGGATAACGAAATTAAACACATATTTGTCATGAATTGAGAAAGGTTGTACACCATAGGAAAAAGTTTTAATCTACTTTATGTCAATTGCCGACACATTTGCGTATTGCGCAAGAATTTAAACTAAATTCTAAATTTTTTAGAACACGGATAACCGTCGTTTTAGAGTGTAAAACATTTTTTCACTGTGAGGTTTTCGTTTAAATTTTTTTTAATAGTAAGAATTTGTCACAGTTTTACATTTTGCAGATTTTCTTTCATTTTTAACGTTCCCTGAAATTACTGATTATTTTTATCTGCAGAACTTGGTATTTATGAAATATTTAAAACTGTAAAATTGAAAGTGCGCTGTAAAACGTAAAATGTATTGTAAAATGTATACCTTTAGAGAAAATTTTATCATCAAAGTTGTTATGTTTAATAGCCTTGCGGAACTGCACATTTCTAACATTCAAATCTAGACTATATGGATACCAGTTGAAAATCAATGGTGTCACAATAAACATGTCCCGAACAGTAATATAACACAGTTATATAATTGTGAAAATTTAAATGTTTCGTATTTTGTTGTTACATGATTAGAATTATGGAATGTCTCTTCAGATTTATCAAACTGCATAAAATTTCAAGTTTCTCTTTCTTAAATATTGACCAGCGTACCTAATTCCATAGTTTTATTTCATTAGAGGTTTCTTTTATATATATTTGGCAAATTCAGCATTTCGGTGTGCGACACTCCTAATGTAGAAACTTTTGGAGAACCGAAGTTGTTCACTTTCTTTTATTTAAACCAGGCACTAATTTTTAAGTCTCTATCTCATCGCAAAGTACATTTTATTATCATTTCCGATTTCGAACTTTTTGGTACGCGGAACCCCTTTAAATGAACATTTTTGAAAAATTTGACTCCCGGAGGTTTGACGAACGATTGACGCCTATACCAAATTACAAGTCTCTATGTCATTTAGGAAAGGCGTTCTTCATTTGTTCGTTAAATCAAACATTTTGGCTTACCCTTAAAGTAGCAAATTATGGAAAACTAAAATTGCACACTTTCTTCTTTTCCACTGCTATTTTACCAAATTTAAAGTCCTTATTCAGTATGTTTTTCCATTTTTGTATTTTCCGAACAATTCAGTGTGTAGCACAAACTCCTCCTCTAAAATTTGATTTTTACTGGGGTTTTCATCGAACGATTAACCAATGATTGCAACGTCAAAAACCCTAATCAGCCAACCTCATTTTTTCGTCAAATCAAATATTTTGATGTGCAGCACCCCTGAAGTAGCAAATATTTAAAAACTAAAATTGTGCACTTCCTTGCTTTCAAACTATCTACCCATACACCAAATTTAAAGTCTCTATCTTATCGAAAGGTATGTTTTTCTATAACTTCACTTTTCGAACGTTTTGGTGTGGTGTGCAGCACGCACTCAAATGAACATTTTTGAAAAACTATATTCTTCTTGGGTTTTTATCAAATGATTGGTCTATATACGTAATTTCAAGCCTTTATCACGTTTCAAAGGAGGCGTTTCTCATTTATTCGGCAAATCGAACATTTTGTTGTGCGACACAAATATTCGAGAAATGAAGTTGTACACTGTTTTCTTTTCGAACAATTTTGTACCATTACATTAAATTTAAAGTCTTTATCTCATCGCAAAGTATGTCCCCCACCCCCACCCCCACCAAATGAATATAAAAAAAATTCTGTTCCTTTGGGGCTTTTCATTAAATGATTGGTCCATATATACATTTCAAGCCACTAGCACATCTTGAAGTAGGCGTTTCTCATTTATTTGGCACTTCGAACATTTTGGGGTGTAAGTAAGAAAAAAGTAACAAAAAGTAACAAAACTGAAATTACACAGTTAGTTTCTTCCTTACTCATACACCAAATATGAAGTTTATATCTCATCACGAAGTATGCTTTTCTATTATTTCTTGTTTCTAACGTTTTGGTATGAATTGTGAAGAACCCCTCTACTAAACATGTAAAGAAAAATCATATTTTTATAGGGTTTTTTTTATTAACCCCTGTATCAAATTGCAAGTCTCTCTCTATTCGGAAAGTGTCTGATAAAGGCATGACAGGCAGATAGACAGACGGGTAGACGAACACTTGCCAAATGGAAACATATAGATAGAATGTTTAGGCCACATCATGGTTTCATTGTCGTTTCCAAGCTCAAATTTTTACATACTTTCAAAAGTGCCCAGGTCGTATATTGTTGAATGAATGTTGCGATTAAAATAAGACTCCAAATTCCTATTACTTTCTTTATATACATAGTATAATGTACAAGGAAAATATTGTGACGGAGTCGAAAATTCGAATTCGAGTTTTCGACGGAAGAGTACGTTTCAAACATCCCTGAACTCGAATCGAACGACTTTGACGTGATGTGTGTGTGTGTGTTTGTGTGTGCGTACGTGTGTCTCGTAATTCTGTGGAGACGATATCTCACGAACGAGCGTTTCGAATGAAATTTGGTACAAAAATTGCAATCAGTGAATATTAGAAGCCTATGGATTTTAAACGCAATCGAATGTTCGGAAGATCCCAAAAATTTTGAATGAAATTCTGAAATAATCGTCAAAAATCAGAGCCTTTAATAAAGTTACATAAATAATCATTTCTTATGTAATGTTTCATTAGAAAACGATGAACACAAAATTTGGAACGCTATCATAAACCGTTCTTAAGAAGATATTGCATATTTTAAAAACAAATTTATCAGAACATCACATAAAATTAAAAATAATATTAACTATTGTGAAATATGTTCACTTTCGTATGTAATATTATGCGATTAATTTGTTAACATTATTCTCATGGATCTAGTTCGTTCCATTTACAAGAGAAGATACTTTGGGTAATAGTTTTGTATTTGGACGTCAATAGTCAATTAACTACTGGAAGAATAACCTATTTTTCCATCCATAACGCTTGACGAAATTTTGGTGACGAATTTGGTAGAATATCGCCAACTTGGTGACTTTTTAAAATTATTGCAAATTAAAGAAAATGTCGCCAAATTGATAAAAATGTCGTCACATTGATAAGAAATGTCGCCACATTGATAAAAATGACGACTAATGGATGAAAATTCAATATCTTGGAATGAACATAAGAATCGAGGATAAAAATATCTCTTTCTCCGCCCGTCCGTAACACTTTGAGAAAAATTTGGCGTGATGTCGATAACTTGACAACTTTTTATATGTTGCCAAATGTGACGAAAATGTCACCCAATTGATAAAAAATGTCTCCAAATTTATATCAAGAAAGAGAAATCATGCATAAAGCATAGATTATGAAACACTTTCCAACTTCAATGCAATTTTATTTAAACATTTCTAAAATGCGCGAATATTTTTTAAATTATCGGTAATATTTTTAAAATTATCACAATACTACATTAATTTATTATATTTGAAAACTTAAAACTTCATCGAAAAAAATGAATTTTATTCAAATGACGGCATTGAAATATAAATTGCCTGGTTTAAGCATCTCTAAAATGCGACACATTCCTCAGTAGTATTTTTAAAATTATCATAGTACTACAATAATTTATTATATTTTAAAACTTCATCGAAACAAATGAATTTTATTCAAATGACGTTATCGAAATATAAATTGCGTGGCTCTCTCTATAAAAGCAGCATTTCATTCATAAACTTTTTTCCATTAATCACAATACTATAATAATTTATTTTATTTAAAAATTTAAAATCATGGAGGTACAAGTAATTTAACCCTATGCTTAAAACTTCATCGAAAAAACGTATGCTTCTGTATGTAAAATCAATGAATGTTTCATTCATATCAGCTATATTGCAGACTTCATGAGCTAAATAATTTTGCGTTAAAGAAATGCAGCAATTCATATACAACTCATTCTGCATCTTTTGGTGTTTACATTCTCTATAAGTGAAAATTAGGCTTCGTTAAAGAAATAATCATAGTTTAATGATCATTTAAACTTAAATATATTGTAATTGCGTTGTTTCAGTATGTAGATGCACAGAATTTAAGAAAATTAAAGCGCTTTTAGGACGGATTCAACACTAAATATAAATTATAAAGAACTTTAAAAATCGCGATTTTGACACAAGATGGATGCCATATTTTATTTTAAAGTGGGTCACGTGATTTCTTCATATAAAATGTGTAATTATTATTCTAATTTTTATTTAAAAAAGTACTGAATATATTTTACTGAAATTTGTTTTGTATATTTCATGGGATAATTTGAATATTTCTTAAAAGTTTCGAAGCAATTTGTGAATTTTAAATTTGCTTATTAAATGTTTTAAAAATTAGGTCCCATAGGGTTCAGTGTATTTCATTTTTTCAACCCGGGTTCAATCCAAAACTAATTGGGTGATATTATTCATTTATATTCCCATAGGTCCCACAGACCGTCTGAACAACATATTAAAATTTCATTTTGATAAAGTCATTTTTACGGTAGTTATCGTGCTAACGGACAGAAAGACAGACAGACAGAATGAACGAAGTCATAAACACGTTTCAACTATGTTGTAAAGTGTTAAAAAGGTCGTTAAATTGGAGTTAATGTTTTGGAAATTTTGAATTAACGGGAAATTTTTTGTCACATGACAAGCATACCTTCTAATATACGATTTGTCACACTGAAATTTTTGAGATACGGCTAATTGGTAAAAATTAAACTTACCAACTCTTAAGAGTGTTCAAAGTACTCCCCTCCAACATCAATGCACTTTTATAGGCGAATTTTCCAAAGATTAAATGCTTCAAGTCATCCATTTCTTGGAATCGATGAAAAATATGCTTTTATAGCTTCATCAATCTCATCTTCGGAATGAAAACGACGCCCACGTAATTTTTTTTAGATTAAAAATATCCAAAAGTCACGCATAGCAAGATCAGGAGAATAGGGTAGATGTTCTATCACTTTGTTGTGTTTTTGTTCAAGAAATTCGACTGTCATCCTTGCTGAATGAGAAGATGCATTGTCATGGTGAAGCATGAGTCCCCTAACATTTACTGCCTGAAGAATTCCTGAAGACACTTAGTGGTGTACCAGTTAGCTGTAACTGTCTTCTGTCCCTCTAGCTCTATGACTTTGACCAGATCTGTACTTCTGAAGAACACAGCATACATTACTTTTTTCATTGCTCGTTGTCTTTTCATCATTGTTGGTTTGAGGTCATCTTTAAACTTCAAAGACCAATACTTTACTTTCTTGACGTGTTGGAGCGTCAGAAAACGGTATGCGCGTATCATTCATCACCAGTTATAATTTTAGAAATAATGCGGTGTCCACCACCATTAAGTAATTTTAGGGTTTCTTTACTGATTCTGACACGCTCAGCTTTTTGGTGTTCTGTTCAATTATGGGGGACCCAATGACAAACTAATTTTTTCATATGCAGTTCTTTATGAATAATTGTATGTATAGCTGCAATTTTTTTTATATATTTTATGGAACAATTTGAATATTATCTAAAATTTTCGAAGCAATTTGTGAATTCTAAATCCGCTTAAAAAAATGTTTGAAAAATTAGGTCCCATAAGGCTCAATGTATTTCATTTTTTCAACCCGGGTTCAATCCAAAACTAATTGTGTGATATCATTCATTTATAGTCCCATAGGTCCTACGGACCGTCTGAACAACATACTAAAATTTCATTTTGATTAAGTCATTTTTACGGCAGTTATCGTGCTAACAGACAGACAGACAGACAGACAGAATAAACAAAGTCATAAACACTTTTCAACTTTGTTGTAAAGTGTTAAAAAGGATTGGAATGTTTCAAAAATTTGTGTAAAGTTGATGTAATTAAATATAGGATTTGTGTAATTAATAACACAATAAGATTGGTTGGTTTTTATTAACACTTTAAACAAAGTTGAAAAGTGTTTTTGACTTTGTTCATTCTGTCTGTCTGTCTGTCTGTCCGTTAGCACGATAACTGCCGTAAAAATGACTTAATCAAAATGAAATTTTAGTATGTTGTTCAGACGGTCTGTAGGACTTATGGGAATATAAATGAATAATATCACCCAATTAGTGTTGGATTGAACCCGGGTTGAAAAAATGAAATACATTGAACCCTATGGGACCAAATTTTTCAAACATTTTTTAAGCGGATTTAAAATTCACAAATTGCTTCGAAAATGTTAGCTAATATTCAAATTGTTCCATAAAATATATAAAAAAAAATTCAGCGAAATATATTCAGTAGTTTTTTAAATAAAAATTAAAATAATAATTACACCTCTTATATGAAACGATCACGTGACCATGATATGAAACGATCACATGACCCACTTCAAAATGATATATGGCATCCATCTTGTTTCAAAATCGTGATTTTTTTAAGTTCTTTTTAATTCATATTGAGTGTTGTATCCGTCCTAAAACCACTTTATTTTTGTTTAAATTCTGTGCATCTACATACTGCAACAACGCAAATACAATATATTTGAGTTTAAATGCTCATCTAAATTTGATTATTTCTACAACTAAGCCTATTTTTCACCTATGTAAAATGTAAACAGCAAAATATATAGAATGAGTTGTATTAGAATTCCTGTATTTTTAACACAAAATAATTTAGTCCATGGAGTCTGCATGGCTGATATGAATGAAATATTAATTGATTTTATAAAGAGAAGGACGATTTTTTTCGATGAAGTTTTAAGCATAGAGTTTAATTATTTGTAGCTCCATGGTCTTAAATAAAATGTTTAAATAAAATAAATTATTATAGTATTGTGATGAATGAAATGAATGGGAGAAAGTTATCAATGAAATCCTGTTTTTATAGAGAGATCCAGGCGTGTTATTTTTTGTATGACGTCATTTGAATTAATTTCAGTTGTTTTCGATGAAGTTTTCAAATATAATGAATTATCGTAGTATTATGATAATTCTAAAACTATTACCGAGGAATGTATAACATTTTAGAGATGTTTAAACCAGGCAATTTATATTTCAATGCCGTCATTTGAATGAAGATCATTTTTTTCGATGAAGGTTTAAGTTTTCAAATATAATAAATTAATGTAGTATTATGATAAGTTTTGAAATATTACCGAGGAATGTAATGCATTTTAGAGATGTTTAAATAAAAGTGCATTGAAGTTGGAAAGTGTTTCACATAATCAATGCTTTAAGCATGATTGATCTTTCTTGTTTCTTTTTGGTGTGCAAGTGTGAGGTGAACACCGAGCAGTCTTGCTCTTGTTAATAAAATATCAAAAACAAGGTGTCCGAAATGTGTTTTGTTATTAAGATCTATGAGTGAAATATAAAGTTTATTTAAATGTGGCTGTTTGATGGAAAATACCCGGTTTCTGATTTTTTTCCAATCATTGTTAGATTAAACAAGAAAGATCAATCATGCTTAAAGCATTGATTATGAAACACTTTCCAACTTCAATGCAATTTTATTTAAACAAGTCGAAAATGCAATACATTCCTCGGTAATATTTTAAAACTTATCACAATACTACATTAATTTATTATATTTAAAAACTTAAACCTTCATCCACAAAAATGAACATTGAAAAAATGAACTTCATTCAAATGACGGCATTGAAATATAAATTGCCTGGTTTAAATATCTCTAAATGCGATACATTCCACGGTAATATTTTTAAAATTATCATAATACTACGATAATTTATTATATATGAAAACTTCATCGAAAACAACTGAAATTCATTCAAATGACGACATAGAAAAAATAACACGTCTGGATCTCTCTATAAAAACAGCATTTCATTCATAACTTTCTCCCATTCATTTCATTCATCACAATACTATAATAATTTATTTTATTCAAAAATTAAGACCATGGAGCTACAAGTAATTAAACTCTATGCTTTAAACTTCATCGAAAAATATCGTACTTCTCTTTATAAAATCAATTAATATTTCATTCATATCAGCCATGCTATATGGACTAAATTATTTTGTGTTAAGGAAATACAGCAATTCTAATACAACTCATTCTACATATTTTGCTGTTTACATTTTACATAAGTGAAAAATAGGCTTCGTTGTAGAAATAATCAAATTTGGATAATCATTTAAACTCAAATATATTGTATTTGCGTTGTTTCAGTATGTAGATGCACAGAATTTAAGCAAAAATAAAGTAGTTTTAGGACGGATACAACACTCAATATGAATTAAAAAGAACTTTAAAAATCACGATTTTGAAACAAGATGGATGCCATATATCATTTTGAAGTGGGTCATGTGATCGTTTCATATCATGGTCACGTGATCGTTTCATATAAGAGGTGTAATTATTATTTTAATTTTTATTTAAAAAACTACTGAATATATTTCGCTGAATTTTTTTTATATATTTTATGGAACAATTTGAATATTACCTAAATTTTCGAAACAATTTGTGAATTTTAAATCCGCTTAAAAAATGTTTGAAAAATTAGGTCCCATAGGGCTCAATATATTTTGTTTTTTCAACCCGGGTTTAATCCAAAACTAATTTTGTGATATTATTCATTTATATTCCCATAGGTCCGACAGACCGTCTGAACAACATACTAAAATTTCATTTTGATTAAGTCATTTTTACGGCAGTTATCGTGCTAACGGACAGACAGACAGACAGACAGACAGACAGACAGACAGAATGAACAAAGTCATAAACACTTTTCAACTTCGTTGTAATGTGTTAAAAAGTATACTGAGATTATTTAGTTCAGATTTGAAGTCTAAGTTAAGGCAGTGTTTGTTTTTGTGTATTCCTCTCAGAGTGCGTGTGGTTTTGTGAGTATGAATTTGCATCAAAGTATATACTGTTGGAGTTTTAATTGAAGCATTGAATAAATCCTTTTTATCTATATTGTGACTATTAGCAATTTGACTTAGTCCAAAAGGAAAAGCAGTATTATGTTTTAAAATGTCTTTGTTTTCATAGTGAATTCTGTCAGATGAATTTAGAATTATATCCAAAATAGAAATAATGACTGAATCAAAACCATGTTTGTAAAAATGTTCATACTCAAATTGATATTCTGAATTGCGATCTTTATCATAATGTTTTATGTTATTTCTATGTACATTTATTCTAAGATGTAATGGTGTATCAGTCTGTCCGACATATGCCATTTGGCAGACAGAACATTGAAGCTTGTAAATGCATCTAAAAACTTTTCAAAAAGTAAGTGAATTCTTATCTCAGTTAATCTGATTGGGTTCCGCATTGGGGCAAGTTTGACAGTTTTTGTTTTTGCAAGTTTGAAACCTAAAATCAGTATGGCGTATTGTAACTATCACATTGTCTTCACACGGAATTGGGTAACCGGGCACAAGAATTTTTATTTTGTTTTTTGCCAGTCGCTAAAATATCATGTTGTATATTCATTTTTGTAAGAAGGTTAAGCAATATTGCTTAGGAGTTATACATTGAAATAAACAATTGAAAGTATACATAATAGTTGTATGAAAAGTCTTGAGTATGTCTTGATTATGTAACTTACAATATATATATATATAATAATTTGTTGAATTGTTTTTCTTTTATTTTAACAAAATCTCCTCCCCCACTCACCCCCCAAAATGTAAATATGATGCATAATTAATATTACCTAAGTCTTATTCACAGAGTTACAATCACTGAATTAGCTTAGAGTAAAACATATCTATATTCAATCGAGCTATTTTGAATGTATTATTTAAATAAAGTTATTTTAAAAATTTCACCGTTTTCGCGTTTTTAAAACTGGCTATAAGTTTTTCAAGAGTATATTTTAATAATAATAATAATTATAATAATAATAATAATAATAATAATAAAGAATAATTTGTCGAATTATTATTTTTTGTTCTAACAAAATTACACCCTTCCCCCACAAATGTAAATATGATCACAAGAAAATTTTGTATTCTTAATTCTTAATGTCCGGCACTTGATGTTTCAATCATTCGCCGTTAAGGGAAGTTGTTGATGCATCGAAAGCTATTGTATCGATACACAGTAAGTATCTTCTACAATTATATTGATACGAAATATTTATATATCGCAAGGTTATGTTCATGGATAAAGTTATATCGATCAAAACCACTCATGCAATTTTTGGAGCCCCCTCGTACATTTATCACGGGATATCCCTTCATATTTGATTTTCCTCTTTGTAAATTTTTATGTCTTCTTATCCCTCAAAAAAAAAAATAAATGATGGCCAGGGGTCCCCGGCTATTCTACATGAGTTGTATCCGTTTCCCCTATGAGCGACTCTGTCTGTGGCCGCCCATACAAATTGTGGGTCCCCCTGAAAACATTTATCATTGGTCACAGTCTATACTTGATTTTCTCTTCTGTGAATTTTTCATGTTTTCACATCCTAAAAAAGTATTGGAGGTCCGGGTCTCCCCTGGAACCCGGCCTCCATACTAGTGGTGTTCGCTCCTCCCTCTCCCTATGAGGTGCCCTGTGGTCTCTTTACAAGTGCGTTCTATGGTATCTCTGAAATTCTTTTATACAGAAAATTAAGTAAAACAGGTTCATTATAAACAAATAAAATACTATGTGAATGAATTGCGCACTGTTCGTTACAATCTATTTTATAACGGTGGTCACTGTATTGATATTTCAACATTATACCTGTTTGTAACTTTTTCTTATTTTCTAGGTTGATATTCAATGGTTTCTTGAAAAAAGTGGTAGGGAGTGATTTTTTTATATCTAATTCACTTTTGAAGATTGAGGTAAAAGTTTTATATTTATTATTTTTATATTAATTGAAAGGTTTATAAGTAATCCTATATGCAATTCAGAAATTAAATTTTTTAATATTGCCAAAGAAACTATTACAAAGACTTGTTTTGTGCCTAGTGTTTGTACTGCATGAAAATGGGATATGCCATTGTAGATTATTTTTGTTATGTTTGGTCAATGATATTTTTTGTTTTATATTTACCATTCAGGATAGTTATATGGTTCACCGATATAGCATTCAAATCAACTATATTATTTTTCATGTCTTGTTTTTTCATAATTATATTGTTCGCATTGATAAATAAAGTGCTGAATATATTTTAATGTGTTCATGTCCTTTGGTTAAATTAACGAGGAACATTTTGAATTAAAATGTTCAATATCTTGCTTATATAACTTATTTGACATATAACCGCAGACAAGGCTGTCGACAGGAGAGAAGCCTAAAGGATGCATTTTAGAGGGGCTCGGGAGGTTTGGGGCCAAGTAGTAGGAGGATCCGCGCATTTGTTACGGAGGGACCAGAAAATTCTGTTGGCAGCACTGACTATAGGGTGTTTACATAATTAAGATATCCCTATTTGGGTCTATCTCATCCAATATCCAGTCACGAAATGTATCAAACTTTATATAAACAATGTAAATAAATACTTTACATGAAATTATATGACATTTCGTTAGTTATTTTTATATCTCAAGTACATGTAACCTTAAATCTGTGTTACTGGGGTTAATAAAATATATTTTTATAGCCTAAAATTATCTTATTTTGTTCAAATCCTTTTGTGTCTTAAAATACTTTTTAATTAGGTAATAAAAGATGGGTTTGTTTTCTTATTTACTATTGTAAATATAAAAAAAATATTACATCACCCTATTCCTTAAACAATTCATCATTGAAAATATTATTGTTTAAACCATGGAGGTAAAGGGAAGATGTTAAAACTTCATGTTGGGGAAACGCCGAAATCGTTTGAGACAGTAAATCAAGAGGTGATGTCGTAAAATAAGATAATATTACATCACCCTATTCCTTATACAATTCATTATTGAAAACATTATTATTTAAACCATGGAGGTAAAGGGAAGATGTTAAAACTTCATGTTGGGGAAACGCCGAAATCGTTTGAGACAGTAAATCAAGTGGCGATGTCGTAAGATAAGATTCCTTGCATTGCATGTATTTCTGTAGCGAAAGGCTCGTATTGGATAAATAATAATTAATTAAACCGTTAATTTTGCTGAAAAAGATTATCAATTTAATGCAAATTGAATTGATAATCAATAAATAAGCAACAAAGACCTTTTCTGTGTATTCAAATTTATTACACTTTACAATTTATTGTTTGTTTCGATATATTCTGAATCATGTTTACAACTAGGAAAAATTCTTATTGATTCTATTCAAAATTCTGGAACTTTAATTTGAAAATAATCAAAAATACATATACTAAACACTACATCTTCATGTTGTTTCAAATGAGAATATTATTACCACTGAGAATATATACTTATATCTAGTGCACTAGTGGCACCTAGATATAATTCTCAAAGCATTATGGTATTTTCAAACTTTTCATCCGTAGGAGTTTTATTTTATCTCATTCTCTCTAACTCCATGGTTTAAACAAAAAGTAAAACTCACAGATAACTAAAAAAACATGATGTGTCCAACACATGACTTTCGTTATAAATTAACAAATTTTGATATTGTGGGATAAAAACAACACGAATTAGACTTTTCCTATAAATCAATTGCTCTGAAAATCAATAAGGCTTTATTATTACAAATTAAAATAAGTATACTACAGATCATGCAATTCGCTTGATTGTTTCGAGATTTAACGATATCTGGGAAAAAATAAATTTTCCTAATATCTCCAGACCGGCTTGTTTATAACGTGCGTTTATGTGTATGTGTGTGTGTGTAGGGGGGGGGGGGTAAAAACGTCTAGTATTCGCAACTTTAAGAATGAACAAAAACACCTCAAAATTTTTCAAACATACATTGAGCCGCGTAATATATAGTAAAAATTACTCGGTTGTTGTAATATATTTAACCCTTTTGGAAGCCAATTAAATCAGAAAAAATATGCTTAGGATGATATTAATACTTTGATTACATATTCTAAAAAAATGAAGGTGTGATATTTTAAAGTTTTTTTAATGTTCTATTTTTATAATTATTTTTTCTAATGTACTAGTACATGGGGACAGTAGCGATATTTAATAAAGCAAATCATTCTCTGAAGGGAATATGATCCATATTTTTGGTAATATTTTGAGTTTAAATCTTCTTAAATTAATATTTAAGTAGATTTAGAGCGAAAAAGTCATAAAATAACTAAAAACTAAAACTTTACAAGGATCAGCAATCACAACGGTTTCAGCCATGTTTACGCTCAGAATTCCAAAAGTGAGTGCAAGACGTTTCACTACAATGAGTGGTTTTTCAATTTCAGAATGAATCATATTTTTAGGAGAGCATGTTTTAATGAATGTAAAGAACCCCTCCCTTTTTTTAAGGACATTGAAAGTGAGCGTACTATAAAAGTATATGTAGTAGGGGGAGCAAAATTTCGAGTAGGGGTTGCAAATGAAAGATACCATTTGCAGAGGTAAAAGAAAAATGTAAGTACTATAATTTTCTTTTGTTTATCGTTTAAGTACTTTAACTATAAAACAGAACATATTCACGTGTTTACATGATAATTTTTAAATTATTTATTTTATTTAATCTTCAAAGTTTTATATTTTCTAATTTCATTACCTTCATTTTAACTTACATTTAGTTCATCTTATCTTTTTAATAATGTTTATCTTTTTTTAATATTTTTCGGTTATCATATCTGTCGTTTCTCCTCTTACCATTTTATTTCTTCCCTGATTTTTCCTTAATATTTTCATATCTTCTCACTTTATTTACGATACCCCATTTTTGTTAATATCTCACGTTCAGATAAGTGTAAACATATTAATGTTATTATTTTTCTTTTTTCTTTTGAAAATGATAATTTACATATTTCAAAAGTGTATAAATACTTCATATAACCAACTCTTTGTTCACATTTCACAGCTATTTACTAAATTACTATTGCAACTAAACATAAAAATTTACTAACTTTTACTTGAATGCTGAATTGAATATTTTAATTCAGCATTCAACCCAAAAAGTTGTTGTAAGATTGAAAACTTCATACCCTACTAAGTAAATGTATCTGAAAATAAATTCTAAAGTTTGTGTCAATCACTTTATAATGAAAAATAACATAAGAAATGAATATGTACGTAACATTATTGAAGGGTGTGATATTTTGATGATTTTTCCAATATTTCATTCGAAAATTTGGGGGTGTTCTATCCATTCGATTATGTTTGAAATCAATAGGCTTCCAGTATTCACTGATTGCAGTTTTTGAATCAAATTTCATTTCAAACGCTCCATTCGTTCGTGAGATATTGTCTCCTCAGACGAGCGCACACACACAAATACACAGACATCATATCAAAAACTTTCGATTCGAGCTCAAGAATGCTTGAAACGGGCTCTTCTGACGATAACTCGAATTCGAATCTTTGACTCCGCCACAATACTTTCCTTATACATTATATATACTATGTATATAAGAAAAGTAAAAATGCTCCGTTTCAAGAAGTGTGTGTGTGTGGGGGGGGGGGAATTACTCCGGATAAATAAAACTGGACCTAATTTGGTTTAGTGACTTTTATTTCATGATACAAAAGTCACAGATATAACAAAGTGCACCATCTTCAATATCTGCACACTATGTGCCCACGTAAGGCAACTGGTTCACTGAAGCTCACCAATTCAACTTTTGAAGGTTCATTTATCACCCTTCCTTTTCTTATCCCTTCTCTATTCTTTATTCCGTTTTTGCCATTCTGCATATCGTGTTCTTTATTTTTCTTAGTTGATCCAACCTTTTTTTCTTTAGCTTTTCACTCCAGCATGGATTTGTAAGGTGATCCTATATGGATTTCATCTTCTTTTTGGGCTTTCCTTCATCGCAATGCCATTCTGTTTTTTGAAGCATCGGGCATAGGAGATATGGCGTTGTTTACATCCCGAACATTTTTTGTAGGAGTTGTGTTATTTGGGGAGATGGGAACTGTATGTTTCTCTTCCAGCAGCTGTAGATCCTTTCAAGTTTCAGGAATTGCCTCAGCATTTTGAAATTGTTGTAGATGAATATTTTCTTTCCTACTACAATTATTTTACTTTTAATTTCAAGTTTTTTTTATTACAGAAGTGATACTTTATCACAGTAATACATAAATCAGACATCTTCAGCACATTTATTATGGATTTACATGGATTTACATTTACATGGATTGTTATTGCAGCCAGTGATTTGGCACTCGCCGCAATCGGCTGACACAAGGCTACGCTTACATCTATATTGTGAAGTAGGCCATTTCGTCTTGCAGGGCAGGAACAACGGATCATGTTCAGGAGCTGGTGGAAGGTCACAGACTGTAGAGTAGTCGGAATTGGTCTTTGCCCCTCCCCCCTACCCCTTCTGTATTGATCCTCTCTTCTGTAGACTTTCAGATTCTTAATAACAAATAACTAAAATTAACGACACCCTTGAATGAGAAAAACGCTAATGATAAAAGCTTTTTAAATTAAAGTTTATTTACAGTACATAGGACGTAAACATTCCATATATCTGCGTATAGACACCTTTTACCAGAGGAATATGGCAAGCATAAGGTACGCTAGAGCTTTTAAGTACAACCAGCTCGCACGTTAAATTTGCATTATACGGAAAGTCAATCGGCAAAAAGAAATTTCATATTATGAGAAGAAGTGCAAGATAAGCATAAACTCATAAAATCAAATATAAAATATCAAAGCCCATGCAGAAAACAGATTTAACAAAATATTAAATATTTATGTTCGCAAATAGTGGTTTAACATCCATGGAATCGAGGATCAGGCGCTAAGTGAAACTATGTTTTTGAATGGTGTCAAAATTGCAAATAAAATCTCGATAGAGAAATAAACAAGGATTCATAAAGTAAAATTATTACAAGGCGTTAACAGAAAAGTCGTATCAAGCAGTGGAACAAAGTGATCATTGATAACAGTTTGGGATAAAGAAGTGGATAATTTATTGTTTTTAATATCACGTGAATGTTCAACTAACCAAAAGTCCGTTTTACCAATATAAAATGCACAATCATTGTCAGCTGAAATAATGCGGACATTATGTATCGTAGCCTGACTTAAAAGATTAAATTTACATTTGTCTGTCCGATTACGGCTAAACACAAAACTTTGAATAAAACATAAACATGAATATAAAAACATAAACATGAACGTAATATTAAAGAAAATATCCATTGTTTTATGCCATACTATTCTCAATGATCATTTCGTTCTTCTGTTTGATAAGACATTTCTTTTAACGCATTGTAATAACCCCAGGAACATAATACTTTATGAATGCATGTTTATCTCTATCGGTATTTCATTTGCAATTTTGACCCCTTTTAAAAACTAGGTGATAGGTTTTGCTTGGCATATTATCCATTGATGTTAAACCACTATCTGTGTACATAAATATTTAAATATTTAATATTGTGTTAAATCTGTTTTTCTGTATGGATTTTGGTATTTTATATTTGATTTTATAAATTTATGTTTGTCTTTACTTCTTCTCATAATATGGAATTTCTTTTCGCCGACTGGTCTTTTATATCATGCAAATTTAACTTGTAAGTTGGCTGTATTTAAAAACTTTAGTGTACTTTGTACTTGTTATATGCCTCTGATGAGAGATGACTATGCGTCCAAAAGTGTTAAGGTAGATTCATGTAATTTTTTCGTCCTATATGCTGCAAATAAACTTTAATTTAAAAAGTTTATAATATTAGTAATTTTCATATTCTTATTCGAAAGTATGTGCGAAAGTTGTGGTACTTTGTGGACGAATTGGTAGGTGGTAAAATTTTGGGGTGTGAAAAATGATTTAGACGCATATGCAGTTACCTTTTTAACTAACAGTCGTATTGCATTAGTGGATTTAGATATTTTGAAGCAATACAACAGAAGCGTCTTTTTTCCAGCAGCTTCCATATCCTAGTGCTGGAAAAAAATTAGAGCAGAATGCATTTGCAATTGAACGGAGTTCAGCCACATTCATCATTTTGTCGAATACTGTGCTCTTCCCGTTAAAAAAATTCTGAATGTGTTAGAATGTGAAAGCCTATGAAAGTATGCTAAAACAGGAGTTCCAGAAGGTGCCATTTTCCAAGAATGATTGAATGCTGAGAATATCATACACAGGTTTAGGAGAAAATTTAGCTTTTTGTGTCTCTGCCTTATATCACTGCGATAGTACAACTTGAAACCACAATGCTTGATATATGGGCGCTCATAGGGGAGGGGAAGGAGAGTACTTGCTGAACGGTCAAGGTCACAAACGCGGACATCAAGCTAGTCGATGTTGTACTCTTATCCTTGAGTTAGTCCCCTTCTTAAAAAGTTCTATGGGTGCTCATGCCTTGACATGGTACAGAAGGAGAATCAGCAAGTTAATATCTTCACCTATTACTATTGACGTTGCATTTTCTGATGTGGAAACAGCAGCACGAATGATGTTCACATAAACATCCCTATCTGCGTTGTGCACAGTACACAAATGCTTTCTTCTGATTTCGACGGAAATCATTGCTTGGTTGTTGTGTTTATTAGTCAAGAAGTGATTCTTCTGGTCAAAAAATTTCGTGCTTGGACTGAGATTCACATTTCTATTTGTCTTGGTGTTGTTTCTTCCATGGGCCATGTTCTTGAACTTAGGAGAGCTGCTGTAGCCATTGAAATTAATAATAGCTTTTCCTTAAGGTTTTCAAAGTGAAACAGAGGTTTGAAATTTTCTCACACGTTTCATCTTTATACACGATTTCCATGTAGTAGAGATTTACCATCCAATACATACTGATCTGCGTAGACTGAATTTCGTCAGCTTCTTCCATGTATAAAATGTCAGCGTATTTGAGTATTGCATGAGGTGATATTTATCGTTTTCCTCAAGAGACTTCGATATTCAAACAATGCAGAAGGGTAAACACAATGTTTGTAACACATGGCATCGTCAAGATTCATGCCACCGCCGGTGACAACAGTCATCATTCTCTGAAGCAAGAGTGCAGGAATTGCTTTTATATCGATATCGACAGGGTTCACAACAGCAGAACAACGGCAGAATCTAATCCTAGGGTTTTCACTTTGTCCAATATTTTGGCAATATATGAGAAAACATTTGTTTCCCTATCATTTGGTCGACAATATCCATACCGATGGAGAGCGATTCATGAACGTTAACTCTTGGATCAGCAGTTACTCAAGTAACAATGTTACAGAGACTCAGATCAGACTGAAATGGGGATATAAATCCCAGGAGTTGAACTATTTTATTAACGTCATTAATGTCCCTTATTTGTCTACTTCTCCTTATTTCTTTGTGCTGTTCACTACTTTCAACAACATTCTGACGTATTCCTGCATTGCTAAGTTATAAGGAAAATATTGGAGTATAGAAAACAGCCACATTGTTCTCTGGATTTCTATAAATCCACTTTCTCCTGCCAGACTTTTTCGGGATTTCAGGGAAAGCATTAGTACGTGTTCTATCACCAGGTCTGTGCCAAGTTCGGCCTATAATCTGTCACTTCTTCTTACCATAAACTTACCGTTCTGGAGCATTTTGTTTACGACTGAATTTTCAGTAGGCAGACTGAATATTTTTTGTAGGAACAGATATATCGATTTCAGGTACTTGTGATGTCTGGCTGTTGCAATTATGGGGAGGATCTCCGACATGGCTTGCAAGTGAAAATACCATGAAGCTGTCCTGTCTGCTGTTATTAAGGTATATTTAGTCGGCAAAAAAAAAAAAAAAAAAAAAAATCCGAACTCCACTCGTTATTGGGTCTTTAAACGGATTGTACAGTTAAATCAAAGGTATCACAGAATTCGGAATAATATTTACTATAATTAATTGTGCATCTAATTTGCGTAAGTGTTCGTCTTCATATTTAGTTGCTCATTATTTCCGAAAATTCAAGTGGCATCACTCATTATTGTCATAAGATTTCTCATGTCGACATCATATTTCATATACATTTCTGTACTATTCTGAACATAAATATAGGAGATATAAGGAAAAACCATTTGGGGTCCTTCTCCATATTTAAAGTAGTAAAATGAAGGTCATTTATACTCTGCATTTAAACCTTTTTATTTCATTAATTTGGCATAAACTTTAGAAAAACATCTTAATTTTGATAAGGCTGTTTTAATTAGAAATTATATAATGTTTCTTTAACTATTGGCTTTTATTTTATTAGCACACAAATGCTTATCGCATTAAAACATAAAACTACATTAACATTTTCTTTTCGTGCTTGTTACATAATTTGTTTTAAATTTATTAACTAAAAGACAAAATATTTACTAATATATACAAAGAAGCCCAATAATATTTAATTTTATACAAAACATATATTTTAATCACAAACAGCTTTTAAATATATTCACCTGCTTACCTACAATGCAACCGTGAAGTGACTGACTTGAATCACAAGGCTAGCCTTAAGCTGTAAATAAACTTGCTGCTCCAACCGGGAATCGAACTACGGATCTTCGTACTGGCCAGCTGATACTCTACCGTTGAACTACAGCGACGGAATTGCAAGCTCCTATTATCGAAGTATTTTGTAGTGATACATTTATAAAAGAATCACTACAGAATCAGGATATATCTCTTCAAATTAAAAATATTCAAAAGAATTGTACAAATAAAGCACATCCACTCGATAAGTACGGAATTCAAATATTGAAGATTTAATAGGACTACAGTAATCAGATGATAATGTAGCTTTCAATGCTTTGTCTAGTTGTCACGGAATTTTTTTTTCCCAGAATGCCACTAAAGTTTTATAGAGTTGCTTACTTTCAAACATAGATACAGAATATAAAATTTGCATTAAAAATGTTCTTTTCAGTCATCGCTATGTCTTCCAAATAAAATTAGAAAGTCGATAGTAATTAAAAAAGTTATATTATTAGTTCTATTTTCAATGAGATAGCCCAAATCTGTTGTGTAATTAACTATATAAAGTCCCAAATATGCAAATTTTGTCTTTGCCTACATATTAACTACTATTAGTTCTTAAAAGAACATTCATTACTTACATTGAGAAAATATATGTATTTAGTTTAATTTGCAACTTCATGATTTATTGTTGTTGATTTAGATTTTTAAATGAAATTCGAAATTAAATTTTTTTTATATAAAATGTTTGTATA
The DNA here is from genome assembly GCA_951213105.1 of Amaurobius ferox. NCBI lineage: Eukaryota > Metazoa > Arthropoda > Arachnida > Araneae > Amaurobiidae > Amaurobius > Amaurobius ferox. Next base: position 25,078,884 of record OX578142.1, on the reverse strand, counting down.
ATAATAATTGCAAAAGTTATATTTGGGAAACCGACATTGCACGCATGGATCTACGATCAATCGACTCTTAAATTTGCCATTATACTTTAAATTAGGAATTTTTTTCACAAATGGATTACCCATCAAACGAATCTTATCCCCCATTAAACGAATGCAAAGAGTCTAAACTTTGCATTAAAAATCCCCCCCCCCCCCCTGAGCCATTTTCATCGGCAAATTATGGGATGGTCCCTTAAAAGCTTCAAAATGAAGTCGTTTTGAATATAGATCTGTATTTTAATAAGTACTGAAAGGAAAGGACTCCAATTTTGCACACCAAGGTTTCTAACATTGCTAAATTAAATCTTGACGACATCTATCCACATTTTTGCTCATGTTAATTTCAAATATGAATTTAATAATTAATAATTATTACTAAAAATTTACTCGAAGATGGAAAATGGTATACATTTTGTTTGGGTTATTTGGTATCGCAATATGAAATAGTAATTAATTTGATAGGCTAATAACTTGGGAAAATGTAAAATAAAAACTATAGTAGCCATTTAATATTAGAAGCCTGAAATTTCAGGCAGTCATATCTTCCCAACGGCTTGAGTAAAACATATAAATTTTTATATGAATTTAAGGATGTTTTCATCTTGAAAATCAGAATTTGTTATCAAAAATGGGTATTGTCCTTTAAAATAATCAAGTTGGCAAAAAGTCTATGAAGACGACCCCTTATGCAAATTATTTATTGAAGACATTATTCTGAATCTAATGATACATTTGGCTTAACTGTATGACCCGAGAAGTCGGAATAACGGGCGGTATTCAGATTTTTTTTTGACTGACTGTACAACGTTGATTATTATCTGATATTTCAACTAAACGTAATTTGTTCTTTTGTACTCCAAAGCAGTGAAGACAATGCATTTGACAATTCCACATCCTCAACTGCTTGTTTGGCGGTCATAACATAGCCGAGCAGGTCAGAAGCTTCCTTAACGAATTCATGAGGAATTTCATCTTCATTAAGAAGAGAAACATTTGCGACTAGTAAGGTACTAAGAGCTATATTTACTATCATATGACATAATATTGCTTTGGAAACAATTTTTCCAGGTTCCAGCTATCAAGTGTTGCACGACATTTATTTGGCTCGTAGATTTCTTGAAGTATCTCAAGCAAATCTTAATAATTCATTAGAATACCGATTGGTACTAAAAGATTCATCAGAGTATGAAATGTTCCCAATATTAAAACAATGGCCTGAAAGTCTCTCATACATTATTTTGGAAGCTATTTGGATATATTATTCGGCAGTGGTTTCTCAGCTGAAACCTGTTTAAAAAGCATTTGAAGCAATTTTACCCAGGTTAATTTTACCCAGGATTTCTGCTCTAGATGGCCTGGACTATAATAATAACACAAATGTAATAAAGTATTTTCATTAACAGGGTATTTCAGCATAGTTGACCACGCCTTTGGTGCTTCGGCAATTGATTTTAGACATATACTTCCAATTTGAAAGTTTGTTAAAATTAAATGCAAAATTCTTTCATATAACATATTTTTCGGTGAAAGATATTTTAAGAAAAATAGGGAGGCCTTAATTTTCAAAGGGTCCCTTGAACAAAATAAGTTCAATTAGAAAAAGTTGCATTGTGAAGTTCAACTAGTCTAAAGAAAAACAATCCGCTACAATTATCCAATTATCTACTATATTCGACGAGTTATCGCTTATTTAGGAATCGAATATATATATACATATATATATATATATATATATATATGTATATATATATATATATATATATATATATATATATATATATATATATATATATATATATATATATAATATATGTATATACTATATATTATATATATATATATATGTATACATTATATATATTTGTATATATATGTATATATATATACAAATTTTTTCCATGTGGACTCAATCAGATATTTAATCATCGTAACATTGTTACAAAATCCTTTAATTATCCTAATGAGGACCATAATATTTATAATTCCTTTAACAATCCAAAAAATAAATAAAAAAGAACTAAAAGAGCAAGTAAATATAATAAAAAATTGCCCTCATTATCTGAACTAAAAAATGCCATCCTACAGCAACATGCAAATTTTAAAATTACTTTTCATTGGAAACAGTGTAAAAACTGGATTTTCTCAATTAAAAAACAGCAATTAAATATGGTACATAACCTTTTTATAACTACTGCATTTGATAACCTTCATTTTAATCATTTACTTTATGATTTGCTCATTACCAGAAGTAAAAATCTTAATGTATATTTATATGTCACGGACTTAAACTTTAATGACGAATCAAAACAATATACTAAAATAAACGAATATTGTACCTTGAATTTCACTAATTCTGTCTTAAATAATCTGAAGATAAATAATTTTTTGAAATCGGTTTCCAATTACTTTCCAGTCAAACATGTAAATCCTAAAATTGCATATAAATATGATAAACCGCTAGGACGTTATATTTTCTATTATAATCAAATTGCCAAATCAATAGATATTAATCAAAATTATGAATTGGATAAAGAGTCATACTGCCACTGTCATTTAGATAATTACAAAGACTTCGTAGAAAAACACCATGGGCATGTTATAACGGGAAATCTAAATATTATTAATTATGATGCACTGAGATCACTGATGTTACTGGGTACTAAGTACCGTATACCTACTAAATTTAAACATAAATTAATTTGTAAAGATTTATTTCTTGACTTAAATAAATTTATTTATAAAATCAGCTATAAATATCAAATCCCTGTAGAACCCTTCAAAACCTGGAGTGTCTTAATAGAGCAATACCTAAATCACTATATACATAATCAGAAAATTAATAAATCATATAATCTTAATTCAATTAAAAAGGATATTAAAGAAATTCAAAATGATTTTGTCATTACATATGTTGATAAGGCAAGTAGTAACTACTCAATTATTTGTAAATATTTGTAAATATTACTATATAAGTACCCTCCAGTCACACTTACTTATAATAATCAAATCTATAATTTACATAGAACTAACCTTAAAATCTTATCCAATAGAATTTCAGCCAAATATAAGCAAATCCATCTAAAAAATAGTTGTAATAACATTCCATATATTGTTTTAGTTCCCAAGTTTCATAAATCTCCTGTTGCTTTTCGAACCATTACCAGTGGGCATAATTCTCACATTACTAATGCTGGAAAATTATTATTAAAAATATTACATGAAGTATCCTTGTCAGATGAAATCTCAAATAATTGTCATATTGTAAAAAACAGTTTTGAATTAGTTAAGAAATTAAAAACTCTTACTAGTATTCACAGTATTTATACTTATGATTTCAAAGTTTTGTTTAATAATATTGATATAGATGACCTGTATAGAATTATTTTAGGAATTTTTGAAAAATATAATATCAACCTAAAATATTCAAATTTTTTAAAAAAATTACTTAATTTCACTCTTTATGAGAATTATATTCAACATGGTGGTACTTTTTTTAAACAACAGGTTGGTATCCCACAAGAAGGGGGGGGGTGCCTCTTCATTGTTAACTAATCTGCATTTATTCTTCTATGAAAAGAACATTAATTCACGCTTGCATAATATGCACATGTTTAGATATTTAGATGACATACTATGTGTATCCCCTAATAATATCCCTATAGTATTTAACTTTTATCCTAAGAATTTACAATTAAATGCAAGTAATAATGACTCTAATGTTGCAAACTTTAGATTTAAATTTAAATTTACAAAATTGTAATATAGTTATAAACATGTATGATAAAAGACAGGATTTTAAATTTAATACATCAAAAATTCGTCATTTTAACTCTTGTTTGCATACATCTGTATTTAGAAATGTTATAATAAACCAGGCTCTTAGAATCAATAAAATTTGTGATGAATATTATAAATTAGCACTTTTTATGGAATTATTGAGTACAGCGACTAATAATGCATATCCTCCCAAGTTCGTTATTAAAATTATCAACTCAGTGTATCAACTTCCACTCGATAACACCCTAGAAAACTTTCCCAATTATAGTGGCTAACATACATAATTAAAAAATAAATTATATATAATTATCTATTAATTATATAAATAAATAAAAATGAAAAATAATAAAATAAGTCATAAAATTAGAAAAATCAAAAAATCGGAAAATAAGATGCATTAATATTAATGTTTTGAATTTTATTTTCGCTAAAAAATTGTAACTTTTGCCAGTTTTGAAACTACGATTTGAGCGCCCTTATAATGGTGCATAGTGGCATTCTCGTTTATCCAGTTTTCCTATGAATTACTTGTTTAGTAGGAATTTTCATCTTTGATTCATGTTCATATTCAGAATTGCTTATACGGATTGTTTATACTCTGAATTGCTTGTCCGGTCTCCTGCTTAGACTCACTAAACGGGTCTGGGAGTATTACTGTGAACGTTCCTGCTGCCTCCCTGATAGTATTTCGACTTGTTTATTCCGGTGTTTCTAGATAATTTAAGCTATTGAGGTTGATTGTGTATACACGAGGTGAAAGAAGAAGGGTTCATGCCGCATGGTAATACACATTTTCTTAATGTTTCCTATCTTCATTTTTTGATGCCTGTAGTCTGAATTTGAGTATTTATAGTAATGTACTAGTGCTCAATCTGAAACAGGCATTTTGTTTGGGTTAGTTAGAGTTAAATACTTAGACCTGAGGAGGAATTTGATTCTGACTAATCATTGAATTTGGGCTGGTGCTGTTCTCTTCACTTATTAGCATTATGGCAGTGATTTTGCTTCTATGGTGATGTTAATATTACTTGAATTTTTTATTATTACATATTTCTGATATATATATATATATATATATATACAGTGCCCGAAAAAAGTATAAGGACAGCATATAATTGAATGAAAATATACTTTATTTTCACTTTATCAATGAATTTTTGACATTTCTGACTTCTAATATGAAATTATACAATAACATTTACAACACATAGAATAACAAATATGAACCCTACAAAAGTTGACCTTATAAAGATTATCACTAAAGAAAATATAGAAAAAAGTATAAGGATCTGTTCTAAATTATTTAATATTTCTCTTAATAATCAAGAGAACAGTCTTTTTTTTCAATTATTTGAATATGCCGAGAGGTCATCGATACTGAAAGTTCTTTTAAATTGTCTATGGAAATGTTCTTTCAAGATTGTTTAAAGGCTAACACAAGATTCTGCTTATACTGATATTGTGTGCCATTTTTATAAACTTCTCGGGCTAGAAGGCTCATAAATTTTCTATTGGATTAAGATCGAGACCCCTCACCTGCCAATCAAGTAAATTTACTGAATTAGCTTCAAACTAGAGTTTTGCACTCTTAGAAACGTGCATAGAAGTGTTATCCTGTTGGAAAATATAGTCTACTGAAGTTATTAGTGGGGCCTCAGGTAACAAATGTTCGCCTAACATATCAACATATTTGTTAGAGTTCATTTTGTAGTTGATAAAGACTATAGGCGTGGTTCCGTATGCTGTAAAAGCGTCCCAAATCATTACTGTGCTTCCACCGTATTGACATTTGGAAAACACATCTTTGGTTTTACGCAGATTATACTAAAAATAGCGAAAACCATCTGGCCCATCAAGATTGAACTTCTTTTCGTCCGAAAAGTTTACATTTATCCATTTTGGACCTAGAGAAATGCATTTTTAAAAAAAATTCCTGTCTTCGTTCCTTATGTTCCTTTTAAAGAGCTTAACTTTCCATACCAAATATTCGGATGTTTATTCAAAACATTTTGAACTGTTCGTGTGGAACATAGTAAGTCCAAATTTCTTCTAACTTCATTTGCAGTTTCTTTTTTCTCGCAAGCTCTTCTTACAACTATTCTTTTCTGTCGATGCTTTAGAATTTCTGGTCTTCCAGATCGTTTTTTCATTCCATACATTCCAAGTTCTTTCAGAAAATTATAAACTACAGTTTTAGATCTTTTAATTTTTTTCGAAATTTCATGTTCACTCAATCCACATTCTTTAAAAGCAGGAATTTCCCCATTTTCATGGTCAGACAGATGAATTCCTTTTGGTATCGTACAAAAATCGTGAAGAAATGAGGCAAGTGCGAATTTTGTTCCGAAACCCAGTCTTTATATTTGAAATGGTCATTTTCTGCTTTCAAATATTCAAATTTTACTATAATTTTAGATGAAAAAACAGTTGTCCTTATACTTTTTTCCAAGATCATATGGACTTAAAATTTATAAAGTAAATTTATACATATTTATTATTGGAAAATTTAACGAATTTACATGAAAAAGAACTTAATTTGATCAATGTTCTAATTAAGAAGTTTGCATACGTTTCCGTCTAAAAGATTTCTAGGTTCGGCGAGTTTTCGGTTGTTTTTATACTGTTTTCGCGCACATATATATATATACATATATATATATATATTTGTGTGAATATATACATATATATATATATATATATATATATATATGTGTGTATATATATATATATATAAGTGTGTATATGTATATACATATACATATATATATATACATATATATATATACATACATATATATATATATATATATATATATATATATATATATATATATATATATATGTGTGTGTGTGTGTGTGTGTGTGTGTGTGTATGTGTGTATAGGGTGATTCAAAAAAGATCGGACAAACTTTACGAGGTAGTACAACCAAGCATTTTTCGTCATAGTTTACCTGGTATGAAATGAAACGCAAAGACACCAGTGGGTACTTAATAGTGAAACCGATGAGGTGAGGCGAAAACACAAGAATGACTTAGTTATAAAAGGACATTTAATAAACAATAATTACAGTAATGGCTCAAAAGAGCGACCGCCAACCTGAATGCATGTCTCACCACGGCAATGGAGGGATTGACGAACTCTCTCGAACAGACCAGGCATGTCGCGCACTTCAGCAGCAGAGGCCGAAATTCTGGCGATGATTCCTCTTCAGATTCAAGGGGAGTGTCATAGACGAGACTCTTGAGATATCCCCACAAAAATATCAAGACACGACAGATCGGGTGATCGTGGGGGCCAAGCTATGGGATGACATCGCCCAATCCATCGGCCTGGAAAAGTGACGCCCAGCTAGTTCCTTACCTCTTGTCCAATATGGGTTGGTGCTCCATCGTTCTGAAACCACATACGCCGACGTATGTTTATTGGAACATGCTCCAGCCAATCCGCAAGATATCCTGCAGAAAAATACGGTACATTCTTTCATCAAGTCATTCAGGCAAAAAATACGGCCCTATTAGGCAATCCCGATGATTTCTGCCCTCACGTTGACGGAGAGTCTTCGCTGATGCACGTGTGGACATGTTGCATGTGGGTTTGCACTCGCCCACACATGTTCATTGTGGATGTTAAATGTGCCATCACGTGCGAAGGAGGCTTCATCCATGAAAAGCACAGTCGCATAAAATCTGGCTGCTCCACACTCTGTCCTAAGAACCAGCGGGCGAACTCCACGTGACGAGGATAATCCGCTGCAGTAATTGCTGAGATTCGCTGGAGATGGTATGGGTGCAACTGTACCCTATGCAGAACCCGCCATACCGTGGATTGTGGCACACCAAGCGCATGCCCCATTATTCTTGTGGTTGTGCTACTGTGTTCAGAATTGCTTGTTTCACTCTTTACACGACCTGCATCAGACCTGGTAGCGAGAAAGGATCCCGATTCACCTAGCTGCCAATGCAAGAGTTCGAATGTTTTACGATTGGGCAACTGAATATGGGGAAACGTCCACCGTGTAGTCGTTGTGCATCTCTTCAATTCCCATTTTCAGCTCCATTGATGAAATGTATATCGGCTTTTTCCCTATTTGTAAATTCCCCCATCTTCACAAAAGTTGGACCTGCGAATAACTGTTGCAAACGGATAACTCTGTACATTAGGTGTTACGAAAATTTGCATAAGGGTTTTTCTTCTTTCCCAGATCAAATTTGCATACGTGGTTTTCTTCTCCAACCAGAAAATGACAACCAGAATCACGTTTTTACTTTCCCTGCAATACATGGTAATGTATAGGGAAAGTATTGGAATCATACCGAAAATCACAACTCGAGTTTTCGACGGATCTACACGTTTCGAGACCTCTAGAATACGAAAAAACTATTTTTAGCGTGACGTCTGTGCGTGTGTCTGTCTGTCTGTCTGTCTGTGTGTCTGTCTGTCTGTCTGTGTGTCTGTCTGTGTGTCTGTCTGTCTGTGCAGATTTTGTATCCACTGTAACTAAAAAACTAATGGACCGAATTTCACAAAATTTGGTAGGTAAGTCACTTGTGGGCGGGGCTAGTGCTGATTAGTTTTGGATACGATTCGGAATAAAAGAACCCGCCTTTTTTTGCGAAATGGCCCGCAAAAGCTTGTATCCACTCTAGCTGAAAAACTAATGGACCGAATTTCACAAAACTCGGTAGATGAGTCACGTATAGGTCACTCTGGTGCTGATTAGATTTTGGTACGATTCGGAAAAAAATAACCTGCCTTTTTTTGCAAAACGGCCCGCAAAAATCTTCAAAATCTAAACTAAAGAACTAGGTATACTAAGATATATCCATTAAATGCCCGTTTAATACGTAATGTTTAACGACGAAAAGAATAAGACCAACCCCATTACACTAGGACTAGCCGTTCTCGAGATATTTTAGTTTTTCGTACTTTCCCTACGCCACCTTTGAAAATAAGCCCGGTTACCGAATGAGAACGAAAATTGAATTAAAAGTGAATTACATTTAATTCAAATAAATAGAACGTGGATATAAGTTTGCAGGGAAAGTCATGTGCTGCCCACATCAGATTTTTAAGTTTGCGAAGCAGCTGCTTCCTAACGAGTAAGCGCCCCGTAACGCCTTTTTACTTTCCCTGCAATACATGGTAATGTATAGGGAAAGTATTGGAATCATGCCGAAAATCACAACTCGAGTTTTCGACGGATCTACACGTTTCGAGACCTCTAGAATACGAAAAAACTATTTTTAGCCTGACGTCTGTGTGTCTGTCTGTGTGTCTGTCTGTGCAGATTTTGTATCCATTCTAATTAGTTGACCAAATTTCATAAAATTTGGTAGGTAAGTCAGATGTGGGCGAATCTGGTGCTGATTAGTTTTGGGTACGATTCGGGATAAAAGAACCCGTCTTTTTTTGCGAAATGGCCCGCAAAAGCTTGTATCCACTCTAACTTAAAAACTAATTTACCGAATTTCACAAAATTCGGTAGATGAGTCACTTGTGGGTTACCCTGGTACTGATTAGATTTTGGTATGATTCGGAAAATACTAACCTGCCTTTTTTTGCAAAATGGCCCACAAAAATCGTCAAAACCTAAACTAAAGAACTAGGTATACTCAAATATATCCATTAAATGCTCGTTTAATACGTAATTTTTAACGAAGAAAAGAATAAGACCAACCTCATTACACTAGTACTAGCCGTTCTCGAGATATTTTAGTTTTTTTCGTATTTCTCTACGCCACCTTTGAAAATAAGTGCAGTTACCAAATGAGAACGAAAATGTAATTAAAAGTGAATTAAATTTAATTAAAATAAAGAAAACGTGGATATAAGTTTGCAGGGAAAGTCATGTGCTGCCCACATCAGATTTTTACGTTTCATTTCCGACCCTGTGAACTATGACGAAAAATGCTTGTTTTGATGTGTGCTACTACCTCGTAAAGTTTGGTCCATCTTTTTTAATCACCCTATATATATATATATATATATATATATATATATATGTGTGTGTATGTGTATAATTTAAGAATTTTAATTGCTTGTAATATTGTCAAATACTTGTTACTTATGCCCTATTAATTGATATGTATGAAGATCAAATGAAAAATAGAGTTACCCAATTATTTGAATGAGAAAAAGCCGGTTATGCATAAAACAGGTACTAAACCCCTTGTTCCCTGTTCTACACATAAGTGATTTGTTAAGAGAAAAATTATCTGTAATACATCATGAAGAAGAATCCCCTATAGTATTTAAGCCTGTAACTAACAGTATCCAAACAAAGTTATTTCAAATACCCACGAAAAGTCCTGTTATATGTAATACAGGTATTAAACCCATTGCTCCCTGTATTAACCTACAAAGTGAGGGTATAAGAAATGTTATAGAGCTGTATAAAATGAACCAGAGAAATCAACACATAGAGTTATGCCTTTATCAGCACTAAAATAAAATTGTGACTGAATCACACTTAAGAATAAAAATAAATAAATAAACAAGTATTACCGAAACCGTGGACGTTTTCAAGGGTCATCCTTGGTTTGGAGATACGTTTCTATCTGCATACTGCAATATTTATTAGAAATTATGCATATATATATATATATATATATATTAATTAGACATTTGAAATAACAATAACAGTAAATTAAGTGCATGATGTAAACTAGCAACTTTATCAATTTCCTGATAGTAAAGCCCTTAATTAGGCCATTTAACTTTAAATGGAAGTATAAGTAGATTAATTTCTTATATCAAATTAAGGCAACAAAAAATGTACATTTTTAACACTTTTCTTATTTATTCATTATTATTTAAAATTATTTAAAAAATTGTAATAAAGGGGAAATCAAATATAAAGCACATTGAAAACAATATTTTTCTATTGAAATAAATGCTGGTTAATTTATTGAAAAATTATTAACTTCTTCATTATAATAATAATATTAATATTCCGACGCGGTGGCTGAGCGTTCAATGCAAGCATTTCCTAGTGTTGCCGGCTTGTGGGTTCGAGGGCATGGATGTTGTGTTATTGGGCGTAGTGTTCTGCCCCTATTGATGCGTCGGGGCAATGTCATGTGACGGCTAAATAGTTCATTTTGATGGAATGTAACAAGTGCCTGGCCATTTATAATAAATAAATAAATAATATTAATAGTATTATTGAAATAGTTATTATTATTATTATAATTATTGTTATATATGTAGGTATATGTGGTTTTGTTGATGCCTTTATTGCTTATATTGTTTAATACCCTTTGGTGCTTATATTGTTTAATGTGCAGAGTCCACTTTGACAATAAGAGCAAATTGAGGAAATTGGGTCGGCTGGCCAGTTGGGAGATCCATGGTTCAATTCACGATTGGGACAGCGAACTTCTTTACAATGGAGCCCGAACAAATACATCCTGTCTGAAAGTGACCCTATTACGACTAGCATGGATTCAGTGGACTCTGGAAGATTGAGCGCCGATTTCATATTGAGAGAATAACGACCACGCAGGATACTAACCTGGGTAAAAATAATAGTTGAAGGAGGATAACCTGAGGTAAAAGTAGCAAGAGGTGGTCAGTCAAATTGCCAGTTTCATACCAATCTGATATTAAAGGGTGGAGAATGTAGAGTCCACTTCGGCTATAAAAGTTTACAATTCCATTCCAATAGTTCAATGGTAGAGCGTCGGCTGGACCAGTTCTGAGATCCAGGGTTCGATTCCCGGTTGGGGCAGCAAGGCTCTTTACAAATGGTTAATAAGGTTCTAATTATATGAAAAAACTATTACATTTAGTTATTAAACGATTTTCTGAATAATAGTAATAATGTTTTTAAAATTATAAATACTTATTCTATAACGATAGGCATTCGTGTGATTTATTATGAAGCGAGGAAGATATTCAATTTACAATCAAAAATTCTGTGCCTTGTTTTATCTTTAGACGCCTATCTATGCTACGATTATTGCCTCATAAATAACTCATTTTAATCTTCCCACTCCCATGAATTCCCGTCTGTAAAACATTAAAAGATTTTCAGAGGTTTTAGAAAACTCCTTAAGTACTCCAAGAAAAGGTTAATGAGCGTTCACGTTTGGCTTATCTATCATAAAGTGATCATGTTCAATCGAATAAAAGTAATTGCAGCGCACCTAAAACATAAAGAACTAGGCAACGAAGCGAAATAGGCGAAAAAATACAATTACAAAAGTTGTACAGCAATCTCTAATTAGTGGGAATCGACACCAGGAGCGAACGGAACGCGTATACGGTAGGCAATAAATGCCAGTCATACTTAATTCGTTACTTGATCCGGAACCATATCACAATAATTTTAAACGTTTCCGAATAATTCACGGGCGTATGCAAATAATACTAGTGACTTAGTATTCATTTGTGAGATAGAAGGCTTAAGATTTTGTAAGATTTCCGGGAATATAAGAGTAATTTATTGAATCTTTCCAGAATAATAACGATTTGCTATAACCATATTGTATAAAATAAATGACTTCTGTAACTAATTTAGTGTTAATTCGTACAATTAATAATGCTCTACAACTTTGTAATTAGCTTCTTATCTAAGAAAATTTGCGTAAGGGGGAAAAGAAGAAAATATCAGATGTAATCAAGTGGAGCATTAAAAACTAGAGCGTATTCAAACTAAAAATAAAAAATACCAAATTTTCCATCTTTGCATATAGTAGCGTCCCCCCCCCCCTCCAAAAAAAAGGCCAAATTTCCCTTTTTTCTTAGTTTTGCAAATATAATGATCAAACATATCTGAAATAATTTCCAGAGTTAGATGAATTCACCCCAAATACAGAAAAAATAACACGAATGCGATTAGGAAATGTGGGGTAGGGAGTTAAATAACAATAAAAAAATTAAATTGAGTATCAAAAAGTCAGAGATATCTAGAGGCAAGTCCCAAATATTTTATTTCGGCATTCACTGGGGAGTTAGGAAAAGTATCGAACATTAAATATTCGTTTTTTCTTAGTTATGAAAAAGTAATGAGCAAAACCATCTGAAGAAACTTTCAGAGATGTATCAAATTAACCAAATTATATAAAATCTAACAGGATGTTTCAATTTGATTATTTAAAAAAGGGGGATTCAAAAATATTAATTCTATAACGAAAGTATCATTTTTTATATTTTTGCATTCATTAGAGGAAGGAGTCTGTGAGAATGTTTAGTTGCTGTTTTTCCTTAGTATAAAAAACAAGAAAGATCAATCATGCTTAAAGCATTGATTATGAAACACTTTCCAACTTCTAAAAAACACTTTCCAACTTCTAAAAAACACTTTCCAACTTCTATGAAACACTTTCCAACTTCTAAAAAACACTTTCCAACTTCTATGAAGCACTTTCCAACTTCTTTCCAACTTTCTAAAATGCAATACATTCGTCGGTAATATTTTAAAACTTATCACAATACTACATTCATTTATTATATTTGAAAACTTAAACCTTCATCGACAAAAATAAACTTCATTCAAATGACGGCATTGAAATATAAATTGCCTGGTTTAAACATTTCTAAAATGTGATACATTCCTCGGTAATAATTTTAGAATTATCATAATACTACGATAATTTATTATATTTGGAAACTTCATCGAAAACAACTGAAATTCATTCAAATGACGTCATAGAAAAAATAACACGCCTGGTTCTCTCTATAAAAGCAGAATTTCATTCATAAATAATTTCCCATTCATGTCATTCATAACAATACTATAATATTTTTTTTTATTTAAAAATTAAGACCATGGAGCTATAAGTAATTAAACTCTATGCGTAAAACTTCATCGAAAAAAATCGTCCTTCTCTTTGTAAAATCAATGAATATTTTATTCATATCAGCTACGCAGACTCCATGGACTAAATGATTTTGTGTTAAAGAAATACAGCAATTCTAATACAACTCATTCAACATATTTTGCTGTTTACATTTTACATAGGTGAAAAATAGGCTTCGTTGTAGAAATTATCAAATTTGGATGAGCATTTAAACTCAAATATATTGTAATTGCGCTGTTTCAGTATGTAGATGCACAGAATTTAAGCAAAAATAAAGTGGTTTTAGGACGGATACAACACTCAATATGAATTAAAAAGAACTTTAAAAATCACGATTTTGAGACAAGATGGATACCATAAATCATTTTGAAGTGAGTCACGTGATCTTTTCAGATCATGGTCACGGGATCGCTTCATATAAGTGGTGTTATTATTATTTTAATTTTTATTTAAAAAACTACTGAATATATTTCGCTGAATTTTTTTTTATATATTTTATGGAACAATTTGAATATTACCTAAAATTTTTGAAGCAATTTGTGAATTTTAAATCCGCTTAAAAATATTTGAAAAATTAGGTCCCATAGGGCTCAATGTATTTCATTTTTTAAACCCGGGTTCAATCCAAAACTAATTGGGTGATATTATTCATTTATATTCCCATAGGTCCTACAGACCGTCTGAACAACATACTAAAATTTCATTTTGATTAAGTCACTTTCACGGCAGTTATCGTGCTAACGGACAGACAGACTGACAGACGGTAAGAATGAACAAAGTCATAAACACTTTTTAACTTTGTTGTAAAGTGTTAATAAATGAACGAAAACGTAAGAACAAAGACTTTCAGAGAAACATCAAACCTCGTTATTTTACAGCGAAAATTATTCGGTTGCTGCAGTTTGATGCGGAAAGAAAGGGTGTAAAAAGTTGGTGAATTAGAATTAACGGAATTTCGAAATTCATTTAATTCTAATACACTACTAATTAATTTTTCAATTGGGAGAAGTGAATGGCAGTTTTCATATCACTAAAGACAATCATGCCAGAACAATCTTAAGATTCATTATTTTATATTTTCAGATTCATGTTGACCTAAATCAATCATTCAATTGTTTTTTTAACACTTTACAACAAAGTTGAAAAGTGTTTATGACTTTGTTCATTCTGTCTGTCTGTCTGTCTGTCCGTTAGCATGATAACTGCCGTAAAAATGACTTAATCAAAATGAAATTTTAGTATGTTGTTCAGACGGTCTGTAGGACCTACAGGAATATAAATGAATAATATCACCCAATTAGTTTTGGATTGAACCCGGGTTGAAAAAATGAAATACATTGAGTCCTATGGGACCTAATTTTTCAAACATTTTTTAAGCGGATTTAAAATTCACAAATTGCTTCGAAAATGTTTGCTAATATTCAAATTGTTCCATAAAATATATAAAAAAAAATTCAGCGAAATATATTCAGTAGTTTTTTAAATAAAAATTAAAATAATAATTACACCTCTTATATGAAACGATCACGTGACCATGATATGAAACGATCACATGACCCACTTCAAAATGATATATGGCATCCATCTTGTTTCAAAATCGTGATTTTTTTAAGTTCTTTTTAATTCATATTGAGTGTTGTATCCGTCCTAAAACCACTTTATTTTTGTTTAAATTCTGTGCATCTACATACTGAAACAACGCAAATACAATATATTTGAGTTTAAATGCTCATCTAAATTTGATTATTTCTACAACTAAGCCTATTTTTCACCTATGTAAAATGTAAACAGCAAAATATATAGAATGAGTTGTATTAGAATTCCTGTATTTTTTAACACAAAATAATTTAGTCCATGGAGTCTGCATGGCTGATATGAATGAAATATTAATTGATTTTATAAAGAGAAGGACGATTTTTTTCGATGAAGTTTTAAGCATAGAGTTTAATTATTTGTAGCTCCATGGTCTTAAATAAAATGTTTAAATAAAATAAATTATTATAGTATTGTGATGAATGAAATGAATGGGAGAAAGTTATCAATGAAATCCTGTTTTTATAGAGAGATCCAGGCGTGTTATTTTTTGTATGACGTCATTTGAATTAATTTCAGTTGTTTTCGATGAAGTTTTCAAATATAATGAATTATCGTAGTATTATGATAATTCTAAAACTATTACCGAGGAATGTATAACATTTTAGAGATGTTTAAACCAGGCAATTTATATTTCAATGCCGTCATTTGAATGAAGATCATTTTATTCGATGAAGGTTTAAGTTTTCAAATATAATAAATTAATGCAGTATTGTGATAAGTTTCAAAATATTACCCGGGAATGTATTGCATTTTAGACTTGTTTAAATAAAATTGCATTGAAGTTGGAAAGTGTTTCATAATCAATGCTTTAAGCATGATTGATCTTTCTTTTTTTAAATCAATGAATGTAATTATATAAATCAATTCATTGTTTGTGTCAATTTTTGAATACAAGTTAAAACAATCTTTAGATTCATTGTTCCCCAAGTAGCCTTGCATATCAGAACTCCACTTCTTGCTAGAAAAAACATCTGGAGATAAGGGGTGTCATTATTTAATGTGCAAGACGAGGTTTTTAAAAGATTCAAAAAGTTCTTGTTTTTAATGCTGCCCATTAAAAGATGTATTTTGATGTAATGTATACGATACAAATTTTAAATTACTAGTTAAATTTATAAAAGAAAGTGCATTTTGGGAGTGAATACGGCACATTTGCCGTTATAAATATCGACTGCTCGAAAGTGTTACCGGTGGAGACCGGGGGTTAAGGCAGGTTAGTTATATAAAATAACAAAATAAATAAATTTTATTCGTATAAATAACAGTAAAAATTGCGTGCAATCCGTCCAACAGCCGTGATCCGACACCCCTGAAAATCACTAAACCCAAACCCGTCACTTTCGAAGACTTTGCGTTTTACGTTAAAATTTACCGACGGACACAATTTAAGTCTTAATTTCAACAATCTTAGTACAATTAGAATAATTTATATATTGGCCACATATCTTTCGCAAACAGCGCAATTTTTATATTTCCAATATTCCATTTTGACCTCTCATGAAACTGAGACCCATCCACTCCCTTGCTCACGCACTTAGATATGAGCAGGATATTTCCTGCCTAATTCAAAGAATAATCCGTTATGCGCATGCGCGAATGTAGCTGAAATGGGACCTCTTTTTCAATAGCCTTTACAGAAGTCTAAAATTTAGTAACGCATTTATAACTTATAAAATTATAATTAATGATTGAGGAATTTTTTGTTCTATTTTAGAAAATAAATATCGCAATGCCAGTCAATATTTTTATATAGCAATATAAACATCCGGAACATTTTATAAACACACTAAAAGTACATATATACACTACGTGACGGTGAAAATGCGACACCAAGAAGGAGTGGGCCGAAAGTGATAAAAATCGCAAACAGAGAGAGACAGAAACGAACAAGAAGTGATGTTTATTGCAACATGATACACCTATACACTGGGCGATAACACCGTCTGATCAGTAGGTTGTAGGACCACCTCGGGCGGCGATACAGGCAACAAAACATCTAGGTACAGAGTCAATGAGCGTGTGGATGGTGTTCTGAGGGATGGCTGCTTATTCCCTGTCAACCATTTGCCAGAGTTCGTCTTCTAAACGCGGCGGTGGCAGCGCACCAAGCGACGTCCTGTCGCGTCCAGACGTGTTCGATTGGTGAGAGATTAGGGGAGACTGGTAGCCAGGAAAGCACCTGGGTACCTTGCAGGGCATGCTGGCTGATGCGTGTCGTGTGTGGTCGGACGTTATCTTGCTGGTAAATGGCATTGGGCACCCCTAAAGGAAGGGTAAAGAGAGTAAACACCACGTCATTCACGTATCGTAGGGCCGTCTATAGTAGGCTTGCTATCGTAGGGATGGCGCCCCAAACCATGATTCCCGCGTTGTCTCGCGGTGTGGCGTTCCACATATGTGGCCGGATTGGTCCTGTCACCACTTTGGAGCCAGACTCTTACACGGTGACTGTCATTGGTAAAACAGAAGCGTGATTCGTCTGAGAACACGACCCTGTGCCATTTTGCCGTCCACGTGGCTCTATCCCGACACCATTGCAAACGGAGGCGTCTGTGCTGTTGGGTCAATGGCAGTCTTCTAACGAGCGCCATGATGAGTGTAGGTCGCCGGCGACCAATCGGCGGATAATGGTCCTGGTCGATATGGGAGCATCAAGGGTGTCCTACACATGCTGCAAAAGTGCGACGGAAGTGGCCTGCATTGTCGCCAACGCTTGCCGGCGGATGCGTCGGTTCACGCGTGCTGACGTCGCTCTGACCGTACCTGGACCACTCAAACGTGCCATATTCCTTTGTTTCAACCATCTTCGCCACAGACGGTGCACCGTGGACGTGTGTAGGTGGTTGTCCGCTGAGATTTGACGTATGGACCAACCTGTTCTTCTGAGTCCGATCATCATACCCCTCGTGAAATTGTCTGTCTGCTGGAACTGCATCCGTTGGCGGCGGACTAGCATTCTCTGCTACTATACGTTTCTTCTGAGACAAAAATTGCAAAATGATTTCCCTGGCAGACAGAGCGGCGCAACTATTGCCGATTCTGCAGGTTTCTTTCCTTATATCTTATTCAACGTGCGCGGGATAGCTGCGCATTTCGCATCATTTACATAACTCGGTGAGCTGCGTCTACCCGGCAATTTATATATTTTTCTGCCCCACTCCTTCTTGGTGTCTTATTTTCACTGTCATGTAGTGTATCTATTTTAAAATTTTACGAAAATTCGTGTGTTAATTCTATGGATTTCATTCAAAGTGTGATTGCAAGATAATTTTTCGATCTTTTTCGATGGTGTCAAGATGGAGCATCTGTGATAATATTTTACTGTGATAATATTTTCTTTAACCTGGAATAGAAGCGACATCTCAATTTTGGGAGTACCTCCTTTAGGTGGGTTCTGTGAGTATGAACAAGATGTATTTATTAACATTTGCATAATTTCGAACAGTGGTTCATTAGATCATGTAGTAGCATATTTTATATACAACACACAATTCGGTTTATCATTGCGTGTGTGAACATTCCACTGTTTGCACAGGTGCAAATCGTGTCGTGGTGAGTAAAGATAAATAGGAGGCTTGAACTTCAATTCTTGTGCCTCTCTTCTTTAGCGAACACGGAATGGCATCTAACACATATCGATTAAAGATTGATTCAAATTTAAGGAACAGTATCATGGAAATTTCAATACGTGTAGTTTCTTAGACTCAAGTTTTGATTTTAAAACTGTTAAAAATATACTTTTATATACCGCAAACGGGTTTCGAAAACAATCGACTTTGTATTAAGAACCCTCTCTATATAAGCTGTAAACGGGTTTCGAAAACAATCGACTTTGTATTAAGAACCCTCTCTATATAAGCTGTAAACGGGTTTCGAAAACAATCGACTTTGTATTAAGAACCCTCTCTATATAAGCTGTAAACGGGTTTCGAAAACAATCGACTTTGTATTAAGAACCCTCTCTATATAAGCTGTAAACGGGTTTCGAAAACAATCGACTTTGTATTAAGAACCCTCTCTATATAAGCTGTAAACGGGTTTCGAAAACAATCGACTTTGTATTAAGAACCCTCTCTATATAAAATATACTTTTATATACCGCAATGAAACCTGCGCTGTAAACGGGTTTCGAAAACAATCGACTTTGTATTAAGAACCCTCTCTATATAAAAAAAAAAAGTAGTTGCCGCCTCTGTTTGAAAAATTTCGCGTTCTTCGAGTTTTTTTGTTTCGTACCACAAAAACTATAACATAACGGCTTTTTTTCTCCTTATCCAGGTTAGTATCCTGTTTGGCCCTGATGTTGAAATGGCGCTATGTTTATTGAAAATTGGTAACTGCGTAGTTTTCTGAGCGTCATTGTAAAGGTCAGACTGTCTCAGCCGGGGCTCGAACCGCGGATCTTTGAACTGACCAACCGATGCTCTTCATTCCACCTTCTTCCCATTGAAGCGTTTCCGGCCGAGGAAATAGTTGTTCTAAACTTTCGGTCTTCTTCTGAGCCTCACTGTCTGGGTTGTGAAGTTTTCCATTGAAGTGGGCCCTGTACTAGGGGCGCAATTAAAGTTTACTAAATGAAACATTAACACGAGAACACATTTAGATCTAATTTTTTTTTTCAAATTTGAATTGAAATAAAAATGTACGTATTGGGTCTGTGATATTGGTAGTCATAGTTTGAGTAATGATTATAAACCCTACGCCTTTGTAATTTTCCCCTATCGAGCCTATTATGTGTTCCCAGTAGGGGTACGAAGTATATTAAGGGTTCCTTCAAACAAAAAAGTTTGGGAATCACTGATATAGTACATCTAGCAATATTATTAATCATTCAGCTATCTTTTCCCCCTCCTTGTTCGTTTATTTATCTTTTAAAGCCATATTCTCTGACTTTGCTGAACGTGTTAATTTTATCTTTTTTTTCACCAATATGAATTTTAGTATTTGATTTCTTTCTGCTCCTATACAACAAGGGGTTTTGCGCCAATTGTGTAAGCTTTAAAAATTCTGTAAGCCGGAATTCATGATTACTTAACTTTATAACTTGTTACGATTTGGTTGGAAAACATGCTTCCAATTACAAATTTCGCTTCAAAGGCCTACAGATTTCTTTCATCGCAGCATTTTATTTTGTTAGTTTAAAAATGATACAGTAACTATAAATTAGTCAGGGTTTAAGATTAGTTAATTTGATAACATGTTATCAGTTGTCTGAAAAACATGCTTCTAATTGCAAATTTCACTTCAAAGGCCTACAGAATTTTTTTTATCTCAATACTTTATTTTGTTAGTTACCAAAAATTAATCGGAATAAAGCTACAACGCCAGCTATTGTTACTTAATTTGCTAAAAACTGATTGCTATGAAAACTGATTGCTATATACTTACCATTACTTACCATTACTTGTGACCATTAGCGGGCAAAATCGCTAGTATATGATATATCCATAGAAGGTTTCATTATTGTAGATTAACATTTTGATGGGTGTAAGTGATTTGAAATTTCAGATAAATTATGAGAAAAATAAATTTTTCAATGTCTTCCCCTACACAACAGTGCCGAATGAAAAAATAGAAAATAAAGTTTTAGAACAGATAGAAGGACAAACCAGATAAAAGGACAGGACAGAATGATGTTTAAATTTTAAGTGGAACTATACCAAGACTAACCATCAAAACTTCATGAAATTCGTTACAGCCGTCCCGTGATGATGAGACAAATAAACAGACAAAAGGATTTTCACACAAGTATATAACTGCTGCTTGTGAGAATAACATTTTCAATACTTCCTTAAAGAAAGCAGATACGTACAAATTACGTGACAACAATTATTTCGAGGGAGTATTGATACCTCTTCGTTAGGTCAAAACAGTATCTTTACAACATCAAGCTAGTATTTCTCTTCTTTCGACCCATATCGCCCGACATACCCGAAGCTGTAAGGTATCTGTTTGGACGGTCGGGACAGTGCCACCCAATTTAGACCGGAACTCAGTTGGGACGATATCCTCGCACTCTTTTTTTCCTACAACCAACCATTTGGAGGGATCTACAGGCCCACATATTTAACAAGCCCATACTCGTCAGCACGAACACGGGGATGGTTGGGCAGAGCTGGGAATCGAACTCGGGTCCTCCGAGTGCAATCCCCGTGCTTTAACTACTGGGCTGTCACCCCCCCCCCCTTAAAAAATGCGTCTAAAAATTGGCAAATTTGGAGTTTTGAATATGTGCTCCCAAAAATTTTGAAATTACAGTGTACTTACTTTAATGCCGGCATTATAAGGCCTACTTAAAATTTAGAAGGAAAAATCAGGAGCGTAACAAACGAATAGCAGAAACAAGCAATGGTTAGAGGACTCAGGAGTGGAAAAGGCCTTAAGCCAAACTATACATTCGCCAATTGCCAAGAGAAATTTTAAAATCAACGGATTTGGATGTATTGCAAAAATGCGAAATTCTTCCGAAAATGGTATTCCGACGATCTTTCCACACAATTTACCATTTAATCTGAACACACCAAAACATTGATAAACAAGAAATATCAATCATGCATGAAGCATTGATTATGAAACACTTTCCAACTGAAATGTAATTTTGTTTAAACATCTTTAAAATGTGATACATTCAGCGCTGATATGTTTTAAATTTAGTACTATAGTAATTTATTATACTTGAAAATTTAAAACGTCATAAAAAGACAATGCTAGTTACACAAAATGAACTGCATTCAAATGACGTCACTGAAATTTAAATCATCTGGTCTCTATGTAAAATCAATGACTATTTCATTCATATCACTTATATTCCAGACTCCAGAGCTAAATAATTTTGCGTGAAAAAAATTCGACAATTCCTGCACAACTCACCTTACAATCGCTTGACTTGTTTGCATTCTGCATGCTATAGTTTAGAGTTAAAATTAAGCTTCGTTGTAAGAATAATCGAAGTTTAGTGATCATATAGAATGGTGGATTTGGAAAAGAAAAAAGCGTACAATTTCAGTTTTCCACAATTTGATACTTTAGGGGTGCTACACGCTAACTTGTTCGATTTGCGGAATAAATGAACGCCTTTTCTTAATTGAGACAGAGTCTTGCATTTTGGTACACGAGTCAATTATTTAATGAAACCCTCTGGAAAAATCGAATACTTCAAAAAGGTTCTGTAGAGGGGGTGCTCTACATCAAAACGCTCGGAATATGAAACGATATAAAAGTATATTTCGTGATGAGATAGAGACTTGTGAACTTGTGAGACTTGTGAGATAGAGAATTGTGGAGACTTGAGACTTGAACAAATTTGATGTATTAGTAGATAGTTCGAAAGAAAGAAAGTGCTCAATTACTTTTTCAACATTTACTACTTTAGGGTTTGCTTCACGCCAAAATGTTCGAGTTATCAAAAAATTATAAACGCCTTCTTTGAAGTGAGATGGAGACTTGAAATTTTTTACATAGCTCAATTATTAAAATGTTTATTAAATGGGGGTGCTCAAACTAATACGTTCGAAAGGTGAAACGATAGAAAGATATACTTCACGATCAGATAGATAATAAATTGGGTATGAGGGTAAATAATCTGAAAGGAAGAAATTGTAAACTTCTCTTTCCTAATATTTACTTTTTAGAAGTGCCGCACACCAAAATGCTTTATTTGAGTTATAAATGAGAAACGCTTTATTTTAAATGATATCAACTTGATATTTGATATATGTGTTAATCGCAAGATTAAATAAAGATCGAGTTTTTCAGAAATTGCTTGTAGAGGGCGGGAAGGCTCCACACCAAAATGTTCGAAAGGTAAAATGAGATATAAAGACTTTAAATTTGATACATGGGCTAATCAATCGATAAAGTTCAGGAAAAAACCGTATTTTTTTAAAAAATGTTCATTTATTGGGTGCTCCACAACAAAACGTTTAAAATGTGAAATGATAGTAAAGCGGACTTTGCAATGAGATAGAGACTTTAACGTTGGTGCAAGGATAGATCGTTAAATAGGAATAAAGTGTATCATTTCAACTTTCTAATATTTGCTAATTTAGGGATGCCGCACACTTAAATGTTTAGTTGGCTAAATAAATGAGAAATGTTCAGTCTGAAGTGAGACAGATATTTGGAATTTGGTATAAGGGTGAATAGTTTGAAAAAGACCACTGGTAAAATCGAATTGTTCAAACATTCACGTTATTCGGGGTTACTTATTGTGAGATCGTTGATTTTCAACTGGTATTCAGCTAGTGAACTTTTAAATCTTAAGATGCATAGGGTTTTTTTACAGATCTTCTGGATAATATATACCCGAAATAAAATAGACTCTTAAATAGGAAATATAAAGAAGGATTTCCAGATGTTCTTTTCATGAAAAAGTTAGGCTCTACACGAACGTTTGTTAGTTACTGGTGGAAAGCTTTTTTGCAGTGGTGATATGAATGACTCAATGATAAGTTCTATATGCATATTATAACTCTGTTGTGGCCAGACCTATAAATAAGGCAGAAAACGACAGGTAAATTTGACCGTAAATTCAGACTCACTCAAAGTGACCCGCGTCTTGCTTGGGACCTGTTATCACAATTGGACGTTGTATAATGGGAATTTTCTCATGAAGGTAATATTTCCTAAAGGTGTTCTGTTCAGTTAAGAAGGCTAGATATATTCTCCGGCCCGGAGGCCATGTACCAAATTTGGGTTGTCGTCTCTTTTTCAAGAGAAAAGAGCTATTAAACATAGAAGGAGCTTGATTTGAGGTAGAACACACGGTGTTGAGTGTATGTCCCTGTTCCTTTTTCCTGGTGATGATATGATCAATTAGTGCCATTGTCATCAACGATTAGGATACTTTTAAGGTCCTTTTAAATAAAATTTGGTGACATTTTCGATGTTAGCATGTTTGTCAGCGTTGAAAATTCATAAGCAAAAGGAAGACCAAGTACCTTTTTGCGTGTACAAGGTTCAACTCATCATAGTCGAGTCCTCAGCATATCAAGTATAGCAAAAGAATCATTGAATTGATCTTATTAGTGACAACTAGCGATTAGAAAATAGTCTGAAAAAAGTACTCTTCTTAAATGTAAGATTGTTGATTACATTTTCTTGCATACACAATATAAAACTCAGTGTATTATTAAGAAACAAATTCCTTTTTTGGTATTTTTCTACGTTTTGCATTTTTGTACGAAATTACTACAGATTTTTGCTATTTCTTAAATTCCTTGCCAAGGAATTCAAGCTAAGGAATACAAAAAAAAATTATTTCAGGATCAGATTATAGTGACATTATTTTCATTTTGCTTTTTGCTTTACTTTACTTAATCCAGATTATTATATACTGATTACAATATTATATGGTAATTTTATCGATATGCTCATCTGAGTTAATAGAAGAATCAGGTTCAGGCTTTTTAAAAGCATATAAAAGGTTAAACTGAAACTAAAAACTCTTACCTACAAGAACATTATCATCTTGTTATTATAGAGCCCTGTTATAAGGCAGAAGTTGCTTCACTGTACTATTGAGCGCTTACAATTTTATTAAGGATAGTCGAGGCTAAAATAATGCATCGTTACTGGATTCGGAGTAAATACATTTACCAAAAAAATTCTAAAATCATTGCGTTAAGTCGTTTTGTGCTGACTGATTATTTTATCGTTTGCCATGAGCTAGCGAGCGTCAATGACAGCGAATTTTTGGCTCATAGATGGCGATAGATTTTTATATGATTATTTCTTGCAGTTTTGTAATTATCCATATGAAAATTCCTTTGAAATAAAAATAAAATTTCATTGGTTTTATGTTTTGTACATTACTTGTCCGATGCATATGAAAATAAGAAAATTTTCTTATTTGGCTTAAATACTTTTAAAGTGTTTATAATCTAACATCTCTTTTAAAGCAAAATATTTTTCTTTCTGTTACCTTTGAAAAATAAATGAATTTTCTAATTCAAAGTCGTCACGAAATTTAACCAATTTATGTTTCCAAAGTGCATATTCTATGGTTGGAAATTATGGAAAAAACTCATGTGAAGTACACAATGTTTTTTTGTTTTTTTTTTTTAGTTTTTCGTTGCTAAACACCAGTTAGAGCCCCATATTTATCACCAAAAAGCTTCTCCCTGGTTTGTCCCTATAAGGTTCATCTTTCAGCCACACACAACCCTTCTAAAAATCCTGGCTACGCTGATAGTGATTGCCATCTCAAAGTAGTAGCTAATGAAAATGGAGGCCAATCTAAGACAGCGGGTATTGACTTTTGAAAAACGGCTATATTTCTGAAAGTAAATGTCCAATCTGGACAATATTCCTGTTTGTAATGAAGACTTAATATGTGAAACCGTTAATTAGTAAATAATTTATAAAATCAATGATTGGTAAAAATTTATATATATATATATATATATACTCTAAGACAAAAAAATCGACGCACCAAGAAATAATTATCCAAATGAGACAAAATTTGGTATGTGTAATATGGATGTACAGAAAAAGAAATGATTAGAATTTCAGAACAATTGGATGATTTATTGCACCAAAAGATCTACACAAAGTGAGTACGTCAATATAGCGTTGGTCCACTTCTGGCTTTGATACAAGCTGTTACCCGACGTGACATTGATGCATAAAGTTGCCGGATGGTGCTCTGAGGGATGTCGTTCCAAATGGCCTCCAACTGACGAGCTAATTCGTCTACATTCTGGATAGTCGCAGGCGAAGCCCCATCTCAGCCCTAGTGTGCTGAATTAGCGAGAGATCTGGGGATCTGGCTAGCCAAAGAAGTGTGTCGTAAGCACACAGACAATCAGTAGTGACACTAGCCTACCTGCCAGTCTCGACGACCAGCCAGTCTCGACAACCAGCCAGTCTCGACGATCTGCGCTGGTCGTCGGAACTCGGTTCGAAACGGTAGTCATCACTGAAGATAATTCGTTCCCAATTCGAACAATTCCAAGTTAATCGGGCCCGACATCATTGTGATTCACGTGTCTGGAGACAGCCCGAACATCGTCAGGATTCTGATTTTACTATCACACGCGACACGGCCTGACAACAGGGAGTTATAATCTGGGGTGCCATTTCGTTTGATAGCAAAACTCCTTTGATAGTCCTCCGTGGCATCATCACAGTACAGCGGTACTTTGCCGACATTCTACGACCCGTTGTATTGGCATTCCTTTCGCGATACCCCGCGCTAGCTTTTCAGAAAGATAATGCCAGACCACACACGGTATACCTCTCTATTGATTGTCTGCGTGCTTACGACACACTTCCTTGGACAGTCAGATCTCCATATCTCTCGCCTATTGAACACATTTGGGCTGAGGTGGGGCGTCTCCTGGAACCGCCCTAGAATGTAGATGAATTAGCTCGTCAATTGGAGGTCATTTGGAACGACATCCATCAGAACACCATCCGACAACTTTATGCATCAATGATACGTCGGTTAACAGCTTGTATCAAGACCAGAGGTGGACCAACGCCATATTGACGTGCTCACTTTGTGTAGATCTTTCAGTGAAATAAATCATCCAATTGTTCTGAAATTCTAATCATTTCTTTTTCTGTACATCCACATTACACGTACCAAATTCTGTCTCATTTGGATAACTATTTCTTTGTGCGTCGATTTTTTTTTATCGTAGAGTGTATATATATATATATATATATATATATATATATATATATATATATATATATATATATATATATACACTCTTTTGCAAAAAAACGAAGCACCATGAAGAAAGTGAGTGCTTTTATTGAAATTAAATATGCGTACAGCTCATACACAGGTAATGAAATAATTACAAAATCAAGAGCGCAGGACCCTTCAATAGTTAGCAATTGCACATTGAATTTTCAAATCAGTAATTGCTGAAATCCCCCTTGGCGGCAATGCATACTTGTATACGTCTAGGTGAGGAGTGATAAAGTTTCCTAATGTCATCCTGCGATACATTCTGCCAGGCATTCCCCAATTGTTGCTCCAGATCTGCTACATTTCGGAGTGCCCGAATCAGGCGGCCTAGCATGTCCCATACATGATCGATTGGCGAAAGTTCTGGTGACCTTGTTGGCCAGGGAACTGTATCAACAGCACGGAAACAGTCTATAGATATGCGAGCCTTATGTGCCGTGGCTTTATCTTGTTGGAAAATGACCCCAGAATGACGTTCCATGATGGGTAACGCAAACGACTTCAGGATTTAATCAATATATCGTCGAGCTGTTAGAGTTGTACGCAGGATTCGCCGTGAGATGGTGGAAGGCACCACGGATGGTATGGAAGAGACTATAGCACTTTTGATGGAGGACAATTATGCCGTTGGACCAGTTCGGGCCTGTCGCACAATCATCCGATCTTGCCTCGCATTCGTGCACCTTGGGGACAGCAGTGCGGACCTGGCCTACCTCTCGGTTTACAGGTTTAATTTCGCACCCCTGAGGACTTACGGACCTACATGTTTAACGTGATCGTAGACCGCGTGAACACGGCGGCAGTTTTTTCTTTTTCCAGCGGAGGGAATCGAACCCGGGTCTACCGAATGCAATTCCCGCGCGCTGACCAGTGAGCTACCGCGCCCACGCATTCGTGCGCCTTGTCCTTCCAGAGCCTTCATTCTGCCGATGAGTTCCTTGCAGCAGCCATTGCTGTCAGCATCTTTGTTCAGCAGTGTCCGTTCGGTGCAGGTGGCTGCCTATTGCTCGGTAGGACAAACCAGATTCATGCATCCCGACTGTACGACCACGTTGGAACTCGTCTAATTGCTTATAAGGTCTTCGACAACATCGTAACATCATTATTGGTTGTGTCTCATGAAACTGTGACGCCGATAACGTGCAAAGATAAACCGTCTATATTTTTAACCTGTTTTATAGTATGCTAGTTGCGCAGTAGAAACGCGCGCCATGACCGAAGTTAACACTCATTGGCCTTACAAATTTAATCATTTGCATACTTGGTTTAAAGGAATCTGCATGCGAAATTTCGAGATGATCGGAATATTTTTTAGGGGTGCTTCCTTTTTTTTGCAAAAGAATATATATATATATATATATATATATATATATATATATATATATATATATATATATATATATATATATATATATATATATATATATATATATATATATATATATATATATATATATATATATAAATGTTAAATACTATCGCCATTGTCAGAAACTGGCTATTCTATCGGTTTTAATTCGAATTGTATGGATGTCCTGATGAGAATGCAATTTCGGACTAACCGCCATTTTTTGTGTAGTTTCAATTGATTGTTCTCTATGTCTTAATCTTTTATCTTCAGCTAATTATTATTGCCTTTTCTCATTTTTGCCGTGTTTTCTTTTTCATTTTTATTTATATTTATATATACTTTTTAATTGTGATTTTTAACACTTTACAACAAAGTTGAAAAGTGTTTATGACTTTGTTCATTCTGTCTGTCTGTCTGTCTGTCTGTCTGTCTGTCTGTCTGTCTGTCTGTCTGTCTGTCTGTCCGTTAGCACGATAACTGCCGTAAAAATGAGTTTATCAAAATGAAATTTTAGTATGTTGTTCAGACGGTCTGTAGGACCTATGGGAATATAAATAAATAATATCACCCAATTAGTTTTTTATTGAACCCGGGTTGAAAAAATGAAATACATTGAACCCTATGGGACCTAATTTTTCAAACATTTTTTAAGTAAATTTAAAATTCACGAATTGCTTCGAAATTTTTAGGAAATATTCACATTATCCCATAGAATATATATAAAAAAATTCAGTAAAATATGTTAAGTAGTTTTTTAATTAAAAAAATTATTTAATATAGGGAAAAAAACAAATTCAATTAAATTCTGACTTTGGGATATCTTCCAGAAAGAATAAAGAGAGATATTATATAATAAATATCTCTCCATTTGTTTAAACGTTTTGCATATGGGAGTGGCTTCATATTTTAAAACAAATTTGGTAGATAACAATTTTTCATTTTTTTAAAATTTTATATAACTCTTCATGATAAATTTAATTGATGGCATTTTAAATGCACTTTCCTACGTCCTAGAGAGTTAAAATTTGGTACACAGCTTAAATTTGTTGAACATTTTATTCGACAAAAATTTGATGGATCTTTAAATATAGATCATACATTTTTTTTCGAAATGGCCTGAAAATAATCCCCGTTCACTTCTATAAATCATTGGTGTAATATTGTTAAAAATTCTGATGTGGACAGCACATGTCTTTCTCTGCAGACTCATATTCGTTCTCTTTATTTATTCAATGATAATTTGAGTTTATCTGCACAACATAGTATTTTAAATGACATTGAATTTACACGTTAAACTTAAATTTGGTTCTCATTTGATAGCTAGACTTATTGTCAAAGGTGGCGTAGCGAAAACGCGAAAAAACTAGAATATCTCAAGAACGGCTAGTCCTAGAGTAATGGGGTTAGTCTTATTCTTTTTGTTGTCAAAAATCACATATAATATAGGAATTTAATTGATATAATTGAGCACACGTAGTCTTTTATTTTTATATATAACGATTTTTGCTGGCCATTTCGCAAAAATAGCCCGTTCCTTTTTCCCGAATCGTAGTAGAATAACCTACAAATGATTTATATACAAAATTTTGTTAAATTTGGTATATAAATCACTTGTAGGTTATTGAAATATTATACTCCAGATTTTGTTAAATTTGGTTCATTAGTTTTTAGCTAGAGTGGATAAAGGCAATTTCTGCGGCCATTTCGCAAAGAAGGCAGATTCTTTTATTACGAATCGTACTATAATCTAATGAACATCAGGATTTCCCACAAAAAACATACCTACCAAATTGTATGAAATTCGGTCCATTAGTTTTTCAATTAGAGTGGATGTAATATCCACACAGACACACAGAAACATACACAGATACACCCTTACACACACAGACGTCTTCCTAAAAGTAGTTTTTTCGTGTTCTAGAAGTCCCAAAACGTGTAGATACTTTGAAAATTCGAGTTCCGATCTTCGGCACGATTCCAATACTTTGAGTACATACACATACACATATATATTATCTGTGTATCTAAATTCCGTGCCTATGCAATTACAATAGTTGTGATTTTAAATGATCCCTAAACTTTTATTATTTCTTCAAGGAAGCCTAATTTTGACATATGCAGAATGCAAATATCTCAAGCGATTGTAAGATGAATTACATAAGAATTGCTGAATTTTTTTCACACAAAATTATTTAGCTCTGGAGTCTGGAATACAAGTTATATGAATGAAATATTCATTGATTTTGCATAAAGAATCAGATGATTTATATTTCGATACAGTTTTAAATATTTAAGTATAATAAATTACTGTAGTACTGTGATAATGTAAAATATATTACCACTGAATGAATCACATTTTAGAAATTTTTAAATGAAATTACATTTCAGTTGGAAAGTGTTTCATAATCAATGCTTATGCATGATTGATCTTTCTTGTTGTATCCTAATATTCTTCTCATTCCTCTTTCCATTGTAGTGATACGTTACCTTCTATTTTTATCCTTAGTCTTGGTCTATAGTTACTCATTTTTAACAGCTATGCTAGAGATGGGTTTTTTTTTGTACATACAGTAGTTCATGCATAGTTTTCGATTAAAATCTTTCAATTTATATATATATATATATATATATATATATATATATATATATATATATATATATATATATATATATATATATATATATATATAATTTTTAGAAGGATTTTTCTCAAACCATTTTTTAATCTAGAGAGTAATGATATAAAACAGAAAGAACATAATGAGTACAGTAATTAAGCTACAAGTTAACACGTTAATTACCTTGAATTACTTCATTTAAAAAATCAGATAAATAGTTGGTACAAAAAGCAGTAGTCTAAAGTTTCATTGAGACTAAAGTAACTGCGTTAAAAGCAGCGTACAAAAAGTATTAGTACAGACCGGTTTTAAAAAACAGCCTTCTTTGTCATTACATACAACAAGAGTAGCCTTCTTTAGTGAGAAAAGATCGGCGACTGGTGCAAGAACAGCAAACGTGACTGAAGCAGGGAAAGGTTACTGCTAATACCAAGAGAAGAAAAAGAGTAAAAAAAGACCAGGAAGAAGGAACAACAGGGTAGGATATAATGCATGAACAGTAAAATACCAAAGATGTAAGTGAACGTTCAACAAAGGATTCAAAGCACGTGTTAAAAAAAGCGATTCAATTAAAAATTGGCAAATAGATGGTTTCGGAAGCTACTCAATCGGCAGTAAGAAAAACAGATTCTAAACAATTACGAAAAGTAAGTAGAACAGACGTAACAAATGTAACTTTGAACAAATGTAACTTTGAACAGTCTCTTAACCATCTCGTATTTTTCATTGGTTTGACCAGAGAGGATCTTTTTCGGGCTCTTGTTATGATGATCGACTTTCTGAGACTGTATGGATTCATGGACTTAATCTAAATATCTCTCGACCATGCGAAATTAGTAACAACAACAGCAACAAAATAATAATTCCAAACATAAAATAGTTTTGGAAGCTAAGAGAACATCGTCAAAAGAACATGAGAAAAAGATGAAAATTACCGAAATAAGGAGAAGGAGACAAATGATATCGAAAAATTAAACTAAGGAATACTAAGTAAAAGAGAAGAAAGAACAATTACCATTAATAAGGGATTTTGACTGAGAAGCAATCGAGAAACGTTCAAGAAGGTTCAATTCAAGAATGAAATTCGCTGTAAAGGCGATCTTAGCTTCGGAGGAATTAAAAATATGGTTAGAGTCCCAAGAATGTTCAGCAATTGCAGAATTGGAAATTTTGTGCCCTTTAATAGCAATTTGAGCTGTACGTGAAAGTTTTATTTATTATATTTATAATCATCATTTACCCAACCTTCATAAATGTTTAAATTTTCTACATATTCCTCAGGCTCGTTCATGTTATAACACTTTATCAGCTTGCATGCTTTGGTATATTTCAACAGATTTACCGTGCAAATACATGATGGCAGTTCGCACAACCAAGAGCAAGAACAACTTAAAAGTTCCAATACTGCTTCATGTGTTAGTGCTTCTGTCATATATTTGATGCAAAGTTTTCCATCTTTGTCTAGCAGCTATCCATGGTGTTCTGGTTCTGGAACTTTAGAGAAATTTTTTAGACATCTTTTCCAAATAGGTCGGTTTGGTAATTGATTCATAGAGAATGTTGACGAAGTCAGTCTTCACATGGAGGCAGCTGTGTTGACTTAACTGCACCATGTCGACTTCAGAATATTTGATATCTTACTCGGTGTTTTCTGTTTAAGAAATACAGAAAACATTGGTGTTTTCTATTTAAGAAATACAGAAAACATTGGTGTTTTCTGTTTAAGAAATACAGAAAACATTGGTGTTTTCTGTTTAAGAAATACAGAAAACTTTGGTGTTTTCTGCATTTCTTAAATATAGCTGACAAACTTTTGGATCAAACAATGGTCTGTGTCAAGTAATAAAAACTGGCTTTCCAATATTGAAAAATAGTGAAACGAACTCCTTATTTATTTGTATGATGGCTTTAAACTTGCCTTGCTCAGAAAGGTAATACAACCTATCCATGTAGGTGGACCTGATAATGCTAATATAACACGAAAGCCAACCACAGATGCAGGTTTCTCAATGTCTGTCCCAGTAGTAGAATGTTTTTATTGATCTGTGACGAAGATTGAGGGTTTGAAAATTTATCTGCGGCTTGCACATTGCCTTAACTTTCGTTTTCTTCGTTAGTTGTTTCCAAAAGTGCTCATTTTTTGTGTATTTTTTATATATTTCAAGTTTTACATGCTTTTGTTTATTATTTTAATGTCTATTTAAGTTGCATTTATTAAAGTGAAAAGTAAATTACTATTTAATTAAAATTATGGTCATGTAAGTACAGATGCACATATATCAAATATTAGTTTATCATCCTACTTTTTGCTATGGGGATGTCTGTTAACCCGACTCGACCTCTTATTCCGCGTTTAATGCACAGGTTGCTCTCCCGACCGATTTCTGATGATACATAAAGAGCTAAAACCAAAATTTCTGATGATACATAAAGAGCTAAAACCAAAATTTCTGATGATACATAAAGAGCTAAAACCAAAATTTCTGATGATACATAAAGAGCTAAAACCAAAATTTCTGATGATACATAAAGAGCTAAAACCAAAATTTCTGATGATACATAAAGAGCTAAAACCAAAATTTCTGATGATACATAAAGAGCTAAAACCAAAATTTCTGATGATACATAAAGAGCTAAAACCAAAATTTCTGATGATACATAAAGAGCTAAAACCAAAATTTCGGTGTCATCAGATACACAAGCAATATTTGAGTATCCCACAGCTGCATTTCTAAAATCGCATCATTTGAGCATCTGTATGTTTTAAATGGTAGTTATTTTGATGCACATTTTACAGTAAGTAGCAAACTATATTTTATCAACAAATATTTTCCTTCTGTTTCCCTTTTGAAAACTTTCAACAAGGTATTTTGTTGATACCATTTTATAAGACGTCTCCATTTGATAATTATATGACCACTTTTAATATACTTAAAGAAAATTCTGTCCTCTGCTGAGACGTTTTGCAGATTTGATTGTTTCATCATTATGAGTATTAAATACATTGTCAATTCTTCTGCTGTCAGTATTGATGACTGCTCATAGTCAGCATTTAAGATCTGATTGAGGATCAAATGGGATAATTCAGCAAATATCCTATTTTTTCCATGTAACTTTTGAATAAAATCCATCCCATCAGTTACAATGGCTGATGAAGGAATATTTCTCTCTTCAGCTGAAATCGGGTTTTTCAAGTGTTTACCAAATACAGTCTCATTAGTTTTCATTGACCTATCACGGTTGGCCATACACTAGCGTAAAAAGCCCAATAGGGGTGGTTGAACACGTATAAATATTTAAATGTCGATATTCCTGCTATGAGTTTCATACTTGGATAAAACTTACTGTTTGTCTTGAGAATTACATCTTTTTTTTCTCCGTTTCAATATGATAGTAGTGTTTAAAGTCTTCAATTTTTTATATACTCAGATCTAAAGACTATCCCCTACTCTCTTTTTCAGAATAATATCCTTCGAATGTTTCATATGCTTCCTCATTCAAATTTATTATGTGTGAAGGACTTTGGTCAAGTTCATTAGGCTAGTCGTTCTTCAATAGTTGAACTGCAGGTGAAACACACTCTTCATCTTTTTTATCCGTGGATTTTATAGATCAAGTGGTAAAATGTGGTCTGACTTGTAAAAGGTAGATTTTCTCCTAACTGCCTTAGAGCTAGTGCACTGTATTCAGTTCTTATATAGTTATTTTTCAAAACGCTTGCTTTTAAACTAAATCTTTTAATACCGCCCGAAGTTTGTGTATCTCTATTTACTGTTTCCTCTAATGTTTGATTTATAGGATTGCTAGAAAATAATTTTTTGTATCGTAATTGAACGGAAAACTATTCATTTCTGAAGTATTGACTTATTTCAGGCTCATTTATTTTCAAATTAGATATTACTGCAAAGTTAACCGATAATAGATATCATTCATAGTTTATTTTACCCAAACAAAACAACTAGTGGATTATTTACTCGATACATGACATAAAAAGTAGCCAGTTTTCTTTTCGGTTACTTCGGATAAATTCAAACAATAGCCATACTAAATCTCTATATGTGTCGTCAAAGTGATGAGAAAGGTCATTTGTCTTTTCTTAAGAAGTATAACTAGCTTTCAAATGTATCCCTGACATTTTTATGTTGGGATCTTCGATTGCATTAATGAATGTTTCACTGCACACATTGTCACAGAATTGTTGTATGAATTCATTATCCAGTTTTGAAAAAAATATTAGGAAACTTCAATTTCAAGTGATCAAAAAACTGCAGCCACATGATTCGCATGCATGCCTCTTATACATGCTTATAAAATCAAATGACACGGTTCTGTTTTTTTTCCTTGGAGAATATTTCTTATGGAGCTTTATAAAATAGACACAATTTCCATTGCCAAATCAGAACGTCCACCAGAACCAACAGCTTACTTGTGATAGAGAGTGGGTTGCATATTGTATGAAATTCATCCATCATTTAAAATACGTCACTGAATGTTTCTTGGTGACACTAAGCTATCTTTACAACTTTTGCAATGATAGTTTGATCCTGTATGAGTATTATTGTTTTCAGTTCAAGCTGGAACTTAATCTGCATCCACTGCCTCAGAATTTCATGATCAGTGAAGATTTTTGTAGCAGGTTTGCTTATGCACGACAAAGATGCAAAGGTACCGGCTTTAAAATTAAAGGTACTATTACACTGAGCAATTTCTTCCAGCAATCTTTCAGCAACACCATGCATTTCAATAGGAAGAAAATTTGCCACCGAATTGCCTCAATTTTTCAGCAAGAAATCTGAGCAAGAAAACTGATCAATTCCTGAGCGTGAACTAATCAGAGAACAGCAAAAATTTGAAGTCACACCACTCCTCCTTCAAAGTGTTATGGGAAAAGATTCAACAGCAAGAAATTGGCTGTTCAATTTTAGAATTCGGAATCTTGAAAATTTTGCTTAGACAGACAGAATAACAACTCTTAATCGTCATGGACCACCAACAAGCAATTCCAACACAATTATCATACGAAAATCATCTAACAAAATTTTGATCAATTGAAGAAATTCTGCCATTAATACATGCTTTTCAAGTTAGTCAATAAGTTTAGGATAAAAAGGGTCATCGGAAATATCAACTGATATAACAGTTCAAAACATCCTAGAAGAAACCGTGCAGAAAGAAGAGAAAAAAAATAAAACAAAAAAGAGCCGCTTCAATTAAATCCAGAAAAATTATTCGAAACATATTTATTGTTTCAAAGGAAGACAAAAGAAGAACTGGAGTTCCACAATCTGGTGCAAAGAAAAGAAAGTAAAATATCGTGTAAATATATCTGAAAGTTCTAATGATTCTTCTAGCAATACGTCTAATTATAGTGAAACAGCATACACTTAAAATATTTTACAGCATGACTCTAATATTTAAATAGATAAGTAAAGATTATGGCGAGTCTTGTAAAATGTATTATAAAAAATATTACATTCGTTTAGTCATTGAAAGAATTGATGGAAGTCATGATCTTGTGCGATTAATGCGACAAAATTCTAATTAAGATGTCTTTACTCTTTCTGAAAAAATTGATGCATCTGCCATAAATATTCAAGGTATTGTAATATGCCTACAAGAATCTAGGATATTACAAAATATAGTGAACTCTAAGTTGCACAAAAATATTTTGGTGTGTCATTTGCAAATTTTAATCTCTGTTAATTATTGCTTTGTGGATTGAATATATTTCATTCATCCCCCTATTTTGCATACTATTATTTTCTTCTAATATTTATTGAATAACTTAAAAAAAAACACTGACGTTTTAGATTTTAAAGAGTAGCTGTTGCAATAGCGAAATTTTAATTAAAAATAAGACTATTAAAAATTTAAATGCAAGAATTTACTGAAATCTATTTGTTGTGTTTACATACTAAATAAATTGTATTTTTTTTTGTACAGATACATTTTCATATTTCTTCTAAATTTAGCCATGGTCCATAGTGCCCTATGCCGGGGTAGAATGGTCCACTTTATCCCTTGTCATTCAAAACATTCTACAGCAAAATGTAATTGCAGTTATTGTTTTAAGTAAATATATATAGTATAAATCTGAATATATAGACAATATGTATCATTTAAAGTGACAATTTTGCTCATCGTTTAAAAGAAAAACGTCAAAATGTACAAAAGTAGTCCATCGTACCCCAGCCTCTCCTACATCAAGTGCTCCCTATTGGATGGTCGGATTTAGTAAACAGATAATATTGTCCGTTCCTGTTCTCCTATTGCCTCCAAGGAGCAGAGAGTAAAATGATGAGAATTTACAGTTTCCTCTCTTTCTCTCGCGATAGCAAGGAACATATATATATTTAAACATTCCTAAGATTGTATTTTAGAGAATAAATTAAAATGAGACGATGGGGGTAAGTTAAGACAATTTTTATTGGATTAGAGAAATGAACTAATTGAGTATTTAAGGAAATACTTGTAAGCGCTAGATTTGAGAAGTGATATGATTTAAATTATTTACGTTGAGTTAATTTGAGGATTAATGAAGCTCTTGTGCGTCTCCTAAAGTTCCACTGATGTGGGTCGAAACTGGTAGTTTACGCAGATCATCATTTTGGATGAGGGAAATGTTATTGTAAAAGTTGTTTGCTAGTTTAGTTAATGGGGTTTACTCCGAAGTCCTGATGGATGACGTCGTTTTTCAAAAATATCGGCGCTTTCCTGATGGCTCTAAAAGTTTTATTTTAAGCTGTTTGAAATTCGGATAAGGTGGATTTGGGTGCGAAATCCCAGACAAAGGCTTCATACAATAGGACAGGTTTGGGCACAGTTTTATATATGAATGCTATGCTTTGTTCTGATAGCTTATGTGTGGAGAATGTAGTATCCGATATGAAATGGCACGAGCGGTGTTGTTGTTGAGACTCAGACCGTCCGATCTACCAGAAAGGTGTAAGGTAACCGTTTGGACGGCCGGGAAGTGCCACCCAATTTAGACCGGAATACAGTGGAGGAGGCATCCACAGGGACCGTACCCTCCTTCCCCTACCACCAACCTCTCGGAAGGACTTACGGACCCACATGTTTAACGTGATCGTACTCCGCATGAACACGGCGGCAGTTGTGGCAGCGTGCAAATCCAGCGCGCAAACCACCGGGATGCCGCGCCCGAAATGTGCCAACAGCGCGCGATGTTCTCAGGTGGTCACCCACCCAAGTACTAACCGCGCCCGATGCTGCTTGACTTCAGTGATCTAACGAGAACCGGTGTTTTCAGCACGGTAGGGCCGTTGGCGGCACGAGCGGCGTGAAATTTTTTTAGTAGTGGCTATGATGAGTGATTTCCAGTTAAGTTTATTGTTAAAATGTATGTCCAGGTATTTACAGGTTTTATCGTAGGGGACTGATGTGCTATTTTATTTTGAGAAATGTAGGTAGTTTTCGTTTTCTTGCAAATATACTGCAGTTTGCCCTTTTTATTAACACTTTACAACATAGTTGAAAAGTGTTTATGACTTTATTCATTCTGCCTGTCTGTCTGTCTGTCTGTCTGTCCGTTAGCACGATAACTGCCGTAAAAATGACATAATCAAAATGAAATTTTAGTATGTTGTTCATACGGTCTGTGGGACCTGTGGGAATATAAATAAATAATATCACCCAATTAGTTTTTTATTGAACCCGGTTTGAAAAACTGAAATACATTGAATCCTATGGGACCTAATTTTTCAAACATTTTTTAAGCAAATTTAAAATTCACAAATTGCTTCGAAATTTTTAGGAAATATTCACATTATTTCATAAAATATACAAAAAAAATATTTCAGTAAAATATATTAAGTAGTTTTTAAATTAAAAATTATTTAATATAGGGAAAAAAACAAATTCAATTAAATTCTGACTTTTGGGATATCCTCCAGAAATAAAAAAGAGATATATTATGTAATAAATATCTTTCCAAGAGTTTATTCATTTTGTATATGAGAGAGGCTTCACATTTTAAAATAAATTTGGTAGATAACAACTTTTCAAATTTTTTTTTTTTAATTTTATATAACTCTTCATGATATACTTATTTGATGGCATTTTTAATGCACTTTCTTACGTCCAAGAGAGTTAAAATTTGGTACACAGCTTAAATTTGTTGAACATTTTATTCTACAAAAATTTGGTGGATCTTTAAATATAGATCATACATTTTTTTTAAATGGCCTGCAAATAATCCCCGTTCACTTTTATAAATCATTGTTGCAATATTGTTAAAAATTCTGATGTGGGCAGCACATGTCTTTCCCTGCAGACTCATATTCACGTTCTCTTTATTTCTTCAATAATAATTTGAGTTTATCTGCACAAAATAACAGCCATAATTATTTTAAATGACATTGAATGATAGCTGGTTATTGTCAAAGTTATTGTCAAAGGTGGCGTAGAGAAAACGCAAAAAAAACTAGAATATCTCAAGAACGGCTAGTCCTAGAGTAATGGGGTTAGTCTTATTCTTTTTGTTGTCAAAAATCACGTATAAAATAGGAATTTAATTGATAAAATTGAGCACACGTAGTCTTATTTTTATATTTAACGATTTTTGCGGGCCATTTCGCAAAAATAGTCCGTTTCTTTTTCCCGAATCGTACAAGAATAACCTACAAATGATTAATATACCAAATTTTGTTAAATTTGGTATATAAATCACTTGTAGGTTATTGAAATATTATACACCAAATTTTGTTAAATTTGTACCATTAGTTTTTAGCTAGAGTGGATAAAGGCAATTTCTGCTGGCCATTTAGCAAAGAAGGCAGATTCTTTTATTACGAATCGTACTATAATGTAATGAACATCAGGATTTCCCAGAAAAAACATACCTTCCAAATTTTATGAAATTCGGTCCATTAGTTTTTCAATTAGAGTGGATGTACTATCCTCACAGACACACAGAAATATACACAGATGCACCCTTACACACACAGACGTTTTCCTAAAAATAGTTTTTTCGTGTTCTAGAAGGGCTAAAACGCGTAAATCCTTTGAAAATTCGAGTTCCGATCTTCGGCACGATTCCAATACTTTGAATACATACACACACACACATATATTATCTGTGTATCTGTGTATTATCTGTTATTTGTATTATTTGTGTATTATCTGTGTATTATCTAAATTCCGTGCCTATGCAATTACAATAGTTGTGATTTTAAATGATCTCTAAACTTTTATTATTTCTTCAACGAAGCCTAATTTTAACTTATGCAGAATGCAAATATCTCAAGCGATTGTTGGGTGAGTTACATAAGAATTGCTGAATTTTTTTCACACAAAATTATTTAGCTCTGGAGTCTGGAATACAAGTTATATGAATGAAATATTCCTTGATTTTGCATAGAGAATCAGATGATTTATATTTCGATACAGTTTTAAATATTTAAGTATAATAAATTACTGTAGTACTGTGATAATGTAAAAGATATCACCACTGAATGTATCACATTTTAGAAATTTTTAAATGAAATTTCATTGCAGTTGGAAAGTGCTTCATAATCAATGCTTATGCATGATTGATCTTTCTTGTTTTGTTTATTTTAGTTATATTAGAACACAATTGCTGCTTGAGGCACGAGTATAAATGGTAATGTCGTCCGCATAAGAGCGCGATTTGTGTGCGTGAAGATTTCGGGATGTCGTTTATGTAAAGGTTGAAGAGCGTAGGGATCATTTGGGAGCCCTGTGGTCTGTGTTGAAGACCCAGACCGTCCGACTCGTCCAGAGGACTAAGAGCAGCTATTTGGACGGCCGGCCTGTGGTCTGTGTGTCACACATGTTTAGTAGGTGTTGTTAAAGTGAACAAAGAATGATTTGTTGCGAAGGTATGAGTGAATCTGGTAGTTTCAGCTTAATGATTTTGCATATAATAGCTTCAAACTAGATCTTATCGAACGCTTTCGCAACGCCAAGCATTAATACTCCTGTTGTTAGTCCCAAATTCACTCCTTCGGAGATGTATTCTGTGACACGTAAGAAATGGCGTGTTATGGCGTAAAGGGGGCGGGAGACAAATTATTCGGGTATAATGATGTTATTCGAGGTAACCCATTGTTTAAGTCGGGTGTGTATTATTCTCTCCGTTAGTTTGTTAATTGTGGCGAGTAAGGTGATGGGTCTGTAGCCTTGTGGTAGAGTGGGATTTTTTCCTGATTTCA
The DNA here is from genome assembly GCA_951213105.1 of Amaurobius ferox. Classification (NCBI taxonomy): domain Eukaryota; kingdom Metazoa; phylum Arthropoda; class Arachnida; order Araneae; family Amaurobiidae; genus Amaurobius; species Amaurobius ferox. Next base: position 25,037,804 of record OX578142.1, on the reverse strand, counting down.
AAATTGGAATGATGATAGCTGTTTTCCAGTGTTTGCGTAAATAATAAAATTTTCAAATGGCATTTATTATTAGGGTGAGGTAGAAGATAATATTTACTGGGAGTGATTTAAGAGCTTTGTTGTTTATGTTGTCAATTCCAGGAGACTTTCTGGCTTGGAGATTTTTATTTCCCGAACTACTGCTGAAGGTGTTGTGGGATTGGTCGTGATTGAAGAGGACGTGTCCAGAAAGGAGTTTACAGTGTTGGAGACTTCGTTTCTGTGACAGTGCGATTGAGATCATTATTTGGGGTAAATTGGGTTTCGTAATTAGCAGCGAGGGGATTTGTAATTTCAAGGTGTACGGGTCCATTATTTGTGATAAGTGTGTGTTTGGGGGTCATTTGTTTTTGATTATCTTATAAAACTCCAAAATGAAGTTGTCAGAAAGGGCGAGTGATTTTATATATTATTTCCAGCTATTTTGCTTAAAGTTGCAAATTTTTAGTTTTATATGGCGGTTAAGAGTCTTATGTTTGTGTTTAACAGCGGAGTGTAGCGTGATTTGCCATAATCTTCTGTTTTTGTTTCTTTCTTTAATTATTTTCTTAATGGCTTGTGAGAGTTTGCGATGGGATGGGTGTACTCGTTTGCATCGGCTAGACTGTTACGTATGTTGTTGGTGAGGATGGTAGTTTTTGTTTTCGATTTCCTTAGTGTTATTTATTTTGGCATAGATTAGACGTGAGTTCACGAGTGTATTTGAAAATTTATTCCAGTTGGTAGATTTTATGGAGGGTGTGATGGGATATTCTCTGTGAGGTATAAAGTAAGTTTAACTGGAAAGTGATCGGAGCTAAGGTCGTTTATTGAGTGAATTTCAAGTGGGAAAGTAATGTTGTTTAATAGACAAAGTCTATTGAGGTGTCAGATGTGTTGATGGCAATCATGGTCTTTTACGATTTTTATATACCTCTATAACTGTGTTAGCAAAGAAAATTAGTACCCTTAGATTATATCGATTATTTACATTTGATTAGTTGGCCCTTGAACTAAAACACTAACCAACAGAACGATAAAGTAAAAAACAAAATCAGTATATGACAAAGAGATAAACAAATTAAACTTAGTCAAGCTATAGCAGGGAGAAATATAGATTCATAGTCAAATAATTGACCAGATTATTAGAAATTTTTATTGATGTCAAAAACTTCAAAGATTGCCAACTCAAAATCTGTTGAACAATTTTCAATAGTAAACGCAAAAGAAAAAAATTAAAACAATAGCTGGTCATCCAGTAGGGATTTAAAATAGAAAACACCTTCATTTCTTGATTTCTAATGTTATTCACATGTTGATTTTTAAAGTTTTTTATTTTTAACATAATTTTGATTTTTAACATTTGAGGTTTAGTTTTACATATATGCAATCCGTATATTTACCGCTCTATATATTTTTAATTAAATTGTATATTATTAAATCTTAAACAGTATTGCCTATAATTAATTGCCTACTATTACTATCATATTTGTTAAAAAAAGGGGTAAATATAATGGAATTATACCTGCATCTGGATTAATTGTTAAAAAAGAAGAAATTCATGCTAAAAATAGAAAACTATACATTAGACATTACTTGAAGCAGAACTGTATATAGAATATGGAATATGCATGTAAATGCATCTAACACACAAGTAAAGAAGACTGTAGTCGATTGCAAATATAACACTAGCTATATCTAGAGTCAAATTTTAAGGATTCTTTTATAGATGGCCAAATAGTTTAGGGCAGGGTAATTTACTTAGGTATAAAGAGCTTCAGTACGGCTTGACAGATTAATCATTTGTAATGTGTGCTGATTCCGTGGAAAACACCTATTTTCAGGTAAGCTATGTATTTTTTAATCTTTCACAATTTCTTTGCTATAAGGTTTGCAACCCTCTTTTAACAGATATTATGGACTATTTTTGCACATCTTAATAAGTATATTCATTCTTTTATATTATTTGTATATTATATATATATATATATATATATATATATATATATATATATATATATATACTAGCCAGTAGACAGTTCCAATGGTGTCTATAGTTAAATACTATCGCCATTGTCAGAAACTGGCTATTCTATCGGTTTTAATTCGAATTTTACGGCTGTCCTGATGAGAATGCAATTTCGAACTAACCGCCATTTTTTGTGTAGTTTCAATTGATTGTTCTCTATTCTTAATCTCTTATCTTGAGCTGATTATTATTGCCTATTCTCATTTTTGCCGAATTTTATTTTTATTTACTTTTATATACTTTTAATTGTGATTTTTGAATCCTAATATTCTTCTCATCCCCCTTTCCATTGTAATGATATGTTACCTTCTATCTTTATCTTTAGTCTTGGCCTTTAGTTACTCATCTGTAACAGATATGCTAGAGATGGTTTTTTTTTTGTACATACAGTAGTTTATGCATAATTTTCGATTAAAATCCTTCAATTTTTATTTATATATATATATATATATATATATATATGTGTGTTAATTGCATATGAAACATTAAAGGTTTTAAACATGACAGCTATTTCTATCACTATTTTAGAGGCACAGGTGTTTGCAGTTATCCAACCTTTGTAAAAATGAGAGACCTTGTGAACTCCATAAAAGTAAACAAACTTTTTCTTTCCGTTTTTAATTTTAAACTTTTGAATTTTCAATGTTCTTCAGTTACAAAAAGAACTGTAAACATTTTATTAATTGTTTATTCTACTTGTTTATTATAGTATTATATTATATTATACTTATTTATTATAGTTGATTGTCTGCTTTCATATTCAACTAGCTGCGGTGCCATTTTTTTAGCAGTCACTGTTTGAACAGTCATTATTTTTAGCAATCACAGCTAGTAGAACTGTAAATATACACTTCTTTCAGTCACTTTCGAGACGGAAGCTACCAGTTCGGTCACATTTTGAATAAGCTATTAACATGCTATTGCTGCTGACTGCGATACATCCGTTGCACGGGCTGGCCTATTATAATTCCATACTTAAAATATTTCTGAATATTTAAGTGAAAACTTGCGTGATTTGTAGTATTAAAATAAAACGCGTGTGATGCATCCTAAAAGAATATTGGTTGATAACTTATCTCCAAATATTCAACTGACCGCACACATAACAATCAATTAATGAACTAAAAAAATCTGATGTGGGAAGCATATGGCTTTCCCTATTTTGAGAATATTAAATCCTCCAAAGCAGCAAGGATTTTAAAAGAAATTGACCTTCATTCTCCAAGATATTAAATTTCCATGAATTTAGCGTTATTTTCGTTAATAAGGCGTCACTTTTGTCCATTGGCGACTTTCTCAAAAGTCATCAAGTTGGCAATATTCCACCAAATTTATCGCCAAGGTCGCCAAATTGTCGCTACATTTTCCGATAAACGTTATATCAAGTAGACGGGAATAAGGACTTTTCTTACCTGGTACTAAGAGATTATTTGAGTTTAAATTATTAGATGCCTCCTCTCATGAATGGAACGAGCTAGATCCACGAGAATAATGTTATACTGGGGGACAACTTAACCTGATTATACAGAGGCCGTTGAAAGTCTCACTTGCATAAATCTAAAGGTTCTGATATGCTAAGGTTAAATTCATCTGCAGTGTTTCATTCAATTTTTACTTTTTCTGCAATACACGGTAATGTATAGGGAAAGTACTGGAATTGTGACGAAAATCGCAACTCGAGTTTTCGACGGATCTACACGATTTGGGATTCCTAGAACAAGAAAAAACTATTTTTAACGTGACGTCTGTGTGCGTGTCTGTCTGTGTGTCTGTCTGTGTGTCTGTCTGTGTGTCTGCCTGTGCGTCTGTCTGTGCAATGTATGTATCCACTCTAACTCAAAAACTAATGGACTTAACTAATCATAAAGTTTGGTAGGTAAGTTTTTGTGAGTGCTGATTAGAATTTGGTACGAATTGGGATAAAAGAACCTGCCTTGTTTATCGAAAATGCCTGTATACACTCTAGCTGAAAAACAAATAGACCAAATTTTACAAAATTTCGTAAATAAGTCACTTGTGGAATATTCTGGTGCTGATTAGATTTTGTTATGATTCGTAAAAAGTAACCTGCCTTTTTTTGCGAAATGGCCCGCAAAATTCGTCGAAATCTGAAATAAAAGACTAGGTATGTTCAAATATATTAATGAAATGCTTGTTTTATGCTTAATTTCTGACGATGAAAAGAATAAGACCAAACTCATTACACTAGGATTAACCGTTCTCGAGATATTTTAGTTTTGTCGTATTTTCGCTACGCAACCTTTGAAATAAGTCCAGTTACCAAAAGAGAACGAAAATTGAAATAAAAGTGCATATTCAGTATCATTTAAAATAATTGTGATTGTTATTTTGGGCAATTAAACTCAATTTCATGAATTATTGAAGAAATGAAGAGAATGTGAATATAAGTCTGCAGGGAAAGTCATGTGCTACCCACATTTGATTTTTATATTTGTAATATCATTTCATTGAGAATTCAGTACTAATTTCTGGTTTGACAATTGGGTTCCAGTGTGCGCTGACTGTAATAATTGTACCAAATGGCTTTCAAAACGATGCATTTATTCTTGAGCTATCAATTTCACACACACACACACGCACATATTTTCACAAACATACACATACACCGACATCACTTCGAAACGTTTGATTCGAATTCAGGAATACGGAACTGAGTTTTCGACACAGTCGTAATATATTACCTATACATTATTGACATGCGCTTGACATGTTTACTACTTAGTATTCTTGTATCTTATGTTCTGTACTTTTCAATTTCTTGTGTGGCTACTGTAACTGGATTTCATCTGTAGTTGCCACGTAAATTGAATAAAATAAAATAAAAATAAAATTATACTATGTATGTAGGGAAAATAATGAGTTAAAATTACGCACGAGAAACACAGTACTTATAGAAATAATCCACCCGAGAGGTACTGGGGCGATTTAGACTGTTGGCGAAAAATGTGCTCGGAATGAAGTTTTCAAACTATTTAAATTTTGATATGAAAAATCTCAGAAAGTTCAAACTTGGATGTTGTCGTAGCTAGAAGACAGGAGATGGTCAAGAAGCTACAATTTAAAAATTTGGTGCAATTAATGTTTATTCCCGATGAGAGTTGATTTCTACAACCTGTCCGTTTAGTCCTCAAGTCGTTGGCCAGCAGCTAGAAATTTGTACCAAAAGGTCTGATTAAGTTACACCAATGCAATTTTGAAACATAGGTCGATCATCTAAGAAGATGGCGCTTCATATTTTTGAGCAGTTTTTGCAAATCATTTGAAATACATAATTTTTTTAATTTGAGGATGTTTCGAGTTCATGCTCAGAAAATAACCTCTCATTAAAAAAACCTCGAGTTTCTAGGCCAAGAATTAGCGTTTAAATCCTGGGACATACTTACATCTAACAAATATGTCGGTCCAAAATTAATAGTATAGATTTAGCTTTACACTCTGTTTTAATCAATTTATTCAATCAAATGTTACAAAAAGGAGACCATTCGAAAGGCGGGAACCATTGAAGAGGCGAGGTTGACACGTCCTGATTGTCAAAAAATTATTCTAGTTGAATAACTCCGAAAATGGAGAACACAAAGTCTAGTTTTGTCATTAATGAAAGTACTTGCATTTCTCTTACAAAAATTGAGGTCTTCTATCCATCAAAGCATTATCATTGTAGTACAGTACACACAGTCACAGGGTTCATCTGTAACCTGTTTTGTTAAAGAAATAACAGTATTATTTTAGGTATTATGATAAACAACGCCTATTTCAATTATTAATCATTCTCCATATACACCTACCTCAGTTAATAAATATTTACTTTTGTGGAAAAATAATTAGAGTTCTTATTGTTAGATCTCATTAAATATTAATAGGTTATTGTTACCGATTAAAATAACGATATCAAATTTCATGTAATTCGTTCATTATATCTGGAGATATCACACTCTCTTTTAAAAATAGAATTCCTAATATCTCAACAAAGCATCATGGTAACTATTAAAATAGTGTCTATTTATTTTTAAATAAAAGTATTTACAAAACATTCAATCATTTGATAATAGTGAAAATAATTCATTTTTTGTTTTGAATCAAAAACAAGCAATATCTCAAGAACGAAAATGTTAATCTTGCAAGTCATGTCATTCACTTTCAAATAAAAGATTACTTTAAAAATCGCCATTTTTGCAGCAAATTTGTATAATGATGCTTTTATGATAGTTTTCGATTTTCTAAAATAAATGTTCAAAACATTGGTGGTGTCCGCCTGATTTGAGCTCTCCTATAATCAATAAGTATCTGACATCTATATATTGGATAAATCGTACTAAATTTTATTCAATTTACCTAATTTGTTTGAAAAGTATAGTGCATAATAAAGCAAAAGCTCAGAAAGAAATAATTACGTCATAAGCTTAATACGGTCTGAAAATATTTTTAGATAGAACTACATAGGTTAAATATTTCGTCGGTCTTGCGGTGCACAGCCCTTACGTTTGGGGTCATCGTTTCTTTCATCATCGTTTAATGATCAAAACTGTTTTTAAAATATTCAAAAAATCTATTAATAAAAACATAAAGTCTGATCAAAATTTCCGTTGCAAAAAGCAAATCAGACCAAATACTATGGTTGTCGCCAAGACAGAATATCAAGACAAATGGATCAACAGTTTATTATCCTATGAGTTATTTGGATAAAAAGGTTTTTGTGGGATGTTGGAAGATATTTTTGTGAGATTTAGCCTCAAATAAAATTTTACTAAATTTGGCAAAAATTTTGTCTATTTTTTTATTTTAATCTTTTTGAAGAAATTTGCATCAATGTCAGTAAAAGTCTTATCCATGAAAATATTAAACGTCAAGGAAACAATAGTGCAGTTAGAACATTTTTTATTAATAACATTTCTGTGAAACAATAAAGTACAGAGAAATGTATTTACATATGCCATTCAGTTTTACTCACATTCATCACTTTGGTGGTATTTGACATCATTTGGTTCATCCTCTTTTCTGTCAATTTCTTCGCTATCTGTAGCCTCGTTAGCAGTGATATGAGCCAGATGATGATTTTCAGAATTTTGAGGTCCACTGAATCATTAGGGAATTAGGTCATTATTATTCAGCATCCAACTACGTTTCGTAGCGTCTTTACAAAGTACGTGTAGACAAGTGGACAAGCATTCATCCAAAAACCACAGATGAAATTTACTCTTTTAATTTTCTCCCGTAAGACTTGCCTGCATGGAGAAAATGAAGTTCCGTCTGCACCTTTCACATTCAATGTCAATTTGCTTGTGTTTTTGTACACGTCAACAAATTTATGACGTCTCGCTTCATTTATGGAGATTAATATTTTATAACTGTACACTGCTCATGTGAATGTTTCATAATTTTTTATAGCGAACTTACTCACTACCTCCGATTTTCCGAGCGAAGGGAATACCTCTTGTGCAGAACATTTTTTTAAAATGTTGAGAGTTTGTAAGTTTCCTTTTCGTGAAAAAGAAGCTGTAAAATCGCTTCCTGTAAATGAGTGAAATCCTGGCAAAAATGTATTCAACTGGGCTCCTAAAAATCATATAATTCATGCATATCGATGAAATGTAAATTATTTTTTGCATTTACTCCAATTTCCAGCTATAAATTTAGCTTTTCCTCAACTTTTGACAACTTTTCTAGTAAGATAATTAATACATCTGTGCCGTTTGCTCTTATTAATATATTTCCTGGGTTGTTGAAGCAATTGTACAAATGGAAAACCATTCCTATATCTAGTTCATCATGGCTTGAAAATAAACCACTCTCTTTACTGCAGATAATTTCATCCTCAATTACTTCATATTTGAAACATTTATCTTCCAATGTGACGAATAAAATTTTAGAAGACAGTAAATGTTCTTAATATTGTTCTTTCCATTCCTTTACCAAGAATCACACCAAAATATTTTTGAAATTTTCATTTCTGAGAGCAAGAATAAAACTCATTACTCGCATTATAATGAGTTCGGCATTATTTTTGGACCAGATATTGAATACCGAGTTTATCTATTGCTATATGGGCATCTAAAGTCTCTCATCTTACCCTTTATTTACGATGTTCTTACATGGTTAAAAATAACATGTCTTTCTTGGCTTTCGGAACTATAGCAAATTTTTGACAGAATATATCGAGCTACTCCACCAAATCCTAATGGACGTTATCCTAGTGCATAAAAGTAAAACATGACATCTACAATTTTGGCATCTATTTCTTTAAGATGTTCGTGGGAGTCAATTTTTTTCTAACACTTTTAGAAGTACGAATTTCTCCGTCTTGTTCCTAATTAAAGTGAGATAATTTAAAACATCAGCCATGTCAATTTTTTTGTCCAATGCAGTACATAAAAGTTGCTTCATTAAATTTCTCTCCATTTTCATTACAGATACATTTTCATTAAGTTTAACATTTCTGGTTGTTATCGACAATGCTTGGATTTTGAGCCTATTCAAAGGATTTTCAAATCTTTCTGCACCCTCACTTGTTTCAACAATGAAATTGCGCTTTGCTTCAACTCCTATATCAAATGCATTCAGAAGGGCCTGAGCTGTTGGATCGGATGTAGCTCTTCCAGAGCTTATGAAGAGAGCATTATAGTCAATTTGATAATCGAAGGGATTTAATCTTATTCAAAATTATATTTAACTGCTGATTGTTATTTTTTATGTTAGATGGTCAAGCTCTGAAGATACATCTGGGTGCTTGATTATGTCTATTTCCTCATAAAATGTACTTGTTATTGTCAGTCTTCAGTCCGCAACTTTGACGAGCAGATATTGAATTAGTGAAAAGGGTGATACCTGTAAGTTTGCTTTCGGCATCAGCATTAATAGTTTGCTTCCACGTCAAATCGACTGCCTTTGAAAATTTTCTCTGTTCTACTGAAAAAAACAACTGTACCATTTTTAAACATCTGGGTAATTCCCGGGTGTGTGTCTTCCATTTTGAGTAGACTGTCGGAAACCTAAAGAACCAAAGAGCAAAGAAATCAAATGGTTGATTGAAAGCGACTGAAATAGTGCCATCTCTTTAGTGCAATAAATGTATAGCTCATAATATCCAATGTTTATGTTGCGCATGAACCGATGAAAGACCAACAAAATATTTAATTTCTTATAGCGTTCTACCTAAAAATATTATCAGACCGTATTAAGCTTATGACGCAATTATTTCGTTCTGGACTTTTGTTTTATAATGGTATCTATTAACTATCAACTATCGAAAGCAATTGTAGTGCTAAAAGCATCCATTAACTAGCAATATACCGTTAAAAGCATTTGCACATTATTAATTAATTTGATAACAGGGTGTTTATTTTATTCTTTTATTGAACTAATTTACCAGCATTGCTGGAGATTTGAAGCATAATCCCCGTAGCTCGAGCTGTTGTCTTTAAAGCTAAACTGAAGCATAATTCGTTCATAAATAAGTGCCTTGTAACACGCAAACGCTTTTTTAAAACTAACGCCCCTTTAAAGCCAACGTCCATTTCAAATCATTTACTTTCCATAGAAGCAAAGTCCGGCTGCAATTCCCTCGATGCTTGTGAATAATAGCAACTTTTTCGATCTGAACATGTCCTCTAACGGTCTTTGTTCGATAATAACTCAAATTGTCAGTACATTCATTATCTTTTAAATTCACTGTCAAAAATCCCTAAATGAAGTTAGAGAGATAAATAATGCATTTTGATGTTTAATATTTACGACCCAACCCACACGACTCACCCGAAGGTTTAGAGTACAAAGATATGTTGACGTGAGAGGATCTTTCTACACAAAGATGGCCCACTGGGCAACCAGCCTCACCAAGCAAAAAGGGAACACGCCGCCCCTGAAAGCAACATGCACACGCCCAGGGCACTCAATGGACCGCAGACCCCCGCCCGGCCTAGCGCAGCCAAGCTCCATTAAGGACATCCCAGGAAAAAGGAAAAAGCATAGATATTCTATATAATATATATATATATATATATATAATATCTACTGGAAGAAGCCCACGGGGATGAACGGAACCCCATCATCAGGACAGGACACCAAGAGCCGAAACCAGCCAGGTAACTCCCACCACCAGGAACAGTCAGCTACGCACACACAGTGTTTTGTTTTAAAATGTAATAACGTGCTCAACAATGTTGAAAGATGTAAAAGAAAATATCGGAAGGAAAGATTCCAGGATCCAGAATGGTCGACATGGAAGGAGTTTGACAAGTAATACAGTTATAAAAGTTAAGTAGGCATTTTTAAATGCATGTAATAGTATTGAAAAATGCATGATGTGAAAGTGTATAATATCTAATTTTTTAAAGTATTAATACTATGAAATGATGCTTCGGGTTTCAACCTATTGTAATGGAATAAATTAGGAAATGTAAAAGTAATAGTAGGCTCGTAAAGCAAGTCGTAAAGAAACGTTGATTGTGTTAAAAACGACTGTAATTGTAAACTAAGTGCAAAATTAAGTGGTTGTAAATTGAAACTTGCTTGTGTTCCTACAATCGTATGAAAGTTCTAAGTTGAATTGCAAAATTGTATAAAGTAATTTTAGAAGTAAAAATGTATTAAGTATATTTATATATTAAAATATGTATTAATATGTATTAAATAATTTTCGATGTAGAAAATGGTATTTAAATCAATGAGGCGGTGGTTTTCTCTTAAAAGAAAATTGAAGTTACTATGTGAATTCAAATTTAAGCTATGAGCTAAGACATACTTCAACATTATTCGATCGCATTTTCTTCGGTATTTCATTCCCTGACATACCAGGCTAACATTTGGTAAGTATTCAGTTCTTACCCCAAAAGGGAGTATACGAACCAGAGTTGGGTTCCTCTGTTCAGACAAAGAAAAATATTCAGTAGGAGATCAACACAACAGTTTCACTGTTATTATTAAAATTTCCTCCATAGAAGCGAATTGGACTTTTTTTACTTTCCCAACAATATTTGTTAATGTATAGGGAAAGTATTAGAATAGTGTCGAAAATCGCAACTCAAGTTTTCGACACATCAACGCGTTTTGGGACCTCTAGAACACTAAAATACCATTTTTAGTGTAACGTCTGTGTGTCTGTCCGTGATATGCTCTAAACCCACCCGCACTCTAACTTAAAAACTATTCAACGAAATTTCACAAATTGTGGTAAAAAATGTACTCGTAGGTTACCATGGCGCTGATAAGATTTCGGTACGAATCGGAAAAAAAAATGTCCTTTTTTGCTAAATATAGCCCTTAAAAATCTTATGTATCCACTCTAACTAAAAAACTAATAGGCCAAATTTCACAAAATTTGGTAGATATGGTGCTAGTAGGTTACTATGGTGCTGATTAGATTTTGGTATGATTTGGAAATATATAACCTGTTTGTTTTGTTTTTCTTTTGCGAAATGGTTAAACCGTCAAAGTTTAAATTAAAAGACTGCACATGCAGAAGTGTATCGATTAAATGCTTATTTTATACATCATTTTAGACGATGAAAAGAATAAGACCAACCGCACAACTCAAGGACTAATAGATTTCGAGATATTTTAGTTCCTTCGCCTTTGAAAATACGTCCAAAGGAAAATAAAATTAAAACTGAAAATTTAGTGTCACTCTAAATAATTATCCATGTTATTTTGTAAACTCAAATTAAAGCAAATAAACTCAATTTATGGAACTGTGAAAGAAAAAAGAGAAAATGAATTTGTGTCTGTTGTGACAGTCGTGTGTTACCCACGTTTATCTTACAACAATGGCTATTCATATTACCATAGTTGTAAATACACTAGCATGCATCTAAAAGAGCGTGAAAGACCCAGGTCACCCGACTCACCCGAGGGTATGAGCAGCTGATTGAGTGGCCGGGTCTAAAAGAGCGTGTAGAGATTTCAAATATAAGTACATTCTATGGCGCTCACATACTATATATTGCACCATTGATTTTTTAACGTGTTATAATATAGCAGTGGTTATAATTTCGATATTTTAATATTTTGAACTATTTTGAAAAGATGGTTATAACTTCAGTCATCCTAATTGGCTCATCATATTAGTTAGAAATTTTAACGTAGACATTAAGAAACTGAAACCAGAAAATCTAAAGACTTTATGCAGGCAATGTTCAACTTAAAACTTCATCTGATTCTGTAAAATCTGCTACGCACGGTCAGATATGAATGGACTTGATATTCGCTAGGCTCATATCATTTGTTGTAAGCAAAACAAGTCTGAAAGCAACAAAAAAACTGATGTGGGCAGTATATGACTTTCCTTATATAATGCAATGAATTTGCTTCTTTAATTATGAAAAAGTGATGAAACAATCCACGGAAACATGTTTGTAACGTTAAATTGTGCATTTACGCTTTTCTGGATGACAACATGTGAAACTATTTCATGCCAAATTAATTTATATTTTACGCAACTCTAAACTAACAATTATCAATATCGATATCATCCTCAATAAACAATATAGTCCATATATTTAAATATTTTAATAATAAATTCACCAATTTGGCGTCATTTTCATTAATTTAACGTCATTTTTGCAATTTTGACGATATTTCCGACAGGATCTCTTCTAAATATCACCAACTTGGCGATATTTAGAAAAGCATTTCTTATAAAAGGTATGCCCATCATATGACGGAGTAAAATATTTGCAAAACATTGCATCCCATTTGACTTCATATTTATCAATTTGATAACATTTTTATTAATTTGGCAACAGTTTAGCCAATTTGACGACATTTGGCGATATGCTGCCAAAATTCGTCGCCAGAATTCAGCCAAGTGTTACAGACGGAGAAATAGGTTATTATTTTGTTCTTTCCACAATATTGAATATTCATCAATTAGTTGTTATTCTTATGAATTTGGCAACATTTTTTTATCAATTTGGCGACATTTAAAAAACTCGCGATATCCCGCCAAATTCGTCGCCAAAATTTCTTCAAGCATTATGGCCGGAGAAATAGGTTATTCCGCCATTAGTAGATAAACGATTAATGGCATCCAAATACAAAAGTATTACCCAAAGTATCTTTTCTAATAGTAGATTCTTATATTATTTCCAAGATATTGAATTTTCATTAATTAGTTTTCATTTTCATTGATTTAGCGTCATTTTTATCAATTTTGTGACATTTTTATCAATTTGGCGATATTTTCGTCAATTTGCAACATTTAAAAAACTCGCCAAGTTGGCGATATTCCGCCAAATTTGTCACCAAAGTTTCGTCAAGCATTGTGGATGCAGAAATAGGTTCTTCTTATAGTAGATAAACAACTAATGGCATCGAATTAGAATGCTATTGCCCAAAGTGTCTTCTATCGTGAATGGAACGAATTAGATCTACGAGAATGAGGATAATAAATTCATCGCATAATATTACATATGGAGTTCACAATAGTTAATATTTTTTTAATTTTTATGTGACTTTTTAATAAATATATTTAAAAAATGTGCAATATCTCAAGAACGGTTCATGCTAGCCGTTCATGCTATCGTTTTCTAATGAAAAATTACACAAGAAATGACTATTTACGTAACTTTATTGAATGTTTTAATTTTTGGATGATTTTTTCAAAATTTCATTTCAAAATTTAGGTGGGTTCTAAAGATTCTATTGCGTGTAAAAACAATAGGTTTCCAGTATTCACTGATTGTGATCTTTGCACCAAATTTTGTACGAGTCGCTTCATTCGTTTGAGATATATCGTCTCCACAGACTCACTGACACACACACAGATATTGCCTCAAAAATGTCTGATTCGTGTTCAGGGGTGTTTGAAACGTGCTGTCCCGTCAAAATTTTGAATTCTAATTTTCGACCTCGTCACAATACTTTCCTTATTACATTATGCTATGTATTTAAGGGAAGTAATAAACTTATTTACATTTATTGGAGTTGCCTTTGAACTCCATCTGGGGCCACCGCCGATTGTTATCGATCCAAATCAATGTTTTTAAGTCTGTATCTTACAGTCACAGTGATGGAGAAAGCTCAGTAATTAGACACTCCGCTGGTATTGAAGACCATGATTTTTATGGGATGATTATTTTTGGCATTTCCATGACCCACTCCCTGCGGTTCACCCATGGGTTTGGAGCAACTGTTTAGAGGGCAAGGAAAGTAGAAGACAGACGTCCCCTGACACGAAGGAGGCCAGCAAACCAGCCCTACAGGACAGCTTTTATTTTAAAACTCCAAACTTTTAACAAAATTGTTAAGCAACTAGGCACTCATCGGCCATTAGGACATTAATGATAGGCTGAACTATCGCCAACCTAATCAACATAATCCTGTGTTCCAGATAAGATTACATTAAATAATACATTGAATTATAAATTTCACAAAATACATATCTATAGTATATGATGTCTCTCAATAAGGGACATCATATATTATAATCCTGTGTTCCTGGTAAAAAACATAAAAAAAAAATCTGATGCAGGCAGCACATGACTTTCGCTACAGACTAAAATTTATTACTTTCCTCATATACATAGCATAATGTATAAGGAAAGTATTGTGACAGGGTCGAAAATTAGAATTAGAGTTTTCCACGGGAGAACACGTTTCAAGCATCTTTGAAAACACGAATCAAACATTTTTGTGATTCTCTGTGCGTCAGTGAGTCTGTGGAGACGATATCTCACGAACGAATGGAGCGATTCGAACGAAATTTAGTACAAAAATTACAATATGAATACTGGAAGCCTAGTGTTTTTAAACGCAATCGAATGTTCAAAACCTCCCTAAATTTCCGAGTAACATTTTGAAAAAATCATCAAAAAATCAAAACTTTTAATAAAGTTACGTAAATAGCCATGTCTTATGTAATGTTTCATTAGAAAACGATTGACACAAACTTTAGAACACTAGCATGAACCGTTCTCGAGATATTGGGCATTTTTGAAATAAATTTATCAAAAATCCCATAAAATAAAATAAAAATATTAACTATTGTGAAATTAGTTCACTTTGCATATGTAATATCATGCGATAAATTTAGTGACATCATTTTAGTGTAACTAGCTCATTCCATTCATGAGAAAAGAGATTTGGGGTAATACTTTTGTATTTGGACGCCAATAATCATTTATTTGTTATTCTTATAAATTATTTCTCCGTCCATAACGCTTGGAGAAATTTTGGCGACTTATAAATGCTGCCAAATTAACGAAAATATCAAATTGATAAAAATGACTACTAAATGATGAAAGTTCAATATCTTGGAAAGAACATAAGAGTAGACTATAAGAATAACCCATTTCTCCGTTAGTCCGTAACGCTTGGCGTAAAATTGATCGGGATGTCGCCAACTTGGCGACTATTTTAAAGTTGCCAAAGTGACAGAAATTTCGCCAAATTGATAAAAAAAAATGACGCCAAAAGGCAAGTAATGCTTCTCAAATTCTGATTTCCGTTATATGATGGGCATATCCTCTAGTATATAAGAAATGCTCTTCTCTCCGTTTGTCTGTAACACGTGGTGATGCATTTGGTAAACTTGGTGAATAATTTAGCAAAGTATCGCCAACTTGGCGATATTTCGCCCCAGATTGACAAAATGTCGTCAAAATTGCAAAAATGACGCTAAATTAATGAAAATGACGCCTAATTGATGAATTAAGTATTAAACTATTTTAATATATGGACCATATTGCTTATTGAAGATGCTATATTTAGAGTTGCGCGAAATATAAGTTAATTGAATACTTTGAAATTGTTTTACATGTTGTTTTCCGGAAAATTGCCAAATGTACAATTTTACGATAAAACACAGTATCGTGGATCTTATATATTATTATTTTACTGTAAAAGTAGTAAATTCATTGCGTTATATAAGGAAAATCATGTGCTGCCCACATCAGATTTTTTTATCTTTATTCCTTTAATAACTCATTAAAGAATTTGATTTCACAAAGTAACACGCATAATTTTTTGAAATTACACTGAATTTGCACTTTTAAATCAATTTTCGTTTACATTTGGTAACTGGACGTATTTTCAAAGGCAGCTTAGTAAAAATGCAAAAAACTAAAATATCTCGAGAGCGGTTAATCCTAGAGTAATGGGATTGGTCTTATTCTTTTCATCGTTAAAAATTACGTATAAAGCAAGCATTTAATCGATACATCTGAGCACATGTAGTCTTTTATTTTAGATTTCGACGAATTTTGCGGTCATTTCATACAGATTTTTTTTCCAAATCGTACCAAAATCTATTCAATACTAGGGTAAGCTATAAGTGACTTATCCACCAAATTTTGTAAAATTCGGTCAATTCGTTTTATATCTGGAGTCGACACAGTCGATTTTTGCTGGCCAGTTAGCAAAAAGAGAAAGACAGGTTCTTTTATTCCGAATCGTACCAAAATCTAATCAGCAACAGGATAACCCACAAGTGACGGACTTAAAAATGTTATGAAATTTGATCAATTAATTCTTGAGTTAGAGTGAATACATACATTGCATAGACAGACACACCTACACACACACACACAGACGTCACTCTGAAAATAAGTTCTTCGAGTTGTGGAGATCACAAAACGTATACATCAATCGAAAACTCGAGTTGCGATTTTTAGAGCGATTCCAATACCTTCCCTATGCATTACCATGTATTGTAGGGAAAGTAACAGAGAACGTAACATTCCAGCCCATTACCTAAAAGCACTAAGGAGAGTTTCCTAATAGAGCAGTATCAAAATTGTATATCAGGAAAACATACTCCATCTAACAAAAGGAAAGAACATACATCAGGGAGAGAATGATCAGCTTTGAGGAAGTCCATCCAGTTGGCCTAAGCGTAGATATATCGTAGATATTCTAGTATACAATATATCTTAGTAAGGTAGATTCCCAATATAATTCTGTTAGTCGGTTCAAGGATGTTTCTTAGGTGTGCTGGACTTAAACAGTAGGGTTCCTTTGGATGGTTTTCTACTTCCGAAAAGTAATTAAGACGGGGTGCATTGGCACTTATGATCCGTAGATGTCTTATTTACGTACCTATATAATTCTTTAGGAAATCTACGTTATGATCCGCACGGGGGTCGAGGGTTAAATAGCTTAGCGTAGGAAGAGAAGGTTTGGTCATGAGGTGATTAACAATTGGCGAGCAGAATGTCAAGCAGAAATAGCCAATCAGAGACAGATGTTTGACACTTCTCGTCAAAACCACGTGGGCAAAGTGAGATGTTATCCCCGTATTTCTAGTATTGCGAAAGATAAAAAAACTCCATCTATTCTACTAGGGTATCAACTAAGCCCTCCAGAGAACTCTCCACTCCTTTGTACAATAAGCCAGGGTGATGTGCATACAACATGCCTTCCTGGGAAGCCCCATGCCGGGGCCTACCAATGGTGTTTCACAGTCACCAACATCACAAAAGTGAAAATTATGAAGAAATAAATCCGAAAGGGTCTACACTTGTTACATCAACCGCAAGTAAAAAAAGACTTGAAGGACTGAACATTGAAAAGAAAAATCGAGAAGAAATCACAAATAGGAAAATGCCAAAGAAAAACATTTTTCTAAAGCAAATATATATATATCTAAAAGGCCTAAAAGCAAATTATATATATATATATATATAATTTGCTTTTAGAGCTTCTAGGTTATATATATATATATATCTAAAAGGTCTAAAAGCAAATTATATATATATATATATATATATATATATATATACTGAGTGGCTACTTTATTATGACCACCTCGTTAACATTTCATTGGGCCATGTTTTATTCAGATGTCTTATTATGATGTCATGTTCAGACGTGGATGAACACGAATTAAAGGGCCCAAAGCATGCCAGGAAAACATTCCCCAAACCATAACGTTGCCTCCACCAGCTTGAAGGGTTGTAGCAATGCACTTAGCGTCTATGCTTTCGTGCTGTTCCGCCACACTCTCACTCGCCCATCTGCATGGTGGAACTGAAAACGTGATTCATCGGACCCCATAACTTGCTTCCAATTATCCACTGTCCAATTCTTGTTCTTCATTGCGAATTTGAGACGTTTTATCTTGTTAGCTGCAGACAGCAACGGTGTTCGAACTGGCCTTCAGCTTCCATATCCCATACGATGCATTATACGGCGAACAGTATGTTCATAAATCGTTTGAGGCGATCCTTAATTAAGATCTGCTGCAATTTGATGCACTGTTACCCTTCTGTTGTCTTTTACAAGTCTGGAGACTCTCCGTTCCGCACTAGTCGATGACGACCACATGTTGTACGTTGAGACACAGTTTTTTGCCTCACATTCCAGTCTTTAAACACTTTAACTACAGCTTCTCTTGAACATTTCACAAATGCTGCGGTTTCGCTGATACTTGCTCGATGGCTCAGAGCTGCTACAATCATCCCGCGTTCAAAGTCCGTCAAATCACGTATTTTCCCCATATATTCACAAACAAATCACCTATACTACTGTCTCAGGAACTACGCTTTCCATTTATATACTAGCCTAGCCCTCTAGTGGCAACAATGTGACGCCATAGCTAATTTGCTTAAAACTGTCAAGTGGTCACAATAAAGTGGCCAAGGTCACTTAGTGTATATATATATATAAATTGTACGTTGGGGTGCATTTTAAGGTATTTATGTTTTCTTTCTATTTCTTCAATGCTTGTCGTCCTATTAACGCTTTTTTCATGCTTGTCGTCCTATTAACGCATGTTTATAGATAAAATCTATCTTATGTTTCAGAAACAAGCATTTTTGTGTTCATTTCGTTTAAAATATTAGGACTTGATAACGAATTTTTTCGAAATGAACTATTTTTAAGCCTTGAGCTCTTCCACGTGCAAGCTTTAATGCTTGATTCTTTTGGTATTCCTTTTTTTTTATTCCTCTCCATTGACATTTGTTGATTATCTTTAGCTTTCTGAACTGTAATATGTATTATAATTTCCTCTTTAATTATTTCATTGCATGCTGTAGGCATAAAAATTTTTTAAGATAGTGTATTATGAGTTACTTCTTCCATTTTACCATTGAATTTACTATTTTAATATATATATATATATATATATATATATATATATATATATATATATATATATATATATATATATATATATATATGTAATAATAATAGTTTGAAAGTCCAATGAAAGAAAAGTGAGAAGCTGTAACTCGAAAAACCTAACATTCTAACGAGCTTACAAAATAAAAGTGTAAATCAACAAATCTTTAATCAAATGGAAAAAAAATACAAATTTCGAATCATCAGGGTAAAGAAAATCATCAAAAATCAAAGGTATGGACTCGATAAAAGAAAAACAAATAAAATCCAAGCATTAATGCTATACACGTGGACAAGGGCTAGGCTTAATAATGGATTTATTCACTTCTCCAAAACTCTTCATCGCGTCCAAGTATTTTGCCGAAACAAACACAAAAATGGTATGTTTCTGAAGAAATAGATAGATTATATCTATAAACTATTTCTACTTAGACAACATACGTAAAGAAGAAAAAATTAAAGGAAACAAGAATTATATATATATATATATATATATATATATATATATATATATATTTATATATATATAAATATATACATATATATATATATATATATATATATATATATATATATATATATATATATATATATATATATATATATATATATATATATATATATATATATATATATATATATATAGAGAGAGAGAGAGAGAGAGAGATAAAATGTCATCTTTCATCTCTGGGGATGAGTCAAAGAGGAACAACTCTGCACTGAAATTCAAACAGAAGACATCGTGTTCAAAGACTACTGATAAAATGATTCCACATAGGCTATATGAAGGTTTTTTATGAGGACTCAAGAGAGTTTGCAAGCGATGTTTAGAGAGGGTTTGAAGTGAAATTGATTCATTTTGTTCAGACTACTATGTTTAACGATAATTCATCTTAAACACAATCTTTATTTCTGAGATTTTCAAATTTGGTGTAGATCAAACTCGCACTATAGATACATTTTACAAAAATTACAAAAGAGAAGTGAGTCAGTAACTGTTAAACCACAATAAATATACAATTTGCAACTTATTTTGCAGGAAAATTTAAATTGCACAACTCTTCTTGTTTTCAATTTCACGCAAAATCCCTTTTTTAACACTTTACAACAAAGTTGAAAAGTGTTTATGACTTTGTTCATTCATTCTGTCTGTCTGTCTGTCTGTCTGTCTGTCCGTTAGCACGATAACTGCCGTAAAAATGACTTATTCAAAATGAAATTTTAGTATGTTGTTCAGACGGTCTGTAGAACCTATGGGAATATAAATGAATAATATCACCCAATTAGTTTTGGATTGAACCCCGGTCGAAAAAATGAAATACATTGAGCCCTATGGGATCTATTTTTTCAAACATTTTTTAAGCGGATTTAAAATTCACAAATTGCTTCGAAAATTTTAGGTAATATTTAAATTGTTTCATAAAATATATAAAAAAAAATTCAGCGAAATATATTTAGTAGTTTTTTAAATAAAAATTAAAATAATAATTACACCTCTTATATGAAACGATCACGTGACCATGATATGAAACGATCACATGACCCACTTCAAATTGATATATGGCATCCATCTTGTTTCAAAATCGTGATTTTTTTAAGTTCTTTTTAATTCATATTGAGTGTTGTATCCGTCCTAAAACTACTTTATTTTTGCTTAAATTCTGTGCATCTACATACTGAAACAACGCAATGACAATATATTTCAGTTTAAATGCTCATCTAAATTTGATTATTTCTACAACTAAGCCTATTTTTCACCTATGTAAAATGTAAGCAGCAAAATATATAGAATGAGTTGTATTAGAATTCCTGTATTTTTGTAACACAAAATAATTTAGTCCATGGAGTCTGCATGGCTGATATGAATGAAATATTAATTGATTTCATAAAGAGAAGGACGATTTTTTTCGATGAAGTTTCAAGCATAGAGTTTAATTTTTTGTAGCTCCATGGTCTTAAACAAAATGTTTAAATAAAATAAATTATTATGTTATTGTGATGAATGAAATGAATGGGAGAAAGTTATGAATGAAATCCTGTTTTTATAGAGAGATCCAGGCGTGTTATTTTTTCTATGACGTCATTTGAATTAATTTCAGTTGTTTTCGACGAAGTTTTCAAATATAATAAATTATCGTAGTATTATGATAATTCTAAAACTATTACCGAGGAATGTATAACATTTTAGAGATGTTTAAACCAGGCAATTTATATTTCAATGCCGTCATTTGAATGAAGTTCATTTTTTTCGATGAAGGTTTAAGTTTTCAAATATAATAAATTAATGCAGTATTGTGGTAAGTTTCAAAATATTACCGAGGAATGTATTGCATTTTAGACTTGTTTAAATAAAATTGCATTGAAGTTGGAAAGTGTTTCATAATCAATGCTTTAAGCATGATTGATCTTTCTTGTTATAATTAAATTACAGTTCTCGCTTCATTTTTATTCATGCGAATACCTAGTATGTGTACAAGTATGAAATGTTACAGCAAATATTGAATAATAAAAAATACTTTAGAGTAGAATTTAACTAAAGAATAAACACAACACCCATATTAGTAGTATTTACATATCTCTTATTATTGTCCTAGTCCAAAAATAATCCGTAATCTTTCCTGGAATGATCGTGACTCAAGATAAATGTATCTGTCTACTGTTACTTTATCAACAATTAAAAATGAACAAATTACTTTCTGTTCTGTTCCGCGATTTCAGTAGATAAAAATTTGTTGGCGATATGCATTGCTGCAACTTCACATCGGCAATTGATGGTAGATCGCTTTTCTGCTGTTTTCCTTCGTCTTCAGTATTCTCGATGATAGCATTTTTGTCAATAATTGTTGACACTATATCCTCGTCGTTAGGATCTTCAGATGTTACTATCTCGTCGTCACAGGGTACGTTGTATTCATGTCGCAGCCAGAAAATTTTAAAATCCCGTTTTTCTCAAGCCACTTCGTAATAAGCAGATCGTGTTCATCTAATACTGCTAGCTATTTCATATGCTTTTGAAGATCCCTTGAAAATTCCATGTGGAGTTTGGAATAATCGATTTGGTTACCAATCTCCAAGATTTTTCAACTAGGGAATAAAGTTCGATGGGGAGCTTAAAATTTTTGGAACAGATAACGAAAATTTGCCTTTAGTGGGAATTTTTCGATTGGTATATCTAAACTTCGTACAGCTGGAAATTGATTATTAACGTTTAAAATAATATTAACAGGGGACTAGAATAAAGGTTCTAGACTAGAATAAAGGTTGGGACTAGAATAAAGGTTCATCTTACTCGAGAGATAGTTATATCCCGGATTCACTATAGTGAGGATGAACTATATTTATATCCCGATAACTATATTATATCTCCATACACTATGCCACATATTTATCCCTATATAATATTTTCAAGCTATAAAATAATTTTTACCACTTCACTTACTCGTTTAAACAAGCACCAGGGTTTAATAGCATTTCAAAAAATAAACTCGTGAATATATCTATCCACCATAGTCACATATAGATGATTCGAAACTTTCTGTACAGACTTTAATAGGTCATAGGGAACACTGAAACAAACTCTTCTCGTTTTAGTGTATATCCGAAGACGTCACCCGTTGGTGCTAGAAGACGCTGTTTGGAGGCGCGGAAATTGGCTATTTTTCTCCATCTTCATTTGTAACGAGGAGTTCGTACATGCAACATTTCACGAATACTAAGATGGCTGGCATGCATTTGGGCCGAGATAGCACAGTGGTTTTGACGAGAGGGTCGTCTCACGTATTCAATCCATAACGCCGCTCAAAAATTATCCCCCTGTGTACGTGGAGTACGCACACGATAAATCTGCTGGCCCCAAAGTCCTTTCGAGATGTGATGGGTACGATCCCTGTAGTTGCTACCCCCATTCTACTCCGCTCTACGTTAGATGGCTCTCTTCCAGCCATTCAAACAGGCACTTTACACTCAAGGTTTATTGATACAACTTGTAGACCCATCCCAGGAGATGACATGAGTCTACTAAAATGGAAGGTAGGTTATGACTTCAGAGTTACGAGGGGCTATTTTTCTTTTTGCAGCGATAATTGTAAATCATATTTAAACCTGTTTTCCTTTTCTGTATTTTCGACAAAATTGTTGCACTTATAAAATGGGATGCCGTGCTGTACAATTGCCAGAATAATGAAAATACTTGCAATAGCTGTCTTCATAGGATTCCTAAAACCAAAGGCTAATAGGCTGCATTTATTCACTTGTGAAAATTCATATTTTGTTGACATAGCACGGATTAAAAAATTTGATATGGGTCTCACATGATTACATAATGCCATCACTTTACTTTTTCCACAGCGATATAATGGTGTACAGGATCCACAGAACAATGATTTTGGCATTGAATTAACCCCTCGAAAATTGAAACTGGACGTTTTTGGCAACTTGTCCAAACAAATGTTCTACTCATACTTACCTGCCATATCTCCATCAAAATACCATAAACCTTTAATTAATATTAATTGCATGAAATGAATGACTATTGGAAAGTGATTAGGTATCAAAACACAAAATTATTACAAAAAGTATCTTCTCTCGTGAATGAAACAATCTAGATTCACAAGATTAATATTGCATAATGTTGCATAGGAGAAACGTACAATATCTTGAGAGCGGTTCATGCTAGCATTTAAAAGTTTGTGATATAATAAAAAATTACATATGAAATATTTATTTATTTAACAGTATTCAAAGCCCTGGTTTTTCAAAAATGTATATAAAAATTCTACAATATCTCGAGAATGGATCATGCTAACGTTCTAAAGGTTGTATCAATCGTTTGTTAATCAAAAATTACGTTTGAAATGGTAATCATTATTGAAAGTTTTAATTTTTAATGATTTTATTTTTCAAAAAGCCATTTGAAAACTGGGGGGGGGGGGGGGCGGTCTTCCGAACTTTTGATTACGTTTAAAATCTACGTATATGGTTCCAGTTTTTGATTTCAATAATCGTACCAAATTATACTCGAAATGCTTCATTCGTTCGTGAGATATCGCGTCCGCAGACTTACGAACACACATACTAATATGCACATACACTAACCTACACATACATCACCTCAAAAACGTTGGATTCGATTTCAGTGATGCTCAAAACTCGAATTCGATCCCATCCCTTTTACTATACTATGTATGTGAAGAAAGTAAAACATCTGATGAGGTCAGCAGCAGACTTACCTTACATAATACAATGACGAAAGAATGATGGACAAGATCCATGGCCCATTGTTATTACTACTTTACAACTTAGTTGAAAAGTGTTTATTACTTTGTTCGTTCTGTCTGTCTGTCTGTCCGTTTGCACGATAACTGCCGTCAAAATGACTTTATCAAAATAAAATTTTAGTATGTTGTTCAGACGGTCTGTGGAACCTATGGGAATATAAATGAATAATATCACCCAATTAGTTTTGGATTGAACCCGGGTTGAAAAAATGAAGTATATTAAACTCAATTGGACCTAATTCTTCAAACATTTTTTAAGCGAATTTAAAATTCACAAATTGCTTCGAAAGTTTTAGAAAATATTCAAATTATCCCATAAAATATATAAAAAAAATTTCAGAAAAATATATTCCGTAGGTTTTAAATAAAAATTAAAACAATAATTGCACCCATTATATGAAGAGATCACGCGACCATTATATAAAGAAATCACGTGACCCACTTTAAAATAAAATATGCCATCCATCTTGTGTCAAAATCGTGATTTTTAAAGTTCTTTTTAATTTATATTTGGTGTTGTATCCGTCCTAAAACCACTTTATTTTTGCTTAATTTTTGTGCATCAATATTCTGAAACAACGCAATTACAATATATTTGAGTTTAAATGATCAGCTGTTTAAATGATTATTAAAATTTCTACAACGAAACTTTCGACAACTTTTCTACAATGAAACTTTCAACAACTTTTCTACAACGAAGGCTAATTTTCACTTTTGGATATTGCAAACACATAAAGTTGTAAGATGAGTTGTATAAGAATTTCTGAATTTCTTAACTGAAAATTATATAGCTCTGGAGTCTGCAATATAGCTGTTATGAATGGAACATTCATTGATTTTACATAAAGAAGCAGACGATTTTATAGCAGACTTTTCGATGAAGTTTTAAGCATAGAGTTAAATTACTTTTACCTCCATGGTTTTAAGTTTTACGTAAAATAAATTATTGTAGCATTGTGATGAATGAAAGGAATAGAAAAAATGTTTATGAATGAAATTTTTACTTCTTTTTCATACAGATCCAGGCAATTTATATTTCAATGACGTCATTTGAATAAAGTTAATTTTTTTCGATAAAGTTTTCAAATATAACAAAATATTGTAGTATTGTGATAATTTAAAAAATATTACCGCTGAATGTATCGCATGTTAGAGATGTTTAAATAAAATTTCATTGTATTGGGAAAGTGTTTCATAATCAGTGCTTTATGCATTATTGATCATTCTTGTTTTTAGCTTTGAAACTGTCATTGAGCACGTTTCTGGATGGTAACATACAAAATTATTTTGAAGTACCAATTAACTTATATTGCGTTCAAATAGAACTTTACAACTGGAAATATTGCTAACATCTGCAAAGTAATATACTCAGTTGCATTAAAATATGTTAATTATTAATACATCAATTTGGCGACATTTTCTTCAATCTGGAACCACATTAAAACACTCTCCACGTTGGCAATATTTTCCAAACTAGACCCAAGATAGCCAAATTTATCGCCAAGTGTTACATATTTTATGATACGTGTTACTGTTCGTTTCTATGTAATTTTTAGATACATTTATTTTGAAAACGGGCAATATCTCAAAAAAACGGTTCAAGCTACCGTTCTAAAGCTATTGTTTTAGAATAAAACATTACGTATAAAATGATTATTTATTTAACGTTATTGAATCTGGATTTTTTAATGATTTTTTCAGAACTTCATTCGAAAATTTGGGGTCTTTCGCGTATTTAATCGCGTTTAAAATCAATAGGGTTTCAGTATTCACAGATCGTAATAATCGTACGTAAAGGATCGTAATAATCGTAATGATCATCCTTCAGTTCGTTAAAAGACCTTTCACAGTCTTTTGTCCAGGAAATTTCCCCTTTTCTTGCTTTTCCTTTCAAATTATCTGTCCACAGCACTGATATAACAGAAAATTTGGAAATATACCTGCTATAATATCCGACTAATTCCCCAATCTCCCGTACTAAAGTTTTTGTATTGGGTGTTGGAAAATCTATGATAGATTATACTTTGGCTTTTGCGAGTCTTCGATATACCTGCCCGACTGTATGTCCGAGCTATTTAACATGGTCTTCAACAAACCGGCACTTTGAAGATTGCACTGTTAGTTTTGCCTTTGAAATGCGCTCCGAAACTAATATCGGGTGACTCAAATGCGATTCCCAGGTATCAGAGGAAATTCCAACGTTATTTAAATATGGAACCCCAAAAGGTTCATAATCTTTCAAAATTTCAGATATTAATTTAATGAAAAAGTACGGGTCATTTTAAAACCCAAACGGCGTATGCATTGAACGACGTGTACCAAAAGTGGTTACAAACGTTTTAAACTCGTTAGGACTTAAAGGTTTTTGCCAATAGCCCTTTGCCAAATCTGAAATGGCGATAAATTTAGCCGACGGCACCTTTTCTACCCTCTCTTCGCTATTTGGTAACGGAAAACATATGCAGGGTCGATGATCTTTACTAGGTGCCTCCACGAGTAACATGGGCGACTTATAATCCTCTTCTCCAATTTGAATTATTTTGAATTTCGGCCATTAAAATTTCATTCTGTCTTTGAGAAGATCTATACGGCTTCGACTTGATGGCTTTGTTACTAATCAGCTCTTTATCATGTTCAACTAAATCTGCCTTACCTGGTTCATTTGAGAAGGTCCTGATATATCTAGCCAAAAGATCTTGTAGCTGATTGATTTGTTGGCGATTGGTCAATTTTCTTTTTTCAACTATGTCCGAAAAGTAGTAAATGTTGGGATTTGAGTCTAAATAAGGGAAATCAACATCACTGTCAATTAACTCCTCCTGATTACCTTCACGAGATAAAAAATTTACTATTTCAGGTCTGTTGTGTGGTATTAATATATTAATATGATAAATTTGAGATCTATCTTTCTTTCCTGTTAGTTTAACTATGTAATTTGATTCAGAGACGTTATTTTTACTTACACCTCTCTTAATCCACTGAACTGCCAATTTGTGTGGCCTAATAGTTGCAAAAACAAGAATCAAATCTCCTTCGTTGAATTCATGTTTTACGGTATTCTTGTCATACCATTTTTTTTCGTTTAATTTGAACTTCCTCCATTTTCTGCACATCTTCCTCTTTATAATTTTTTCAACCGATTGATTAATTCGAAAGCACAAGCTGTCACGAGGCTGTCTTCTTCCTTAGGATCAACTCAATGTTCATACATTAGTGTTTCAGGTGTTCTCAAGTTTTTCCCATGCACCAATTCGGCAGGTGTAAACCCGGTGCTTTCATGGGGTACTGTTTGTAACGCTAATAAAGTCGATGGGAGAATTTTCTCTTAATTCGAACCAATTTCTGTACACAGTACTCTTAACAATCGTTTAAAAGTCTTGTGAAATCGTTCGACAGGATTGCTTTGAGGATGGTGAACTGAGCTGTGGTTAACTTTAATTTCAAACCTCGGAAATGTTTTTATAGTAAAAGCACTGACAAAGGATGTACCCTGATCACATTATATTTCCTTCGGAAAACCCATACTATTAAATATGTTTAAAAGCGCATCGATTACTGAGACAAACCCTATGTTTATAGACTGCAATCGGATCTGAATATTTTGAAGATAAACATAAGGAGATTAATAGATAAGCGTTTTTCACTACATGTGACGAGTAATAGTCTAAAAGCGTCTGCATTTTAAATACAAACGCTTGTAGACTATACTTCCAGAATAACTGGAATGAGCTTTAGTGTTTTTTTTTTCTCATTTGGTTTTCCAACCCTCAGACAATCGTCACAAGTCCGCAGATAATTTTCCATACTTTTATAATACCCAGTTCAAAAGAAATATCCTGATAACCTATCTTTGGATTTCGTAACACTTAAATGTGCGGGCAAGCTTTTGTGATGCAAGGATTTTATTTTCTCTCTACACTCTTCGGGCACAATTAACAATTTCTTTTATTTTTCCGAAGTGATTCTCTTGCATATTAAACAACAGATTCTTCTCCAGAACATACTGATATTTGGAGTTCGCCCCGGATACTTTCAAAGTTAACAGATCAATGTATTTTAGCATTTGACACCTTTTCTGCAAAGCTGAAAATTCACTAGGGGTAGAAGATAAAAATTTAAAATAAATCTTTAATTTTCAAAAGCAATTGTTTACACAATTTACAAATTTGAAATTTTAAAAATCACAGTAGTTTTTAAGTGTCGGCTCTTGTCCAAAATTTGGTCCGTGAGCTGCGGCAGGATGGTGACTAGCACCTTCGAATTCTCAAATCGATCTCGTCTATCTTTTCAAAGGTTTTCTCCCTACTCCATTATTAGGTTATAGTTCACAGCTCTTTCAGAGGCGGCTCCATAAGTGTTAACCATAAAAACACAGTCTTGAAACTCCTTTTATGTTACATGTATAGATAGAAATCTCAAGCAGATCATTTTAGTGCCTCAAGATGTTGAAATTTAACCATTTTCCTCCTACATGAAATAAGCCGACACTTGTGTGTGCAGGACTTAAAAGTATCAGTTTTTTCCTTATTTCAAGAACAAAATTCATAAATATGGGTGAGAAAGATATCTCCGCTTCTTTTGACAGTTTTATATACTTACCAGCCGCTTTTCTGGAAATTATTAATGTGTCATCTCTCGTATACAGTTTATCACCCTGAGTATTTCAGTTCCCAGACTATCCAAAAAAGATTTGGGTAATAAGATGTTACAATATAAATATATTTATTTGTATTTATGTGACATTTATGAATGTTATTTTCATAAAAACAAATTCTTTAATTATTTTGTAGTATTTAAAAAATGGTATTCGTGTTCTTTCTTCTCCAATGTTCAGAATGAAAAAAGTTACATCAACATCAGTAGAACAATTCGGAAATCGCTCGGAATAAAAACTTTACCCTACTAGATACCATTAATTCGTATTGAGAAGTGCGTGGTTTAGCAGCAACCCTGACGTCATCGGTGCGCTTACTTTGCTTACATCTTCAAGTAAGTCCAGCAGTCTGTGTAGTACGGTTGACATGCATCTAGCGTATGGAACTACCAATAAGAAGAATTTTTGTAAGATTTTACCGATAACCTTACAGTAGCTTTTTCGTTTTCATTGGTAGTCTCATACGCTAGATTCATGTTGATCACCTTATCATTCGCATGAAATACTCCAAGTTACACAAAGCTCGTGTTACGAATGATGATGGCAAAAAATAGCCAATTGCCGCACAATCCAACAGTGCCTTCTAGCGCCAAAGTGTCTTGAACATACATGTGAAATAACGAACATGTGTTCGCTATTTCACAATAAATAGATAGTTTGAATTACCCAGTAGTGAGTGACCAATCCAAATATCTGCCTATCGGAGAATGCTAATCATCCGCCCTGAATACTTAGATCGAAATGCTTCAATTGATTGATAGGCATGGCAGTCGTTTAATTTTGTGGTTTGCGATCAATTAGTAAATGATTGATTAATAATCCATATTAATCAATATTATTGATTAATTATTATTGATTATTAATCAATATTATTGATTAATAATAAATAACTAAAATACAGTATTCCCATATAAAATCCTTAGATGTACAGTGACACAAAAAATTGAAAATGCTCGTACACCAATTTTGTCCTATATAAATTCAGTTTTTAAAGCTTAGAATTAAGTCCGATGAAGTGCAATCATTTTTTTATTTCATATACTTATAAATACTTCAATTTGTGACAGTTATACAGAAATTTGAAAATAACAACTTGAAAATGAAAATAAATAAAACATCTTAAATAACTAATTGCACATTTTGAGCTTAAAAAAATGAGAATACAAGAATACGTTTTATTATTTATAATCTACAAAATGAAAGGTTCTTTCTTGTTGCACGACTTTTAGCTCCTAGTATTGACTCTAATCGTCGTAGCACTGCTCCCGCTAAATTTCTAGTTGTGCCTAAGAATATTTTATTCCATTCTTCTTGCAGGACACATTTCAGATGATCGTTGCTCGTTTTCATGATTTTGTACAGCTTTTTTAAGTATGGACCCCAAATTTTCAATGATATTGATGTTTAAGGACCTGGGAGGGGTATTTTATTTAATTTTATTTTTTTTATTATTCAAACCGTCCAGCTCACCCAAAGGGTGTAGCACACTTACAGAGATAGAAGAGAAGAAGAAAATCCAATACGAAGTACTGGGAAAACGGTTGAGATTGATATATAAATCCTAAATAAATGAATTAAATAAGAATTTGGAACAACACTAGTAAGATCGACCAAGAATTATTAAAAGCAGAAATGACGCATAAACTAATTATTTTATTTCATTTGAAATATCCCTGCCAGTAAGAATACAGTTTTTAAAACTTTCCAACATAGTTGAAAAGTGTTTATAACTTTGTTCATTTTGTGTGTCTGTCCGTTCGCACGATAACTGCCGTCAAAATGACTTTATCAAAATGAAATTTTAGTATATTGTTCAGACGGTTTGTGGGACATATGAGAATAAAAATGAATAATATCATCCAATTAGTTTTGGATTGAACCCTGTCGAAAAAATAAAATACATTGAACTCTATGGGATCTAATTTTTCAAGCATTTTTTAAGCGAATTTAAAATTCACACATTGCTTCGAAAGTTTTAGAAAATATTCAAATTATTCCATAAAAAATATGAAAAAAATTTCAGCAAAATATATTCGGTAGTATTTTAAATAAAAATTTAAATAATAATTACACCCATATTATATGAAGAGATCACGTGACCCACTTCAAAATAAAATATGGCATTCATCTTATGTCAAAATCGTGATATTTAAAGTTCCTTTTAATTTATATTTAATGCTGTATCCGTCCTAAAACCGCTTTATTTTTGCTTAATTTTTGTGCATCTGTATTCTCAAACAGCGCAATTATAATATATTTGAGTTTAAATGATCATCAAACTTGGATTATTTCTACAACGAAGCCTAATTTTCACTTATACAGAATATAAACACATCAAGCTGCAAGATGAGTTGTAAAGAATTTCTGAATTTCTTAACTCAAAATTATATAGCTCTGGAGTCTGCAATATAGCTGTTATGAATGGAACATTCATTGATTTTACATAAAGAAGCAGACGATTTTATAACAGACTTTTCGATGAAGTTTTAAGCATAGAGTTAAATTACTTTTATCTTCATGGTTTTAAGTTTTTACGTAAAAATATATTATTGTAGTATTGTGATGAATGAAAGGAATGAAATATTTACTGCTTTTACATAGAGAGCCAGGCGATTTATATTTCAATGACGTCATTTGAATAACGTTCATTTTTTAGATGAAGTTTTAAGTTTTTAAATATAATAAATTATTGTAGTATTGGGATAATGTAAAAAATATTACCGCTGAATGTATCGCATTTTAGAGATGTTTAAATAAAATTGCATTGCAGTTGACAAGTGTTTCATTATCAATGCGTTATGCATGATTGATCTTGTTGATAATTTCGATAGAATTTTTATTCTTACAAACATTTGAGAACCAAATCGTCTGATTAGAAATGGGAGGTTTAGTGAGGTGAAATATTTTAGTAAAAGGACAAGAAAAAAACAAAATGATCAGCATTGTCATAGCTATTGAATAGAACAGTTTGAAGTAGATTTAAATTTAAAGTAATAAAGATAATCCATAAATGGGACATGACCTATTAAAAAGTAAATTAGATATTTGTTACAAATTAGTGTTTTCAAAGAGTAAATAGTTTAAAATTCTGGCAAGGGTTATGAGTTCTGAGGGAAATATACTCATGTAAGTAATTTTGCCAATATTTTAATAAGTTTTTACAGAATGTATTTAAAAAAGAATAAGGAAAAGGGATTTTAAAAAGATCACCATGGGTTGTGGCAATTTTTGCTTGATGATGAGCGATTTCTTTCCCCAAATTGTTTGTATGAACTTTAATCCCAGATGTTGATCAGATTTTTGGATAGAATGGCTGAAGATTTAATATTAAAAGAAAAATTATATTTATTTTTGTTAAATTTAAAAGCCAAAATAGAGGAAAGACTATCGATAAAGTTGTTAATTTTAAAATTCTTTTCAAAAGCCTAATTAATGGCAAAATCAATAGATACAATATCAGTTTGGAAAACTTGTATTTCCATTCTCAGGTTTAAAAGTGAAAACCTCATCCAAAATATCACGCTTGTAAATACAGATGGCGAAACCTATATTTTCATCAATTTTTGAACCATCTGTGAAAATATTGTAAATAAAATTCTTTTTTGGATCATGCTTAGTAAATTTAACAATGCGATTAGCGGGTAAAATGGAAGACAGGCGGCTATTAACATCAAAGATGTTAGTGGAGGAATTTATTACATTACCGCGGCTTGTCTTATTGGCTTATAAATTTCCTTCCAATCCCACCTTAATGGCACTTCCTTTTTCCAAGTTTTTCTTGAGTGTACTAAAACAAATAATGTGATTCATGCGGCCATACTGCCCCAAATTATCCTGGATTCACCTCCATCTTTGACTGTTGGACTACATTTTTTGTATCAAGAGCTGTGTTTGGTTTTTTCAGATAAAATCAATGCTATGACCACCATAACCTAAAATATTAAATATGCTCGCATCGCTAAAAATTACTTTATTTCAAAGTTTTGTGTCTTTAATAAGCGGGTTTTAGCAATCAATCGTTTAGTACAAGTGTGCCTCGACCCACCCGAGATTTTTTTAAATTGAAATTAGTATTTTGGTTACTTAAAGTTGAAATGTCATTTTGAGTGATTTTCGTAAAAATTGGTTTCTTAACGGTCGATAATATTATCACAGAGTTTTTATCTTCACGCCACCAGAAAGACCGAAGAATTATTCTCTTTTAAAAAGTTTTAAACGGAATTCGAACTATCAATAGACGAATTTTTGTGAATTTTTAAAATATATATACTTTTCATGTTTTGAAGACGTAATTGATCTTTAATTCCGATATAAAAAAATCGACTGACAATCCCATCTTCATAATTTAACAGCAGCTAAATTGAATATTAGACACTACTTTAAAATAAAAATTGTGTTTTTGCAGTCATTCATTCATTAATTGTGATTTTTATAAGATACATTGTAGAATATTTCACTTCATCGTTCTAACCTATGTTCAGCAGTTCGAACTTTTGCTGTTTAGGCACAAGGTTAATAGAATTAACAGGTTGTCTCGTTCGCTATTCCCCCCATGGTACCATTTCTGGGCGAGCTGTGACGTCACTTCTAGACCTTCCGCTCTGTTGACAAGCGGCGCTTCCTTGAAAAACGTTAGAAAACAGCACGGTTTTGTTTAAAAATGCCTTGCTTTAAACATCAACGAGATACATGAAATGTTTCCTAAAATAATGTGATAATACTGAAATATGACAAATAAACTCAAATTTGAATTCAAAACGAACTAAATTGCTGTAATTAACGGATGAAGAAGTCAAAAACAGCCGTTTGACAAATTATA
The DNA here is from genome assembly GCA_951213105.1 of Amaurobius ferox. Taxonomy (NCBI): domain Eukaryota; kingdom Metazoa; phylum Arthropoda; class Arachnida; order Araneae; family Amaurobiidae; genus Amaurobius; species Amaurobius ferox. The sequence continues at coordinate 25,003,935 of OX578142.1, read as the reverse complement.
TATTAAGACAAGGATATGATTTTCCGGGTGATTTCGTATAACAAATACATTCATCTTCTTTTTTACACAAAATTTACATATTTCATGTGTAAATTGATAATCTTTATTAATATTTTCATTCAAATTCATTAAATAGAGACTGTGCACTTTACTGTCTGTATTTTCTATTAAAGGTTTGAAATAGGATACAACTGATGAGAAATATGTAAAAATAGAATTAAATAATATTTATTGCTATAAAACTCTCCATACTCTCTTTATCAATTTGCAATTAAATTTCTATTTCTTTAAAAATTGGTGATTTAAAATTTCCTGCATATAAATGCTATGGCACTTATTCTATCGAGTAAGCGTACCATTCCGTTCCTAATAGTTCCTATACAAAAAATATTTGAACTTTATAATTTTCTGAAAAATGTCATCGATTTGATTTTAAAATATTTAGATTGTATCATTGCATGCACAATGCATGTAATTAATATTTTCATTTTATATGCTTAAAGAAAACCCCGTTTCTATATATTTAATGATATACATCTGCTGTTTAATTTTTTTTATTTGAAGTTTTTGTGAATTCATTTAATTTCTTTTATGGTATAGATATTACCGTAGAATTCAGTCAATCAGCACTTTAAAATGCGACAGAAAATCGTGGAAAATAAAAGGGGGGGGGGGGGGGGGGTTAGGGAGTATCATCCAGAATTTTATGCTAAAAGAAACAAAGGCTATTTTTATCATTTTATTCGACGACGAATTTTTTTTCTCCGAAATTTATCCAATATTTATGGGGAAGGAGCTTCAAACTAAAAAGATTCCATTCACCGTTTGCTTTAAAATAAATAGGGGTAAATGTATCATTTTAATGCGACTATAAATTTATTTTGTTTTTACAAAATTATCCATAAAATTACACTTGTTTCTTTTAACTTATGAATATTCCTTTTTTGAACAAAAACCATTTTTATTGAATCGAAACTACTCCGTCTTACTCATGATGAAGTCCTTCAATTTGACGAATCAAGATATAAATGCCTTAGCAAAAACTTTATTAACAAATTTACTAACAAAAAATATCTTAACAAACTACATTTGACGTGACTAATAATTATTATTGCAATGATTTGATAAAATATGTGTTTTCAAATTTAAATCAATTACTGTTTTTTCTTCAGATGATTTTGAAAGTTTCCTGACCTTCTCTCAAATCCAGACGATATATTTTTTCTAAAACATGTAAAATTTTTGAACTAGACAAAAGCTATGCATTCATTGCCTGGAAATAATATTTATTCTAATTTATACTGCGTTATTCATGCCTGTAAACTTCGGAATACAGTCAATATTTAAATGATGACTGATTTGCCACATTTAGATTAGAAATATATATTTATATCCTTCTCAAACCGATTCACATAACACACCTAACACCTATTGTCTCTTCTCTGATCATTCACTATTTTTTTATACATAAATTTTGCTCATTCAATTATCTTTCAACATAGCATTCAGTAATCTTTGTATAAACTTCACTTATGTTAAAATTTTAATGGCTTCCACTCTCATAAAAAAATTGCTATTTCTTTTCATATGTACGAATTTATTTTCATAAACTTCACATTACTATGCATGTACTGTTTTATTTTATTCTATATTGCTTGCACACCGTTACTATTAGATAAATATTTAAATAGTTTCCGATCAACGTTTCTCAATAGTTCTTCTCGCCTCTGTCAGAGAATGGGTCAGCCTGTAGTAGAATAATTCTACTACAGGCTGACTTATCAAGCATATTGAAGCCCATAGGGTTCCATACTACAGTTACAGAAATTGCAAAATGAGTGTTTAAAATAAATACTTTATATAAAAAAAGAAGTTTCAATTAGAATATTATAGAATTTAGATCGCACAAGTATGTTCCAGTACCGGGTATCCAATTATTTATTAGCCATTGTTTTCTTCTTTCTTCGTTTCTAGGAAAGCGAAATAGCCTAAAACCCTTTCTAGAATGATTAAAGCAATTCGGCGCAGAATAACCACCCATAATTATTTCAATTATACTTCTTAAAGTGAAAATAAGAATAGAGTTAATGCTAATGGATTGCGCTTCCAGCTAGGGTGGGCTTCAATATGCTTGATGAGTCAGCTCGTATATAGAGGAACCTTAGGTCTAGCAGTGACGTCACTCGTCTTTCCTTCCCGGGACAACTTTTTCCCCGAACAAGACAACCTTATATATAAGATATTCTACGGACCTTGGTTTAGGCATACGTTTTAAACCGGAATATCTAGTTTATCCCCAAGCGTACCCGTTGCTATGGGTTTCATAAAGACGTTACATTCTCGAAAGTCATAACCTCATAACATGTTTTTATTTTTATTTTAATCTAAATGAACGTATAATGTTTTCTTTGTTTTTCAAGATTTCGCTGTGAGTTCGTAAGATTTATATCTTAATCTCCCGAGTTATTGAGAATGAATATATTTGTGAAATTGTTTGGTTCTTTGTATTTGAAATTCAGCTTATTTTTTATTTTGTTTTCTTGATCTGTGGTGTTTTAAAACCAATGCAATATTATGAGATTTGAAATTGAAAAAATGTTTTCATTTTGTCTGATTATTGCGTGAAATTGAAATACTATTTTATTAGGTCGTATTAGCGGATGAAGGCATGTTAGAAACTTATTTAGGGCTTATTATGATTTCACTCTATGACCCAGCCCACACGACCCACCCTAAGGTTTTGAGCACAACGAGGTGTGGGCAGGAAATAAATCCTCAGCACGGAGAGGGTCCAACAGGCCAGACCCAGAGACAAAACAAAAATTGGCAAACAGCGATGAAAACCGACAATAATAACATCAATGTTAGATCAGCAAGGATAAAACTGAATTCATACAGAAAGCTTCCAGGCATGGACCGATTTGGCCAAGAAAAAATACAAAAACAGGAAACTAATACAGTATATAGTTTGTGGAGAGAGAATATAACAAGATTAAAATTGCAAAGTAACAGTAAGTAACATGTTATAGTAACAAATAAAAACAGGGTCATAAGTTAACAAACGGCAGCTTTAAAAGAATAAATTTAAAAAGATCAAGAATTTAAGAGAAAAAATGACAGGATTCAAAATTCCAAATAACAATAAATAGCATATTATAACATAAAAAACAATGTTACGACTTAACAAAGGGTAGCTCTTTAAGAACATGCTTAAAAAGATCAAGAATTTAAGATAAAAAATAACAGGAATCAAAATTTCAAATAACATTAAATAGCATATTCTAACAACATATAAAAACAATGTCACGAGGTATACATACATATCCAGGTGAGCGCTTAGCACACTCACCGGCAGCCTAATTACCAATGATACCAACATGAGCTTTAACCCAGCTAATACCAATTTTAACAGGGCATATTATGCTTGTACAGCGGCCAGCTGCAAGTTCATCAAAGCGGGCTACTAAACCTTTTTAAAAAGTTTGAATGACTGAATACCTGCTTTAAAGTCACGGTACATTTACTAGTAAGGCAATAAAATGTTTCAGAAACCGCATTTGGAACAGCATCAACTTACTTCAAAAAGTTGCAAAAAAAAATTAATGCAAAAGTACATGGAATCAGAATACTAAATTAGGTAATATGTAACAAAAATGAAGGAAACAAGCTGTTTCGGATGCTAAATGATAAAGTTCTTAAAAACATTTGTTCAAATTACTGCAAAAATACCAGTTTATTACATATTACGAAAATTAAAAATATAACAAAAATGAGAAAAACAATTGATTTTGGAAAGCTACATGAGCTACTTCATCAGCTATATTCAAATAATCTTTCATTAAACCTTATTTTTCTGTATGCATCAAACTATTTTTAAAAGTTCAATGAATTTCAAAATACCAGTCGTTACCAAATTGATTCCAATTTGGTAAGTGGTGTGTTGAAGATCCAGACCGTCCGACTCGTCCGAAGACTTGAGCAACAAATTGGGTGGCCGGGGTAAGTGGTGTGTGTGTGTACATTTCATTTTCAACAGAATTATCAAGCATATTTATATTCTTTTAAAAAATTATATAGTAGTTATACGAATTTTTGGAAAAACCGAAATGAAAATACTTACTGAACTCCCTAACCCCGTTGGAATTTAATATTAACTCCATATCGTCAACATCTAAGTTTTATCTGTAGCCGGTCCTGAGAAATAGATGTTCCAAGGAAAAGGTAAATTTTAAAATCGAAAGCGACATTCCCAGAACCGGAAGTAGAAACTCTTCTATCCCCACCAGAATTTGATGCTGTATTCATATTAATTATTATCTAAGCTCTAGCTATAGCTAATTTTGAGTGATATATGATATGCATAGATGATACGCATATTAAGATATGCAAGGACTTACTTCAAAGAAATTTGGCAATACTTAAAATTTCTTTAAAATATGTAATAACTGCCTTTCGATGAGAAATTTGCCAATAATTAAAATTTCACAAAAATATGTAAGAACTTAATTTTCATGAGAAATTTGCCAATAATTAAAATTTCATACAAGATATTAAGAACTTTTTTATATGAAATTTGATTTTGTTTACCATTTTCTGGAATCCAATTATGTTTTAGAACACATTTTCGTGCATTTCATATATGTCAAGAGGTGGAGGGGGCCCCGTTGGAATGTATGCCCTGGACCCCAGTTAGCCCAATTTGGGCTCTGATCCCTTACAAAATGCAATTCATTTTCGTCATTTTAGACCCTTCGCAAATATAAAGTACGTACCCCACAAACATAAAACGGACTATATTTTGAATTAAGAATATTAATTCCTCCAAAGCGATAGTAATTATTAAAGAAATTAAACTTCCAAGATATTGAATTTTCATCAATTTTGACGTCATTTTCGTTAATTAAGCATCATTTTTGCCAATTTGGCGACATTTCCAATTCTTCGCCAGGCTGGCTTCACCTAATTTATCATCAGTGCATATCACTATTTAAGAATGCTTGCCACTTATTTTAATTTTATGTAACTTTTTAACAAATTTAACCGCAAATTTGCAAAACTTTAGAGTGGTTTCTATTACGTTCCGTTCTAAAATTGATGCCATATGTTTTCTAATAATAAATTCGGAATGATTATTTCTTTTATATCGTTGTCCTAAAATGTCCTAATCTTTTAATGATTTTTTCAGAATTTCATTCCAAAATTTAGGGAGGGGGGAGGGGTCTTCCGAACAATCGATCGCGTTTAAAATTAATATAGTTCCAATATTCACTGATTATAATAATCGTATCATATCTTTCTAATCGCTCTATTCGTTCGTGAAATATCGCTTTCATAGACTCACTGACACACACACTAATACATACACACATCAACATACGTACACACACATCATACATACACACACATCATACATACACACACATCATACATACACACACTAATATGTACACACATCAAGATACATACACACATCATACATACACATACACTAATATATACACACATCAACATGCATACACACATCATACACACACACACTAACATACATACATACATACATATATATACACACACACTAACATACATACATACATAGACATCACCTCAAAATATTATATTCGAGTTCACGTGCTCTTCTGTCGAAAACTCAAATTTGAATTTTCGATTGCATCATAGTACTTTTCATATACATTATATTCTGTACGTAGGGAAAGTAATATCGATTTTTCCTGATTTGTAGGTAAAGTCATGTGTTGGACGTATTAGATATTTTAAAGAAAACCGTGCATGTATTCGATAAAATCGGGAAATCAGAAAAAGGTTTCAATAACGATATCATCTGTCAAAGTGTTTACCGCCATCTCAACAAATGTCAGTTAGTTTGATACAAAGCAAATGGAAACATTCAGTTATTGATAGTCAAGATATAAAACTGAAAGTCATCTGAAAAGTGGCCTAGTGTGTGCTTGAAATAGAATATACAATTTGATTTCTTTGTGGGACACTTACATAAAAACACAAACTTTCTCCTTTGCTTGCATAACAGCTCCAAATCTTAAACACACCTGTGTCAACATGAAACCTGTGCATTCCAACTTTGGAAGAACGAGCAAGTTTAAAGTTAATAACAGCACAAGAAAAACACACTTCATTTTCTGTCTTTGTTTGTACTTCGATATTAAACGTGTCATCTTCAAAGTGCTTATTTGACAGAAACAAAGTAAACACAGACATTCTCTGTTTGCCAAGTTTGGATTGTCTATATAAAATCCATTTGTAGATAGGATTTCACTCAGTTGAGTGAACCAGCCCAATTCAGCCATGGACTGGTTAACGCGCTTCGCTTTGCTTCTAATCTTAATCATAAGTCAACGGAATAGCGTATTCAGCGAAAGCATATTAGGTGCAGAAAGTACCTCTCCACAAGGTCCAAATTCAGCTCATACTTTTGCAACAGCTTTTGTAAACCATATAGTTGCATCTGGTATCTTTCCGGAACAGGAGGAAGAAGATATGAAGGAATTCATAGAAACTTTATCAGTGGCTATTTCAAGCTTAAGTAACTCTAAATGGGCTTCACGCGCAAAAGTAGAAGCATTATCCATGGCATTTGCATCCGCAATTGCTGAACTCGTAGTCATAGAAGATGATGGGGATGATGGGTCTACTGACACGAAAACAAAAGTTATCGCGGATGCATTAGCTGCAGCATTCAAGGAAACAACTGGAACAGTGAATGTAAATTTTATTGAAGAAATACAGGAACTAATACATATGTTCGCTCATGCTGTAGTTAACGGTATCAACGAGGCCGATAGTACAAATGCTTTCTTGCCTTCAGCTCCAGAACATAACGCTAAATTAGCTGGTGCATTTGAATTAGCATCTGGAGCCGCCACGTCAACTGTTGCAAATCAAGAAACATCAACTCAATCTATCGCAACTGTGACTTCATCTTTTGCGGATCAGTTGTATAATACTCTAATTAATGATGTTGGATTTACTACTGTTATTAACGCAGGAATTTCATCAACCACTATTAGTGCTTTAGCATCGGCGATAGCTGGATCTGTTGCATCAGCCCCAGAATTTAGTTTAGTTAGTTATTCCTCTTTAGTAAAAGCATATACGCAAGCACTTTCAAATGTAAATGATGGTGCATCAGTATCTGATTACGCCAGAGCAGTATCAACTGCTACAACTGACGTACTAGATAACGCTGGCCTATTTTCTAATGGTATAGCAACAGGTCATATTAACGCAGCTGTCCGGGCGATCGCTACAGGAATCAGCACTGCATCAGGAATATCCCCAAGACAACCTACAGTGGGTGAATACAAAGTTTCGACTGGAGCCGCTACTGTACTTCTGGATTCAACTGCGACTGGAGCAGAAGTTTCAGTACCAACGGGTCACACACCAGCATACACTGCCCCTACAGGTACATCTGCAATTTCAATTTCTTTTGCAAGGCAAATTTATTCTGCACTTCTTGCCGATTCAAGATTTCCTTTGGCTTTTCAATTACCCATATCTACTGCAAGAATTAGATTATACTTAACAGCAATAGCGAGATCGATTACGGCAATTTCAACATATGCTTCAATCTTCCCTGATGAACTTGTTAATAGTTATTTAGATTCTATCATTGAAATTCCACATGGATCTACCACATTCATATATGCACAAGCCATAGCTCGTATTACAGCTGAAGTTTTGTTGAAACACGATCTACTAGCATGGCAGTCTATCAACTCTGGGGCGCATGAAATTCAAAATGCAGTTCAAAGAGCTTTAACATCAGTTGCTACAGACACTGAACAAAATGTAGAAAGCTCGATTAACCTTGCGACTCGCCCTGAAGATATTAGACCACCGCCAACAGTCCCCCCATTAAGTAGCTCCGGTTTGGGATCTGAATTACAACCGAGTTCAGCAGCATCCGGAAATGTCGCAATCGCAGCCACAGAAACTGATACAGCAGAACTAAGAAATCAGTATATTGCTCCAGAAGGAACTCCCCCTGTTTCAATAGCTTTTGCTAAGAAAATATATGTTGCTTTGTTGACTGATAATCGATTTCTGTTTGCATTTAGAAGACCATTTTTCCTTCCACGCGCTAGGCTTTATCTTAGCGCTATTGCTTCAAATTTGTCTGCTTTACCAAGATTCAATTCCGTCAATGACGAAGAACTGGTGGAAGGATACGTAGAAGCCATTTCTTCTGTTCCTTTTGATGCTAACGCGAATATTTATGCACAAGAAATAGCTACTACTACTGCTCTTGTTCTATACGAAAATGATTTGCTGACGTGGCAAGCAGTCACAGCTGGCTCAGCGGCCGTTCTAGGAGCTATTAATACAGCACTTAACGCAGCTGCTGAAAAAGATGTGGGTGGTATTTCGTCAACGTCATCACTTTCTCTTGCAAGTACTCAAGATACTGGTGTCACCGAAACTTCTGAAACAGGAATTTCTGCAGGTACTACAGAGAATTCTAGAGACTTATATACTGCCCCGCCAGGCACTACTCCAGTAGCCAGAACTTTTGGGAGGCAAATATATAGCAGTCTCATCGCAGATCAAAGATTCACTTTAGCATTCGGAAAAGAATACTCTTTGCAAAATGCTAGGGTTTTTTTAACAGCTTTAGCTACGTCTATTGCGTCACTTCCTCCTTTCAGTTCGATATCAGTAAATGAGCTTCTTGGTAAATATATACAGATTGTATCAGAAATTTCTTTTGGGTCCGATTTTCACATATATGCCCAAGCAATAGCACAATCGACATCTGAGATCTTGAGTTCCCGTAAATTACTAACTTTGCAAATTGTATCAGCTCTTTCTTCCACAATAGATAGTGCTATTGGAAGTGCTTTAGATTCAACTTACACAAAAACTGACACCATACTCAGTGATACTTCAAAGAAAGAAGAGACACAAGAATCAGGAACAGAAACCACAGAGATAAGTGTTTCTGAAACAGTAAAGCAGTCACATATTGCTTCAAATTTTGCTCAATCTGTTTATAACTTGCTTTTATCGAATTCTGACTTCAATGCAGTTTTTGGTCACGTAGATAATGAGCAAAAATTAGAAATTTATGGAAGAGTAATAATTGAAAATATTAGCTCATTGGGAAACATAGATGTTTCTTCCCTAGAAGATGATTTATTAAAACAGTTGCAAAATATTAAAATTGGGTCTAGTACTTCTATTTATGCGCAAGTAATAGCAAATGTTTTAGCAGAATCTCTCTTACATCATGGATTATTGGTAATTGGAAAAGAAACAGTATTAGCAAGTTCATCAGTGTCTTTAATATTCAGCAGTTTACGAAGACAGATTGAAGCTGACAGTGTTGAAACGCTAAAACCAAGAGAGAGAAAGCAGTTTGATTCAGATACACCGCTTGAGAAACCATATAGAATCCCAATAGGTGCTACAGCGGTAGTATCATCATTTGGAGAAAAAATGTATGATACACTTTTGAATGATCCAACATTTAGCACAGTGTTTGGAAACAATATATCGCCAGAAAATGTTAAAGAGTATCTTAGTGGAATTGCAGAATCCATAGTAGAATCTCCAGAATTCAATTCACTAAATACTGAGATTTTACTTCGCTCATATCTAAAAAGTTTAACTAATACTGCTGATGGAGCAAACATTTATGATTATGCACAAATTCTTGCTGATGATACTGCTGAAGTCTTAAGTAGCTCACATTTGCTGGATGACGGAAACCATGAAACAATTGCGACAACTGCTACATCAGCTGTGGCTAAAGGAATTCATAAGATACGAGCATCTGCTTTATCAGAAAAACAAGAAAAGACTGACACGAGTACACAGGAAATATCACATTCCATTCAATACAGAGCATATAAAGCTCCTCAAGGAATGCCACAGGCTGCAGTAGATTTTGCAACAGAATTATATAATCAACTGGTTTCTGAAGGAAAATTTGTATCAACCTTTCAAAAAGGGTTATCATTATTTGCAGCGAAAGACTACCTTTCAAAATTTGCTGTTTCATTAGAATCATCTTTCCCATCACTGACTTCAGATGAGTTAAACACGGCTTTCAGAACATCACTTAATTCATTATCTGAAAACTCTGACTTATACGATTTCGCGCTAATAGTTTCAAACGTATTGGCCGAAACTTTATTAAAATACCAAATCATCAATGCTAATCAGTATACTACACAAGCAAAGAGAGCACTAAATGCATTCAGGAGAGGATTGGGAGAAGAAATTTCAGAAGATGATGATCTAAACATAGTCAATGAAAATTCATCACAGACTCGTGGTGTTCAAAACGAGTTACAGAAAGCACAAGTAACAGGTTACGTAGCCCCTACAGGAGCTGTAGCTGTGGAGACAGCCTTTGGAAAGCAACTCTATGCAGCGTTAATATCAAATCCTCGATTTTCTCTGGCATTTTCTCGTCCAATCAATTTACTCCGAATTAGAGGATTTCTAAATGGTTTAGCTCGATACATAATCGCAATTCGCCAGTTTAGCGTTCTTGAATTGAATGCATTAACATCAGAATATATTGCAAGTATACGAGAAACTGAAGATTCATCTCCACTAAGAGATTATGCTCAAATAATTTCACAGACAACTGCCAAAGTGTTATATCAAAGCAAACTTTTGAATTGGGAAGCAGTATCTGCAACATCTACAGCAATACAAGGAGCAGTGTCTACTGCATTAGAGGAAATTGCTGACAGAGGAGCAGTACAAATTACAGACAGTACAACTCAAGGAGAGGAAGGTAGAACGGAAATCAGTGACATTGCAGCTGACGAGATTGGAGATGAACAGGTGGATAGAGAAACCACTACTGACAAAGACACCTTACCTGAGCAAAGAGGTTCGGATTTAGAAATTACAGGAGAAGCGGGGGAAACGACTGCAACACAAACGGCAAAAATTGCACCATCATATATCGTACCCGAAGACCTCGCACCCTCCGGGGTTCTATTCGCTAGGACACTCTACAACCGCGTACTTAAAGATCATAATTTCATTCGAATTTTCAGTACGGGACTTGACATAAGGCAAGCTACGCAGTTCCTTACACACATAGCAATCGCACTATCATCGGTGCCCGCATTCAAGCCTATAAAACCCGTTAAATTTACAGTAGCGTATAGGACAGCTCTCTCCAGTATCTCCGGAAGAGCAGATCTGAATGTTTACGCAACAGTATTTGCCACAGAAACGACACGGATACTAACTAATGATTCTCTCATTGTGGAGGGAGATGAGTACGAACAGGCATCTCTTGCCGTTACAGCATTAACATCAGGAATACGAAAAGCAGAAGCCGCAGGTGTGTCAACAGCCGTTGCGGCTACTGCAGAAACAACAGAAGGAACAAGAGTGACCGCCGACGAAGGACCAGCACCGGAAGAGGAGCTTGTCCCAGCAGCTACTGTATCCGCATCTTCGGATTCAGAACTCCGAGAAGCACAAGCTACAGGATACACATCGCCAGCAGGAGCCCCCGCTGTGGAAAGCGCATTCGGAAAGCAACTGTACGCAGCACTTTCGTCGAATCCCAGATTCGCTTTGGCCTTCGCAAGACCAATCAGTTTGATCCGAATCAGAGTTTTCCTACGATTATTCGCTCGGTACATCATCTCCATTCGTCAATTTAGCTCTCTCGTGCTGGATGACTTAGTATCAGAGTACATAACTGCAGTGCAAAGGATTGATGTTTCGTCCACATTGGGAGTTTACGCACAACAGCTTTCTCAGACAACTGCCGAAATTCTGTTTGCCAGCAATCTCTTATCATGGGAAGCGGTATCTGCTACGTCTTCATTGCTGAAAGCAGCTGTTTCTAGTGCCTTGGCCGAATCTACAGAAGTAGGAACTCTCGGGGAGGGAGAGGCTGTCGAAGGAGACGCAGTCGTTGAGCAACAAGTTGGCGAGCCCGGCGAGGAAGGACCTTTAGAGGAACCCTCTGAGCCTGCTGAGGAGGAATATGAAGAACCCGGCGTCGAACAAGAATCTGAGGAAGAAATTACTGAAGAGGAAGCGGAAGAAGAAGCCGAACTGGAAGCGAGACAGGAAGAACTAGAGGCTGAACAAGAATCAGAAAGGGAAGCTGAGCGAGAATCTGAAAGGGAGGATGACCAACGAGTTCGAGTGGAGGCTGAACAGCAAGAAGAGGCAGCTGAAGAACTCAGGGCTCAACAGGTGGCTCAGCAGGAAGCCGAGTTGGACGCTCAGAGACAGACCGCTGATCGAGAAGCCACAAGGGATGGACAACGGGAAGCAGGACTTGGAGTTAGTGACGAAGCACGGGAAAGGGCTGGCACATCCACAGCAGCAGTGGTGTCGTCATACGTCGCGGCGGAAGACCTCTCAGCATCTGGCATTGCTTTCGCAAGGGTGTTCTACAGCCGTCTACTTGCAGATGTCAACTTCGTGCGAATTTTCAGTACTACACTCGAGGTAGGAGCAGCTAGGGAATACCTTTCGCATATCGCAATCGCTCTGTCTTTGGTACCCGCATTCAAGAGAGTGAAGCCCGTGAAATTTACCATTGAGTATAGGTCAGCACTGTCCAGTGTCTCCGTAAGAGCTGGTGCAACAGAATACGCTAAAGTAATTGCCGATTCTACTGCACGGGTATTGACGAAATATTCACTCATTGTCGAGGGAGATGAGAACGAACAGGCATCTCTTGCCGTTACAGCATTAGCATCAGGAATACGAAAAGCAGAAGCCGCAGGTGTGTCAACAGCCGTTGCGGCTACTGCAGAAACAACAGAAGGAACAAGAGTGACCGCCGACGAAGGACCAGCACCGGAAGAGGAGCTTGTCCCTGCAGCTACTGTATCCGCATCTTCGGATTCAGAACTCCGAGAAGCACAAGCTACAGGATACACATCGCCAGCAGGAGCCCCCGCTGTGGAAAGCGCATTCGGAAAGCAACTGTACGCAGCACTTTCGTCGAATCCCAGATTCGCTTTGGCCTTCGCAAGACCAATCAGTTTGATCCGAATCAGAGTTTTCCTCCGATTATTCGCTCGGTACATCATCTCCATTCGTCAATTTAGCTCTCTCGTGCTGGATGACTTAGTATCAGAGTACATAACTGCAGTGCAAAGGATTGATGTTTCGTCCACATTGGGAGTTTACGCACAACAGCTTTCTCAGACAACTGCCGAAATTCTGTTTGCCAGCAATCTCTTATCATGGGAAGCGGTATCTGCTACGTCTTCATCGCTGAAAGCAGCGGTTTCTAGTGCCTTGGCCGAAGCTACAGAAGAAGGAACTGTCGGGGAGGGAGAGGCTGTCGAAGGAGACGCAGTCGTTGAGCCACGAGTTGGCGAGCCCGGCGAGGAAGGACCTTTAGAGGAACCCTCTGAGCCTGCTGAGGAGGAATATGAAGAACCCGGCGTCGAACAAGAATCTGAGGAAGAAATTACTGAAGAGGAAGCGGAAGAAGAAGCCGAACTGGAAGCGAGACAGGAAGAAATAGAGGCTGAACAAGAATCAGAAAGGGAAGCTGAGCGAGAATCTGAAAGGGAGGATGACCAACGAGCTCGCGTGGAGGCTGAACAGCAAGAAGAGGCAGCTGAAGAACTCAGGGCTCAACAGGTGGCTCAGCAGGAAGCCGATTTGGACGCTCAGAGACAGGCCGTGGATCGAGAAGCCACAAGGGATGGACAACGGGAAGCAGGACTTGGAGTTAGTGACGAAGCACGAGAAAGGGCTGGCACATCCACAGCAGCAGTGGTGTCGTCATACGTCGCGGCGGAAGACCTCTCAGCATCTGGCATTGCTTTCGCAAGGGTGTTCTACAGCCGTCTACTTGCAGATGTCAACTTCGTGCGAATTTTCAGTACTACACTCGAGGTAGGAGCAGCTAGGGAATACCTTTCGCATATCGCAATCGCTCTGTCTTTGGTACCCGCATTCAAGAGAGTGAAGCCCGTGAAATTTACCATTGAGTATAGGTCAGCACTGTCCAGTGTCTCCGTAAGAGCTGGTGCAACAGAATACGCTAAAGTAATTGCCGATTCTACTGCACGGGTATTGACGAAATATTCACTCATTGTCGAGGGAGATGAGAACGAACAGGCATCTCTTGCCGTTACAGCATTAGCATCAGGAATACGAAAAGCAGAAGCCGCAGGTGTGTCAACAGCCGTTGCGGCTACTGCAGAAACAACAGAAGGAACAAGAGTGACCGCCGACGAAGGACCAGCACCGGAAGAGGAGCTTGTCCCTGCAGCTACTGTATCCGCATCTTCGGATTCAGAACTCCGAGAAGCACAAGCTACAGGATACACATCGCCAGCAGGAGCCCCCGCTGTGGAAAGCGCATTCGGAAAGCAACTGTACGCAGCACTTTCGTCGAATCCCAGATTCGCTTTGGCCTTCGCAAGACCAATCAGTTTGATCCGAATCAGAGTTTTCCTCCGATTATTCGCTCGGTACATCATCTCCATTCGTCAATTTAGCTCTCTCGTGCTGGATGACTTAGTATCAGAGTACATAACTGCAGTGCAAAGGATTGATGTTTCGTCCACATTGGGAGTTTACGCACAACAGCTTTCTCAGACAACTGCCGAAATTCTGTTTGCCAGCAATCTCTTATCATGGGAAGCGGTATCTGCTACGTCTTCATCGCTGAAAGCAGCGGTTTCTAGTGCCTTGGCCGAAGCTACAGAAGAAGGAACTGTCGGGGAGGGAGAGGCTGTCGAAGGAGACGCAGTCGTTGAGCCACGAGTTGGCGAGCCCGGCGAGGAAGGACCTTTAGAGGAACCCTCTGAGCCTGCTGAGGAGGAATATGAAGAACCCGGCGTCGAACAAGAATCTGAGGAAGAAATTACTGAAGAGGAAGCGGAAGAAGAAGCCGAACTGGAAGCGAGACAGGAAGAAATAGAGGCTGAACAAGAATCAGAAAGGGAAGCTGAGCGAGAATCTGAAAGGGAGGATGACCAACGAGCTCGCGTGGAGGCTGAACAGCAAGAAGAGGCAGCTGAAGAACTCAGGGCTCAACAGGTGGCTCAGCAGGAAGCCGATTTGGACGCTCAGAGACAGGCCGTGGATCGAGAAGCCACAAGGGATGGACAACGGGAAGCAGGACTTGGAGTTAGTGACGAAGCACGAGAAAGGGCTGGCACATCCACAGCAGCAGTGGTGTCGTCATACGTCGCGGCGGAAGACCTCTCAGCATCTGGCATTGCTTTCGCAAGGGTGTTCTACAGCCGTCTACTTGCAGATGTCAACTTCGTGCGAATTTTCAGTACTACACTCGAGGTAGGAGCAGCTAGGGAATACCTTTCGCATATCGCAATCGCTCTGTCTTTGGTACCCGCATTCAAGAGAGTGAAGCCCGTGAGATTTACCATTGAGTATAGGTCAGCACTGTCCAGTGTCTCCGTAAGAGCTGGTGCAACAGAATACGCTAAAGTAATTGCCGATTCTACTGCACGGGTATTGACGAAATATTCACTCATTGTCGAGGGAGATGAGAACGAACAGGCATCTCTTGCCGTTACAGCATTAGCATCAGGAATACGAAAAGCAGAAGCCGCAGGTGTGTCAACAGCCGTTGCGGCTACTGCAGAAACAACAGAAGGAACAAGAGTGACCGCCGACGAAGGACCAGCACCGGAAGAGGAGCTTGTCCCTGCAGCTACTGTATCCGCATCTTCGGATTCAGAACTCCGAGAAGCACAAGCTACAGGATACACATCGCCAGCAGGAGCCCCCGCTGTGGAAAGCGCATTCGGAAAGCAACTGTACGCAGCACTTTCGTCGAATCCCAGATTCGCTTTGGCCTTCGCAAGACCAATCAGTTTGATCCGAATCAGAGTTTTCCTCCGATTATTCGCTCGGTACATCATCTCCATTCGTCAATTTAGCTCTCTCGTGCTGGATGACTTAGTATCAGAGTACATAACTGCAGTGCAAAGGATTGATGTTTCGTCCACATTGGGAGTTTACGCACAACAGCTTTCTCAGACAACTGCCGAAATTCTGTTTGCCAGCAATCTCTTATCA
This sequence comes from Amaurobius ferox, assembly GCA_951213105.1. NCBI lineage: Eukaryota > Metazoa > Arthropoda > Arachnida > Araneae > Amaurobiidae > Amaurobius > Amaurobius ferox. The sequence continues at coordinate 24,987,891 of OX578142.1, read as the reverse complement.
TGGGAAGCGGTATCTGCTACGTCTTCATCGCTGAAAGCAGCTGTTTCTAGTGCCTTGGCCGAATCTACAGAAGTAGGAACTGTCGGGGAGGGAGAGGCTGTCGAAGGAGACGCAGTCGTTGAGCAACGAGTTGGCGAGCCCGGCGAGGAAGGACCTTTAGAGGAACCCTCTGAGCCTGCTGAGGAGGAATATGAAGAACCCGGCGTCGAACAAGAATCTGAGGAAGAAATTACTGAAGAGGAAGCGGAAGAAGAAGCCGAACTGGAAGCGAGACAGGAAGAAATAGAGGCTGAACAAGAATCAGAAAGGGAAGCTGAGCGAGAATCTGAAAGGGAGGATGACCAACGAGCTCGCGTGGAGGCTGAACAGCAAGAAGAGGCAGCTGAAGAACTCAGGGCTCAACAGGTGGCTCAGCAGGAAGCCGATTTGGACGCTCAGAGACAGGCCGTGGATCGAGAAGCCACAAGGGATGGACAACGGGAAGCAGGACTTGGAGTTAGTGACGAAGAACGAGAAAGGGCTGGCACATCCACAGCAGCAGTGGTGTCGTCATACGTCGCGGCGGAAGACCTCTCAGCATCTGGCATTGCTTTCGCAAGGGTGTTCTACAGCCGTCTACTTGCAGATGTCAACTTCGTGCGAATTTTCAGTACTACACTCGAGGTAGGAGCAGCTAGGGAATACCTTTCGCATATCGCAATCGCTCTGTCTTTGGTACCCGCATTCAAGAGAGTGAAGCCCGTGAAATTTACCATTGAGTATAGGTCAGCACTGTCCAGTGTCTCCGTAAGAGCTGGTGCAACAGAATACGCTAAAGTAATTGCCGATTCTACTGCACGGGTATTGACGAAATATTCACTCATTGTCGAGGGAGATGAGAACGAACAGGCATCTCTTGCCGTTACAGCATTAGCATCAGGAATACGAAAAGCAGAAGCCGCAGGTGTGTCAACAGCCGTTGCTGCTACTGCAGAAACAACAGAAGGAACAAGAGTGACCGCCGACGAAGGACCAGCACCGGAAGAGGAGCTTGTCCCTGCAGCTACTGTATCCGCATCTTCGGATTCAGAACTCCGAGAAGCACAAGCTACAGGATACACATCGCCAGCAGGAGCCCCCGCTGTGGAAAGCGCATTCGGAAAGCAACTGTACGCAGCACTTTCGTCGAATCCCAGATTCGCTTTGGCCTTCGCAAGACCAATCAGTTTGATCCGAATCAGAGTTTTCCTACGATTATTCGCTCGGTACATCATCTCCATTCGTCAATTTAGCTCTCTCGTGCTGGATGACTTAGTATCAGAGTACATAACTGCAGTGCAAAGGATTGATGTTTCGTCCACATTGGGAGTTTACGCACAACAGCTTTCTCAGACAACTGCCGAAATTCTGTTTGCCAGCAATCTCTTATCATGGGAAGCGGTATCTGCTACGTCTTCATCGCTGAAAGCAGCGGTTTCTAGTGCGTTGGCCGAAGCTACAGAAGACGGAACTGTCGGGGAAGGAGAGGCTGTCGAAGGAGACGCAGTCGTTGAGCCACGAGATGGCGAGCCCGGCGAGGAAGGACATTTAGAGGAACCCTCTGAGCCTGCTGAGGAGGAATATGAAGAACCCGGCGTCGAACAAGAATCTGAGGAAGAAATTACTGAAGAGGAAGCGGAAGAAGAAGCCGAACTGGAAGCGAGACAGGAAGAACAAGAGGCTGAACAAGAATCAGAAAGGGAAGCTGAGCGAGATTCTGAAAGGGAGGATGACCAACGAGTTCGAGTGGAGGCTGAACAGCAAGAAGCGGCAGCTGAAGAACTCAGGGCTCAACAGGTGGCTCAGCAGGAAGCCGAGTTGGACGCTCAGAGACAGGCCGTGGATCGAGAAGCCACAAGGGATGGACAACGGGAAGCAGGACTTGGAGTTAGTGACGAAGCACGAGAAAGGGCTGGCACATCCACAGCAGCAGTGTTGTCGTCATACGTCGCGGCGGAAGACCTCTCAGCATCTGGCATTGCTTTCGCAAGGGTGTTCTACAGCCGTCTACTTGCAGATGTCAACTTCGTGCGAATTTTCAGTACTACACTCGAGGTAGGAGCAGCTAGGGAATACCTTTCGCATATCGCAATCGCTCTGTCTTTGGTACCCGCATTCAAGAGAGTGAAGCCCGTGAAATTTACCATTGAGTATAGGTCAGCACTGTCCAGTGTCTCCGTAAGAGCTGGTGCAACAGAATACGCTAAAGTAATTGCCGATTCTACTGCACGGGTATTGACGAAATATTCACTCATTGTCGAGGGAGATGAGAACGAACAGGCATCTCTTGCCGTTACAGCATTAGCATCAGGAATACGAAAAGCAGAAGCCGCAGGTGTGTCAACAGCCGTTGCGGCTACTGCAGAAACAACAGAAGGAACAAGAGTGACCGCCGACGAAGGACCAGTACCGGAAGAGGAGCTTGTCCCTGCAGCTACTGTATCCGCATCTTCGGATTCAGAACTCCGAGAAGCACAAGCTACAGGATACACATCGCCAGCAGGAGCCCCCGCTGTGGAAAGCGCATTCGGAAAGCAACTGTACGCAGCACTTTCGTCGAATCCCAGATTCGCTTTGGCCTTCGCAAGACCAATCAGTTTGATCCGAATCAGAGTTTTCCTCCGATTATTCGCTCGGTACATCATCTCCATTCGTCAATTTAGCTCTCTCGTGCTGGATGACTTAGTATCAGAGTACATAACTGCAGTGCAAAGGATTGATGTTTCGTCCACATTGGGAGTTTACGCACAACAGCTTTCTCAGACAACTGCCGAAATTCTGTTTGCCAGCAATCTCTTATCATGGGAAGCGGTATCTGCTACGTCTTCATCGCTGAAAGCAGCGGTTTCTAGTGCCTTGGCCGAAGCTACAGAAGAAGGAACTGTCGAGGAGGGAGAGGCTGTTGAAGGAGACGCAGTCGTTGAGCCACGAGTTGGCGAGCCCGGCGAGGAAGAACCTTTAGAGGAACCCTCTGAGCCTGCTGAGGAGGAATATGAAGAACCCGGCGTCGAACAAGAATCTGAGGAAGAAATTACTGAAGAGGAAGCGGAAGAAGAAGCCGAACTGGAAGCGAGACAGGAAGAACTAGAGGCTGAACAAGAATCAGAAAGGGAAGCTGAGCGAGAATCTGAAAGGGAGGATGACAAACGAGCTCGAGTGGAGGCTGAACAGCAAGAAGAGGCAGCTGAAGAACTCAGGGCTCAACAGGTGGCTCAGCAGGAAGCCGATTTGGACGCTCAGAGGCAGGCCGTGGATCGAGAAGCCACAAGGGATGGACAACGGGAAGCAGGACTTGGAGTTAGTGACGAAGCACGAGAAAAGGCTGGCACATCCACATCAGCAGTGGTGTCGTCATACGTCGCGGCGGAAGACCTCTCAGCATCTGGCATTGCTTTCGCAAGGGTGTTCTACAGCCGTCTACTTGCAGATGTCAACTTCGTGCGAATTTTCAGTACTACACTCGAGGTAGGAGCAGCTAGGGAATACCTTTCGCATATCGCAATCGCTCTGTCTTTGGTACCCGCATTCAAGAGAGTGAAGCCCGTGAAATTTACCATTGAGTATAGGTCAGCACTGTCCAGTGTCTCCGTAAGAGCTGGTGCAACAGAATACGCTAAAGTAATTGCCGATTCTACTGCACGGGTATTGACGAAATATTCACTCATTGTCGAGGGAGATGAGAACGAACAGGCATCTCTTGCCGTTACAGCATTAGCATCAGGAATACGAAAAGCAGAAGCCGCAGGTGTGTCAACAGCCGTTGCGGCTACTGCAGAAACAACAGAAGGAACAAGAGTGACCGCCGACGAAGGACCAGCACCGGAAGAGGAGCTTGTCCCTGCAGCTACTGTATCCGCATCTTCGGATTCAGAACTCCGAGAAGCACAAGCTACAGGATACACATCGCCAGCAGGAGCCCCCGCTGTGGAAAGCGCATTCGGAAAGCAACTGTACGCAGCACTTTCGTCGAATCCCAGATTCGCTTTGGCTTTCGCAAGACCAATCAGTTTGATCCGAATCAGAGTTTTCCTCCGATTATTCGCTCGGTACATCATCTCCATTCGTCAATTTAGCTCTCTCGTGCTGGATGACTTAGTATCAGAGTACATAACTGCAGTGCAAAGGATTGATGTTTCGTCCACATTGGGAGTTTACGCACAACAGCTTTCTCAGACAACTGCCGAAATTCTGTTTGCCAGCAATCTCTTATCATGGGAAGCGGTATCTGCTACGTCTTCATCGCTGAAAGCAGCGGTTTCTAGTGCGTTGGCCGAAGCTACAGAAGACGGAACTGTCGGGGAAGGAGAGGCTGTCGAAGGAGACGCAGTCGTTGAGCCACGAGATGGCGAGCCCGGCGAGGAAGGACATTTAGAGGAACCCTCTGAGCCTGCTGAGGAGGAATATGAAGAACCCGGCGTCGAACAAGAATCTGAGGAAGAAATTACTGAAGAGGAAGCGGAAGAAGAAGCCGAACTGGAAGCGAGACAGGAAGAACAAGAGGCTGAACAAGAATCAGAAAGGGAAGCTGAGCGAGATTCTGAAAGGGAGGATGACCAACGAGTTCGAGTGGAGGCTGAACAGCAAGAAGCGGCAGCTGAAGAACTCAGGGCTCAACAGGTGGCTCAGCAGGAAGCCGAGTTGGACGCTCAGAGACAGGCCGTGGATCGAGAAGCCACAAGGGATGGACAACGGGAAGCAGGACTTGGAGTTAGTGACGAAGCACGAGAAAGGGCTGGCACATCCACAGCAGCAGTGTTGTCGTCATACGTCGCGGCGGAAGACCTCTCAGCATCTGGCATTGCTTTCGCAAGGGTGTTCTACAGCCGTCTACTTGCAGATGTCAACTTCGTGCGAATTTTCAGTACTACACTCGAGGTAGGAGCAGCTAGGGAATACCTTTCGCATATCGCAATCGCTCTGTCTTTGGTACCCGCATTCAAGAGAGTGAAGCCCGTGAAATTTACCATTGAGTATAGGTCAGCACTGTCCAGTGTCTCCGTAAGAGCTGGTGCAACAGAATACGCTAAAGTAATTGCCGATTCTACTGCACGGGTATTGACGAAATATTCACTCATTGTCGAGGGAGATGAGAACGAACAGGCATCTCTTGCCGTTACAGCATTAGCATCAGGAATACGGAAAGCAGAAGCCGCAGGTGTGTCAACAGCCGTTGCGGCTACTGCAGAAACAACAGAAGGAACAAGAGTGACCGCCGACGAAGGACCAGTACCGGAAGAGGAGCTTGTCCCTGCAGCTACTGTATCCGCATCTTCGGATTCAGAACTCCGAGAAGCACAAGCTACAGGATACACATCGCCAGCAGGAGCCCCCGCTGTGGAAAGCGCATTCGGAAAGCAACTGTACGCAGCACTTTCGTCGAATCCCAGATTCGCTTTGGCCTTCGCAAGACCAATCAGTTTGATCCGAATCAGAGTTTTCCTCCGATTATTCGCTCGGTACATCATCTCCATTCGTCAATTTAGCTCTCTCGTGCTGGATGACTTAGTATCAGAGTACATAACTGCAGTGCAAAGGATTGATGTTTCGTCCACATTGGGAGTTTACGCACAACAGCTTTCTCAGACAACTGCCGAAATTCTGTTTGCCAGCAATCTCTTATCATGGGAAGCGGTATCTGCTACGTCTTCATCGCTGAAAGCAGCGGTTTCTAGTGCCTTGGCCGAAGCTACAGAAGAAGGAACTGTCGGGGAGGGAGAGGCTGTCGAAGGAGACGCAGTCGTTGAGCCACGAGTTGGCGAGCCCGGCGAGGAAGGACCTTTAGAGGAACCCTCTGAGCCTGCTGAGGAGGAATATGAAGAACCCGGTGTCGAACAAGAATCTGAGGAAGAAATTACTGAAGAGGAAGCGGAAGAAGAAGCCGAACTGGAAGCGAAACAGGAAGAACAAGAGGCTGAACAAGAATCAGAAAGGGAAGCTGAGCGAGATTCTGAAAGGGAGGATGACCAACGAGCTCGAGTGGAGGCTGAACAGCAAGAAGAGGCAGCTGAAGAACTCAGGGCTCAACAGGTGGCTCAGCAGGAAGCCGAGTTGGACGCTCAGAGACAAGCCGCGGATCGAGAAGCCACACGGGATGGACAACGGGAAGCAGGACTTGGAGTTAGTGACGAAGCACGGGAAAGGGCTGGTACATCCACAGCAGCAGTGGTGTCGTCATACGTCGCGGCGGAAGACCTCTCAGCATCTGGCATTGCTTTCGCAAGGGTGTTCTACAGCCGTCTACTTGCAGATGTCAACTTCGTGCGAATTTTCAGTACTACACTCGAGGTAGGAGCAGCTAGGGAATACCTTTCGCATATCGCAATCGCTCTGTCTTTGGTACCCGCATTCAAGAGAGTGAAGCCCGTGAAATTTACCATTGAGTATAGGTCAGCACTGTCCAGTGTCTCCGTAAGAGCTGGTGCAACAGAATACGCTAAAGTAATTGCCGATTCTACTGCACGGGTATTGACGAAATATTCACTCATTGTCGAGGGAGATGAGAACGAACAGGCATCTCTTGCCGTTACAGCATTAGCATCAGGAATACGAAAAGCAGAAGCCGCAGGTGTGTCAACAGCCGTTGCGGCTACTGCAGAAACAACAGAAGGAACAAGAGTGACCGCCGACGAAGGACCAGTACCGGAAGAGGAGCTTGTCCCTGCAGCTACTGTATCCGCATCTTCGGATTCAGAACTCCGAGAAGCACAAGCTACAGGATACACATCGCCAGCAGGAGCCCCCGCTGTGGAAAGCGCATTCGGAAAGCAACTGTACGCAGCACTTTCGTCGAATCCCAGATTCGCTTTGGCTTTCGCAAGACCAATCAGTTTGATCCGAATCAGAGTTTTCCTCCGATTATTCGCTCGGTACATCATCTCCATTCGTCAATTTAGCTCTCTCGTGCTGGATGACTTAGTATCAGAGTACATAACTGCAGTGCAAAGGATTGATGTTTCGTCCACATTGGGAGTTTACGCACAACAGCTTTCTCAGACAACTGCCGAAATTCTGTTTGCCAGCAATCTCTTATCATGGGAAGCGGTATCTGCTACGTCTTCATCGCTGAAAGCAGCGGTTTCTAGTGCGTTGGCCGAAGCTACAGAAGACGGAACTGTCGGGGAAGGAGAGGCTGTCGAAGGAGACGCAGTCGTTGAGCCACGAGATGGCGAGCCCGGCGAGGAAGGACATTTAGAGGAACCCTCTGAGCCTGCTGAGGAGGAATATGAAGAACCCGGCGTCGAACAAGAATCTGAGGAAGAAATTACTGAAGAGGAAGCGGAAGAAGAAGCCGAACTGGAAGCGAGACAGGAAGAACAAGAGGCTGAACAAGAATCAGAAAGGGAAGCTGAGCGAGATTCTGAAAGGGAAGCTGAGCGAGATTCTGAAAGGGAGGATGACCAACGAGTTCGAGTGGAGGCTGAACAGCAAGAAGAGGCAGCTGAAGAACTCAGGGCTCAACAGGTGGCTCAGCAGGAAGCCGAGTTGGACGCTCAGAGACAGGCCGTGGATCGAGAAGCCACAAGGGATGGACAACGGGAAGCAGGACTTGGAGTTAGTGACGAAGCACGAGAAAGGGCTGGCACATCCACAGCAGCAGTGTTGTCGTCATACGTCGCGGCGGAAGACCTCTCAGCATCTGGCATTGCTTTCGCAAGGGTGTTCTACAGCCGTCTACTTGCAGATGTCAACTTCGTGCGAATTTTCAGTACTACACTCGAGGTAGGAGCAGCTAGGGAATACCTTTCGCATATCGCAATCGCTCTGTCTTTGGTACCCGCATTCAAGAGAGTGAAGCCCGTGAAATTTACCATTGAGTATAGGTCAGCACTGTCCAGTGTCTCCGTAAGAGCTGGTGCAACAGAATACGCTAAAGTAATTGCCGATTCTACTGCACGGGTATTGACGAAATATTCACTCATTGTCGAGGGAGATGAGAACGAACAGGCATCTCTTGCCGTTACAGCATTAGCATCAGGAATACGAAAAGCAGAAGCCGCAGGTGTGTCAACAGCCGTTGCGGCTACTGCAGAAACAACAGAAGGAACAAGAGTGACCGCCGACGAAGGACCAGTACCGGAAGAGGAGCTTGTCCCTGCAGCTACTGTATCCGCATCTTCGGATTCAGAACTCCGAGAAGCACAAGCTACAGGATACACATCGCCAGCAGGAGCCCCCGCTGTGGAAAGCGCATTCGGAAAGCAACTGTACGCAGCACTTTCGTCGAATCCCAGATTCGCTTTGGCCTTCGCAAGACCAATCAGTTTGATCCGAATCAGAGTTTTCCTCCGATTATTCGCTCGGTACATCATCTCCATTCGTCAATTTAGCTCTCTCGTGCTGGATGACTTAGTATCAGAGTACATAACTGCAGTGCAAAGGATTGATGTTTCGTCCACATTGGGAGTTTACGCACAACAGCTTTCTCAGACAACTGCCGAAATTCTGTTTGCCAGCAATCTCTTATCATGGGAAGCGGTATCTGCTACGTCTTCATCGCTGAAAGCAGCGGTTTCTAGTGCCTTGGCCGAAGCTACAGAAGAAGGAACTGTCGGGGAGGGAGAGGCTGTCGAAGGAGACGCAGTCGTTGAGCCACGAGTTGGCGAGCCCGGCGAGGAAGGACCTTTAGAGGAACCCTCTGAGCCTGCTGAGGAGGAATATGAAGAACCCGGCGTCGAACAAGAATCTGAGGAAGAAATTACTGAAGAGGAAGCGGAAGAAGAAGCCGAACTGGAAGCGAGACAGGAAGAACAAGAGGCTGAACAAGAATCAGAAAGGGAAGCTGAGCGAGATTCTGAAAGGGAGGATGACCAACGAGCTCGAGTGGAGGCTGAACAGCAAGAAGAGGCAGCTGAAGAACTCAGGGCTCAACAGGTGGCTCAGCAGGAAGCCGAGTTGGACGCTCAGAGACAGGCCGTGGATCGAGAAGCCACAAGGGATGGACAACGGGAAGCAGGACTTGGAGTTAGTGACGAAGCACGAGAAAGGGCTGGCACATCCACAGCAGCAGTGGTGTCGTCATACGTCGCGGCGGAAGACATCTCAGCATCTGGCATTGCTTTCGCAAGGGTGTTCTACAGCCGTCTACTTGCAGATGTCAACTTCGTGCGAATTTTCAGTACTACACTCGAGGTAGGAGCAGCTAGGGAATACCTTTCGCATATCGCAATCGCTCTGTCTTTGGTACCCGCATTCAAGAGAGTGAAGCCCGTGAAATTTACCATTGAGTATAGGTCAGCACTGTCCAGTGTCTCCGTAAGAGCTGGTGCAACAGAATACGCTAAAGTAATTGCCGATTCTACTGCACGGGTATTGACGAAATATTCACTCATTGTCGAGGGAGATGAGAACGAACAGGCATCTCTTGCCGTTACAGCATTAGCATCAGGAATACGAAAAGCAGAAGCCGCAGGTGTGTCAACAGCCGTTGCGGCTACTGCAGAAACAACAGAAGGAACAAGAGTGACCGCCGACGAAGGACCAGTACCGGAAGAGGAGCTTGTCCCTGCAGCTACTGTATCCGCATCTTCGGATTCAGAACTCCGAGAAGCACAAGCTACAGGATACACATCGCCAGCAGGAGCCCCCGCTGTGGAAAGCGCATTCGGAAAGCAACTGTACGCAGCACTTTCGTCGAATCCCAGATTCGCTTTGGCCTTCGCAAGACCAATCAGTTTGATCCGAATCAGAGTTTTCCTCCGATTATTCGCTCGGTACATCATCTCCATTCGTCAATTTAGCTCTCTCGTGCTGGATGACTTAGTATCAGAGTACATAACTGCAGTGCAAAGGATTGATGTTTCGTCCACATTGGGAGTTTACGCACAACAGCTTTCTCAGACAACTGCCGAAATTCTGTTTGCCAGCAATCTCTTATCATGGGAAGCGGTATCTGCTACGTCTTCATCGCTGAAAGCAGCGGTTTCTAGTGCCTTGGCCGAAGCTACAGAAGAAGGAACTGTCGGGGAGGGAGAGGCTGTCGAAGGAGACGCAGTCGTTGAGCCACTAGTTGGCGAGCCCGGCGAGGAAGGACTTTTAGAGGAACCCTCTGAGCCTGCTGAGGAGGAATATGAAGAACCCGGCGTCGAACAAGAATCTGAGGAAGAAATTACTGAAGAGGAAGCGGAAGAAGAAGCCGAACTGGAAGCGAGACAGGAAGAACTAGAGGCTGAACAAGAATCAGAAAGGGAAGCTGAGCGAGAATCTGAAAGGGAGGATGCCCAACGAGCTCGAGTGGAGGCTGAACAGCAAGAAGAGGCAGCTGAAGAACTCAGGGCTCAACAGGTGGCTCAGCAGGAAGCCGAGTTGGACGCTCAGAGACAAGCCGCGGATCGAGAAGCCACAAGGGATGGACAACGGGAAGCAGGACTTGGAGTTAGTGACGAAACACGGGAAAGGGCTGGTACATCCACAGCAGCAGTGGTGTCGTCATACGTCGCGGCGGAAGACCTCTCAGCATCTGGCATTGCTTTCGCAAGGGTGTTCTACAGCCGTCTACTTGCAGATGTCAACTTCGTGCGAATTTTCAGTACTACACTCGAGGTAGGAGCAGCTAGGGAATACCTTTCGCATATCGCAATCGCTCTGTCTTTGGTACCCGCATTCAAGAGAGTGAAGCCCGTGAAATTTACCATTGAGTATAGGTCAGCACTGTCCAGTGTCTCCGTAAGAGCTGGTGCAACAGAATACGCTAAAGTAATTGCCGATTCTACTGCACGGGTATTGACGAAATATTCACTCATTGTCGAGGGAGATGAGAACGAACAGGCATCTCTTGCCGTTACAGCATTAGCATCAGGAATACGAAAAGCAGAAGCCGCAGGTGTGTCAACAGCCGTTGCGGCTACTGCAGAAACAACAGAAGGAACAAGAGTGACCGCCGACGAAGGACCAGTACCGGAAGAGGAGCTTGTCCATGCAGCTACTGTATCCGCATCTTCGGATTCAGAACTCCGAGAAGCACAAGCTACAGGATACACATCGCCAGCAGGAGCCCCCGCTGTGGAAAGCGCATTCGGAAAGCAACTGTACGCAGCACTTTCGTCGAATCCCAGATTCGCTTTGGCCTTCGCAAGACCAATCAGTTTGATCCGAATCAGAGTTTTCCTCCGATTATTCGCTCGGTACATCATCTCCATTCGTCAATTTAGCTCTCTCGTGCTGGATGACTTAGTATCAGAGTACATAACTGCAGTGCAAAGGATTGATGTTTCGTCCACATTGGGAGTTTACGCACAACAGCTTTCTCAGACAACTGCCGAAATTCTGTTTGCCAGCAATCTCTTATCATGGGAAGCGGTATCTGCTACGTCTTCATCGCTGAAAGCAGCGGTTTCTAGTGCCTTGGCCGAAGCTACAGAAGAAGGAACTGTCGGGGAGGGAGAGGCTGTCGAAGGAGACGCAGTCGTTGAGCCACGAGTTGGCGAGCCCGGCGAGGAAGGACCTTTAAAGGAACCCTCTGAGCCTGCTGAGGAGGAATATGAAGAACCCGGCGTCGAACAAGAATCTGAGGAAGAAATTACTGAAGAGGAAGCGGAAGAAGAAGCCGAACTGGAAGCGAGACAGGAAGAACAAGAGGCTGAACAAGAATCAGAAAGGGAAGCTGAGCGAGATTCTGAAAGGGAGGATGACCAACGAGCTCGAGTGGAGGCTGAACAGCAAGAAGAGGCAGCTGAAGAACTCAGGGCTCAACAGGTGGCTCAGCAGGAAGCCGAGTTGGACGCTCAGAGACAGGCCGTGGATCGAGAAGCCACAAGGGATGGACAACGGGAAGCAGGACTTGGAGTTAGTGACGAAGCACGAGAAAGGGCTGGCACATCCACAGCAGCAGTGGTGTCGTCATACGTCGCGGCGGAAGACATCTCAGCATCTGGCATTGCTTTCGCAAGGGTGTTCTACAGCCGTCTACTTGCAGATGTCAACTTCGTGCGAATTTTCAGTACTACACTCGAGGTAGGAGCAGCTAGGGAATACCTTTCGCATATCGCAATCGCTCTGTCTTTGGTACCCGCATTCAAGAGAGTGAAGCCCGTGAAATTTACCATTGAGTATAGGTCAGCACTGTCCAGTGTCTCCGTAAGAGCTGGTGCAACAGAATACGCTAAAGTAATTGCCGATTCTACTGCACGGGTATTGACGAAATATTCACTCATTGTCGAGGGAGATGAGAACGAACAGGCATCTCTTGCCGTTACAGCATTAGCATCAGGAATACGAAAAGCAGAAGCCGCAGGTGTGTCAACAGCCGTTGCGGCTACTGCAGAAACAACAGAAGGAACAAGAGTGACCGCCGACGAAGGACCAGTACCGGAAGAGGAGCTTGTCCCTGCAGCTACTGTATCCGCATCTTCGGATTCAGAACTCCGAGAAGCACAAGCTACAGGATACACATCGCCAGCAGGAGCCCCCGCTGTGGAAAGCGCATTCGGAAAGCAACTGTACGCAGCACTTTCGTCGAATCCCAGATTCGCTTTGGCCTTCGCAAGACCAATCAGTTTGATCCGAATCAGAGTTTTCCTCCGATTATTCGCTCGGTACATCATCTCCATTCGTCAATTTAGCTCTCTCGTGCTGGATGACTTAGTATCAGAGTACATAACTGCAGTGCAAAGGATTGATGTTTCGTCCACATTGGGAGTTTACGCACAACAGCTTTCTCAGACAACTGCCGAAATTCTGTTTGCCAGCAATCTCTTATCATGGGAAGCGGTATCTGCTACGTCTTCATCGCTGAAAGCAGCGGTTTCTAGTGCGTTGGCCGAAGCTACAGAAGAAGGAACTGTCGGGGAGGGAGAGGCTGTCGAAGGAGACGCAGTCGTTGAGCCACGAGTTGGCGAGCCCGGCGAGGAAGGACCTTTAGAGGAACTCTCTGAGCCTGCTGAGGAGGAATATGAAGAACCCGGCGTCGAACAAGAATCTGAGGAAGAAATTACTGAAGAGGAAGCGGAAGAAGAAGCCGAACTGGAAGCGAGACAGGAAGAACTAGAGGCTGAACAAGAATCAGAAAGGGAAGCTGAGCGAGAATCTGAAAGGGAGGATGCCCAACGAGCTCGAGTGGAGGCTGAACAGCAAGAAGAGGCAGCTGAAGAACTCAGGGCTCAACAGGTGGCTCAGCAGGAAGCCGAGTTGGACGCTCAGAGACAAGCCGCGGATCGAGAAGCCACAAGGGATGGACAACGGGAAGCAGGACTTGGAGTTAGGGACGAAGCACGGGAAAGGGCTGGTACATCCACAGCAGCAGTGGTGTCGTCATACGTCGCGGCGGAAGACCTCTCAGCATCTGGCATTGCTTTCGCAAGGGTGTTCTACAGCCGTCTACTTGCAGATGTCAACTTCGTGCGAATTTTCAGTACTACACTCGAGGTAGGAGCAGCTAGGGAATACCTTTCGCATATCGCAATCGCTCTGTCTTTGGTACCCGCATTCAAGAGAGTGAAGCCCGTGAAATTTACCATTGAGTATAGGTCAGCACTGTCCAGTGTCTCCGTAAGAGCTGGTGCAACAGAATACGCTAAAGTAATTGCCGATTCTACTGCACGGGTATTGACGAAATATTCACTCATTGTCGAGGGTGATGAGAACGAACAGGCATCTCTTGCCGTTACAGCATTAGCATCAGGAATACGAAAAGCAGAAGCCGCAGGTGTGTCAACAGCCGTTGCGGCTACTGCAGAAACAACAGAAGGAACAAGAGTGACCGCCGACGAAGGACCAGTACCGGAAGAGGAGCTTGTCCCTGCAGCTACTGTATCCGCATCTTCGGATTCAGAACTCCGAGAAGCACAAGCTACAGGATACACATCGCCAGCAGGAGCCCCCGCTGTGGAAAGCGCATTCGGAAAGCAACTGTACGCAGCACTTTCGTCGAATCCCAGATTCGCTTTGGCCTTCGCAAGACCAATCAGTTTGATCCGAATCAGAGTTTTCCTCCGATTATTCGCTCGGTACATCATCTCCATTCGTCAATTTAGCTCTCTCGTGCTGGATGACTTAGTATCAGAGTACATAACTGCAGTGCAAAGGATTGATGTTTCGTCCACATTGGGAGTTTACGCACAACAGCTTTCTCAGACAACTGCCGAAATTCTGTTTGCCAGCAATCTCTTATCATGGGAAGCGGTATCTGCTACGTCTTCATCGCTGAAAGCAGCGGTTTCTAGTGCCTTGGCCGAAGCTACAGAAGAAGGAACTGTCGGGGAGGGAGAGGCTGTCGAAGGAGACGCAGTCGTTGAGCCACGAGTTGGCGAGCCCGGCGAGGAAGGACTTTTAGAGGAACCCTCTGAGCCTGCTGAGGAGGAATATGAAGAACCCGGCGTCGAACAAGAATCTGAGGAAGAAATTACTGAAGAGGAAGCGGAAGAAGAAGCCGAACTGGAAGCGAGACAGGAAGAACTAGAGGCTGAACAAGAATCAGAAAGGGAAGCTGAGCGAAAATCTGAAAGGGAGGATGCCCAACGAGCTCGAGTGGAGGCTGAACAGCAAGAAGAGGCAGCTGAAGAACTCAGGGCTCAACAGGTGGCTCAGCAGGAAGCCGAGTTGGACGCTCAGAGACAAGCCGCGGATCGAGAAGCCACACGGGATGGACAACGGGAAGCAGGACTTGGAGTTAGTGACGAAGCACGGGAAAGGGCTGGTACATCCACAGCAGCAGTGGTGTCGTCATACGTCGCGGCGGAAGACCTCTCAGCATCTGGCATTGCTTTCGCAAGGGTGTTCTACAGCCGTCTACTTGCAGATGTCAACTTCGTGCGAATTTTCAGTACTACACTCGAGGTAGGAGCAGCTAGGGAATACCTTTCGCATATCGCAATCGCTCTGTCTTTGGTACCCGCATTCAAGAGAGTGAAGCCCGTGAAATTTACCATTGAGTATAGGTCAGCACTGTCCAGTGTCTCCGTAAGAGCTGGTGCAACAGAATACGCTAAAGTAATTGCCGATTCTACTGCACGGGTATTGACGAAATATTCACTCATTGTCGAGGGAGATGAGAACGAACAGGCATCTCTTGCCGTTACAGCATTAGCATCAGGAATACGAAAAGCAGAAGCCGCAGGTGTGTCAACAGCCGTTGCGGCTACTGCAGAAACAACAGAAGGAACAAGAGTGACCGCCGACGAAGGACCAGTACCGGAAGAGGAGCTTGTCCCTGCAGCTACTGTATCCGCATCTTCGGATTCAGAACTCCGAGAAGCACAAGCTACAGGATACACATCGCCAGCAGGAGCCCCCGCTGTGGAAAGCGCATTCGGAAAGCAACTGTACGCAGCACTTTCGTCGAATCCCAGATTCGCTTTGGCCTTCGCAAGACCAATCAGTTTGATCCGAATCAGAGTTTTCCTCCGATTATTCGCTCGGTACATCATCTCCATTCGTCAATTTAGCTCTCTCGTGCTGGATGACTTAGTATCAGAGTACATAACTGCAGTGCAAAGGATTGATGTTTCGTCCACATTGGGAGTTTACGCACAACAGCTTTCTCAGACAACTGCCGAAATTCTGTTTGCCAGCAATCTCTTATCATGGGAAGCGGTATCTGCTACGTCTTCATCGCTGAAAGCAGCGGTTTCTAGTTCCTTGGCCGAAGCTACAGAAGAAGGAACTGTCGGGGAGGGAGAGGCTGTCGAAGGAGACGCAGTCGTTGAGCCACGAGTTGGCGAGCCCGGCGAGGAAGGACTTTTAGAGGAACCCTCTGAGCCTGCTGAGGAGGAATATGAAGAACCCGGCGTCGAACAAGAATCTGAGGAAGAAATTACTGAAGAGGAAGCGGAAGAAGAAGCCGAACTGGAAGCGAGACAGGAAGAACTAGAGGCTGAACAAGAATCAGAAAGGGAAGCTGAGCGAAAATCTGAAAGGGAGGATGCCCAACGAGCTCGAGTGGAGGCTGAACAGCAAGAAGAGGCAGCTGAAGAACTCAGGGCTCAACAGGTGGCTCAGCAGGAAGCCGAGTTGGACGCTCAGAGACAAGCCGCGGATCGAGAAGCCACACGGGATGGACAACGGGAAGCAGGACTTGGAGTTAGTGACGAAACACGGGAAAGGGCTGGCACATCCACAGCAGCAGTGGTGTCGTCATACGTCGCGGCAGAAGACCTCTCAGCATCTGGCATTGCTTTCGCAAGGGTGTTCTACAGCCGTCTACTTGCAGATGTCAACTTCGTGCGAATTTTCAGTACTACACTCGAGGTAGGAGCAGCTAGGGAATACCTTTCGCATATCGCAATCGCTCTGTCTTTGGTACCCGCATTCAAGAGAGTGAAGCCCGTGAAATTTACCATTGAGTATAGGTCAGCACTGTCCAGTGTCTCCGTAAGAGCTGGTGCAACAGAATACGCTAAAGTAATTGCCGATTCTACTGCACGGGTATTGACGAAATATTCACTCATTGTCGAGGGAGATGAGAACGAACAGGCATCTCTTGCCGTTACAGCATTAGCATCAGGAATACGAAAAGCAGAAGCCGCAGGTGTGTCAACAGCCGTTGCGGCTACTGCAGAAACAACAGAAGGAACAAGAGTGACCGCCGACGAAGGACCAGTACCGGAAGAGGAGCTTGTCCCTGCAGCTACTGTATCCGCATCTTCGGATTCAGAACTCCGAGAAGCACAAGCTACAGGATACACATCGCCAGCAGGAGCCCCCGCTGTGGAAAGCGCATTCGGAAAGCAACTGTACGCAGCACTTTCGTCGAATCCCAGATTCGCTTTGGCCTTCGCAAGACCAATCAGTTTGATCCGAATCAGAGTTTTCCTCCGATTATTCGCTCGGTACATCATCTCCATTCGTCAATTTAGCTCTCTCGTGCTGGATGACTTAGTATCAGAGTACATAACTGCAGTGCAAAGGATTGATGTTTCGTCCACATTGGGAGTTTACGCACAACAGCTTTCTCAGACAACTGCCGAAATTCTGTTTGCCAGCAATCTCTTATCATGGGAAGCGGTATCTGCTACGTCTTCATCGCTGAAAGCAGCGGTTTCTAGTGCCTTGGCCGAAGCTACAGAAGAAGGAACTGTCGGGGAGGGAGAGGCTGTCGAAGGAGACGCAGTCGTTGAGCCACGAGTTGGCGAGCCCGGCGAGGAAGGACCTTTAGAGGAACCCTCTGAGCCTGCTGAGGAGGAATATGAAGAACCCGGCGTCGAACAAGAATCTGAGGAAGAAATTACTGAAGAGGAAGCGGAAGAAGAAGCCGAACTGGAAGCGAGACAGGAAGAACAAGAGGCTGAACAAGAATCAGAAAGGGAAGCTGAGCGAGATTCTGAAAGGGAGGATGACCAACGAGCTCGAGTGGAGGCTGAACAGCAAGAAGAGGCAGCTGAAGAACTCAGGGCTCAACAGGTGGCTCAGCAGGAAGCCGAGTTGGACGCTCAGAGACAAGCCGCGGATCGAGAAGCCACACGGGATGGACAACGGGAAGCAGGACTTGGAGTTAGTGACGAAACACGGGAAAGGGCTGGCACATCCACAGCAGCAGTGGTGTCGTCATACGTCGCGGCAGAAGACCTCTCAGCATCTGGCATTGCTTTCGCAAGGGTGTTCTACAGCCGTCTACTTGCAGATGTCAACTTCGTGCGAATTTTCAGTACTACACTCGAGGTAGGAGCAGCTAGGGAATACCTTTCGCATATCGCAATCGCTCTGTCTTTGGTACCCGCATTCAAGAGAGTGAAGCCCGTGAAATTTACCATTGAGTATAGGTCAGCACTGTCCAGTGTCTCCGTAAGAGCTGGTGCAACAGAATACGCTAAAGTAATTGCCGATTCTACTGCACGGGTATTGACGAAATATTCACTCATTGTCGAGGGAGATGAGAACGAACAGGCATCTCTTGCCGTTACAGCATTAGCATCAGGAATACGAAAAGCAGAAGCCGCAGGTGTGTCAACAGCCGTTGCGGCTACTGCAGAAACAACAGAAGGAACAAGAGTGACCGCCGACGAAGGACCAGTACCGGAAGAGGAGCTTGTCCCTGCAGCTACTGTATCCGCATCTTCGGATTCAGAACTCCGAGAAGCACAAGCTACAGGATACACATCGCCAGCAGGAGCCCCCGCTGTGGAAAGCGCATTCGGAAAGCAACTGTACGCAGCACTTTCGTCGAATCCCAGATTCGCTTTGGCCTTCGCAAGACCAATCAGTTTGATCCGAATCAGAGTTTTCCTCCGATTATTCGCTCGGTACATCATCTCCATTCGTCAATTTAGCTCTCTCGTGCTGGATGACTTAGTATCAGAGTACATAACTGCAGTGCAAAGGATTGATGTTTCGTCCACATTGGGAGTTTACGCACAACAGCTTTCTCAGACAACTGCCGAAATTCTGTTTGCCAGCAATCTCTTATCATGGGAAGCGGTATCTGCTACGTCTTCATCGCTGAAAGCAGCGGTTTCTAGTGCCTTGGCCGAAGCTACAGAAGAAGGAACTGTCGGGGAGGGAGAGGCTGTCGAAGGAGACGCAGTCGTTGAGCCACGAGTTGGCGAGCCCGGCGAGGAAGGACCTTTAGAGGAACCCTCTGAGCCTGCTGAGGAGGAATATGAAGAACCCGGCGTCGAACAAGAATCTGAGGAAGAAATTACTGAAGAGGAAGCGGAAGAAGAAGCCGAACTGGAAGCGAGACAGGAAGAACAAGAGGCTGAACAAGAATCAGAAAGGGAAGCTGAGCGAGATTCTGAAAGGGAGGATGACCAACGAGCTCGAGTGGAGGCTGAACAGCAAGAAGAGGCAGCTGAAGAACTCAGGGCTCAACAGGTGGCTCAGCAGGAAGCCGAGTTGGACGCTCAGAGACAGGCCGTGGATCGAGAAGCCACAAGGGATGGACAACGGGAAGCAGGACTTGGAGTTAGTGACGAAGCACGAGAAAGGGCTGGCACATCCACAGCAGCAGTGGTGTCGTCATACGTCGCGGCGGAAGACATCTCAGCATCTGGCATTGCTTTCGCAAGGGTGTTCTACAGCCGTCTACTTGCAGATGTCAACTTCGTGCGAATTTTCAGTACTACACTCGAGGTAGGAGCAGCTAGGGAATACCTTTCGCATATCGCAATCGCTCTGTCTTTGGTACCCGCATTCAAGAGAGTGAAGCCCGTGAAATTTACCATTGAGTATAGGTCAGCACTGTCCAGTGTCTCCGTAAGAGCTGGTGCAACAGAATACGCTAAAATAATTGCCGATTCTACTGCACGGGTATTGACGAAATATTCACTCATTGTCGAGGGAGATGAGAACGAACAGGCATCTCTTGCCGTTACAGCATTAGCATCAGGAATACGAAAAGCAGAAGCCGCAGGTGTGTCAACAGCCGTTGCGGCTACTGCAGAAACAACAGAAGGAACAAGAGTGACCGCCGACGAAGGACCAGGACCGGAAGAGGAGCTTGTCCCTGCAGCTACTGTATCCGCATCTTCGGATTCAGAACTCCGAGAAGCACAAGCTACAGGATACACATCGCCAGCAGGAGCCCCCGCTGTGGAAAGCGCATTCGGAAAGCAACTGTACGCAGCACTTTCGTCGAATCCCAGATTCGCTTTGGCTTTTGCAAGACCAATCACTTTGATCCGAATCAGAGTTTTCCTCCGATTATTCGCTCGGTACATCATCTCCATTCGTCAATTTAGCTCTCTCGTGCTGGATGACTTAGTATCAGAGTACATAACTGCAGTGCAAAGGATTGATGTTTCGTCCACATTGGGAGTTTACGCACAACAGCTTTCTCAGACAACTGCCGAAATTCTGTTTGCCAGCAATCTCTTATCATGGGAAGCGGTATCTGCTACGTCTTCATCGCTGAAAGCAGCGGTTTCTAGTGCCTTGGCCGAAGCTACAGAAGAAGGAACTGTCGGGGAGGGAGAGGCTGTCGAAGGAGACGCAGTCGTTGAGCCACGAGTTGGCGAGCCCGGCGAGGAAGGACTTTTAGAGGAACCCTCTGAGCCTGCTGAGGAGGAATATGAAGAACCCGGCGTCGAACAAGAATCTGAGGAAGAAATTACTGAAGAGGAAGCGGAAGAAGAAGCCGAACTGGAAGCGAGACAGGAAGAACTAGAGGCTGAACAAGAATCAGAAAGGGAAGCTGAGCGAGAATCTGAAAGGGAGGATGCCCAACGAGCTCGAGTGGAGGCTGAACAGCAAGAAGAGGCAGCTGGAGAACTCAGGGCTCAACAGGTGGCTCAGCAGGAAGCCGAGTTGGACGCTCAGAGACAAGCCGCGGATCGAGAAGCCACAAGGGATGGACAACGGGAAGCAGGACTTGGAGTTAGTGACGAAGCACGGGAAAGGGCTGGTACATCCACAGCAGCAGTGGTGTCGTCATACGTCGCGGCGGAAGACCTCTCAGCATCTGGCATTGCTTTCGCAAGGGTGCTCTACAGCCGTCTACTTGCAGATGTCAACTTCGTGCGAATTTTCAGTACTGCACTCGAGGTAGGAGCAGCTAGGGAATACCTTTCGCATATCGCAATCGCTCTGTCTTTGGTACCCGCATTCAAGAGAGTGAAGCCCGTGAAATTTACCATTGAGTATAGGTCAGCACTGTCCAGTGTCTCCGTAAGAGCTGGTGCAACAGAATACGCTAAAGTAATTGCCGATTCTACTGCACGGGTATTGACGAAATATTCACTCATTGTCGAGGGAGATGAGAACGAACAGGCATCTCTTGCCGTTACAGCATTAGCATCAGGAATACGAAAAGCAGAAGCCGCAGGTGTGTCAACAGCCGTTGCGGCTACTGCAGAAACAACAGAAGGAACAAGAGTGACCGCCGACGAAGGACCAGCACCGGAAGAGGAGCTTGTCCCTGCAGCTACTGTATCCGCATCTTCGGATTCAGAACTCCGAGAAGCACAAGCTACAGGATACACATCGCCAGCAGGAGCCCCCGCTGTGGAAAGCGCATTCGGAAAGCAACTGTACGCAGCACTTTCGTCGAATCCCAGATTCGCTTTGGCCTTCGCAAGACCAATCAGTTTGATCCGAATCAGAGTTTTCCTCCGATTATTCGCTCGGTACATCATCTCCATTCGTCAATTTAGCTCTCTCGTGCTGGATGACTTAGTATCAGAGTACATAACTGCAGTGCAAAGGATTGATGTTTCGTCCACATTGGGAGTTTACGCACAACAGCTTTCTCAGACAACTGCCGAAATTCTGTTTGCCAGCAATCTCTTATCATGGGAAGCGGTATCTGCTACGTCTTCATCGCTGAAAGCAGCGGTTTCTAGTGCGTTGGCCGAAGCTACAGAAGAAGGAACTGTCGGGGAGGGAGAGGCTGTCGAAGGAGACGCAGTCGTTGAGCCACGAGTTGGCGAGCCCGGCGAGGAAGGACCTTTAGAGGAACTCTCTGAGCCTGCTGAGGAGGAATATGAAGAACCCGGCGTCGAACAAGAATCTGAGGAAGAAATTACTGAAGAGGAAGCGGAAGAAGAAGCCGAACTGGAAGCGAGACAGGAAGAACTAGAGGCTGAACAAGAATCAGAAAGGGAAGCTGAGCGAGAATCTGAAAGGGAGGATGCCCAACGAGCTCGAGTGGAGGCTGAACAGCAAGAAGAGGCAGCTGAAGAACTCAGGGCTCAACAGGTGGCTCAGCAGGAAGCCGAGTTGGACGCTCAGAGACAAGCCGCGGATCGAGAAGCCACAAGGGATGGACAACGGGAAGCAGGACTTGGAGTTAGTGACGAAGCACGGGAAAGGGCTGGTACATCCACAGCAGCAGTGGTGTCGTCATACGTCGCTGCGGAAGACCTCTCAGCATCTGGCATTGCTTTCGCAAGGGTGTTCTACAGCCGTCTACTTGCAGATGTCAACTTCGTGCGAATTTTCAGTACTACACTCGAGGTAGGAGCAGCTAGGGAATACCTTTCGCATATCGCAATCGCTCTGTCTTTGGTACCCGCATTCAAGAGAGTGAAGCCCGTGAAATTTACCATTGAGTATAGGTCAGCACTGTCCAGTGTCTCCGTAAGAGCTGGTGCAACAGAATACGCTAAAGTAATTGCCGATTCTACTGCACGGGTATTGACGAAATATTCACTCATTGTCGAGGGAGATGAGAACGAACAAGCATCTCTTGCCGTTACAGCATTAGCGTCAGGAATACGAAAAGCAGAAGCATCCGTTGTTGTATCTGCAGAGTCAGTAGATCAAAGAGTGTCGCCATCAGGCAAAATATTCGATATAGATGCAGCGAAACCTGCCGAAACTGATGTTGTTGGCACTATCGTTACATCATCTCAAATTGAATCTGAAGCTATGGACGCAGAAATTACTGCTGGTTTAGGCAATGCAGAATATATTGAAACAAGCGATGGAATTTCTTCAAAAGGACTTGAAGACCATTATGTTGCTTCAGGTTTGCCCCAGGTTGCTTCGTACTCGGGACCAGATGGTGCATCAGATCTGGAAATAGCATTTGGTTCTCACTTATATGGAACACTCTTAGTTAATCCCCGATTTATTTCTGCTTTTGGTTCTAGATTTTCTGTGTCCAAATCCAGGGTGTTTTTGTCTGCTCTCGCATCTCGGATCCATTCGTTCCCACAGTTTTCTTCTATATCAGTTCAAAACCTTATAAATCGGTACCTTGATGCGCTTGAAACTATTTCAGTTGGTTCTTCGGAACAATTGTACGCACAAACTATTTCTCAAGTGACAGCTGCTGTATTGTACGAAAATAACCTATTATCTTGGAAAATATTGGAGAGTGAAGATGACGCTATTGATGAAGCTGCTGAAGTAGCTGTTGCTACAATATCGGAAGATACTGTAATTTCAGCAGAAGATTCCTCAGTGATAACTGCAACTTCTCTGGAAGAAGCTGCTGCGTCTACAGCGGCATCCGCAGTACTTTCTCCAAGCGTTTTGGAAACTTTATCTTCAGCGGAATCCGAAACAAGAGTTTTGTCACTCGTATCTGTAATAAGTTCTTCACTGCCTCGTGCTGGAAGGAAATTTGATTACATAACATTTGCTCAGGGTTTGTCAAAAATAATATCTGATATTAGCTTAGCTAATCCCTCATACTCTCAATCTGACGTTTTCGTTGAAGGATTACTCAATGCACTTGCTGCAACATTGCGGGTTATAGAACAAGCAAATTTAAGAGAAATCAGCTTAGAAAATTCTCAATATGTAACAGGGGCTCTCTCTAATGCCCTTAGACTTGCTTTTAGGAGTTGAAAGTTTCGATACCTTGTGCCTCGTTAAGTTGCTTAGATTTTAAATTTTTATATGACTTTTCTTCAAATGACTCACAATCGACAGTTTAGAACAAGTATATCTGTCCTCAAGTTATACAAAGTTGTTGATGCGGCTGTTATATCTTGTACATGATCTTAAAAACGGTTATTAAAGTTTTATATTATAAGATGTCTTTTGTTTTCGTGCTGGAACTTAGATACTTGTATAATTAATTATCTAAGAAACAAAATTCCTTTTCAAAGTAAAAAGAATGTATTTAATCCTTAATCTGCTAGTTATATCATTTTAGCATTTTAAATTAAATTACGTTTTTCTATATAAATTAGATTTACTTTATATTATATTTAAAATATATAAGTTATATTTACAAGGTGTTTCAGAATTCACGTTTAGAGATTTATCTCGTTGGTACTTGCTCGCAGAACCATACTTCCAGTCAGAAAAGTCATCAGGAAGGACATTTTTCTGCAAGGTGGTGATATTAGCAAAAAATAGAAGATGTAATTTTTTGCGGTCCCTTATCGAAATAGGTTTAATTAGAAAAAATTGTGCTTAGTACAATAAAACTGACTCTACCTTTCTAACTTATAAATTCTCTTCAATATAAAGATGATAATTTCAGTGGTAGCTCGTGACTTCAGGAATGGCTGAAACAGATTCAGTGGAGGGATTCCCCTCCTCCTCGACAACGAACATCATCGAAACACATCGCGATACTGGCACAAATGCTGTCAAATATTATCTAAAAATAGCCAAACGAGTCTAAAAAATTCGTCAAATAATAATAATAATAATAATAATGACCTATTCAACCGATAACTTTAAGTGAAGCAGAGCTTGACCTGTGTCACCTGTCGATCCCCCACTGGATAAATTTTGGAAATTTGAATATTTCAGACTTGCAGAAAGGTCGTTCTTTTATCGAACAATTTCTGTCAGTTAGGGGTCAACTGCAAATGGCAATATTTGCATCGGCACGTCTTGATTAACCAACAGTCAGTCTGGTTAACCGGTTGTAAAATTTATACCCGATTAACTGAAAACGTTTTAAATAATATTAAAGATTTTGCATTATATCTTTATTGGGCTAACCAGATATAAATTTTAGTTCCGGTAAATCGAATCGGCTGTTGATTAACCGGATAATTGTATAAGAACTAATCCATGCCCAAAAAATGTCAGTCTTTCAAGAAAATTCATAAACGTAGAAAATCAATATGTGCCGATGCAAATATTGCATTTTTCAGTTGACCCCTAATTGACAGAAACTGCTCGGTGATAAACCAACCTTTCTACAAATCTAAATTGTTCAAAATTTCGAAAATTATCATCCTAATATTTCATCGAGTTTTTAAGTTAGAAGATGGGTTCGGATTTACTGTAGGGGAGATTCGGGTAAGTTGACGAAACGGATAAGATGACGAAAATCGAGGCTTCGCTGAAACCCTGTAAATGGAAGCACTCATGAACAAGTAAGAGCTTCAGAATATCTCCCAAAGCGTCCATCGTGAATGTGAGAAGAATCGGCCGCATTGTTGTGATGACGTGGAACAAAGAAGCTACAGGTACGTTTTGTTATAATTTTTCACATATTTAAAATAGGTTTTAAACCGTCATTAAAATTAATGTTCTGGAAATAGAATCGCTTTATCAATAAGTTCAAATTCTTGGTAAATCATGGTAAAATAACTTCTTTTTGATAAATTTATTGATGCTTTTATTTGAAGTCATCTGAAGGAGATAGCACTTTCGGGTAAGATGACGAACACATAGGGAGGACAAAATGGCGAATTCGTCATCTTACCCAAAATTTAGAAAACTGTTTTTTCAAAATAAGTAAACCAATAGACAAATTATGAATACTTTTTGTTTATTTCAGAGACTGTAAAACCGTATAACAGAATGACTAGGCGACAAAATTGGTGTGACGATGCCAGGCGATGAGGCAAGTTCGAAGTGGAGTTTCCACGAATGCTCCTATAGTTGGAACATCATCCACTCCTGCTGCTGCTGAAGGAATGCAAAGACTATCAAGTTTACCTACTCTGCTCCCTACAAATTCACATAATTCCACAACACAAATGCCACCATCTCACATAGTTGGAACATCATCCACTCCCGCTGCTGCTGAATAAATGCAAAGATCATCATGTTTACCTCCTCTGCCCCCTACAGATTCACAAGGTATTTTCACCACACCAATACCACTATCTCCCACAGTTGGAACATCATCCACTTCTGCTACTGCTGAAGAAACACAGAGGACATCAGGTTTACCTCCTCTGCCTCATGCAACTCCACAACAGCGGAAACAAAGAAAAAAATTGACTTCTTTCCATACTACAAGTTCTCCTATTAAAAAAGTTCTAGAAGATAGAAAAAGAGAAAAAGAAAAAGAAGAGAAACAAAAAAGGAAAAATGCAAAAAGTAAGGAAAATATTAATAAGCAAAGAAAATCAAGCATTAAATGTAAATTCCCAATGAGCAAGAAATCTGGAAAAGCTTTCAAAAAAGATCTAGATGAAAAATCATTTGACTCATCATTTCACATTGATTATCAAGAAAGTGACGACAGTCTCTCTAAAGAAGACAGAGAATGCATTATTTGTTCTGAGTATGGTTAAGATGAAGTATGGTTTCAGTGCTGTCTTTGCAGAGAATAGGCACATGCCCAATGCTCTGATATCGATCCAAAAGAAACTAAGATTAAGCATTATATATGTGATTTTTGCATGACCTAAAATACCTGAAAAAAAAATCCCTAAATTAACTAACTTCCATTTTTGTACAATTTAAATGTTCGTTATCTTATCCCACCTTAAAAGTCATTTTAACCGCCAGTGAGGTTAAGATGACGAAACTGCCCCTCATGCAATAAAGTTTATTTGTTCATTTTTCTTGTTTAAAAATAATTTAATAATTCGCAGTTAAAGCTAACTAATAGTGTACTAAATACAGAAGAACTGCAGCTCTAATTGCAAGCTAGCTGTAACAACTTAAACGTAAGTATTGCTTAAGTACGTCAACTTACCCGAACTTCCCCTACGAACCGTAACTTTTTATAATTGAACCTTTTTCGACTGGGGATGCCATATAAAAACCTAGATCCCCATTTTTAACACTTTACAACAAAGTTGAAAAGTGTTTATGACTTTGTTCATTCTGTCTGTCTGTCTGTCTGTCTGTCTGTCTGTCCGTTAGCACGATAACTGCCGTAAAAATGAGTTTATCAAAATGAAATTTTAGTATGTTGTTCAGACGGTCTGTAGGACCTATGGGAATATAAATAAATGATATCACCCAATTAGTTTTTTATTGAACCCGGGTTGAAAAAATGAAATACATTTAACCCTATGGGACCTAATTTTTCAAACATTTTTTAAGTAAATTTAAAATTCACGAATTGCTTCGAAATTTTTAGGAAATATTCACATTATCCCATAGAATATATAAAAAAAAATTCAGTAAAATATGTTAAGTAGTTTTTTAATTAAAAAAATTATTTTATATAGGGAAAAAAACAAATTCAATTAAATTCTGACTTTGGAATATCTTCCAGAAAGAAAAGAGAGAGATATTATATAATAAATATCTCTCCATTTGTTTAAACGTTTTGCATATGGGAGTGGCTTCATATTTTAAAATAAATTTGGTAGATAACAATTTTTCATTTTTTTTTAATTTTATATAACTCTTCATGATAAATTTAATTGATGGCATTTTAAATGCACTTTCCTACGTCCTAGAGAGTTAAAATTTGGTACACAGCTTAAATTTGTTGAACATTTTATTCGACAAAAATTTGATGGATCTTTAAATATAGATCATACATTTTTTTCGAAATGGCCTGAAAATAATCCCCGTTCACTTCTATAAATCATTGGTATAATATTGTTAAAAATTCGGATGTGGACAGCACATGTCTTTCTCTGCAGACTCACATTCGTTCTCTTTATTTATTCAATGATAATTTGTGTTTATCTGCACAACATAAGTATTTTAAATGACATTGAATTTACACGTTAAACTTAAATTTGGTTCTCATTTGATAGCTGGACTTATTGTCAAAGGTGGCGTAGCGAAAACGCGAAAAAACTAGAATATCTCAAGAACGGCTAGTCCTAGAGTAATGGGGTTATTCTTATTCTTTTTGTTGTCAAAAATCACATATAAAATAGGAATTTAATTGATATAATTGAGCACACGTAGTCTTTTATTTTTATATATAACGATTTTTGCTGGCCATTTCGCAAAAATAGCCCGTTCCTTTTTCCTGAATAGTAGTAGAATAACCTACAAATGATTTATATACAAAATTTTGTTAAATTTGATATATAAATCACTTGTAGGTTATTGAAATATTATACTCCAAATTTTGTTAAATTTGGTTCATTAGTTTTTAGCTAGAGTGGATAAAGGCAATTTCTGCGGCCATTTCGCAAAGAAGGCAGATTCTTTTATTACGAATCGTACTATAATCTAATGAACACCAGGATTTCCCACAAAAAACATACTTACCAAATTGTATGAAATTCGGTCCATTAGTTTTTCAATTAGAGTGGATGTAATATCCACACAGACACACAGAAACATACACAGATACACCCTTACACACACAGACGTCTTCCTAAAAGTAGTTTTTTCGTGTTCTAGAAGTCCCAAAACGTGTAGATCCTTTGAAAATTCGAGTTCCGATCTTCGGCACGATTCCAATACTTTGAGTACATACACATACACATATATATTATCTGTGTATTATCTGTGTATCTAAATTCCGTGCCTATGCAATTACAATAGTTGTGATTTTAAATGATCCCTAAACTTCTATTATTTCTTCAAGGAAGCCTAATTTTAACATATGCAGAATGCAAATATCTCAAGCGATTGTAAGATGAATTACATAAGAATTGCTGAATTTTTTTCACACAAAATTATTTAGCTCTGGAGTCTGGAATACAAGTTATATGAATGAAATATTCATTGATTTTGCATAAAGAATCAGATGATTTATATTTCGATACAGTTTTAAGTATTTAAGTATAATAAATTACTGTAGTACTGTGATAATGTAAAAGATATTACCACTGAATGAATCACATTTTAGAAATTTTTAAATGAAATTACATTTCAGTTGGAAAGTGTTTCATAATCAATGCTTATGCATGATTGATCTTTCTTGTTTCTATAATACCCCTTGCAACAAAATGCCACGGTATAATGCTATTGTTCTTTTTGATGATTTTTTTTAAGTGAAAGCATGGGGGGATGGCAACAACCGAGTATTTTAATTGAAAGGCAAGCACCGAGGAGACATATCCCTAAATGCGAATTATGAAATGCAGATGTTAGCGTTTTAATTCTCTGTAAGTATATTTGTGCTGTGTTGAACAAAAATAGAATACAAAGTTAAAATGGGAAAATAAAGAATTGTCCAATACCTGGTGCAACCACTAACTTGTATTTTGCTGAACCGTAACTTAATGCAATTTTAATTCACAGTTGAACCTTATTTAACAGTTAAACTTCATTTGACAGTTGAACTGATTTAGCTCATAAAAATCGATTCAAATTATGTCTAAATTATTACTCAAGTATGCTGTTTTGCAGCAATTTATGGTTTGCAGCTGCTAACTTTGAACTGTATCTTGGTTCAGCATATGTGATAATAATGGTGCAGTGCATATACAATGATTTTAAATACCTATGGCGAATTACAATGTATAGTAAAAAGATTCAATCTCAATATTCTATGTACTACGCTGAATATAGTTTAACGTGAATTTATTTGTATTTGAAGCAGAATTACCAACGTTGTATGGACGCCAATCAACAGAAATATGAGCCAAGTTTTTCTCTACTACTGAGTTTCACATTTTAATGCCACTACGTCACAGAAATGAATACATTACAGGGTGATTAGGAATTCAACAAGTAAAATACACTTTGTACAAAGGATAAGAAAAGCTTGAGCAACGTGTATAAGCACATATAACGCAATAATGCAGCATACAGCTGTTTCGAGGATGCGCCGGATCCCCCTTCATCAATGCAAGAGAACCAACAAACTAAGAGAACTAAAAATCCAAAAAAGGAAATTCGGTTCATTCCTCTTTTAGACTTCGGGTTTGTTGGTTCTCTTGCACTGATGAAGAGGATACAGTGTATCCTCGAAACAGCTATATGCTGCATTATTGTTGAGACCAAGACCGTCCGACCTACCAGAAAGGTGTAAAGTTTGGACGGACGGCGCTGATTATTGTGTTATTTGTGCTTATACATATACGTTTCTCAAGTTTTCCTGATTTGGAATTCTCTGCCAAAGCTGTAATGGGAGATGGAGAACACAAAAACAAATATTTTTAGTTTATAAATGTATGTCCGTCACCCTTTGGCGCTAGACGGCGCTGTTGGGCGGCGTGGCAATTGGCTACTTTTTGCGTGGAGGGAAGAATAAGGTGGAGAGAGCACTGTATATGCTTGCTAATGTTAATGACGGAAGCCAATTTTTATCACTTCGCGCTAGGATTTGGTGCCCAAACCTACACTTAAGCCTTGTCAAAACAAACATTAACGGCTGTGGATGAAACATAGGAAAAATTTGTTTTATTGGGAGTTTTTTTTTTTTTTTGCAGATTCAATACTTACAATACTCAAAATGAAGTTGTGATTTGGGGCATTTACTTTTGAAAAAGTTAAGTGAAACACTACTATTCATCGTAGTCACTAACTAGCGTCTAAAGATGTATACATGAATTGACAAACTCTACAGTATATATGCGAACAAGAGGAGAGAGATACATAACTAATTTTCTTAAAAGCGTTACATATTTTATTGAAAGTGAATAATTTATTTATCTGTAATTTAAAAGTAATCATGATTTTCTAATTTAAATAAATGAACAAAATTATCTTGTAATGAATTACATTTTTATTTTGCCTTAAAATAAGAAAATAGCCAACAGGCTGGTATACTTTTAAGGCTGAAAACAATATATTATATTTCAAAGCATGCTTGTTTGTAACATTTGACATATTTTATTATCAGATATCTATTATTATCAGAAAAGTTTTACATATATTCCTTATTTATATATACTGTTTTACCTTCCATCTTTATATATACCTTTACTTACCAAAAACGTACATAAGATAAAAGGGATGGGCGGATCAACATCTGCATTTATTAAAATTCAATTAAAGTAAAATTAACATGATATATGTTAATTATCTTTAATGCCAGTTGTCTGCAGCTTTTTATTCTGTTGGATCTGGGCCTTCTAGTGAAATCAGCATTAGATTATTTAGAGTGTTCCGCTTAATATGATTAAGCAGGTTTTAATTCGCTGTGAAACAAATAATCCTCTTTTGCACTCAGCAGTGCTTACAGGTATAGCCAATCGTATCATAAGATACAAACTGTAGCCGGACGGTCAGTAAAAATTATCAGGGGGAGTGCACCCATTAAAAAGGGCTGGGGCAAAACAAACACTGATACTTCTCAAATTTTAATCTTTAACACCTCATAGTCTTTGTCCACACAATTGATCTATCTCAACTTTAGTCGTCCTCTAGGTCTTTTTGTGACAGTTGGTGTGGACATAAATATTTTCCTTGTAATTCATTTGTTATCCATTCTTAGGAAATGCTCTACCAATCTTTATTTAATTTGTATACTATGTATAATCAATATCGAGCACAAGAGATGCTTTGCTAGTCATTCATATAATAGAAAAATTTTACCAAACAAAAGGTGGGCACCCAAAAGAAAAGTATTTGCGAGTGTTGCAGCAGTAAAAACTTTACAAAAACTTGAAAACTCAAAAGCCAATTGGCAAAATTACCAATTTCTTTTCATAAAATTTTGGTGCATATGAAATTTTTAGCATCGTATGTAAACTTTTGATTTTTTGCTATATTATTCTGTATTTTACCACAAAATACAGAAGATATTAAAATAAAAGTACGGCATGCACAAATAATGCAATTTATGAAACACAAACTATGTAACAACATTTCAAAGCTATTTATTAGTTATATTTAAAGTTTCAGTGGTGCATTGAATGTCATTATAACTGAGTTTGACTGTACACATTTGATTGGTGCTGATTACAATAAAAGAAAACACTTCAGCATTTCTTTTTTCTAGGTTAATTTGCTCAACCCACATTTGATACAATGTAAACACGCTTGGTACAATGTTGTAATGTAAAAACAATGTAATGTTTTTGAAAATTTACCTGTCTTGCACATGTAATCAAATTTTGCACTATGCTGCAATATCTCCGAAACTACCAGTCTAAATATGGTTCTGAGATACATTGTTATTGGCACATAAAAAATACATGAATTTTTAAAACTTACACTAGTTATGCGCGCATTTTATAATTCAATACATTTTTGTAATGAATTATAAATTGAATGGCAGGTTTGAATGTATCCAATTTACTCTAAATTAATAGGATACTTTATGAACAATTTAAAATGAAAGTGAGAATCACAGTGTAATGTGAATGTGCCATGCTCATATTATACATCTAAAATCCAAATTTCAGGCCATAAAGATATCTACTTGTAAAGAAAGCCAATGGTAAACAATGTGTAGCATATCCTCTTTCTTTTCTCAGTAAAGAAATAGGTGATGGTATTTTATTTTAGGTGTTTCATATTATGAACAGTAGCGAAGCATGACAAAATATTTTGGGGAGACAGAAAACCAGGGACCAAAATTACTAAATAAAGTTTCATGCTATATATTTTAACAAGATTACAAATGAAATGTAATATCTGGTAAACATCGGATAATTCCGAATTATCGGATGTCAAAATTAATGGGGTAAAATATGGAAAATTAATGAAAGAAATGTATAAAAATTTGAGATATTTTTTGCCTAAAGCATTACACATACTAAAATACATTATACAATACATGAAAAAACAGTTAAATTAATTTTTAAATTATAAGGTACACTTCAATAAACGTAAATCTGCATACATAAGCATTTAGTCTATTACAGTAAATGTACCCCAGTGCAGCCGAATATGGTTCAAGAAGCGTGCTTAAATTGGTAGATGCAGACTATCTGGTATTCCAAAACATTTGATGCCGAATAACCCGAAATTTATTGTAATAACTGAATTGCAATGAAAATAAATTTCTGACAGTTTGCAATTTTGTTACAGTGGAACCCTGATTTTGCATTTCTCTGTGAAACTGATTATGAAAGTCATATGCGGGAAAACTCAATAGACAGGAAACGCCATTTCAATTAGAATATAAGAGTCAAGCAAAATATGCAAGAAAATAAATTGTCCACTCACCAAATTTTACTTTCTACAAAGTTAATTCCTGATTCTTATAGAAAAGTTCCAAATCCGTTTAGTATGTGTATTTGCATATTACATTTATGATTGATTCAGTTTCCATAAGAATTTTTTTCTTTGCCATTAATACACAAATACGTAAAGTTAGAGCTACGTCACTTCTAATTTATATAGAAAATGAAGCAAATAATAAATAGAAATCAAAGAATATAAAGTGAAATCTACAAAATTAAAACATTTGATTATCAGAAGCAATTGCTGCAGTATGGCATTCCAACACTATAAAAATTGGAGACCATTAGAATTTATAATTAAAGTAAAATTTTCTGCTTTTTAAATAATAAATATAGAGTTTAATACTAAATTTTCTAGTACACATTTTTTACTACTTATATCTATCTTTTATAGTTTACTATATATTTACAGTAGATGTTATAAAAATGAAAAAAACATTGGCTCAGAGTTTTTTTTTTTTTTTTTGCCGACGTGGTTGTCGAGTGGTCAAGGCAAACGTTTCCATAGCAATCGCTCGCCCGGCACGTTGTGGGTTCGAGCCCCACGTAAGGCATGGATGTTTGTGTTGTGGGCGCAATGTGATCCGCCCCCCTCTGGTGCGCCTGGGGCAACGTCAATGGACGGCTAAATGGTTCACACTCTGGTCGCTGTAATAAAGGCGAATGACGAAGGTCAAAGTGCCTGGCCATTTGGAGGAAAAAAAATTTTTTTTTTAAGTTCATTTATTTAAGTTTTGTCAAAAAAAAGGGGGTTAAAAAAATATTAAAAATATTTTATATATTCATAATTTAGACATATATTCATATTTTGAAAATTGCGTGCACATCTTCCTTCTGTTTCATTTCCAATGAAACTTCTTCTGACATGGGTAGACAAAGAAAGATTCGTCTGTCCTGAATATTCCGCCTTGCGCTTATAGAAGATGAAAAGGTACAAGCATTGGGCTCGAGCCAGAAAGAGCAAAAATCTTTTATTTATTTATACATACAATATTTTATAGATTTAATTTGGATAATATATATAAGTAAAATGAAAGTTACTTGATCCTAAATTATTTGAATAAATACTATCTACCTCGTCTCCGCTGACGCTTCGCCACTGATTATAAATGTAAAATATTTTATGTAAATGTTATAAAAAACACAGTCATTATTACATAAATTGTGTACAATATAAAGACATTTTGTTATAGCATTATGAAAACATCTTATGGAGTTTGGAAGTATCTTCAATTCCTTTATGTTCTTTGATTGTGCACTAAATTTAATTCGAATTTGACAATTTGTTAATGAGATATCGTGTCCACACACACATATACATTGTTTGAAAACGGGGACACTGTTTCAAGAATTTGTTTGGGGGAGAGGCTAAAGTTGCTGGATTAATGACAGAAATATGAATCAACAAAAAAAAATATATAAATAACATAATAACTTGGAAATCCTTGGGGGCGGGGGGCATCAGCCATCCCTGTTACATACACAGTCATAATTTAAAATATACATAACAGTATGCAAGTTAACTAATGCTAAAAATGTTCCAATTACAATACTTTCCTTGTGTATTAAATACAAACTTTTAACTTCCACTGTACTCTCTTTTCAGTTTCATAATCTGTATACAGAGCAAGAAATTTCATTTCAGAGTTTACTCACCAAAATAAGTTCTTAAACACCAGTATAAAAATAACAACAGTTAGAATTTTTTAATGCATACCAAAAATAATGTTCAATTACCCTGAACTAAGAAAAGTGTTCGATAAATTTGTTTTTTAGGAAGCAGTATAGTTTAATATTTGTGCACGTCGCCATTGATTACAATGTCATTATGTGGTTTGGAGAAGCATTTTAAGAATAAAATTAAGCAGTTTTCAGTCTAAAACAACAGCTTTATGTGTCATATTAGTTAATGTACAATCAATAATACAAATAGATACATTTAGTAAAATATGTAATTATGTAGTATACCTAAAACTAAAACAAATAAATCACTTCTACAAAGTAAACTTATTATGCAATACATAATTATGAATATTTTCATTAAGAACTGATACAATAATAAAACAGTTGATTTTCATTATATACAAATGAGCCAACTGCTATATTATAGTACAAGTTAATTTTTCGAGTGGCTGGTGTAAATCAACACATTACAAATAAAATCCTTGCAATATGGGTACATAAAATAAACATAGATGCATGATTTAGATGCACAAAATAAACATAGCACAACTAAATAAGCGAACTTGACTCCATGACTTAAAAGTACAATGGCAGGGCGTTGGGTGTCAACAAAATGCACGTATATACAAGTAATTTTAAATTCAACTTACCCAATTCTGTTACCAAACCAAATTATCCTAAAGAACGTACAGAAGTGGCTTTTTTTTATGCCTACTTAAGTTTAAACACCTTACAAGAGTGGTATAGTACTCGAGCTGATACAAATTTTTGAATATCATTTAAAAAAAAGATCCCGAATTAGCTGTGGAAAGTTACTTCAGATTTTTTCTTAGATAATCTATTTCTGCATATAAAAGCTGAGCACGTCACCATGGTTAACTCTTTAAGATATTCTAAATTTAAATGAGCACCACTCCTAGTTTACCATTGAAATCAATAGATGCCCACGCCAATGT
The DNA here is from genome assembly GCA_951213105.1 of Amaurobius ferox. Lineage (NCBI taxonomy): Eukaryota > Metazoa > Arthropoda > Arachnida > Araneae > Amaurobiidae > Amaurobius > Amaurobius ferox. Next base: position 24,952,718 of record OX578142.1, on the reverse strand, counting down.
TTTGGCCTCCAATAAATTTCCAATAAATTGTCCGCGTGAAGGCGGGGAAGGACACGCGCTTCAAGATGTGAGTAGTCTGTTCCCTCCACTCTCTTCTTCCCGACACGACTTTTTGCCATCATCATGCGAATTTCACGAAATCTAATTTGCATTCACGGAGCATTTCACGAAATCTAAAGTGGGTGACATTAGATGGTAATAATGGACACCCTTGCCATAGGCGCCCATAGGGGGTGTTACAAGCCACGATTGTAGATATCTACCTAGTCGATATTGTACGTCTCGTCCTTGAGTTTGCCCTATTGGAATAAGTTCTATAGGCGCTTTTGCCATGGGCGCCCATAGGGAAGGGCGCGAAGACACTTGCCCTCCCGTGGACATTCAAGGTCACAAATGCAGGTATCAAGCTAGTCGATATTGTACGTCTCATTCTTGAGTTTGTCCCCTGGAAAACTTCTATTGGCAACATTTCCATGGGCGCCCATAGGGGAGCGCAAGGGAGCACTTGCCCTTACGTGGACGCTCAAGGTCACAAATGTGGGTATCAAGGTAGTAGATATTGTACGTCATAACCTCGTCATATCCTAGCTGGCTGGGGGTTTCGGTCGTCTTCGTCGGCGTCCTTCTCCGGAACTGGTGGCGCTTGGCCTCGCTCGGCGGGGCGTTTGGTCTGCTGTTCCCTGGGTGTTCCGGGTTGTGCGCTCGTTGCATGGTGGATGGAGTCAGCGGTTTCCTCTGTCCGGCGAATTCGGGTGGCCCGATGGCTTGCTTCGTGCCGGGGGAATTTTCTCTTCCCGACCGGGGATACATGCCCTATAAACTCTTGGGTCAGGGCCCTCGGTCAGGGTTGTACGTCATATCCTTGAGTATTTCCTCCTTGGAAAATATTTTATGGACGCCCTTACAATGGACGCTCATTGGGGAAGTTAAATGTTACAAATGTAGATATCAAGCTAGTCGATATTGTACGTCTCTTCCTTGAGTTTGCCTCCCCTGGAATAAGTTCTATAGGATTCTTGCCATGGGCGCCCATAGGAAAGCACGAGGGGGCACTTGTCTCCTGTGGACGTTCAAAGTTAGAAATGTAGGCATCACACTAGTAAATATTTACCTCTCATCATTGAATTTGGCCATCGCAGGAAAAAGTTATGAGCGCTCTTGAATCCTACTCCTTCGAAACAAGATCGGTTTGCAGTTACCACACTACATTTTGATCTACCTATATTTCTGACACTCTCTCTCTCATTCACATTCTAATCACGCTAATTAATTACAGAATGTTCTATCTAATTCCAATTTTTTACAGAATGCATACACATATACAATTTCATGGCTGTACGTACTCTCTCTCTCTTTCTCTCTCTCTCTTTTAAAATATATAATTTCGAATTATTTATGTTTTAATCACATGTATTACAAAATACATATAATACCTGCTTTCATGGGCGTATGCAGGATATTTTTCAAGGGGTGCTAAAATTGAATACATTCAATTTATACATACAAGAGTTTACTAACAGCCTTAAAATATGTATTGTTACAAAATAAATTTAAATATATGGTATGAGCATCCCTTTTTAGGAATTAGTGTGTATAGCACTTTTAAAAATTAGTATGCACCAATTTTTAAAAATTAGTATGCACCAATTTTTAAAAATTAGTGTGCACCACCTTTAAAAAAGATTCCCTCTTTCATACCAAAATTCCAATCCTTGTAAAGACAGAGCAACTAAATTAACAAATTGGGCAGTCATAAACATGCCAAATGCAATAATTCGAAGTTTTTCATTTAGGTATAAGTTTAAATTGTTTTTATTATTATACATGTGGGAGAAAACACACAGTTGTGGTTGAAAGTTTTAATTCCGAAAAGCAGTTTTCTTATTTTTTTTCTCTCACAATGGCTTTTAGTCAAATTAATAATTTTTCAGGGGGGGGGGCACCCCCCAATACCCCATGTCTGTTTCTAATTTTCTGCAGAGTGCATCGACATACAAATTTTCATAGTGAAACGTGCATTCGCACCTCACAGACACACACACAATGATGAAATTATTTCAAAAAATGTTCGAAATGTGTTCATGACGTCTTTAAATACACTTTTTCGTCTACATGTCGAATTAAAAATTATTCGGGAACTTCTTCTATAGTATTAGATATTATACTATATAATAGTATTAGAAAATAATAAAATTATTTTTTCAATGCTGAATTAATTTATCCTAATCTAAGAGAGAATGCATTTAAAACGTGTCTATATTGCTTACTAGCCGCCTTTGGCGATCAGCCTGTTCGCTACCCTTGAACTGACAGTGGCAAGCTGGCTTTTTAATGATGCTGCTCAGCAAAAAAATTTTTTTTTAAGATTGTCCCCACCACCACCCGATGCATAAATGCACCGCGAGAATCTCCATAACTTTCTTTTTATTTATTTTTTTATTTCTTCAGTGTTTAAGTTTTTTCATTGTGGTCCCAACCACCACCCGATGTAAACAATAGATAGCCACAATTCAATCCAGCACAATGAGCCAGAAACCTTATAAAAAGCAAACACTAATTCGGTTTTTAATTGTGCCTAGGCCAAAAACCGTGTAAAAAGCAAACACTTATTCGTTTTTTAATTATCCTTAGGCCAAAAGCCGTATAAAAAGCAATCAATGATTAAGTTTTTTCGTTGTGGTTCCAACCACAACCCGAATTAAATCAAATAATACATCGTAATTAAATAAAATAATACTGTAAATAATACATCGCCACAATTAAGTTTTTACAATACAACAATAGAGTACGCCACAAGAATACATCGCCACAATTAAGATTTTTCATTGTGGTCCCAATCACCACCCGATGTAAACAATACATCGCCACAATTAAATCCATCATAAACCTTATAAAAAGTAAACACTAATTCGGTTTTAAAAGTTTCTTTTTAAATATTGTCCCCACCACCACCCGATGCATAAATGCACCGCGACAATCTCCATAACTTTCTTTTTATTTAATTTTTTATTTCTTCAGTGTTTAAGATTTTTAATTGTGGTACCAACCACCACCCTATGTATACAATGCATCTCCACAATTCAATCCACCATAATTCAATCATTTAAATTTTATAATGACCATATGCTCAGCTCTTAATTCCGTCATTTAAAATATAACGTTTATCATCATAGGTGGATATTCCCATTTTAATTTGCTTAACAGTATAAATCTGATGGTCTTTACTTGCAATTTTAAATTGTTCAACTCTATTATATCTTTGCCTTGTTAGACAGATATAGTAATCTTGATAATAGATTATTTTTTTCACAGCATTCTTATTAACACCTTTAGCAATTATCTTCTCCATGGAAGGTGTTTTCAAACTATACATCTTTGATCTCAGGCCAACAAACTCCAGAGCAGGATTTCCATTTTAGACTCCATTCATTCCTTGAGTTCATTTTAGATTTTGATAATTTAGAAAATGAAATTTTGTTTCCCTCTCGCTGTATTTCCTTATACACGATATATTCCTTATACACGATATTTTTTGTTTTCCCATCTGGTGCAAGTATAAATAGATTCCTATTACCCCAACTCTTGAGCAACCAACATAAAGTTGTCCATGGGAGAAGCAAGGCCTTTGTAGGTTGAGTCCAACGACTTTCAAACTCTGTCCCTGAGATTTGTTTATACTCATCGCAAAACTGAGCCGAACTGGAAACTGTAGGCGTTTAAACTCAAACGGGAGGTTTGGAGGTATGATAGGGATGCGTGGTAGAAAAACGTGACTTCCAGCAGAATGACCTGTTATGATCGTTGCCTCAAGAACATTAGGCATCATTTTCTTAACAATCAATCTTGTTCCATTACAGAGTGCCGGTGGATCTAGATTTCTTAAAAGCATTATGGGTGCCCCAATCTTTAGTTCTAATTTATGGGCACACCAGAAATTTCCAGTGAATTCAAAAATTCTGGTGAGTACTCGACGGCCTGATTTATATCTATAACAGAATCTACAGACTTATACGTGTGAACAGAAGCAGGAAGTTTCATGAGTAGTTGTCTGTTAATGACATTAACCGCTTCGTTCGTGGGAGCAAGAATAGCTCTTTCACACAGCCACTTAGGGTCTCGGAAGTGACGCTCAATGTTGGGAAATACACTTTCTTTTAGTTCTACTGGCGTTGCAACAATATTTCCAATAAATCCCATCTCTATTCATCCCTTGTCATCCGCGGTTATGTCCCCGTTTCCAAGTCGCAGTAGGTTCTCTGCAAATTCTTGAGCAGCGGCATGACCTGTCATATAAACTCTCATGTTCGTTTCTAACCTGAGTCTTTGAACATTTGTCCAAAGGCAAGATATGTTTTAATTGATGCATGCATTTCATCCGCTTTCGTACCACGTTGAATTACTGGAAAAGTCTGCCTGAAATCCCCAGATAAAACCAAAGTTACTCCTCCTATACGTCTTGTGTTATGAAAAAGGTCTTGCATGGTAACGTCAAGAGCTTCCAGAGCAGCCTTGTTTGACATTGTGCAGTCATCCCAGACAATAAGCTTGCATCTTCTGAGAAGTGCAGCCTTATTCGAACTTCTTGAAATGTTGCAAGTGGGATGTTCAACACTTGCTAGATTTAGAGGTAATTTAAACACTGAATGAGCTGTTCTTCCTCCAGCCAAAAGAGTAGCAGCAATTCCCGAAGAAACTACAGCAAGGGCAACCATACCTCTCTGTCTCACTTTTGCTAAAAGAAGATTGATAAGATAAGTTTTCCCTGTTCTACCGGGTGCGACTAAGAAGAATATTCCACCCACTCCATCAAAAACAGCAGATGTAATGAACTCAAAGGCTTGTCTCTGATCCTCAACCAGATTTGGCTCATTTGATTGGACATACGTTGTTAGTTCATCTATATTGTAGCTTGTCTCCCTCATTATTTCGTAGTTGAGACTGCTAGAGTCGCCCCTTTGTGGCTCAGGAAGTCCGAATGCTTTTAAATTCAAACCACCTAAGGCCTTGATCTTATCTTCGAGAAAGATCAATGCTTGATTGAAGATGGCATCGTCATACACTAACTCAAAGTTATTGGTCCTAACTCTTGCCTGGTGCAAAATGTCTTCAGACATATTTTGTTTCTGTAAATTCCACAGCTCCAGAGGATTTGACATGGAACATGTCTGCAGCATAAGTACAAATAGATTACGGAGCATTCCCGCTGATCGAGTGGCAGCTGCTTCCTCCAGTGTATTTTTCCATTGTGAGTCATCTTCGAGAAGGCCTCTTAGCTGGCAGGCTTGCTTGAAAGTATCACATACTGTTTCGCCGACAGTTTTTAAAAAGCTAAAGGATGTAGGACCTTGTACTTCGTGAAGCAACAGTCGAAGACGAAAGCATTCAGAGTTGGTTGGATGAACTGTGTAGACACGACCGAGTGCATCGCTTGATCTAATACTCGAATGTTCCGGTACAATTTGACCAGACTTACGAAGGAGCCAGTTTTTTCTACTTGCATTCCACGTGTAGTACTTTGGCAACTGATGGTACAGCAGAGTGCGAGCGAACTCGTCACTTTGGCACAGAGAGAAGAAGGCAGTAAGTGTTGTATCTGGCGGGGATTGTGCTCGGACTCGTGCATTCTCACTTGTGAAGTGAACTCTCTGCCCATTCTCAAGATGAACGCTCAAATGAGTGACTGTGGGATATCTCTCGTGAATGGGAAAGCCCATGATCCTCCAAATGGCCTCATTGCTGCTAATGTAACGCCCAATTTCATACTGCTGCACCTCATCACGCACACTTTCGTCACTCGTCACTTGAAATGCTGCCATGCCAGACCCTTTATTAACATATTTGCACACATATTTGATAGACTGAACCGAGCTACAGTATTCCACATTAATGTGGGCATTGAATGCCTTCGATAATAACGGACAATACGGAACAACCCACCTATTGTCAACCATGACATCAGAACCTCGTACTTTCTTGACTACCGTAAATCCCCCGTCTTCTGAATCTCTGCGACGATAGAGCGGATATCCGTCACGGTCTGTCCGCGTATTAATCAAATTTTTTCTTGGGTACCTCTTCGTGCATATCCCTTCTTTCATGCAGGGAGAGCGTGAATCAATGTTCCCGCATGGGCCATGAATCATATGTTTTGTGACTATGTCATACAAAATTGGGTCAATTTCCGGATTCGGTATTTCCGCACTGATGAATTCGTCTACTCTGTGAACATGGATTCTGTAATGAAGCCAGAGCAAGATATGTGCATGTGGAAGACCCCGCTTCTGCCACTCCACCGTGTACATGAAACAGGCAACGTTACCAAATATCTTTCCTTTATTGAGGAGGTTGGTCAGAGATTTCAATTTCTGGCGGAAGACTCTGGCAAGCAAGTCGTGTCGATCCTGACCTTTCTGTGTGGGCTTTAATTCGTTTGTTACTTCACCCCACTGAGGATTACACGTAAACGTTATGAATAAGTCAGGCCTACCAAAATTTCGGACATACGTCATGGCGTCTTGAGTTCTTTCGTGCATGTAGCGAGGACCACCTGTGAAGCTAGAAAGAAAAATTATGTGTTGGCCTATGTCACGAACATTACCATCACTGTTGACAGCATCCCTCAGATGAACATAATCTTCTACCTGTAATTTCCTCTGGTTCAAGCGTATGAACCTCAGACGCTCTGATTCAATCTTTACATATACGTCTACGGCGAACTGGTGAAATAGTGTCTTACACCTTAAAATGATGTTAAAGCTTGATGCTCGGTACATCATCCTGAATGCATAAAAGTCCATTGCCGAAATCTTCTTTGAAGTAGCAATGCCTGTTGTGGGATTCGTTTCTCTCATTTCAAAGTGGTACCCATCCTCACCTTGCCAAAATATTAGCGGATACTGAAGTGCATCATAGGATCTATGCGTTTCTGCAATCTTTTGAATCTCATCACTCCTCAAATGAAGTTTGATGTCTCTGCGGCCGCGTTCATCACCAACAAGAATAACCGCCACTTCTGGTGTTGTCGGTGCGTTAAATCTTCCTTCATGTTCACCGGAAGGTGTTTTATCTGCCCGAATAACAACCTTAAATTCGGGAGTCATTTTCTCCATAGCACACTTAAAACTACTTACATAACTGTTGTGCTCATGAAGCATGTCCTGTAACTCTGCTACTATATTTGGTTTGGCATGCATCACATTCCTGCAACGTTGTTCAACCTGTTTTTGCTTGTCATCTACAAAATAAACCTGAAGAAATTTTGGCTCGTCATTTGTTTGGGGTTGCAGACTCCCTATTCTGTAGTACACTTGACCCTGCACTTTAAATGTAGGCATATATCCATCTTCTCTAATCAGCTGTGTGCAACCAAATGACGTCATTTGAAAACATGAATTATATCGTCTTATGTTTTCTTGGAAATGCCTTGCATCAGGCGAGTTGGACGTAAGCAATGTCGAAAGAGGTTCCGGAGGATCTCGAAGTAAAGGCAGGCGAATTTTTCCATTGCTGCAACACATACCAGGTGTTTCCCCTTTCCATTTAAGTGCGTGGCAGAAGTTGCATTCGACTGTCATTCTGCCTACTTCAATCATTTATTCAGATGCATAATCAATAGTAAAATCATAACTGAAAGCAGCATTTTCTTTTTCCGACCAAACTTGATTTCTAACTGCAGCTCTTCTCTGTGCATCAGCGACCTGTCTTTCTTCCCACTGTTCCTGGGTTTCATTTTTCCTAACTGCAGCTCTTCTCTGTGCATCAGCGACCTGTCTTTCTTCCCGCTGTTCCTGGGTTTCATTTACCCTAACTGCACCCCCCGGGGACCAGTGAAATTTATAACAGTGTGTCATTTTGTCTTTGAAGAGTTATTGAACAAATTTAAAAATTTTTTTTCTTCTGATTCTATCTGATCAGTTGTTTCATTACCGGAAGGTATCGCAACTCTTAAGTCTGGTCCGAGTCGGTGCCTTGGCGAGGACGGGGGGCTCTCCTCCATTGGGAGGAGCGAAAACCGACTCTATTGTGATTGAAAAAACCATCAGTGCTCACTTCCCGGAACAAACCGGTAATCACGGACTTGGTGATTTATATTTTTTATATTTTTTTATAGACTTTTGATTAGAATATCATCATGTCAGAAGGTGAACAGGAAGGAGAAGGCCCCATAGGGGGTAGAGTAGAGGAAATAAATGAGGACACGGAAATTAGTGAATTTGTGAAAAGAGCCCTGGCTTATAACAACGAATTACAAGGACTTATTGCTGGTGCTAAAAAACCAGAAGCATATCAACTGAAAATGCGTAATACAGTAGATGGTCTGCTGAAAATTATAATAACACAACAAAACATCATTGCGCATGCGATAGGAAGCAAATCATTTAAAGAGGAAAGGGGACGAGATAAAAATACTTATGCACAAGCAATATATACTAAGAAGAGAGACTTTAGATCAAGATCGAAAAGCAAACAACGATCTAGTCATGTGGTAGCCATATACCCTAAACAAGAGAATACATCAGATCAAACAAAAGTAGAAGTACAAAATAAGGTGGATCCCAAAAAACTAAATGTGGCAATTAGAAATGTCAAGAAAATCAGGAAAGGTGGTATATTAGTGGAAACTGAGAAGGCGGAGGATATAGACAAACTGATAGCAGAATTCAAAGAAAGGGATGATTTAAATCAAAGTTATGAAGTTAATAAACCGAGAAAGAAGCTACCACAAATTATTTTGTATAATGTCGAAGAAACATATTCAAATGAGGAACTAAAACAAAAATTAGTAGAACAGAACGAGGAATTCATAGAGAATGGTACTTTGGAAATGAGAAGAAAATACAAAACTAAAAGAGGGGAAAATTGGATCATAGCTGTGGATCCTGGCTCATTTCAAGCATTAATGAATAAAAGGAAAATAAACTTGGGATGGTCGAGAATAGACCATAAAGAATACCTAAGACCTAATATTTGCTACAAGTGTGGCCTATATGGCCACATTGGCAAATATTGTAAAAAAGAGAAACAAATTTGTTTCAATTGTGGAAATGATAATCATAACATTTCAGAATGTTTAGAAGAAAAAAGTTGCAATAACTGTAGAGCGCATAATGTTAAATTTGGTTCGGCTTTTGATATTAAACATAGCATGATTGACAGGGACTGTCAGATATACCAGAAAGAAATGGCGTATATGGCCACAAAAATTGATTATGGTTATCCGTGACAGTTTCAGCTCTATTCATTGTATAGAAATTAATCTAAATCATGCTAGGTCGGCCAATTATCAATTGGCACAAGAAATCTGCAATTCTAAAATTGATATAGCTATGATTAATGAACCTTATCATTATAACAACAAAATCATTGGATTTCAGAACAACTGGAGGATCGTACAGGGAGACAATAGGCCTAGAGCAGCCATTATTATAATGGATCCTCAATTTAATTTGGTTGAACTCTATAAAGATAGAGACATAGTGTGTATTAATATCGATTTTATCAATGAAAGTGTTATATTTTGTGTCATTTACTGCCCTCCATCTGAGGACATAGAGATTAAATTAAATACTCTTGACGTTCTTATTGCAAAATATAGTGAAAGCCAGTGGATTTGCGCAGGAGATTTTAACGCTAAATCAGACGTCTGGAGTCCAAGACCTACTGATCATAGAGGACATACTCTAATTGAGTTTTTAAATAAACATGAAATGGGAGTGGTTAATGACCCGACGAGTAAGCCCACATATGATAGTATATTGGGTACCAGCTGGATTGATCTCTGTCTTGTTAAAAATATGTTGGAATCTAGGATAATAGATTGGGAAATCGTGGACAAAGAATCATTGAGCGATCACCGTTATATGAAATTTACTCTGAGTGATACAGATAAAATTAAAAATCCCTATAGCAGGTGGAAACTCTCAGGATTATATTGGATCGACGCTAAAGTCGAAATTTCCGAATTAGTATCGAAATTTGAAGCCAATTGGAGTGATAATATGAATATCAACACCTATATCGAGGAACTGGAAGAACAACTGGTTGATATATGTCGTAAACATAATAGAAAGCGTCAGGCAGGAGGAGTCACAAGAAAAGATAGCGCAATATGGTGGAACTGGAAGCTCCAAAGCTTTAGAAGTAAAGTTCGAGCCCTAAGAAGGCTATATCAGGCAACAAGAGACCAAGATATGAGAGTAGTTAGACAGATGGAATTCAGGAAACAGAGAGCAATCTACATGAAAATGATTGCAAAAGAAAAAGCGAATAGCTTCAAAACTCACTTAGATGAAATTGTTATTAATAACTCTTTTGGTAATCATTATCAAATTGCTAAAAACAGAAATAAATTTGGCAAAATCCACAGTCTGGTGGAAAAGGAAAATGGAGAAATGACTAACAGTTATTCTGAATCAATCATTGAAATACTGAATTATCATTTTCCAAAAACATCGGAACCGGAATACCAAGGTCCAGGATTGGGATGTATAGAATGCCCGTTTACTACACAAGAAGTAAAAGTGGTCCTAAATGAAATGAAGGACAATAAGGCGCCAGGTCTTAATGGACTTACAGCAAGTATTATCAAAGAGCTTTATATAGCTAACCCAGATTGGTTCACAAAAATACTTAATTATTGTTTCTCAAAGGGAATCTTCCCAGAAACTTGGAAAATCGCAAGAATTATTCTGATTCCTAAAGAGGGGAAGGACCTGTCTAAACGGGAATCATATAGACCGATTTGTCTGTTATCAATCTGGGGCAAAGTATTGGATAAGCTTATTACCAAAAGATTGGTATATTATTTAGAATCTAATCTATTAATTATGAAGAGCCAATTTGGCTTCAGGAGAGGAATCAGCACAGTTGATGCTATAAAATCAATAATGGACTTTGTCGATAAACAAAAATCAGAGAACAAAGTTAGTTGTGCTATTGCACTAGATATACATAATGCCTTTAACAGTGTATCATGGAATAAATTAATTAAGCTAATGAGTGATTACGGAATACCTGATCAGCTAATCAGGATTTTTAGAAATTTTCTCAATAACAGGAAAATTTATGTTGAAAGCAATGAAACGTTTAAGGAATATAATTGGGGTATTCCTCAGGGATCAAGTTGTGGTCCGATTCTTTGGCTTTTAGTGGCCAACGAAGCACTAAAAATTGGACACAATAAAAATGACGTACAGATCCAAGCTTTTGCAGATGACTTTGTGATTCTCATGGGTTCCACAGCGGTAACCCATTTTGAGAGTAAAGGAACAAGCATCTTGAAGGAATTGGAGAATTGGGCAACCAATTATGAGCTCAAATTTAGTGTAGATAAATCCTGTTATATTGTGTTTCCCGCCAAAAAGAAAATCACTTTCTGTCCTGCAATAAAACTTTACGAGAAAAGAATTAAATGTGTCAAAGTAATCAAATACCTGGGTGTTTGGATCGACACAGGTAGAACTTTCATTCCTCACTTATCCCATCTTAAAAATCAAGTTGAAAATTTTCACCACAAATTATTGAGAGTAACTAAGGCCACTTGGGGACTCAGACCAAATATCATTAAAGAAATATACCTGAAAGCAACGGAAAAACTCATAAGCTATGGCGCAGCTATTTGGTTTAAAGACCATGAACGACAAAAAGTTAAGATTCGCCAAATAGAAAGAATTGCATTGCTTAGTATAACAAAATGTTATAAAACAGTTTCAAACGATGCTCTCTATGTGTTATCAGGTTGCATTCCATTAGAATACAAAATTAGGGAGGAATCTAATATATATAAATTGTTTCATTGGAAACAAAATATAAAAATAGGTGATAAACATATAAATGCAAATATGGTTGAGAACATAAAGCACTCTTTTAGAGAACCATGGTCGAACCTTGCCCAGACTTGGGATAAGAACAGCGAAAATAGGAGGGAAGTATCAATATATACGGATGGTTCCAGAATACTGGATAGAGTGGGGTGTGCAATGATTGTATATAATAACAACGATAGAGTGCATCAGGAGAAATACAGACTTAATGATGAGGCTAGCGTCTATAACGCCGAGCTTTATGCTATATATAATGCAGTACACTATATCATAAATAACAGACTCGAAATATCTCATATATATAGTGATTCAATGTCAGTGCTACAGGCGCTCAATGACATAAACTGTAAAAACGAAATGGTGAGAAACCTACAATCGGAAATCAATAATTATAATGGAAGGATAGCATTACATTGGATCAAGGCACACATAGGACTGGAAAGAAATGAAGAAGTAGACTTACTCGCGAAAGAAGCAACTACAGGAAATGAAGTGAACTTCACTTTCCCGCTCTCCAGAATACAAATCAATACTACAATAAGGAAAGAACTGGAACAGGAATGGCAAAGACACTGGGACTCATCAACAAAAGCAAGATGTCTACATAGACTGATACCAAAAATAGCTACGAACAGAGTCCTGGGAGACTTTTATACCAACCAAACCCTTACGGAACATGGAGCTTTTGGCTCATATCAGAAACGTTTCTTTAACAAAAGTGACATGTGTTCATGTGGAATGGAACCGAGCACGATGAGACACGTGGTGTTTGACTGTCATTTATGGAACGATATAAGAGCAAAATACTTTCCTTCGGATTTTGCATCAATAAATATCCTTAATCTTACCTATGGAAAATTTGCCAAGATGGGTATACATTTAATTATGAAAAATGTTCTTGCTATGGCATTGGACTTATAATGTCGTTTTATATTGTATATCTTGCTGAGGTCAGGTTACCTGTGAATTATCCTATGTACATAAATATCTTTTATATTTGCTTGTGTTATATTATGTAAATAGCTGTACATATTGTAAAGGTGTATTGTGATGCCAAGCTGTATGTGAAATATCCTATGTGTTTATATATATATTATAGATATATTATATTTGCTTGTGTTATATCTTGTAACCAGCTGTATATATTGTAAATAAACTTTGTCTTAAGTACGTAAGTGATGTACTTTGCTGTATTTTAATCTTATTTGATTCATTGTTGTATTTATGGAATGTCCCTTGCTGAAAGATAATTTCTAGCTTGTCTTTAAAATGTATGGTATTATATGCTGTTCCTATCTTATTAAGTAGGAATTGTTGATTTATCTTCTCAGTTCTTGTAATATTTATTGATACAGTTGTCATGTGAACGCTATATCTTGTGTTATCCATGCATGTTCTTGTCTTTATTTCACACTCATTAGTGTCTTTGTGTGCTGTGGCTCAGTCAGAGGATGAGGACTCTCTTTTTTTGGCTTTCGTTTTTGGCCTGTTGGCTCTGTGTTTGGAGGTGTCGGTTGGCTCGGGATGGTGGCATCGTTCTACTGGCAGTATAGCTGGTTTGTATGTTTGAGAGAGCAGGATTACTGCCGTGAGGATGGGTTATCTGTTCCGTATACCTTAGGGTGGGACGGGTGTTATTATGCTTACCCTAACTGCAGCTCTTCTCTGTGCATCAGCGACCTGTCTTTCTTCCCGCTGTTCCTGGGTTTCATTTACCCTAACTGCAGCTCTTTGTGCATCAGCGACCTGTCTTTCTTCCCGCTGTTCCTGGGTTTCATTTACCCTAACTGCAGCTCTTCTCTGTGCATCAGCGACCCGTCTTTCTTCCCGCTGTTCCTGAGTTTCATTTACCCTAGCTGCAGCTCTTCTCTGTGCATCAGCGACCTGTCTTTCTTCCCGCTGTTCCTGGGTTTCATTTACCCTAACTGCAGCTCTTCTCTGTGCAACAGCGACCTGTCTTTCTTCCCGCTGTTCCTGGGTTTCATTTTCTCTAACTGCAGCCCTTCTCTGTGCATCAGCGAGCCGTCTATTTTGACGCTGTTCCTCACTTTTGGAGGCTTGAGCAGCGGCATTCCTTTCGCGGTTTCTTCTTCGGTTTGTTTTGCTACTTAAGCAGACTTTTTTTTTGGAGGCATTTTTGTTTTCAATAAAAACACGAAACAAAGTTATAAACACTCATAATACCAATAGCCGATTGCTAAAATAAACTCCAAACTGAATAAAATGTTTACAAATTAAACAAAAATCTAAATGCAATTCTAGAATATGACCTGTTAAATGACACAAAACTGTTAATATGACCTGTTAATAAACCACACAAACCTTTTAATATGACCTGTTAAATCAGAACAATAATAATAAACACAGTAAGTACACTTAAAATACACTTAAATATAAAAAGAGAAATAGAAATAAAAAAGAGAAATAGTGTTCTTAGAAGAACAAATTAAACAAAAATCTAAATACAATTCTGGAATAGAAGTCGAAAATAGCCCCTGTTTAAACACAATAAATGAAATACACTTAATACGTAAAAAAAAGAAAGAGAACTTTATGCTCTTTAAAGAACACGAAACGAATGGTTTGTTTTAGTTTAATGACGTTAACACTAATAATTAAATTTTAAGATTATTTAAGTTTGTATATATTAAAAGCATTTTTGTTTTTAATTAAAACTCGAAACAAAATTATAAACACCCATAATAACAATAGCCCATTGTTAAAATAAACTCTAAACTGAATCAATATTCTTTTGTAAAAAAAATCCTAGCCAAAGCTCTGTAAACTGATACACAAATAATAAAGTAAACAAAAATCTAAATATAATTCTAGAATAGAATTAGAAAATATGTTAAATCAGAACCCCTGTTTAAATAAGAACAATTTTTAAACATAAAACAATATAAATAAAACACACTATAAACGTGTAAATACACTTAATACGTAAATGTTATAAAAGAAAAAGAATGTTCTTAAAAGAACAATAAATTCAGCTGTAAAGAAGTTTAACACAACAGAGAAATGTTTGGGTTGAGTTGTAAGAAAAAAATCACGTTTTTAAAAAAATAATAAATGTATTTAAAATGAAAAGTAATTTAATAATAATTTATTCCAATAAAATGGATGAATAATTTATTCCAATGAAATGGGTGGTTTGTTTTAGTTTAATGACGTTAACACTAATAATTAAATTGAAAAGTAATGTATTTCGAATATCGAATATATTCGATGATTTCGCTATTGCGTATTATTTAGAACCGTTACGTCCCCAGCCACCACCTTCCCCCTTCTCCGGGGGGGGGGGGAGAAACGCCGGTGAAGAAATGCTTTAACGGATACCGAGAAATTGAAATTCGGAAAATCTTAAAATCCCGATCCTGTGGGCAATACAGAATATTTCTTGACCAGATTGGACTTGTAAGAATGCCAGATATTTGACCTTTCTAAAAATGTAAATTATTAGTCGAAATTCTGAGTACTTTTTACTATGCGAGAATTTAAAAACCAAAAAATCGGTTTTTTGAGTCAAAAGTGACTTTTGTTTTAAGATCATAAAAAAGTATTAGAATTTATCCCTGAGATTTGAAATTGATATATTTTTACTCGAAATTCTCTGCTCTTTCCGATGGTGTGATTTGTTTTTTTCTACAATGTCTGGATCGTGGAGAAAAAAGGGCAAAAAACGGTCGAAATCGCATAAAACATTAAATAACAAAAAAAAAATAATTAAAACTGAACGAATGCATAGTGCGTAATCACAGTGTAAACCATGTTGTATATGTGTTCGTGTAGAATAAAGATGGTCTACTGAATGACGGCTTTTGTTCCTTACTGTAAAATTTAAGTAAGAGATGAGTCACAAACATGGTCCGTCGGAGTCGGAGTAAAATTCAAAAGTTGAATTATCTGAAGGATTTCGGTAACGAAATTGGAATTAGAAAGTCTCCAGAAGTCGCAAAGCTTAAGGTCAATAGAGTTAAATACTATGTCTGTTAAATTTATAATGCATTTGTGATACACGTATGTTGAATTTAACTAAGTTGATCTAACAATGTCTGAATTAATAACAATATAATATGAAATCTACGACTCTATGGCAAGATTCAATCGAAATTATAAGAAGGTTTTAATAATAATTAAAGTGGTATCACGTCCATATCAATATTTAAGCATAAATTAAAGACACAAATCATAGATAAAAGGTCATTTAATCAAATAAAACCATCCTATAAGACGTATAAATATTAAAAGGACAGAGCGTTTTCGGGCATCACAATACCTTTCATCAGTAACTATATGAAAAAGTACCGTGGAAACAAGCTTATATATAGACAAAATCGGCAGACAAAATTTCCATAAATCAGCTACGGAATAATGACAATTAAATGGTACTATAAACAAGCTATTAAAGATTAAACAATTACAAAATTGCAATATAAAATGTTATAAACGGGAGATTTAAAATTTAAACAAGTATTAAATACAAACACAAAAGAAAAGACAATGAAACATGCCCAAATTTCAGCCAAGCATAAATTACATTAAAATGAAACGTCACAGATAACTGTGTAAAGGTTTGACACGAATAGAGTCTCGAACGAGTCGCCAAGCATAACTTAAAATTTGCACTGGATCAAAATTACAAATGGAATCACGGTACACATAAATAAATAGGGATTCATTAAGAAGAATATTACGAGAGTTATTGCAACGAATTAAAAGGAAAGTTTTTTCAAAAAAGAGTTGAAAATTATCATTAACAACGCATTGGACAAGAGCCATAGAAAGTTTACCATTCTTGACGTCACGAGCATGTTCAGCTAAACGGATACCAACAGTACGTTTAGTACTACCAATCTAAAATTTGTAGCTATTATCAGGAGTTAAAAGGAATACAACGTACACCCCAGCATGGCTTTTAAAGTTATCTCTATCCCTAAACTTATCCGTAGGAATGCGATTGAATAAGGTAGTAATATTCGAGTGAGCAGGTTTAAATTTAAATTCATGGCAAAATTGAATGAGGGCACGGAAAATCTTCGGATGATACGGAAGACTACATTTATACGGCATTAGTTTGTTGTTACTGTTGTTGACCTTACGCATGTGTCTCCCCCCCCCCACACACACACACACCTCTCCCAATGTTGAGAAATCCCTGTAAAGCTGGTAAAATCAAGATCCAAGTTGGTAGACTTGGTGCATCTTTGATAAAATTTATTTAAAAATTAGTATCATCCCTGGCTTCAAGGTATAACTGTGGTACTTTGTCTTCCTCCTCGCTAACACATTATCCTCTGAATCATGATATTATGATGGATGATATTATGATGGATGATATTATGATGGATGATATTATGATAGATGATATTATGAAATTATGATATGCACTCCAGAGATCCATATAAATTGAATATGGATAAATGAGGTTTTACTGTGTTTAACTTATTTTACAGAGACACGTATTCGTTTTTGCTTCAGACAAGACCACCTTTCCACAACATCTTCCAAGTTGATTTCGTTTCCCAAGTCTGCTTCGCAGTTCAAAGCATCAAGCTGTTAAGCCTCATATCTGTCATTGTTGTTCTTAATGAACCTTTTACAATCTTTAGCTGACTGAAGGCTCTTTCATTTGTGTTGACTCCATAACCGGCTGTTATAGTTAATTGGCACCTTTTGAAAGCCAACTTTAATGCATTTTGAATTAAACCATGACGTTCATCAACGTTTCGATCGAGAGTATATATCTCTCCTTGCATGTGTAAAAGAAGACTTCTAACTCATTTTGGTAGAGTATGCACATCAGGCCTAGTAGCTGGAGGGAACATCATGACAGCCTCTCCAATTGCTTCGATTGTCAGATTATCCTTGTTCAAGGGAAACGGGAAAATTAAATGCACTGGAGAAATAGTTGTCTTCATAGCAACCACGTTGTCTTTAAGGCCTCTACATAGCTTATCAAGGACAGCCTTGAACTCTTTTCTATAGAATTGTTTTAGCATACTCTTCAATCCTTCTCGGCCTCATTCGTCTTCCATGGTGCAGTTGAAAGTCATGTTCAGGATCAACTGTAATGATTCCAGCAAATGCTTCCGCACTTGTGATCAAGTTCGCCATTTCTGTGGCGTTAATATTAATCTCCTCCAAAATTATTACTGTGTTTTTGACAACTGTAATACAATCAATCAAATTCAGATCAGGGCTTTCCAAAGTTTCTGTCAAAATCTTCATCTTATACATAATGGTTTTCATAAAAAACAAGCTAACAATGAAATCAAATGATTTCATCTTTTTCATAACCCGTGCGCTTTTGTTTTTGTAGCACAGTCTAATTCCTGTTGTGTGTAAATTTCTTCTAATACAAATAGGATAGGTTCAAATGATGTATTTACAGCTTTTATAGTCTCTGCTCTGGCTGTCCATCTAATCCTAGACATATTTGTAAAAGAAAAGGCATTCTCCACTTCCTTGATCTTATTTCTCAACTGTCTGAAACGTTTAATACTTGAAATGAAGAAAACATATACAATGCTTCAAGTGTGTCGCATAAGTCTCGAATAATAATGCTGATACTACAGCTGTGTTCTACGACTGTTGTTGAGACCCAGACCGTCCGACCTACCAGAAAGATGTAAGGTAACTGTTGTGTTCTACGACTGTGTTGGTTCTGTGATCTTGGCATGGAATGTATGGTATATGATGCCCTATGATTTCTGAGAGTTTCTTTTGTGCTCCATTAAACAGTCCTGATATTGAACTTTCAAAATCATGACTGAAGAGCTAATGAAGATGTGTCAATTTTTTTCTTTCTTAAAGTCTCATAAATTTGCTTTGCCATTCCAATACCTATTTTTTCAGCACATTCGGAAACATCTAGCAAGCATTCTCTTGGTTCGCAGTTTCCATCGACAGTACGGACAACAATCGAAAGCATATCCTTTTGTGAAATGTCAGGTGTAGTATCAGCCATCACTGAGAAAAAATCACAGCTCTTAATCTCCTTAACAAGTTTTCTTTCTATTTCTTCAGCAACAAGATATATAAGCTCATTTTGTGACTCAGGACTCATGTAAGTCACGTGGTATGGCCATAATTCTCTTTCATCAAACCACGTTTTCAAGATGTAGTTATATCTTGAGATCAGCAATACTATTTGTACAAAATTACCATCATTTGGTCCTGAGCCTTGAAATGTTATTCCTTGACGTCCTAGGGTTCTGCATGTGTCGAGCAAGATTCTCACTACTTCTCTGTTCTGAAACTGTGCTCTTTCATTTTCTATCGGAGCTAATCTCTTAGTTTGATCAAAAAGCACATCAATGTGCCGCTCCTTTATTAAAAGTCACAATGGTTGTGGAGTGCTGATCTGTGTACAATAGATGAAAAGTGAGTTTATAACTTTCCCAGCTTTTGCTTTCCGGCACTCCTCATTTTTCTCCAATTTCTTACTCCAGTCTTCGACCATGCATCTTCACTCTTCTCTTGACCTACTCCATGAGGAAGCAGAAAGCACACAAAGCAGTATGCACAATCTTTAATTATACTGTATTCTAAGTACTGAAATTCTTTATACCAATGGGAATTGAATCTGGCTTTTTCATCACTTGGAAAGAATGCCAAAATTGGTTGATGAAGACCTAATTTGATCAAATAATTTTTCTGATTATCTGTCAAATTTGAAGGTCTGAGACAAGGATCGTGGCTGTCTAAAGGATCACTTGAACCTGATCTCTCTTCAACAACAATATTTCCAACATCTTTGTTTTTTAAAAATATTTCGCTATCTTCCAAAATTTGTTCATAGTTTTTCTTATGGGCAGGATACAGTTTACTAATTCAATGATAGACAGCTTTTCGTTAATAATTTCTTGCTTTGTGTATTTTTGGAATATTTCATTTGCATCTGCACATTTATCTATTAAAAATTCCGGCAATTAACAACCCAAATTTGAAGACCAAGCAGAATTACGCCGTGATTCGTCAATCTGGCTTGTTGCCACGATCCATCAATCCACAAATTTAATCTCCTACAAATTGAACCAGCAGCTTTCTTCATAACGGTATTGTCTGTTCGCAAGAGCGGATTAAAAAAACTCGGTAGGTAGGGACAAATTTTTTTTTCTTGGCAATTTTATGATAGTATTATACAAAAAAATGTAAGATATTTGAGTATTGAGAGACATTGTGGATACATTAATCATACCGATAAATCGATGAGTGCAATATCGATATAAAATGTCTTATCGGTGCAAAAAAAAAATCTCAATAGACTTTACTTAAGTTGGTAAAAATTATTAATTGACTTCGCAATTTTATTGGATCTTCCCCCCCCCCCTCAATGACAACTCTTAGCGAGGGCCCTGGTTGTACCCCTTTTAGCTCCTGATAATGACTACAAGTTTTATATTGGTAGTACTAAACTTACTGTTGGTATCCGTTTAGCTGAACATACTCGTGACGTCAAGAATGGTAAACTTTCTACGGCTTTTATCCAATATGTTGTTAATGATAACTTTCAACCCTTTTTTGAAAAACTTTCCTTTTAATCCGTTGCAATAATTCTCGTAATATTCTTCTTTGTGAAACTCTGTTGATTTATATGTACCGTGATTCCATTTGTAATTTTGATCCAGTGCAAATTTTAAGTTGAGCTTGACGACTCATTCTCGACTCTATGCGTTAATGTTGTTGTTGAGACCCAGACCGTCCGACCTACCAAAAAGGTGTAAGGTAACTGTTTGGACGGCCGGGAAGAGCCACCCAATTTAGACCGGAACCCAGTGGGGAAGGCCTCCACAGGGACCGTACGCTCCTTCCCCTACCACCAACCTCTCGTGGTGGTGTATAATCTGTGAGATTTCTGAGCACTAAAGCATTAGTAGTCGTTAATGATTATTGCTTAAATCCGGATTTTATGCTAAATCTAACTTGACTGCGAGATATTCCAACTTTAGATGTTCCCATTCCCAGAATCTGAGCAACGACCGGTTCTTTCTTAAGAAGAATAATTGACTGGCTCATGGAAAATAACATATTTGATAAAAATCGTTTGGAATTCATTCCATTTCGCGACTGTAACACTTCTCTATAAATACTCTATAACGGCCTCCAGACTGCACGACAAAATGAAAAGTATGTAATTACAATTTCACTAAACATTACCGCAGCTTATGACTCTACATGGATGGTTGGTCTAATGTATAAACTGGCAAACCACGGGATATCGGGACGAACTGCCGTGTGGGTCTTGAATTGGATGAAAGACAGGAAAATCCAAGTTAAATGGCGTGGTATTCTATTAGACACTGTCAATTTAACGAGAGGTATTCCTTAAGAAAGTGTCATTTCCCCTATCCTATTCATGATGGTCATGCAGGACATTTTTGAGGCCATTGACCAATGCACCCAGGGATTAGTATACGCGGACGACATCTTCCTATACTGTAAAAGCGATAATCTCACCAAGACGATAAGGAAGATTCAAGCAGTGTTGGAACAAATACATATTTGGTGTAATTATTGGAAATGAAATATCCGTCCTGATATGTGTGTGGCTACCAATTTCTCAAGGAAAAGAGAAAAAACTAATACGCAATTGAAAATAGGAGAACAAACTATCCCGTGGCAAGATAACATGAAGATTCTAGGACTGATATTTGATAAAAAAAAGTTACATTTTCGCCCTCACTTTGACCAGCTTAAAAGAATAATCATGAAAAAACTGAGCATGCTCAAAGTCAGAACATTTGGGAGTTAGAACGGATCACATGTTAAAAATAGTCAATTCAGCGATTCAGGTATTGAGTACGGATGTTCGGTTTTTTCTAACAGTAGCTTTTCAAATCAAAGAGCGATGGATACTCTATATCATGCAGCTTTAGACATTGCTACGGGCCTCTCTAAGAGAACGCCGATTGCAATGCTATACAGAGAAGCAAATCAAACTTCCTTCCAGTATCGGTATGCCCATCTTAAGACAAGTTCAACTATCCGGGGTATATCTACATCCCCGTTTTTTCCTCTAGAAAACTGCCAACCAGTCAAACAAAGAAAGTCAGAAATTAACATAAACGTCGACAAATTTCTAAAGACCAACAAATTGCGAAAAGAAGAATTATCAAATTTTGTTGGCCAAACAATAATCAAACAAGATTCAGAATGATTACCAACGGGCTGCCCTTCCAAAGTAATTCCTCCTGCTGCTATTCAAGGAGATTTAGAGGAATATCTAAAACAGTATAAAAATACACGATTATTGCAACTGATGCGTCAAAAGACTTCAACAAATCAACTATTGTTACCATTAATATAAAGGAGAATAAGTCCCAAGCTATGCTTATCCACAAGATAAATTCATTTTTCAGGCAGGAAACCCTGGCCATCGACATGGCAGTCAGTGAATATATCAAAAACGGTAACTATGTACATTATAATGTCTGACAGCAAGTCGTTCCTTTTGGCACTTCACCACATAAATAGAAAATCACCCACTGTGATTTTAAAAATTTACAGAAATCTGATTACAGCAAGCAAAAGTGTTAATATTCACTTGATATGGATACCAAGTGTCATGTAGGAATTGCGACCAATGAAGCTGTAGACCAGCTTGCTAAGTCAGGGCCTCTTACTACAAACTCGTACCTCCCGGTTGCGCCGGAAGATATTAAGCACAATATTTATAACAAAATGAAAACCGAAATAAATAGCAAGTCGAATCAAGGTAAATACTCTAAGACTATGGAGTATCTAAGCAAGGCAAAACTACTCACCATTTACCATAAACAAGAAAGCAAAGAGCATGGAAATAAATTTAATTTGAGTACCAGGACACAGCCAGATCTTATACAATGAGAAGACAGATATGGCAGCAAAGAAGGGACGAGATGACCTCTCAAAACCCACACTAAATTTTACTTCCTGGAGAGACACTAAGAAATTAATAAAAAAGGAAACTACCAAGAAAATCGAAGAAATTTGGAAACACTCAAAATATTATAATATGTACATTGACATCAAGACTCCCATGAACTATGAATGGGCTGACTCAAGAAGAAGCGAAACCGGAATAGCAAGAGCAAGAAAGCTTCCCTTATAGTAAATCAAAATAAACAGAAAATAGAATAAGTGACTCCCCAAACTGTAGCGATTGTGGGGTAGTGGAATCAGTCGAACATGCAATTACAAAGTGCAAAAAACACAATAAAAACCGCGACAAGCATTTAAAAACACTCAATAAAGAAAACAAAAATATCCCTTTTGAAGAATACCTTGGAATCCAAAGAATAACTGAGCATGCGCTGGCATGTAGAACACTATGGCAACTCATCAGAGAGGTTGAGGAGAGTCAAAATCAGAATGGTTCACCTCACATAGCCCATCCTTTTCATACTAAATTTCTGGAGCCAAACTTGAAGCTGAGCATCGCCAAACAGGACATACAATACCCATGTTTGAGAAACGCCTAGAAAAAGTCCTTTTCTTCAAACTTTCTATCCAAAAAGTGTGAGAGGCAAGGCAAAACGTCATATCCTCTGTGTTTTTAGCTCCTTAGAGCAAAATAGAATAGAATAGAATTATTTCTGCTCCCAAGCTTTGGAGGATAGAAAAAATTGTAGGAGATATTAATAAGCTTCGTGATGAAATTTTTCCATTAATGTATTTATCCAACAATATTCATTAAAACATCTTAAACTGCGTTTTACTACGTTTTGGCGATATTTGGCGGTTTTTGAAAAACGAAACTGCGAAATCGCTCCCGCGCGC
The DNA here is from genome assembly GCA_951213105.1 of Amaurobius ferox. Taxonomy (NCBI): domain Eukaryota; kingdom Metazoa; phylum Arthropoda; class Arachnida; order Araneae; family Amaurobiidae; genus Amaurobius; species Amaurobius ferox. The sequence goes on along the minus strand of OX578142.1, from coordinate 24,929,133 downwards.
TTTGGAAGCGCACAAGTTTGTGCTTCCTAAGATATAATTTTGAGATTGCAATCCAGGGTACTTTCTACATCTCGGGATATCAGAAATTAATTTCTTTCTATTTCGATATCCTTCGGGGATAAATATATCCTTTTACTTCATTTTATAGATAAAGAATATATATTTTAATTATCTTACTTTCTGACTTATTTTTCTATAAATATTACATGTATGCGAACGATAATAGCATGTTGAGATTTTTTTATAACAAACTTTTGGTATAGCGGAATTTTGAATATAATGAGAACATTTTTACAAAAAAGCAATACCTTTAAGTATTTTTTCGCATTTGTATTAAACACTGATATACTTATAAAGAGCATTAGACAATAGTTAATCGTCTGAAATAATACGCCTTTAATTAGGCAATACAATATATTAAAAAAAATTTAGTACAATAAATGTACATGTGTACTTTGACATATGTACTGGAAAATGTAACTAATTGATATCGAAAAAATTGCATATAATTTTTATAAATAAAAGTATCCTAAGTTAATAAATACATTGCATTTGGCATACTGCATAAATTTTATTATAAAAGAAGTTGGTATGCAGTACGTCGTTGTTCTCACGACTTCTCTCGCATTTTGACGTCTCTATGAACAAAAATTCTAGTTTTCAAATCGTAGTTTAGGCATTTCGCATTGTCGTCAAAGCGATAAAATAGTTCATATCAAGTTATTTTAATATGTTTTTATTTAGTCTGAATCGAAAACAGAAAGAAAAATAAGTTGTAGGAAAAGTATGTAAGCCCTCACAATTCAAACACTTTTCGCATGATATTTGTGTTTTGTGCATATATGTATGTGTGTGTACGTATATGTATATGTGCTCATCTGTGTGTGTGCTTATATTATATGTATGTGTTCTTGTGTGTGTGCCTATATGTATATGTATTTGTTTGTGTGAGTGCGTATTTTTATATGCATTTGCATGATAACTTATGAGCGCATGTACGTACCGGCATGATATTTCATATGTGGATACATTATGTAAAATAATTGAAGGAATTGGTATTTGTTTCGTATAAATTCCAAGATTAAAACACAAAATATAGTTTTAAATTTCTTTAGCAGGTGTGACAATTGAGTTTAAATGAGAAAATGATTGTTTGAACTATGGTTGAAATAATGGTATTACTGGTAATTGGTAACTATAGGCTCACGTTAATAAAAGCATTTCGCAAAATTTATGGCTTATTATGAAACAAAAAGTATGTGGAACGTTGCTGTTCTAACGATTTTCCTCGCATTTTGACGTCAATGTATAGCATTGCCGTCAAGGTCATTATTGAATAACTCATATCAAGTTATTTTAATATGTTTTATTTGATGTGAATCGGCAAGAGAAAGAAAAATAAAGAATAGGAAAAGTATGTTTTAAAACTTCATGAACAAAATTCAAATATTTTCCACAAGATGTATGTATTGTGTGTATATATGTATGTGGGTTTGTGTGTATGCGCGTATGTATGTATTTGTCTGTGCGTATATGTATATGTGCTTATCTGTGTGTGTGCTTATATTATATGTATGTGTATGTGTTCTTGTGTGTGTGGGTATATGTATATGTGTTCTTGTGTGTGTGCGTATATGTATATGTATTTGTTTGTGTGAGTGCGTATTTTATATGTATTTGCATGATAACTTATGAACGCATGTTCGTACCGGCATGATATTTCATATGTGGATACATTATGTTGGAAGTTGGAAACCCAGACCACACGACAGACCCGAAGGTTTACTGTAGCTAAGTGTGTGGCCGGGAACTTTATTTTTGATTCAAGTAATTACAACACATATAAAAAATGAATCACAACACAATAAGTTACAAGACAAGCAAAGATACAAAAAACACAAAAGCATAAAAGAACACATAAGAAAATCAACAGGTTTAAGCAAAAAGTAACTGTGAAAATTTTAAAGTACAATGCAATAGGCTGCGCAGGTTTACCAAAGAGTCCCTGGAGGGATATTAAAAAAACTTTAAATTTACTTAAAAAAAAAATAAATGAATAAATGGAATTAAAACAACCAGGGGAATTTACAAAAAGGGGGGGACAAAGAGAGACCAGGGCAAAGAACAGAGGGGAATATACAAAAGGAGGAGACGAAAGAGAGAGCAGGGCGCATAAAAGAGCAAAAAACGAGTTACATAATGCCAGCCAGGACAATAATGCTGGACAAAAATAATATAGACATTGAAGGATATTTAAGTAACAGAAATATAAATTATCTGTTAATGATACAAAAGTAAAACCTTTGTGTTTGTGGACTATCTGTATAATCCATAATTTACAATATTTATAGATGTGTACAATATTTACAGATGTATAATTTGGAAGTAATATATGAGATTATAAATATTTACAGAATTAAAGTATAAATTAACATAAATGTATATAAATGGGGTGATTATAATTTTGTTGTTATATTACATATTAGTTGTTATATTACATATTACATATTATATTACATATATTACATATTAGTTATATTAGTTGTTGTTGGATACATTATGTAAAATAATTGAAGGAGTTGGTATTTGTTTCGCATAAATTCCAAGATTAAAATACAAAATATAGTTTTAAATTTCTTTAGCATTATTTATTTTGTTAAGCAATGGTGTGACAATTGAGTTTAAATTGAACTATGGTTGAAATAATGGTATTACTGGTAATTGGTAACTAAAGGCATACGTTGATAAAAGCATTTCGCAAAATTTACGGCTTATTATGAAACAAGAAGTATATGGAACGTTGCTGTTCTAAGGACTTTCCTCGCATTTTGACGTCACTGTATAGCATTGCCATCAAGGTCATTATTGAATAACTCATATCAAGTTATTTTAATATGTTTTATTTGGTGTGAATCAGCAAGAGAAAGAAAAATAAAGGATAGGGAAAGTATGTTTTAAGACCTCATGAACAAAGTTCAAATATTTTCCTCAAGATGTATGTATTGTGTGTATATATGTATGTGTGTTTGTGTGTGTGCGCGTATGTATGTATTTGTCTATGCGTGTGCGTATATGTATGTGCGTGCATATATATATATATATATGTTTGTCTATGTGTGTGCGTATATGTATATGTGCTTGTGCCTGTGAAATGTGGGTAAAATAACTTACGAGCGAGCGCATGTATGTATCGTCATAAAATTTCATGTGCGGATACATTATGTAAAATAACTGATGAGAATCCCCTAAATTTTTTATAGATACAGTACTGTTGCAGTAGGTACAGTATATAGTTTTATAGGTACAGTACTGCTTTCATTACATGGAATAGATCAGTATTAGTGGTATACTATGCCCTTTTACATTTTTAAAAGTAGAAGTATCATTAAACTAAAATAACTTCGCTAAAAGTAACATATAACACAATAATAGAGTTTGTGTTGTATATTGCTTTTAACGATTTTATTACGTTAGCGTTTTGGGCTGTACATAGAAGTATTGTGTTAGAAACGAAAATTTCATTGTAAATTTTTTGGTGTTGAAGCATCTCTAATTATAAATAAACAATGATACCTATATCTTGTTAACAAAATGTTATCTATCGATATAATTTTTTATGTTTTATGATAAAAAAAAAACTTGAGTATTAAATAAAAATAACTTGAAATCATTTTCTGCAATGGTAATTTGAAAAAGAAAGCTGAAACAGCCTTAACAAAATGTGAGAATAAATGTGTAAGAAAAGATCCACGTATTTTGAACCTGGTTGTGTATAACAATGAACAAGCTACCACGATGACACACTTTTACAATTTTCTGGAACTGACATTCTAGCGCGAACATGCCAAATCTCGCTCTCATTTGTAGAAGCGAAGGGGGACATACCAAGGCTATCTAAAATATATATGGCTATCTTATTCTAGGTGGCCTTGGACATACTAGCCAAAGGAAAGGCTACCTCTAGTGATACTAGGCTATGACACACTCCTTTGGCTATGACACACTCCAAACGACTCTGTCGATGTTGTAGGGTCCTGAAATTTACTACTCCATGAAAATTTCAACACAAAATTGTCATAAAAATGATTGGCAACGCTCTTGAACTTATGTAGTATAAACAACGTATAGTCTGGTTTGTTTTTATCGCCAGCGTTGAAGAGTTTTCTTATCAATTAAGTATATTTAGATGCTGCTGATTTTGTGTGAGTTTCTTAAGTATTTTCTAATCTTATCTTTTAAGTTAATATTATTAATCATCTCGTGCGGATATTCAATGGTTTGTTTTGCCGGTCATTCCTACTTGACATCCTACTCATTACATTTAAAATTGTGGTTATGACAACTGTTTTCTATGATTCTATGTATGTAAATAAACTATTTTGGACTCGAGGTAATTCTCGATCAAAAAATAATAAGATTTTGAGGTCTACAAAACTATAATAGGTAGTATCGCCAAATTTGGTATATGGAGTAGTCACGGCATTTTCATAAAAATTGTTTCATCTAAAATAAAATTAAAATTTCAAAAATGTTGCTTTTTAAGAGTTCGATAATTACCCCGACAACGGAGTAATTATCGATCCCAGCCTTTATGTATTACTCAAGACTTTATGTATTACTGTTATTGATTGGCATAATAAATTATCATCATTAAAGTTTAAAGATTTCTATATTTATCTGAAGTACATCATTAAAAAGAAATACCTATCAATTAATGTGCGAGTATATGTTTGTATACTTAGATTTATAAATTAGTAATGTTTACATTCATAATTTTTGAAGAATTTTTTATAAAATTTGTATGCAATATTAATTACGTTACTGTTATTAACAAAATGATAGCGCACGATTTTAAATTATTGGTCTATAAAATGTATATATTTTGTTAACTTTCTCTAAATGTCTTTTTTCGACCAGCCAGAATTATGTGCTCCTTTTCCCAGACATTTTATCACAACTTTTAGCTCATCAACTTTTGTAATTTTTACAGTGTAAAATAGATCATTGTCGTAGCAGACTAAAAATAAATTTGTTCGTCAAATGCTTGATGAATCTTTTTACACACTCTTACATACAGCATACTTATGGATACTACATACAGCATACTTGCTGTATACTTATGGATATATACAGCAACTGAGGGATAAATTGGTTTGCAATAAAGATTATGTTAAATTGCATTGGGTGAAAGCCCACATTGGTATCATCAGAAATGAAAAAATTGATGAGCTCGTGAAAGGGGCTACAAGGAAACTTGAAATTGATTTTCAATTTAAATGGAGTAAAGTACAGATGAAGAAGAGAATCCAGGTGGAGTCAATCTCAGAATGGCAAGTAAGGTGGGATCAGTGTCGCACAGGCAAGAATCTACATAATGAAATTAAAAGAGTTTCCACGAAAAGACTACATGGTGACTTCTATATAAATCAGATACTTACTGGACATGGAGCTGTCAGAGAATATCAATATAGATTCTTTGGGAAAGAAAAGATTTGTTATTGCGGAAAGGCGTGTGGATCTGTCCACCACACTATTTATGATTGTGAACTTTGGGAGTGTATTCGTCGTGATTACTTTCCCCATAATTATAAAACTGTATGTTTATATAACTTGTGTTTATACTCAAAGTGTAGAAATAGAGTTATTGCTATTATGAAAAATATTTATCGTATGAAATGAGTTGATAGATACTCTGTTTCTTGTTTGAAGATGTTGATTGCTTTTAAGATGTTCTTATGTACTGATTTGTGATTGTATGTTGTAATATGAATTGTTTGATATTGTAATGATATTTAAGATTGTCATACTTACTTGTAAATAGGATTTGATTGTTATTAGATGCATGATGGATTTTGTATAATTTACCATTTGTATTATGATTTTGTAGTTACATTTTCTTTATAAAACCGAGCTGGTTCTTTTTGGTTTTTACCAGAGTTGCTGGTAAACCTTTGTAATCTTTTTAAGTCCTTAAGAATGAAGGAAGTGGTTTGTTGCACCCTAAATGAAGGGTTTTGTAAATTTTGTATAAAGCATTAATAAAGTGGTGCGGAATCCTTCAAAGGATGACTCTCACCAGATGGTGGTTTGTGGTTGCCCGGGCTCGTTTTTGGTGTTTTGTGCGCCTCTTGCCCGCGCGGTCTGCCTGTGGTGACGACGTGCGGAAGGGGCGGAGTGCTGTGGCTTTGGACCATGGCTTGGTGTCCTGGGAGCGCTATTGCAGCGACATTGATTCTTTCCCGTATACCTTCGGGTGGGTCGGTGTCTTTGTTAGAGTTACACACTCTTTCCCTGCCGTCCAAATGGTTGCTCAAGTCTTCGGATGAGTCGGACGGTTTGGGTCTTCAACACTCTTAGCGTGAAGTTCTAGCATTGTATTCTTCCTCATCTGCTCTATTTCTCTAGCCATTTTAACCTCCTCATCAGATGTTTCATAATAAAGAGCCCAGTTAGCTGATGGTGGATCATCTGGTTCTCTGTGTTTACTGTCAGCATATCGCTTTATGGTAACCTTAGTGCATTTTTTCCTTTTTTTTAGCAGCAATTTGCCACTCCTTTTTTTAGCACCAGCTTTATATTGGATTTCCTTCTCTTATATAGCCACTAAATTCAGAAAGTCTTAAGTGATAATTACAGCTGAGTTGGTATTTATCTATTTTAATTCTTCAGAATTTAATACTCTTTTGTTTTAGCTACTTACTTAAGTCTACAAAAGTCGGTGATGACACGTTAGAACTTACAGCTGGTAGGTACTCATGGCCATATCTATCTAATACAAATATACACAATTTTTCAAATGTTACTGAAATGACAAAAAATAATGTATGGAATATTTTTAAGCTGAAATAAGTAGAAAAAATTGCTATAAATTATAGTAAAATCACTGATCAAGAATTATCTCAGTAACTAGGATTCACACCGGCAAACCAAAGTATAAATGAATTATTACTTCTGTAACCTCTTAATTAGAAAAATATTTTAAATATGTTTCAAAGCATTATATAATTTGCATTTGTGAAACAGCATAAATGAAAAGTACTCAGGTTTTTACAAATGGTACCCATTTTGTGAATTTTAGAATTAATTTGGGAAAAATTAAGTAAGTTTGTGAAAAATAAAAATAACAGTCATCCAAAATGCACAAAGCAGATCATTTGGTTTTGAAATATGTTTTAAAAAGTACTAAAATAGTTGTAAAATATCAGAATCTTATCTTTCTAGTGAAAAGTTAGTGACCTTGGTACAGTTATTAATAGAAAAATTCCCAAGATTTAATTTAATATTATGATAAATGATTAAAAATCAGTTATGTTTGAAACAAGTAGTTTTACTCTTCTATTTATTTTAGTACTAACTTTTTTTCTATGGCTAAGTCCATATCAATTCAGGCAGGCAAAGAAAAAATCTTACCTTCATAGTCTCAGATGTTTTTGAATTTAGCATATGTTAAAATTCAGGAAAAAGTAAGAAACCTGTATTTTCCTTTGTTTTGTTCAAAAACATTCCTGACCTGAGATACAGGCTGCCAAAGATGGCACCTCGGGCGCCATTTCTTGCTTGCGATTTTCGCCAAAATTTTAAAACGCTCTATCTCTGGAATGGTTCAAGATACTTTGTTGTGTTTTTTTTTTCAAATTTGAAATATGCTATTTTTCTAATTGAAATGATATCTTCCGTTTGGAAATATGTGTTCAAGTTCTCTTGCTGTAGCCTTCTGAATTTTTTTTTTTTTTTTTTGAATAATCAAAAATAATTTTTTTTTTCAAAAATGCCAATCCCAAAAATTTTGATTGGCATGGCATTTTAATTCTTAATAAAGATAAGTAACAGACACAGCTTTCAAAACATATTAAAGCTTCCAAAATATATGTGCAAGTTCCAAAACATATTACAGGTTCCACAGCATACCACTTATGTACACTGTGCTTAGAACTGAAATTAGCAATTCAGTGAACTAAAAATTTGTTCAACTGCATCAATATCTTCCTTTGATATTGAGTAATGCCTTCCTGTTGAAACAATAGGAACTGGGGCACCCACAATCTTTAAAACATTGCGAATTGGAAGTGAGCACTGGTGGTGGTGTTGCAGCTGGAAATCTATGTCCAGCAGCCTGCCCATGTGGTAGCATAAAGTTAACGATGATTTCATTTAACTCACAACTGATATCTATAACCTCTGCAATCCACCAGTTACAGTCATACACATATCCCACAAACATCCCTCTTTGTAGGTTGTGAATCAGAATATTCTCCTGTCGTTTCTGAGATCTTGTTTGGACAAATGAAATATCTTCTTTCTTGCTCTTTAAAGTTCGTGCAATATAGGTTCACCCATAACTGTGAGTCCACACATGTGTCTTCTGAATTCCTTTCACAGGGGCAGTTTGGTTTGACCATTCTTCTTCTTTCTGCTAGCGGAATTCTTCAACTTCCTCTTTGGGCAACAGGATGAGGGCTGTTGATGTATATGACTTCACCGCTTTTGTAAAATCTTCGGCATTCGGAATTGCAGCTGTACTTGAACTGGAAAGATTATGTTTTGTAGCGTGGTGCTTCAGCAGACCTCCTACACCATCGCAAGGCTCCCTTCCCATGACCAGTGGCTATGTATACCCACTCCATTGGTACCAAGAGCGGATCCAGCGAGGGGCGGAGGAGGCGATCCCCCCCCCCCTTCCCGTCTGGGTTATAAATAGGGAAAAAATAAAGACGATGAAGAATAATTTTTGTGTTTGTTATATATATGATTGCCTGTAACAAACAAAAGTCTAATGTGAAAAATGTTTTGACATTTCTCTTTAAAAATTGCTTTTCAAATTGGCCACTAGATGGCCACTAATCACGTCTTGAACTTGTCATTAACAGCCGACGCGGTGGTCGAACGGTCAAAGGCAAGCGTTTCCTCGTACTCGTTCGACCGCCTGGTTGTGGGTTTGAGTCCCACTTGAGGCATGGATGTTTGTGTTGTTGGGCGCAATGTGTTCCCACCCCCACTGTTGCGCTGGGGCAACGTCATATGACGGCTAAGAGGTTCACGGTTCTGGCCGATGTATAGGCGAAGATGAAAGAGTCAATACCTGGCCATTAGAAAAAAACCCAAAAAAACTTGTCATTAACAAAGTGCAGCAACGTGCAGGTAGTTAGAAACATGTTTGGAACAATGAAAGAAGTAATTTCATTTTTCAACATGTTATCAAAACGGAATTTTGTTTTTAAACAAACTTTGAAAGGTAGGCTACACTCCCTATATGAAACATGATGGGTGGAGCAAAAAGTTCTGTTTATATATCTAACAAAAATTTCATTTTTGATTCATCTGTAATTTCATTTTCTGTGATATTTTAAGTGAGCAAACCTGTAAAATTTTAAATGCTGCTTACTTTTAGCCTTTGTTTTGACATCTGCGCCTGCCTTGTTTCACAGAGAGATTTTCCTTGTAAATATTTTGTTCTGTTTGTTTATTTATATTTTGCTTAGTCGCATGGGATTATTTGGGGAAGTGGGCATATCGCATCCGTTGCATGCAATGTGAACTGTTATGTGTATACACTTTATCCGTGTTTTAACTCCCGGGCAACGAGTACATTTTCTAATACACACTCATTATATATATATATATATATATATATATATATATATACACTGCTGGCCATCCAAAATGCAACACCATGAAAGACAAGAGATATCAAAGCCAAATTTATTGGACAAAGAACATAAGGTACAAGGATGAATTGATTGAAATACAGCCCCTGTTTGACTTGCGGAACACGAAGAAATCAGTATTTTGTGCAGCCGCCATCGCTGACAATAACTGCTGCTACACGCCTCGGCATTGAAAGAAAGATACTTTGGATGTGTTCTTGGGGTATGTCAGTCCATACTGCTTCCACATGTTGCCAAACTTCATCTGTCATAGCAGCTGGTGGTGTTTGCTGGGCCAGTCATTTGCCAATTATCGACCAGACGTGTTCAATGGGTGACAGATCTGGAGAACGGGCGGGCTAAGGGAGTAGTGGAACTTGGTGGGCACTGAAGAAATGCTGAAGGATATGTGCCACATGTGGTCTTGCATTGTCCTGTTGAAACTTGGCTGCAGGCAGGCCTTGAAGGTAAGGTAAGACAACAGGCTCCAAAACTTCATAAATGTAGCGGTGGCTGTTGAGTGTACCGGTAATGCGTATTAGGGGGGTGCGGGAGTAAAATCCAATGCCACTCTAAACCATAACTCCAGGTGAAGAACCGGTATGGTGATGCATAATGCAAGAGTTATGCACTCTCTCGCCACGGTGCCGCCAAACCCGGATACAACCATCATGGTGGTGTAGACCGAATCGTGATTCGTCTGAAAACACAATGTCATGCCATTCGTTTGTCCATGTCCGGTGTTCAACGCACCATTGCAGCTGCATACGCCTATGGTCTGGAGTCAAAGGTCCTTGCTGAAATTGCTCGTTGCTGCAGACGACGTCGAATGATACGTGCTGACACAGATTGTTGTGCAACAGACCTTAATTCTTGCGCTAGGGTTGTTGATGTTGCAGTGCGATCCATCATTGCCATGCTCACAACATGCCTGTCCTTACGTTCGGTGGTGCGACGAGGCTGGTGCAATCGTTCCTGTCGGTTGGTCCGTCCCTCCTGCACCCACTGATTCCATTTTCGCATCACTGTGGTTTGATTTCGTCCAACACGAGCACCAATTTCTCGGAAGAATAATCCGCAATCTCTATAAGCCACAATTCTTCCTCTGCCAAACTGAGAAATGTGCTGGAATGACTGCCGTATTCTTCGACGAGGCATACTGAAACTTCCCACACAAAAGCACATAGTGAAAACAACATTCCTGTACTTAACAGCCTTCTCTTCTAGCCTTATATAGCGCTTGTAGGTGGCTCTACTGGCACACATTATTTGCATATGAGCTAAAATTTTAATCATTTGTATTTCCTATCGAGGTCTACGTATGATGCAAATTTCATGCTTATTGGATGCTTCCTTCATGGTGTTGCATTTTGGATGGCCAGCAGTGTATACATTCAAAATCTTGCACCCACAGTGCAAAATGACTTCCGACGCCTCTGTATGAATAGCATAATCTTCAACCTTTGTGACTGGTATGACTGTGTTATAAGTTCACAGTCTTCTCTCCAGTAGATCGATTTATAAATCTTAACTTCGTTTTTAAGCTGGATATCTAGTTGTACAGATCCAGAAAGGACGTGTACTGTCTCAGTCACAGTTGTCATATAGCTCTTATTAATAGCAATGGCAGCTATTCTTTAAATAGTGTTAAACTATTAACAGGTAAGTGAAAAACATAATTGTATTATTTATTTTTAATAAGTATTTTTATTACCTGTTATTTCTGACATGCATTTACTTATTATTAATAACAATAAAAATGTAAAAGTACTTTGTTTCAATGCATAAAAGAGAGTTATGCATAGCACATACTTTGTTTCCCAATGTTAGTTTCAATTTCCATACAGAACAAAAAATGAACCCTTATATCATTTCTGACACATGGGTGTAATGAATATGCATTAAAATTCCATTTAGCATGTTAAACAGTTCTGTCATCCATTAAAAATCTTAAAAGACATTCCTAATAACATATTCCAATTAAAGGTTTCTAGAAACTATAAAGTTGAATTTTTTTTTTATGGAATTTGAAAAGTGACATTATTCAGCCATAAGATCAAACATAAAAGTATTTTGTTGTGAATGTATTGTTTCATTTTTAATGATTGTTAGCTTAATTTGCTCTTTTAATGTTTCATTTAAATTCTTTTAGGACAATTTTGTGATGCTACAATTTTCTGAAATTTGTTTGAAGCGTTATGAGACTGCTGTCCTATATTTTTCATTTCTTTCTCTGGTAAGTGATATAATTTGTGATTTTGTGGCTGCGAGCTGCTGTTCATGTAATTTTAAAAGTTTGATTTGGTTGGTTGTATAAATACACTACGTGACAGTGAAAATGTGACACCAAGAAGGAGTGGTCAAACTAACTTTGACTTCTCGTCTTACTTCTTCTGATGTGCCTTTAAATAAGTCCACTATATATACAAGGAGATAGTATTGTTCTGGAACAAGTTTGTTTCCGGAAACGCCCCCAAATATGCAATTTACTTGCATACGCGCCAGGCACTCGATTTGCATGATTCGCATGTTGAAAAAATGTTGCAATTCATTCTGAGAACGAAGTGAGTCATTCACAAGAAAAATTAGAATATGAGCAACACGTTCATGGGAAACTTGAATTGTGATGTTTACATCCATTTCTCCAACGGATATAGACCAGAGGTGACCATCTATCATAGGTGTTCCACACATATGGCCGTCCAGGGCCAACGGCCGTACCGTGCTGAAAACACCGGTTCTCGTTAGATCACCGAAGTCAAGCAGCATCGGGCGCGGTTAGTACTTGGTGGGTGACCACCTCGGAACACCGCGTGCTGTTGGCCATCTCGGGTGCTGTATCCCCGTGGTTTGCGCGCTAGATTTGCACGCTGCCACAAATGCCGCCGTGTTCATGCGGAGTACGATCACGTTAAACATGTGGGTCCGTAAGTCCTTCCGAGAGGTTGGTGGTAGGGGAAGGAGGGTACGGTCCCTGTGGATGCCTCCCCCACTGGGTTCCGGTCTAAATTGGGTGGCACTTCCCGGTCGTCCATACAGTTACCTTACACCTTTCTGGTAGGTCGGACGGTCTGGGTCTCAACAACAACACATGTGGCCGTCCGGCCACTCTTATAGTTGCTGTATGCCTCTCAGTCGAGTGGTCTGGGTTTTCAACACATGTGGCCATATTGGACCTGTCACCATTTCGGCACCAGTCTTGTACATGGCAACTGTCATTGCTAAAACAGATACGTGTCTCTTCTGAGAACATGACCCTGTGCCATTCAGCCGTCTATGTCGCTCTATCCCGATACCATTACAAACGAAGGCGTCTGTGCTGTTGTGTCAATGGCAGTCTTCTTAACGGGTACCATGAGTGCAGGTTGCCGGCTACCAATCGGCGGATAATGGTCCTGGTCGATATGGGAGCATCAAGCGTGTCCTACATATGCTGTAAAAGAGCGATGGAAGTGGCTTGCGGGACCACAAATGCTTTCCAGTAGATGCTTCACTCCGCACATGCTAATGTCTGGCTGTACCGGCACCCCTCAAACGTGCCATATTCCCTTGTTCCAACCATCTTCGCCTCAGCAGATGCACTGTGGACGTGTGTTAGTGGCTGTCCCCTGAGATTTGACGTATGGACCAACCTGCCCTTTTGAGTCTAATCACCATACCCCTCATGAAATCGTCTGTGCTGAAACTGCCTCGGTTGGTGAGGGCCTGGTGATTACTACTCGTTTCCTCTGAGACAAAAACCTCTACTACTACACGTTTCCTCTGAGACAAAAACAAATTGCAAAATGATTTCCCTTCCCAGACAGAGCGGCCCGACTATTGCCAATTCTGCAGGTTCCTTCCCTTATATTTCACTCAATGTGCGTGAGACAGCTACGCATTTCACATCATTTACATAACTCGGTGAGCTGCATCTACTCTGCAATTTGCATATTTTTCTGCCCACTCCTTCGTGGTATCTCATTTTCACTGTCACATAGTGTATATGTAATGTTTATGTCTCTTAATTTTATGTTGCTTGAATCAGTTTATTAGTTTAATAAAGTAGTGATTCGGCATTCTCTCGGTAGCGATAGTCTCTTGGAGGATTAGATTTAGAAAAGAAGACAAGGTTATTGAGCACTGATGACTAATTCTATAATTATTTAATTATGCTTTGAATTAAACATAATTATTTTATATTAGTGTATTTACAGAGGATATATATATTTACAATATGATCTTTTTAAAGTGAGTGTCTGCCACTTCACTGCTAATGACGTGAAAATGAAAGGTTTTAGGCGGTTGACACAAAATGAGGGGGTCACAAATTGTCTGATATTGCTCAAAACAGCGAATCATCACATATATCCAACACATTTTCTAAAGCGGTGGAATAAAAAATATTTCTCTTAAACTAATACAGTACCTATTTCTTAATAGACATATTATTGTACATATTTCATATTTTTTCCATGTTTCTCCAATAAGAGAAAATCCTGGGCATGGCAGTGGAAATTGAAATGTTTCAAACTACTCTCAAGGACAGTATAGACAGTATACATACAACAAACCTTTCCTTTATAACAGTGGTGGTCAAACAGTCTTATCGTGATTGATCAGTTGATTGCTAGTAGATTTGCTGATCAGTTGATTGCTAGTAGATTTGATGAATATTTCTGCTGATCGCAGAAATATTCTGTAAAAGCAAAAAATGTTTGACTCAAAAATGATGCGACTAAAACTTGAATTACCAAATAATAGTTTTCGTACTTGCTCACAAAATTTTCTATTTTACATGTGTTTGATAAAAGGCTCCGTGATGTAGGCTTCCTAACGGAGATAGCAAAACACTTCAACGTCATCAATTTTTCAAGTTTAAAGGAAAAGACTAAAACATTATTGATATGATGAGCTCAATAATCACATTTGAATGTAAGTTACAGTTATTCATTATACAGCTAAACAAAAAAGATTACAAGAACTTTCCTACTTTGTTTTTGAAAAAAAAAACAATGACAAGGACGATATTAATAAGACCTATGAAACAGGATCAACAAAAATTATTAGTGAATGTGAAAGGCACTTTGCAAGTATAAAAAACATGGAGAAAATATTGACATTGGATTTATGTATTTCCTCTTCATTTCTCTGGTTGTGGTAGAAATAACCTTTGAAATTTTAAAGATATGTCACATGAAGATGATCACAATCAAAAACGAAGCTGTGCGAATTTGTTTTCTGACTTCAACCTTAACACAATTTCTGCAGTCGATAATTGCTTCTGGTGTTTTCTGCCTGAAGATACATATCTTTGTTTAAAGCAAGTAGCACTCCAGATATATATATATATTTTAATAAAATATTTGTGCAAATCCGCATTTCTCAGATGAATTTTTCTTTTGTTTCCAATGACTGGGGTACACGAGCAAAATACAAAAGTAATAAACAATGAGAAAAATGACAAGAGTTAAAAAAATAACTGACATTTATCGCCCCAATAGTTCTCTCACCTCCCAATATCTGAAAGTCTCAATAGCACCATGGAGGACACCACAGCTGTGCAGGTGGTGTTTGTCCATAGGTTCATTAGCATCACAAAGCGGGCAGGCAGCCTCAGTAAAATTGCTAATATGGTACAAATGTGCAACAAGGCAGTTATGTTCAGGTAGCAGGCAAAAATCAGCCACTTCCTCCATCTTGATTTATTAGACACATCCAGAAGATGTTCTCTCATATACTTGTTATCCATTTTAATTCATGTTGGTACATCAAATTCATAAATTATCTTACAAATAATTTTGTCGTGAGAAATTTTTAGTTGAAAATAATCAAATCTAAATACCATACTCACTTGGGCAGATTATTACACTTGCGTTTAATAATAAGTAGCTACACGTCTTTTGAAAATTATATAGAGGATCACCAATGTCATGCCAACTATTATTTTTTGTTATTTACTCTTTTGCATTTCTATTTCATAATAAAAAAGACTGATATTATAGTTTAGTTTGATTTGTAATCTTAATTTTTTTGCTATAGATTAGTTAGTAGCTGGGCATGTACACTTCAGTTTTTTTATTGACAAGACAAGTTTCAATCATCAATTGTTTACAGGTTTATACCCATCCTCAAAACAATGATCGGCATGATGTCTTCCTTGTCTAAACTTTTTTATGATAAAGCACAAATGTTCTGGGTTTGGAAGGTGAAACTTCTTTTAGTTGAAGAATGGATAAAAACCAATAACTAAATGTTGTAAAATTTTCTAAAATATGGCTGAATTTTTTAATGAACTCCCTGAATGACCATTAGGAATAAGGACCCATAATTTCATGTGAATTGGTTAAAAGCTGTCAAAACTAGCTATGAATTAACATTTTATGTATTTGAAATGCTGCCTCCAAACAGCGACTACTTCAGGCTGGTACTCTCCCATCTCAAACACAAGCACAGTAAAAGCTATGCTAGATTTTTCCCCATTAAAATTTATGTATGGTAATTTAAATTTTTTTTTTGATGGATTCTATTAATTTCTCTTATTTTGGTGGCAAGCTTCTGTTAACCAATTATTGTGTTGAAGACCCAGACCATCCAACTCATCCGAGGACTTGAGCAACTATTTGGACGGCTGGAGCCAATTATTGTGTGTAAAAATTTTAGCCATTTTAAAAAAAAGTTTGATAAGATAGTTTTAATCCTCAGCCCGGTAGTTAAGGAAGAGTGTATTTCATTACAAATATTTTCATAATTACTTATATTATTAATTAGTTTTCTTTTTATTTATTTTCTTTTCCCTCCATAAGAGCAAAATTATATTCAAATGGAGATCATTCTTTCAAAGCAGATAACTTGTTTTAAATAATTTTTTTCAGCAGCTCAGAATACATTTCCCCCAGAAATTGTGAAACTTGACTGACATTGCAGGTAATGCATCATAAGAAAAGAATAATTGATAAACGTTTTGGTTTCTCTAACATGTCTATGAACTGTTATAGTCAGTTAATATTTTAGGTCATTTTCAAATTTGTAATTACAGACACATCATAGGAAGTTATTTGTGGTTAAGTTGTTAAAAACTGATGAAAATATGTCTTTAAATCATTTACACAAACTATATACAATATGAGAAACTGAGAGAATTCCTAATCAGTGGAAAAAGACAATAATTGTAAAAATTTGAAAGAAAGGTGATCTATCCAAATGCTAAAGCTGTAGAAGGTATTAGCTTGTTGTCAATAACAGCAGAGACATTTTGAAAAAAATTCTTATTAATAGGTTAAAAGAGGAAGTAGGAAATGTGCTCTGAAATTGAGCAGGTTGGTTTTAGAAGTGCAGGTGGTAAAGTCTTTATTTATGCTCAGAACATCATTGAACAATTCGAAGAGTATAATGCTGTAATCTACTTAATTTTTTATTTTTATTTTGGCAAGGCATTTGATTCTATAATGCTGGATAAATTAAGGCAGATATTGGAACTTTATGGTATCCCACAGAAGTTCATAAGCATAATAAAGAAAATGTAAAAAAAAAAGGCATGTGTTGAGATTAATGTAAGGTAGACTTCATTTAGTAAAAACAGAAGTAAGACAGTTTTGCATTCCTTCTGGTTTCTTATTTATAATTATAATATACTGGAAAATGAGAATTACTTTAAAATATCGGAGTATGGTTATCAAATAACAGTCTTTGAGAATTTAGATTTTGCTGATGACATTGTTTTGTTGCCAACAAGATTAAAGGATCCACAGCAGAATCGTATCGTTGAGATAAAAATGCAGAAATGTTGGGTATGCATATAAATCAAATTAAAACAAAGACATTAAGAATAAATGAAAAGTTCAACATTAAAATTGAGCTAAAGAAATGAGTCTGTAGAGGATGTTGACACTTTTCATACCCGCTTTAACAGTAACAGGGTGGTACTGATGAAGACATTACACAAAAAATTGCTAATGCTCGCTGAAGTCATATTTGACTGTAAATGCCTGAAAAAAAAATTACATCCTGAAGTTTCACTATTTACTCTAAAATTCCTTAATTTTTTACATGTGTACATTCGATGGTGTTGCCCAGAGTTCTACTGATGTCATGCTGATTTCACACTTTTAAGTAAAATTACGAATTGTAGCACTTTTAAATAAAATTGTGTATTTTAGCTTTCTAGACTAAAATGGTGTATTTTAGTGTTTTAAACAAAATTTTTGCACTTATAAAATTGTATAGTTTAGCATTTTAAAATAAAATTGCATAATTTAGTGTTTGAAAATAAAATCACATACTTTAGCACTTTTAACCCTTTCGCAATGATGTAGTGTTGTCTGAGATGCTCGTTTAGGATTCTCGTTCAAGCCGGATCAAAGTACACTGATCATAGAGGATGGAGCTTTTTCATAACTAAGCCTAACTTTTGAAGAAAAAAAATTGTATAAAAAATAACTTTAAATTCAATTGTTTCATTTTTTCGTATAACTTTAGCTGACTATTGAAGAAGTCCGGTACCTAAATATCATAGGTTTTGTGTTATATTTTCTTTTAAAAATTACATGACGATCATAAAAAATTGATTTACATCGATTAAACATTTAAGGGAAAAAAATAAAAATATTATGAATTTTAATCAACACAATAATTAATGAAAATAAAAATTAGTAGAAAATGTGGAGCAAAGCCTATTTGCAATAAAATGTAACAATGTTTACAAGTTTGATTTTGTATGATAATCTTTAAAACAGGGATAAATGCAAAGACTTATGTTGCTAAATCAATGCTTTTCACCAAATATATCTTTTTATGACTTTTTGAGAATGAAAATATTTGTAACTATCATCTGAATAACTCAAAAGTTAATTGACAATACGAACGATATCTTCTTTGAATAAAAAATGCCTTCATTTAGCCTTTGCAAACCACTAATTTCTTCTCTACATGCTCCACAAAATATCTCTCTATACATTGCGAATAACATAAAAAATATGAAATGAATGAATACCAAAACTACAGAAATACCCCCAACTCTAAAAAATAAGAATACCAAAACTACAGAAATACCCCCATCTCTAAAAAATAAAAGTATTCAGGAATTCCGGAAACACGAGAATGTCTATACCACATGCAACATTTAAAGAGCCAACTTAGTTTGTTTACATTACTCAAAGTTCTAGTTTCCACATTGAACCAAAATATCAAAAATATAAAACATTTGAGCAAATTAAAGATCTATATTCTAGACTCACAATAAATTTAAATGTAGTGGACATAGGGCTCCATCTATTAGTAAATTAATGAATATTACCTTAAACTCATATGACACACCCGTCCTCAGAACCAATTCAAGTGGTGACTTGCATATGAGCCACCCGGTTGTGAGTAACATTCAGTACTGGGCCACAGGTGAGACACCTATCTCGAAAGGGTTAAACAAGAAAGATGAATCATGCATAAAGCATTGATTATGTAACACTTTTCCAACTGCAATGCAATTTTATTTAAACATCTCTGAAATGCGATACATTCAGCGGTAACATTTTTTAAATTATCATAATACTACATTAATTTATTATATTTGAAAACTTAAAACTTCATCGAAAAAAAAATTAACTTTATTCAAGTGACGTCATTGAAATATAAGTTACCTGGTTTAAACATCTCTAAAATGCAATACATTCATCAGTCCTATTTTTTAAATTATCACAATAATACAATAATTTATTATATTTGAAAACTTAAACCTTCATCGAAAAAAATGAACTTTATTCAAATGACGTCATTGAAATATAAATCGCCTGGCTCTCTATGTAAAAGCTGTAAATATTTCATTCATACACTTTTACTCCATTCCTTTCATTCATCACAATACTAGAATAATTTATTTTATTTAAAAACTTAAAACCATGGAGGTAAACATAATTTAACGCTATGCTTAAAATGCCATAAAAAAAGTCTGCTATAAAATTGTTTGTTCTCTATGTAAAATCAATGAATGTTTCATTCATATCAGCTATATTTCAGACTCAAAGAGCTAAATCATTTTGTGTTAAAAAAAAAATCAGCAATTCTTATACAACTGATCCTACATCTTTATATGTTTACATTCTCCATCAGTGAAAATTAGGCTTCTTTGTAGAAATAATCAAAGTTTGATGATCATTTAAACACAAATATATTGTAATTGCGTTGTTTCAGAATGTAGATGTACAGAAATTAAGCAAAAATAAAGCGGTTTTAGGACACATACAACACTAAATATAAATTAAAAAGAACTTTAATAATCACAATTTTGACACAAGATGGATGCTATATTTTATTTTGAAGTGAATCACGTGATCTCTTCATATAATATAGGTGTAACTATTATTTTAATTTTTATTTAAAAAACTACCAAATATACTTTACTGAAATTTTTTCCATATTTTTTATGGAATAATTTGAATATTTCCTAAAACTTTTGAAGCAATATGTGAATTTTAAATTCGCTTAAAAAATGTTTGAAAAATTAAGACCCATAGGGTTCAGTGTATTTCACTTTTTCAACCAGGGTTCAGTCCAAAACTAATTGGGTGATAATATTCATTTATATTCCCGTAGGTCCCACAGACCGGCTGAACAACATACTAAAATATCATTTTGATAAAGTCATTTTTACGGCAGTTATCATGCAAACGCACAAGCAGACAGACAGAATGAACAAAGTGATAAACACTTTTCAACTATGTTGTAAAGTGTTAATAAAATGAAGAATTTTAGCACTTTTAAATGAAATTGCAAACTGAGCACTTTTAAATAAAATTGAGATTTTTAGTTTTTTTAAATGAAATTGTACATTTTGGCACTTAAAAAAGGAAACACAAAATGAAGTAGTTTAAAATCAAATTGCAAACTTTAAGCATTTTTTGTGTAAAAATAGTGAATTTTAGTGGTATTAAACATTAACACTATTAAATCAAATCGCATATTTTATTGCTTTTAAACCAAATCAAGAATTTAGCACTTTTCATTAAAATAGCTAATTTTACCGCTTTTGAAAGAAATCGCAAATTTTAGCATTTTATTTTAGCATCTTTTTATTTAGCATCATGTATTTTAGCATCTTACAAAGTTATTTAAGTTGCAGTTATTTGAGCACATTTAAAAAAACTGTATTTTAGCTAGGGGCGTTTTGATACCAATGATTGGTTTCACTAATATATCAGTATTTTGCCGATAATAACGATAAACCAATATTTGAAAACCGATAAACTGATAGATCCAATATTTTTTTTCTTTTTTTTTTTTATATTTCAGTATTGAGGAAATGGGCGTTCTTTAACCCTTTTGGGACGGCGGCATTCCGGAGCTGTCGTGGCCCAAAAGACGAAGCACTTCACTTCCGAACTGGTCGAAAAGGACGGCACATTTTTTGCGCTAAGCCTAACTCTCGAAAAAAATTCACTAAAAATCACCTATTCAACACACAAATCTACTTTTTTCAGGAATAAATGAAATATTTATGTTCTATTTAATGTATAATTTTCATACAAATCTGAATACAAAATACTCGTTAGTTGCTCCCATTTTTTTATCCGAAATAAATGAATAATTTTACTGCCTCTAAAACCCAAACAAAAAAAAAATACTCTTTTATATTCCTATGATTCACCAACGAAATCATAACACTGAAATAAAAATAAAAACCGAAACTCAATTATAAAATTGTTGATGCTACGAGAATTACTCTGTTTGTTTATATTACAAAATGATTTTCACCGCTCCAAATGGAGAAATAATTCATTCGATCCTCTTCTGCCAAGGTCATGCCTCTGCAAAATATATTGAAGTTAGTTCCATGGACAAGTAACGCCATCTAGTACACAAATTAAAACGTTCCGCTTGGTGGCACTTATAGGTGCCACTATCCACTTGCGGTAAAATTTCCTCTGGCCCGAGGGCGTGCCGTTCGTCCTTGAATGCAAGTTCGCAGCTGGCACGTGGGCATGCCGATCGGCGCGAAAGGGTTAACTGTCTTTCTAGGTTAACATAAGGATGCTTGGGTAAGGAAAGGACACTTTCTAGGAAACTAGGTTAACATAAAATGTCTTTGGGGGCTTTGCCTCCCAGATATATGTATACCTGAGAGAAACACTGTTTAGAATAGTATGGAGATTTTTAACTCTTGATACATGAATGAAATTTCTTTTTGAAACTGAGTGAGTCAGAAACAAGCAAGCCACAAGGGACTGAAATGAAACCAAACCATTCCTAATCAGATATAGTATAGATATTAAACTTGGTTTTCCAATTAAAGGCAGAATTTCCAGATTGTGTGACATTCTGCTATTCAGGCTACTTTTGAACCCTTATCTTGAATTTTTAAAACATAAATAAACTAAAAATTTAATTTGAATTTTAAAAAAAATCGCTGAGGTGCACCTACCCTGGTCTTGCAGTACCTGTGTACCATGTTTCATGGCCTTATAATGCTTAGACTTCCTGCTATAGACTTTGCACATACACACACGTCTCCCTTTATTAAGTAAGAAGAAGCCTGAAGGCTACTTGTTAAACTATATACCATGGCTATTTTCATTCATGTCCTAAAATGTTTACCCACTTCTAGAAGGGCAGAAACTTACAATTTGATGCACAGATGGTTCCAGTGTTGTAACTGACAAGAAAATTTCAAAAATCAAGATTAATCAATAGGAGGGGGGGGGTTCAATTTTATTCTCCAATATCTGGTTCATATTTGATTAAATCTCGTTATTGCATTGTATATGACTAACCATTGTTGTTTGAAAGTTAAAATAAAGTTCAATATTCAGCCTCGTTATCACACATCTTTTTACATATTTTACTTGCATCTTTTCCTGTAAAATTCGCTTTTCATTAGCCCAATTAAAAGTAGAAAAAACATCTTAAAAGAAAAGAACAAAATTAATAATAGTAGAAAGGGAGATGGAAAAATCATGAATGATGCACTTCTCCATCTGCCCGATAAATTGCAAGTTTTGTTTTCTTTACAAGCATTTAACTAAATTATTCTTTGTTTAGTGTCAATTTGGAATAAAAAGTTCTGAAAATTTGAACTCTTTAACAATTTTTGCTTTAAAATTAATATTTGCAGATATAATTATTCGGACTTGGACCCTTACGTTCCTCATTTGCGAAAATTCTGTTTTCACTAAGTATTTGTTTACATTGAGCCAGCAGCCTAAACATAGCAGGGCAGGAATGAGAGTTGGCTATTATGATACTGTAACGATTTCATTTTGCGTTTGTGGTAATAATGGGATCAAGGAGGTCAAGTCTACTAGCATATTTTTTTACCTCTATGTAAAACTTATTTTCCTGTTATTTTTGCTTTCTGATACGAAAGAATATAATATAGAAAAGTATTGTTTTCACAAAATTTTTTGATACCAATTTATGTTTTAGGACCTTCTTGAATACATTTTGACTATTTTTAACATCATCTCCATCTGTGGTCGATTTTTTGTGTACACAGTAGCAGTCATAAATAATAAATATTAATGGATTTTCACAAAACTTTACATTCAGCTTTGTTAACAAAATATCTAGAACTTTTTTTTTAATTTGAGTGAAAACTTTGAAATTTATTTGATTTTCTTAATTTTCTTAACATTGCACCATAGGACAAAATATGATATGATTATGCATAAAAGTGGTTATTTTTAGCTCAATGATAATGAAACTTTCAGTTTCAATCATTGCAGTGAAAAATAATCGCAATGCAATTTTTTTTTTCATGACATCATCAGTGCCCTTCGGGAGGGGGGAGGTCCCCCTCTTAGATAAATGTAAGAGTGTGATCCCTGGATAGATCTGGTGTACCAGTGTCAGTTGGCAAAGTGGCATATTCGCAGATAGGAATTCAGCTCTATGGTAATAGATGGCATGGATATAACTATCATTGCACAAATGTATCTCATTAGAAGTACAATTGATAGAAAAATTTTGATTATATGGTATGATTTTTTTACTCGTGTATTTCTATACTCTTATATCCGTTGTTACAATTTGAAATTTTGTTATTTTATACAATTTTCTTCTTGTTACCTATAGAAATATTTTTTCATTTTATTCGGATTAATGTGAATTATTTATTATTTCACAATCATTTTTTTATTATGATTTTCAGAAGAGTGTATTAAATATTTATTATCATGAATATTATAATTGTTTTCATTTTTTAATATTTGTGAAGGTGTTTAGTTAATTATGGTTGAAATAAATTTTATACGCAATTTTACAGCAATTAGGAATTTTTTATATATTATAATAACAATCTAATAACGGTATTAGTATCGGCTTATTTTGGTTCTTCGGTAATACGATACTATCAGATCTTTTTTGGTTTCATGATATCCCTAATTTCAGCACCTTTAATTAAAATGGACCATTTAAGCAATTGTTGCAAAAGTCCACTCATTACTGATGTGCCCAACAAGATTCAGATCTCTCAAAGAAGTAGATTGAATCTTCTATTTAGGCTTGTTATTCTTTAAAAATTATTCACTTTTACTTACAATAACATGGCAATGGCATTTTCTGTTCTTTCGGACTAAGATATAATGACATGGTATGTAGTGTGGTTACTTAAAATATGTACAGCCGCGGAAAAAAAAAACGCTCCACCCTCTGTTAATCGAGCATCGTTTATTGTAGAGAAAATTGAATGATACCATTCGATTAGGAATAACATCCTCTACAAATTAATGTGCGTAAAATTTGCATAAGGGGCCGTCTTCATATCTAAATGTGCACAAACTTTGAAATTTTTAATGGCAACACCCAATTTTGACGTCACCCACAAGTTCTAGACCCCAAATTAGTCCAAATTCAAATTTTCATGACGTTTCTATCTTTATATCCGAAGATATTCAATATTCCGGAATGTGCAATTTTCAGGGATCAGCTCCATATTGAAAACCGTAATTTGAAGGGCGATGCTTCGTTGATTGACCACAGCACTGTTGTAAATTATTGAACTATCTTGACATTCAGCATTATGACTTACCTCACAGCCAAAGGGTCGCAGGTTTGATTCCTGCATAAGAGGGTGAGCATTTTCATGGCTGTGTGTGGTGTTGTCTTGTGTGTGTGTGTTTGTATTACTAAGGCAGTGGGCCTGTAATGGGTAGGATTATGCGAGCCTCAAATAGGGCACGATTATTAGGGGTAAAAAGTTGTACTGGGTACATTGCTAAAATCTAATGGGGCATTCGAGCCAGGGTCAATAAAAGGAAGAAGAAATAAAGAAGAATGAAATGTTTATTTTCAAATGTCATTTTATAATGCTGTTTCAAAATCAATTTATGAGACTAACAAATATCTGCAAATAACGCAACAAAACAACTCCGTTGGAACTTGGTGACGAATTTAAAAGTATCAATCCGTCATTATCAATCACAGTTTGAAGTCTTGTTGGTGTTTAGTATCACATAATTTTATAATTTGTTGTTATTTTATATAAATATTTTTTATTATAAATTATTACATTTTGTGGGTAATTTCAACTCGCAGTAGCTCGGGAACTATTAATCGGCAGTAACATAAGTAGATCCCATTTATAACAATACAAGTTTTCACCCTTCAATACAGTAGCAAAATTACGTTGATTAGGTTGCATCTATACAACACTGTTTATATAAAGTTTTTATTAAAACTGGGTAAAAATAAATGCCCATTTTCTTAAATAAAGATTAACTTACAATTAATATAGCTTTTTCAAATTAGTCATTTTTTACACTAATATACGACCCCTAAAGTCATCGTGATGCTGAATATTTAGACATTTCGAAAGAGCTAGTGGGAGGAAACATCTGGAATTTTATATAAACATATAAAAACTCTTTGTGAATCGATTTTTATCAAAACGTGTTCAGGTTTGTATTCATATTTTTTCGATTATTGATTTCATAATTGATATTTCATACAAACGATTTATTCTACAAAAATAAAAATCACGTAAATGTGTTTGGGTTGTTTAGTAGTAACGTTATACAAATAATCGGCGTGAGCAAATAATTATTACAGAAGATATGAATGGAAGTCTTGGAAACTAATTTAACATTAGGAGCTCAAAACTTTACATACTCACAACTCAGAAACGCTTCACCCAAATAACTTGAAATTTGGTATCACAGGTTGAATTTTGCTCTAGTTTCAAACTATGTTGTCAAACTTAGGTGTTGCCTAAAAGGTGCCTAACTTTAGGTGTTGCCTTAGGTGTTGCCTTAGGTGTTGTTAAAATTTCAAAGTTTGTGCGCGTTTAGATATGAAGACGGCCCCTTATGCAAATTTTACGCACATTAATTTGTAGAGGATGTTATTCCTAATCGAATAGTATCATTCAATTTTCTCTACGATGAACGATGCTCAATTAACAGTGGGTGGGGCATTTTTTTTTTCTGCGGCTCTGTACATACGATGATGCTAAAGGATAAGACAAAGAGAAAAAGGAATTGCATAATCAGTTGAAAACAAAAGTATTGGGGTGTCCAGAAACTACTTTCAGTTTTTCTGTAAGTCAACTGTAGTAGTGAGCACACAAATTTAATGTTATTTGAAATAATAGTTTGAGAATGCATTGTTACAACTGACATATCAGCATGTGTTTTGAATAAAACTTGGAATGAAAACAAAATCTTGGAATGTTTACATAGGCATTTTATGTTGAAGGATGGAAGATGAAAATCAGCATTTTCGTCACATTTTACTTTTTATTTCCGCAAAGGTATAAGAGCTACAGATTCACATAAAAAGTTTTATGCTGTATATGGTGATGATGCACTAACAGAATGCACATGCCAGAATTGGTTTGCAAAATTTCGCTCTGGTGTTTTTCAGTTCAAGATGCACCATGTTTTGGTAGACCAACTGAGATTGATGATGACAAATTAAAAACACTGATTGAAGCTGATCATCACATAATTATACTTGAGCTTGCTGAGAGTCTAAATTCATCCAAAACAAGTATTAATGACCATTTGAAAAAGCATGGTTGCAATAAAAAGCCTGTTTAGATCCCACATTAACTTAAAGAAATTCATTTAACACAATGTATCAGCATATGTGATTTGCTTTGAAACAAAATGATTCATTTTTGAAACGATTGATATCTGGTAATGAAAAATGGATTGTTTACAATAACATTGAATGCAAAAGATCATGGTCTAAGCCTGGTGAGCCAGTTCAAACAACATTAAAAGCTGATATTCATCAAAAGAAACCAAAACCAAAAGTAGTTTCCGGACAACCCAATAGTTTGATGGGATGAGGATAGGGAAGAAACGCAGAGTTAGTAAACTTTTGTGCAGTTTCCTAATTAAAATAGATAGGATGGTTGGTTTGTTGTTTTATGTAATCACCAAACTGTATTGTTTGCCCTGTGGTGAGTAGGGATGCCACAACACTAAAAAAGAACCGATAATATTGGATAAGCGATAAATCAATATGATCCAATACCGATACTGATTAGATTGCTATTATAACTTATAACAAATTTATAATCATTGTAAAATTATGTATAAAACTTATTACAGCGGTAATTTATAACTATCCACCTTCATAAATATAAAAATTGAAAAAAAAATATGATTCACATGTTAATAAATGTTTTATTTGTTCTTCTAAAAATCATAGAAAAGAATGATTGTGAAATAATAAATTATTTGCATTAATCTGATCAGAGTGAAAAATTGTTTTATAGGTAATAAAAAAAAATTGTATAAAATACAAAATTTTGGATTGTAATTACAGATATAAGAGTATAGAAATACATGAAATAAAAAAATCATATCATAAATCAAAACTTTTCTATCAATCGTACTTCAAATGAGGTACATTTGTGCAACGATAGTTATATCTATGCTATCTATTACCATACAGCTGAATTCAAAAGCATTTTACATCCTGTACATTACCGTATATAATATTATAAGTATCTGAGGACAACCTAACTTCCGTGCACTTTGAACGACACAGAAATACATTGTAAAAAACCATGGAAAAACACTATCTCTTAATATTAAGCATATGTAAAGCAAGTATAAAAAATATTGTTTCCACTACACCAAAATTTCAGGATAAAACACAAGATTCCTTAATTTAAAAACACTGTATATATTGAGATACATTAAATACGTCAGCTAACCCAAATGTTATTGTATACAGTATTTTACTGGGCAACATTCAAAATATACATATTCAAACTAAAACTCAACAAATGCATATTGAAAATCTATGTATCCCATATCTGGAAATCTAACTCTACACATCAAAATCAGAAAATACGATACAACAAATTCCATACTGACAAAACTTGCACACATATCAGGCCATGACTACCTGTATGTCTTCAGCTGAGATTCTTGTCAGCAAAACATACTGATCCACATTCAGAAGTGTCAATCTGCATTCTAAGTTGCAGCTTAGGTGTCCATCCGCATTAAAATTTTCGAAAGCCGAACTTTTTCTTGTACAGGACGAAATAAACTATACTTTCCGAATGGGTCACGACGGATCAGCAGGTGTGCCAAATAGCCCACTATATTACTGCTTGTATTCTCATAGTGTCATTACCTCATAGTATGACTTACAAGAAAAGACAACAGGTATAAACTTAACCATTTAATAATGAATAATTTTAACTCAACTAGAAATAGATGTACTTACGATATTGCATGCATGGTTTTAAAATGCTATGGCAAAAAGCTCAGCCGACCAGCAGCTAGATGTACCTATAACGAGCGAATATCTCAAAACACGAACTTAGAATTCTGGACCTAAAACTCTGAAATGAAGCTTTGAAACTAAAGTTGTGGCAATTGTAGAACATTAAATCCATTGCCACAGACATGCGCATTAACTGTGTTGGCTGATCAGGCTGGGAAACTGTGTAGGCCTGCAGTAAAGGCATCACCATAATCTAAGTATCATACAGCTATGAAATTTGGTACACAGATACTGCAGGACCCAGGAAGGTGTACTTTAGTGTTATTTTTTTTAAATTCTAATTAGTTTTTTGTTATTTTATATTTCAAAAAGCATGATAAAGGTTCAAAAGTAGCCTGATTAGCAGAATGCCGCCCAATCTGGGAACACTGTTTTCAACTGGAAACAGCATAAGTACAATATCTACACTTGGTATTATGGTATATTAAGACTAGGGATGTTTTTGGCTTTGTTTATATCTCTTGTAGCTGGCTGACTTCAGTTTTAAAAAGGGATTTTATTTATGTGCCAAGAGATAAAATTCTCTAAAGATAAATAAATAACAGAAGGGTGAGACCATTGATTTTAAACATTTGAACATAGCATCGAATGACATTCAACTTTTAGAGTTTCCTTGCCTGCAAATGCATAGAATTCGACAAACTTATCTCTGACTTCCAGTAACTACTGTCCGGTAGATTTTTTAACATTTTGATATACAAAAAACACTATACACCTCTGGAATATACCCCGAATCCAAAAAAGTTCCTGAAATCTGAAAACATTATGAAAACCCACAAACTTTCTGAAAATCAACCAAAGTGAACCTATTGACCAGTTACCCTAAATTTACAAATATGTAATCCTGTAAATTATTAAAATGGCACTTTCCTAAAAATAAAAATACATTAAAGTAAGAGAGAGACACAGAGTTTAAGTTTTCAAAATCTTATATCAAATGTTTATTTCTTCATATTTTATCTCTTATCAAACGTTTATTAAAATTTTAAACTTCTCCTTTAAAGAATTTTCAAAACATTTTACAACTTTTAAAAACATCTGATTAACTAAACAAATTAAATTAAACATCATAAATAAATTAAATAAATAAATTGAATTTATACAGTGACTGGTCGTATAGTGATAGTACAAGCGTTAGAATATTAAATTTAAAGAAAACTGCATTTAATGTTTTAATTAAGTTATTCTAAAATTATGGAATTATTTGCCAAACTAGAATTTAGAATAAAAAGAACATAAGTTAGCCAAACAGGAAATTTAGAACATAATAAAAATTTCAACTAAAAGGTTAAAACCCAAAGAAAAATTACCTAACAATAATCCAGGATTCGGAACTTAAAATATATAAGTAAAGGGGTCCTATTCATACTAATTTAATTTAACTTTAAACAAATGTCACATTGAAAACAATTATAAATTAAAAGAAAATGAGCAATTTCACCAAGGGTCCAGGAGGAGCTGCAAAGATCGGCGGGAGGTAGTATCACCAGAAGAGTCACCAAATGACAAGCAGATCCAATGAACTCCAGTGGAGGAAAACCATGGCACATGATCATATTTATGTCCAGTAGAATTCTGGAAGAACGACCATTCCACGAGATCCAACTCCAGGGGAGGGGATTCTCCACATCAGCTGGACGTCCAGTAATAAAAATCATTTCTTCAAAGTGCTGCACCTGACTAATGACATCAAAATGGAAAACAAAGCATATGTCCGTCTATAATTACTTCGGAAATGTTAATTCCATCCATCATAAATAGAGCTCACAGCTTGTCAGGATAAGCAAATTCTTAATTGGATGGTAAAACTTCCTCGGCCAACATCGAAAACAGCTGGGAACACAGGGGATTACTAATTAGATGACTGGAGAGGCAGGAGTTCAAAACATCCAGTCTTTATAAACACAACAACTCTCTGCCATCAGACGCAACACTGTCAAAGGCTCTTGAATGTTTAGATTAAATCTCATCTCGCCTCCATGGCAGGAAAAATAAATAAACAGAACAAAATCAATGAGCTGGGAAATAAAAAAACGTTCATTCCTCAAAACGTGTGCCGAATTTGAACTTCGGCTCTTCTCGTGCCGAAGCGTTAAAAACAACTTGACAGCACTACATTTTCAGTTCCAATTGAAGAGCAGAGAGAAGAGAAGAGATCGAAAAAGTGTATGAGTTTATTTATATACTGAGAAACATCACTGCCACACATTGTAAATAAAATTATCGATGAGCGATAAAATAATTAATGATAGATGATTTTAATATTATGGTCAACCAATCAAAAACTCGAAATTTTAAAGCAGACGAAAATTAAAAAGAAATGAAGTGAAATGATTTGAAATATATGAATTCAGTAATAATTTGAAAATGGAAGATTTTGAAATATTTAAAAAGCTGAAAATAGAATAAAATTGAAAAATCACGATAAATCAACAAATTTTTAACCGAGAGCAACAAATTTAGAATCAAATCAAAGGGAATGAAAAGGATAATAAATGGAATTACAAATTACCCAATCTGAATAAATTTAAATTGCTAAAACCTGAAAAGAACGAACTTTTGCCATTTTAACACAAAACCTATGGAATTGAACCTGTTTGGAACAGAGGAGTATCAAAAACGTAAACAATTGGAAAATGGATAACTAAAAGAGAATGCCTATGTAAATAAGACCTCCTGAACATGTTTAAATTAAAAACAAACTTCCTAAAATTATTAAATAGCCAAAAGTAACCCAACAACTTCTTCGAACCTCCCCAAAAAATTTTCATTTGAAAAATGAAAAATTTTAGCTAACACATGACAAAATCCGCGAAACGAAGGAGAGAAAAAAAAAATCAAAATCTCAACTACATCTGTAACATGAGCCATGCACACATTAAAAAAAATATAACACATTAAAAAACATCACATTAAAAAAAATCAAATTCATTATCAAGTAAATAAAAAAAAATCAAATAATCATTTCACTAAACACTTTCATAATATCAGATCACATATTTTTCAACATCTTTAACACTAAACAAACATAAATTCAGCATGAAATGTTCCAACTTCATATAACTCTACACTATTAAAAGTTCATCAATTCATTTTAAAAATGCTCCAACAAATATGCAATCAAAGAGAAGTAGTAGAAAAATAATAAACAGTGCTCTATATCATTAGCTGTTATGAATAAACATAAATTTTAATGAAAACTTTGGACCAGCCAAAGAATTCCAATAATTTAAACAATAAATTTTGAAATGGAACCTTAAATAACAGCCAATAAACATAAATCAACAAATTCATCACCAATCTCTATCTACTCTAGAATTGAAGCAAAATTACTCTATTTAAATAATAATATCAATGTTGGCTCAAGTTACAAAAAAAAAAAACCTGTGGAATATTTATCCCAAATTACAAGCTCAATTCCCTAACAATTTGAAACATGGGAAATTAACTGAATTGTTTACAAATTATACTATAAACTGACTACTTGGCAAATTAGGTCGTTTAAAAAACAAGTATACACGAAAATGACATGCATCATTTTACACAAATTAATAAACGCGATTCCAATAAATATGGTGCAACATCTTGCACTCTCAACAGCAATAATTCTCATTACCATAACTCAAATATCATATCTGCATATCTGGAACACTAAAATAATTCTCATATAAAAAAAATCAAAAACTAATACAAGGGGCCGAGGGTTGTGAGTCCTCACAAAGGTTGTGAATCTTTTTTGAACCTCCCAAAAAAGCACAAAAATATCCATCAATATACATCATATATAAGTGGTACATTTAAATTCACTAACAGCCAAGTGTATCAAATTTCTTTGAACAAAATACCAAAGGAAAAATCAAATTACAAATCCCCATATAATTTTTAAAACCAAAAGAACTCAAATTGCAATGCTCAATTTAAAATATTCCACTTGACCTTTTGGATAAAGTTAATGATTTTTACCCTTCGATTAATTTTACTGTTGAGCATGAATCTGACTGTTCCTTGCATTTCCTTGATGTTCTGGTCACCCATTCTGAGTTTGGTTTTCATACTTCCGTTTTCCATAAATCCACTTTTACTAACTCCTGTATCCCTGCTAATTCTTTCCATCCTGTATCGTCTAAAAAAGCTTCTTTTAACACGTATTTTAATCATGCATTTAATGTTTGCTCTTCTATCCCCGCTTTAATTGATGAAATTAATTTTATTTTTAAACTTGGCCATGAGGCTGCTTATTCTTTTGAATTTATTTATAAGATCTTCGCCGACTTTCGCCTTAAATTTACTCAATTTGATACTAAACTTGTTGCTATTAAAGATCGTTTAGTCCATAAATCTAGTATTCCTTACCATCCTAGGATTTTCCGTCCTTTTATTAATTTCTGTCATGAATTTGGTTTCAAACCTGCTCACTCTAACATTACCACTTTATTTAATCATATTCGATCCGATAAATTTGGGAATGTTGATGACTTTAAAAGCTTTGATGGGGGTGTATGTCGTTCCTCTGTTATCCTCTTCTGGTGACTATAAATTTTACATTGGTAGTACAAAACGTACTGTTGGCATCCATTTAGCAGAACATGCTCGCAATGTCAAATCTGGTAAACTTTCTACGGCTCTTGCTAAATTTCTTCCAATTTTTTAAAAAAACTTTCCTTTTGGTTCGTTGTAACAATCCACATAGTATTCTTCTTTATGAATGAATCCCTGTTTATTTATATTTACCATGAATCAATTTGTAATTTTGATCCTGTTCAAATTTTAAGTTATGCTTGGCGACTCTATGCAATTCAAACCTCTTAAAAGTTATTTGTGACGTCATTCTCAGGAATATCATGCTTGATGTTTTTCTGAAATTTGTATTAGTTCTTTTCTTGTAATATTTTAAAATTCATAAGCGTTTAAACTTATTTTGTAATTTCCATGTATATTTCTTGTATTATTTTTAGTAAGCTCATTTACCTTTTATATTTTATGCAAATTTACTTTAAATTGTTCTCTCTATATATAAACATTCCATGTTTTTATTATTCATGTAGCCACTGATGAAGGGCGTATATACGTTCGGAAGCGCTCTGGCAGTTTTTTACATATTTTGTACGTCTTTTAGGATGTGTTAAATAAAAGACCTTTCATTTTTTAAAAATGCTTTGCCCTTGATTTTATCTATTGAATGCAGATGTGGTACTAATCTTGATTATTAGGTATGGAATCAATTTACTGAAATTTCATGTTTAAGAACAATAATCGTTAAGAACAACTTTTACATTTCAGTTGGCATGAATAAGCCCCTAGACTGGTCAAACGGCGCCAAATCTGTTCGGTTGATTTTTGCATTATGATATACTAAAACATTCTAAATGTTCCAAGTTCACAAAATATCACTGAAAAGTTCTCAAAACTTAAAAATCATCTGAAATTCTAAAATAAACTGAAAGTGCGCCATAAGACTAGTTTCCCTAAATACATAAAAATATGCTAACCTGTAAAATATTAAAATGGCACTTTCCTAAAAATAAAAATACATTAAAGTAAGAGAGACACACAGAGTTTAAATCTTCAAAATCTCTATCATTTATTAAAATTTTAAACTTGTCCTTTAAAGAATTTTCAAAACATTTTACAACTTTTAAAAACATCTCATTATTAAATTAAACATCATAAATAAATTAAATAAATAAATTGAATTTATACAGTGACCGGTCATATAGTCATAGTACAAACGTTAGAATATTAAATTTAAAGAAAACTGCATTTAATGTTTAAATTAAGTTATACTAAAATTATGGAATTATTTGCCAAACTAGAATTTAGAATGAAAAGAACATAAGTTAGCCAAACAGGAAATTTAGAACATAATAAAAATTTCAACTAAAAGGTTAAAACCCAAAGAAAAATTACCTAACAATTATCCAGGATTCGGAACTTAAAATATATAAGTAAAGGGGTCCTATTCATACCAATTTAATTTAACTTTAAACAAATGTTACATTAAAAACAATTTATGTTCAGTAGAATTCTGAAAAAACGACCATTCCATGAGATCCAACTCTAGGGGTGGGGATTCTCCACATCAGCTGGACGTCCAGTAATAAAAATCATTTCTCCAAACTGCTGCACCAGACTACTGACATCAAAATGGAAAACAAAGCATATGTTCGTCTATAATTACTTCAGAAATGTGAATTCCATCCATCATAAATAGAGCTCACAGCTCGTCAGGATAAGCAAATTCTTAATTGGCCGGTAAAACTTCCTCGGCCGACATCGCAAACAGCTGAGAACATGGGAGATTACTAATTAGATGACTGGAAAGGCAGGAGTTCAAAACATCCAGTCTTTATAAACACAACTCTCTGCCATTAGACTCAACACTGTCAGAGGCTCTTGAATGTTTAGATTAAATCTCGCCTCCATGGCAGGAAAAATAAATAAACAGAACAAAATTAATTGGCCGGGAAATAAAAAAAAAGGTTCGTTCCTCAGAGCGCGAGCCGAATTCAAACTTCGGATCAGCTCATACCGAAACATTAAAAACAACAACTTGACAGAACTACATTTTCAGTTCCAATCGAAGAGCAGAGAGAAAAGAAGAGATCGAAAAGGTGCACGAGTTTATTTATATACTGCAAAACATCGCTGCCACACATTGTAAGCAAAATTATCAATGAGCGATAAAATAATTAATGGCAGATGATTTTAATATTACAGTCAACCAATCAAAAACTCGAAATTTTAAAGAAGAGAACAGGAATTTTAAAGCAGACAAAAATTAAAAAGAAATGAAGCGAAACGATTTGAAATATACGAATTCGGTAATAATTTCAAAATGGACGATTCTGAAATATTTTAAAAGCTGAAAATAGGATAAAACTGAAAAATCGCAATAAATCAACGAATTTTTAACCGAGAACAACAAATTTAGAATCAAATCAAAGGGAATGAAAAGGGTAATAAATGGAATTACAAATTAGCTAATTTAAATAAGTTTAAATTGCTGAAACCTAAAGAGAACGAACTTTTGCCATTTTTTACACAAAACCTATGGAATTGAACCAGTTTGGAGCAGAAGAGTATCAAAAACCTAAGCAATTGGAAAATGGATAACTAAAAGAAAATGACTATGTAAATAAGACCCCCTGAACACGTTTAAATTAAAAACAAACTTCCTAAAATTATTAAATAGCCAAAAATAACCCAACACTACCTTTTGCACTAGTGAGGAATTTCTGTGTTTTAGCATTTTTCTGCACATCATTCTGTTTCAGAACGAAAAGCTGCTAAGAAAGCTCATTCCCTGTCCCTCAATGCTGAAGTATAAAAAGTTAGAAGAAAATAAATATCGGTTTATTGGTTCTCAAATATTGGTTTATCGTTGTTATCTGGAAACTATCAATATATTGACGAAACCAATAATCAGTATCGGATATTGGAACACCCCTAGTTATCATCCATGGTTCAGAAGAGTGGACCAGTAACAGCCAGGGTTGGGTTTTTGATGCGACATTGGTTTAATCCGTGTTTTTATGGGATAAAACCATCAAAAATCCAAAAACTGCGAACAAAAGGAGAATTTGATTTAAAAACAATAAAATCACCATGTCAATCATTATAAGATTGATCACCCATATAAATTTGAACATTATTATAAAAAAAAAGAAATGCAAGTTATTTTAAAATATTATCCTTACAACAATACAAGTACATAAATACCTTTAAAATATTGAAATGCTAGCAACAATTAAAAATAATTTTTCATTTATTTGAATTTAAATATCAAGGTATTCTGATTTTGTTTTTAATTAAAAACAATATTTATAACTTTTCTGAAGTTTCATTATTTTAACATTTTAGAGATAGCACAATTTGTTTTTAATATTCGGATTCATTACATCCACTTAGCATTTGATAACACATAACGAGTTTAGAACTTTTTTCTAGTCCTAAACGATTTCACAGTTTAGAATGGATGATTTTAAAATTTGAAAATATTCTTTCTATAGAAGCTGAACTAGCAAGTTGGGATATTAGCATTATTGCTAGTTCAGCTCATTTAAAAGCTGCACTGTTTTCATTCTGAAAACTTTCACACTTCGAAATACACCTTTCCACCACGTTATCAGATTAGTGAGTTTTGCACTTGTACTAAAGTAAGATGTTGGGAATGGGTTTTGTTGGACTTCAAGTGCAATCAGAAGTGGTAAACAGCCTTCAATTTTTTCTGCAGTATAAAAACGAGCAGTTTCCATTTGGCTATCTGTTAAGTCTTTACCCATATATTTCGGAAGCATGATGTAAGCGAGGAAATGGATTGGTATTAATGCCTGTTCTAGTCTTTTCTAAACAATTTTAATGTGTGATTTCAGGGAATCGTTTTTTATAAGACTTAACCAACTGTGACAAGCATCCAACAGTGTTGCTGTATCTCTTTATAGTATATAGGCCTACATTTTAAGTGGCAAAAAATTTTTTTGCTTCCAAAAATTTACTTCCATTTATGGGGCTATCCATTTTTTTACCAATGTAATAAAAATAACAATTAATTTATTCAAATCAATTAAATATACAATTTACAAATAGAGTCGCTCTCTTTCAATTATTATATATTGATTTATTGTATTTGTTTTATTAATTCCTCCCCACTTAAAAATACAAGGGACCCAAAAGTAAAACCTTGCACAGGGTACATGAAACCTAGTCACAGTACTGATTGAGGGTGACAGGATTTTAATTGGCAATATTGTTTGTTTCATTCCCATTTTACAGTTTTTTACGTGATGGTTAAAACCATGGATTAAACCGGATAAAACCGTCATGTTTCAAAAACCTGCCAACCCTGGTAACAGCATACAGTTGCTGGCAGAAATGTTTGCAGATTCTACTTTAAATTAAAGAGTGATATTCCAAGTCTTTTATGGTATGAAAAAACTCTTTCATTCTCAAAGTTCTGATTAAGATTAAGGCAAACTCAGCAATACAACATCCAATGATACATTTTATATGCTTATGCAAGTAACACACAAGTCACTAGAGGAATACAGAAACAACATTATAAGAAGCACAGCACGAACACACGACAAATCATCATTATCCGAAACTTATCCCAAATTGTGGCCATCCAAAACTACCCTTCACTTAAAGCATTCCTTTTCTAATCTAGGATCTTACCATGTGGAGACAAGTATAGCATCCCCAAAATCTCATCTATTCAATATTTATTCCCATAACCAGTAGTGGTACATATCTCACTAAAAACAACATACACCTTACATAAAAAAAACCCTGAACACAGACTGACACTACAAAATCTACTGAAGTAGCAAGTTTCCTGCTTTTAACATGCACATCACTTTTATTTCACAAAATAAATGAATAACTCAAATAATGAAGAACTGAAAATAAATTAACTAAGCACATATATTTCAAATTAAATTTAATATCACTACTAAGCGTATTTCCTGTACTTGACCCTATTAATCCCATTTTAAATGAAATAACTAAATCGATAAGTTTCTGACTACCTGAGATTCTTTCCCATTATAATAACCAAGTATGAAACAACTGATATTTTTTTTCTTTTCAGGGATTATGTACTGCAATACCTGGACCAACTCTTTTAGATTTACAAACAATTGTACAGACAGATACAAGCCACATTGCATATATTTATCTTGGCAGATCAAGTGGATATCTAATAGGATCTTTTATTGGTAAGTTGAGCTGTCATACTAAATTTCTTCATTTTGTGATGTTCCTCTGTTTAGTTCTTTATGTGTAATTTCATTTTTTAACATACAGGGTTGCCATTCAACCTGGAAACCTGGAAAAGTCAGGTAATTTGAAAACAGTCAGGGAAAACCGGAAAATTTCGGGGAATTTCGTGAGAAACCTGGAATTTTTTATCAAATAAAAAATTCCATTTTTTTTTCAAACCCCTCTAAGTGGTTTTGCTATTATTTAAATGCCCGAAATAAACTAATAATAATAGCTTTCAATCACGATTCTGAGAAATACAGTCAAAATATTAGCGACTGTGAAAGCTTTTGTTTCCTTTTTTCCAAAATTGGCACTTCATTAGCAGAATCAAAAGTTGAAATGTAAAAACCAAAACATTCCCTTTAACCTCTTCTGAAAAAAAAATTGACAGAGACTGGTAATAGATTGTTGAATAGTGCTATTCTTCTTAAATAAATAAATTATTATAAGTTTATTTTTCTTTCCAAAGTTCAAACTTTTCTCGATTATTCTTTGTTAGGTGTCTGTCCATTTGGATTAAAAATTTTTGTTTGAACTCTGTAAGAATTTTTGCTCTAAAACCAATTTTTACAAATAAGTTATTGGGACTAGTGTTCCATTGCGTTCCTGATTTGTATGAATGATGTTTTCGTCAATTGATCAAAGCAACATAAAGATTTAAGTGTTTACAAATTTCCTTTTAAAAAGAATTTCCTGCTGTCATATGTCTGGTCTTGTTTTGGAAACACGTGTTGAAGCTTTAAAAAATAAAACCTATACGTTTTTCGATCAAGGGATCTTTAATCTGTTCTTTTATATTAGCAATTGTATAATGAATAGCAGCAAAAGTAAGTTATTTGAGAGTAGCATATACAATTTCTTTAAAAGAGAAAAAAAAAAGAAGATAGTGAATGTAATGAAAATAAGTTGAAAAATGTTGAATGCTCTGAAGATGACAGTTCAGAAAGAAAAGCTCCAATAGACGTTGAGACATCATTATTTACACCATCTGAAATCGACGTGAATCCCAATGATATTGGGTTATTTGTAGGAAAAAAGGTAAGGGCTGTTTTTATATAGTTGTCATAATAGACAGTAAATATAATTTGCAAGGCTCGGATTTTCATGCATGAAATTTAGCTCAAATAATATGCAAATATGCTCAAAATTATTACACAATATGCACGAAAATATGCAGAAATATGCAAGTGCATAGAAATCCGGACCCTACTTGTAAGCATTTTGTACAATGCAATTAACAAGTGTGAATTCGTTATTTCCCTACATATTGTTAAAAAACTATTTTCGTATAGGGTCTGATGGGGTAAAATGGGTAGTGGGGTAAAATGGGTAGTCAAAATATATTGTTTCAAATTTTTAAATTTTAAAACATATTTACAGTTTTCAAAACTACAGATGATTGTTAGATGTCTAAATATTTTCTCCACACTATATTTTTGTCTCTATAGTTTGTTTTATGTGAGTGGCAACAGTAGAAACCCTTCCGCACAGTTTCATGCCACATGTTAACTGATTAAACTTCATCTTGCAGCTCAGAATCTTTGATAAAATTATATTCGACTGACCTCATTGCATTTATTGAACACTTTTATTACTTTTCTAAATTACAGGTAAGAAATTATTTTTTGTTTTTGCTTTGTTTTTTCAGATTTCATAAATGGGGTAAAATGGGTATAGTGTTAGACTTAATATGTGCAGTGCAGTTATTCATATGCAAGGCTTGAGCTGGCTGTTAGAGATGTTGACAATGGTAAATCGATATACAATGCTGCCAAAGAATACAAAATTCCTTATGAAACTTTGAGAAGATGGGTGGTAAAAAATCCTTCACGTAAGGGATCTGGAAGATCAACAGTCTTCTCATTGGAGGAAGAAAATATTATCGTGCAGTCATTAAAATTTATGGCAAGGTGCAGTTATCCCCAAGACTGGAAAGATCTGAAATTCATTGTACAGAATTTTGTTAAATTATTGCCCATTTCTAGAGCAATTCCTTTTTCAAATGGTATACCAGGTGCTGATTGGATTCGAAATTTTGAGAAGAGGTGGTCGAAGGAGTTAGGGAATAGGAAACCAGAATTGCTGGCGAAAGCAAGAGCATTGGCTTTGGCACATTCTTGTGTGAATAGCTTTTTTAATACCTATAAAGCTTTATTGAAGGAAAACAATCTAATAAACAGCCCCGAAAGAATTTTCAATTTGGACGAAGCAGGCCTTGGCACTGAGTCTCGGAACTGTGGAGTTTTTGTTTCTAAAAATTCTTGCACAGCATATTTAAAATCTGCAACATGTGGCAAAACCATATACACAGTGCATTTTTGTGTTTCTGCAGATGAGAAATACATGTGACCATTTATAGTTTACAAAAGCCTTCATTTGTATGATACATGGACTCGCGGTGGACCTCCTGGAGCTATATATGACTGCACAGATTCAGGCTGGATGCACGATACAGTTTTTTAACAATGGTTGAAAAACTTTTCAAAGTATGTTGAGCCATTACAAAAACCTGTGCTACTCATCTATGATGGCCATGGAAGTCATATGACTATGACGTACGAGACCATTAGACATGCCATGGAAAAACAAATAATCATCTTGTGTTTACCCCCAAACACCAGCCATGCCCTTCAACCATTTGATGTTGGTGTATTTTCACCATTGAAAAGAAAATGGAAAGACGTTCTGAAGCTATGGTTTCGAGAAAGTCGCCTTCAGAGTGTGGCCAAAGCTGTTTTCCCTTACCTTTTAGGTAAACTTTTTGAAGACATGTCAGTAAAATTATCTTCAAAGGCAGTGGTATTTATCCTCCTAATCGTGAAGCAGTAGTACACAGAATTACACCATCAACAGATGAAGTTACTGAAGGTTCTTCATCTACCTCTAGTGTAATGCCTCATGTTCCTGTTGCTGCCTCAAATGAATCAATGCCATTAACCTCTCAACACGACGTTCCCATATCACCTATGCCTATAGAAGAAGGCTTATCTTCAAGTTCAATGATTGTCTCTCCTTATAAGGATTTGAAAACTGCCATTTTATATGCCATATCACCAAAGCCTTCAAGTCTCACAGTGCATTGCAAATTCAAAATTGAAACGAAAGCGTGTTCAATCAAAAACGGGTGAAGTTTTGACATCTGAAGAAGTCATAAGATTGAAAAATGAATCTAATATAACCGAAATGCTAAAAAAGTAAAAAACCAACAAGAAAAGTTCAAATGAAGTTGAAATTAGATCGGAATGCATAGAAGAAATTTCCACAGTAGATATATCTGTGGGTGCATGGGTAAAAGTAGTGTATTTGGGGAAAAAGCGAAAACAAGAATTCATTAGCAAAGTTATGGCCATTGAAGGACATATATATGAGGTAAAATTCTTGGAGAAATCTAAGATCAGCGAGTTTTATGTTTCTCCCGAGGCTGAAGATACAGACTTTGTTGAAAAGAAACAAATAATACACACCTTAAATGAACCAACATTTAATAATCAGGGACATTGTTTTTGGTAAACTTTAAACATTTATAACTAGTATTTTTTCACTCAAAGTGTGAGATGATAGGATTTTGTCAGGGAAAAAATGTTGCTAATAAACATTTGCAATGAAGTGAAATTCATTATTAAATTTCACATGTATTAACTTCAATTTCATATTAAAAAAAAAAGTTTAAAAATTTTTAATGGCTTACTACGTTGTTTTTTTTTCATATATCATTATGTAATCTTTGGTAAGTGTATTTATTTTGCAGTTTTCATTGTTAAATTATTGTATACCTATTTTACCCCACACTATACCCATTTTCACCTGCATGGGGTAAAATGGGTATAGCAAACATACAGTTGTGAAACCTTTCCTTGCAGACAAAATTTTATAGCCTGAAAATTGAAAATTGTGCATTTCCATTCCCATAAAATGCAATATAAAGAAAAACCAAAAAAAAGTTTGAATTGTTAAACATTTACTAGAAAATTTTAACTGAACATTGAAAAAACAATGAATTTTATACCCATTTTACCCCAACAGACCCTAATTTACCTTTGTCAAAATATTTACAATCTGAAAAAATTGATCTTTCCAAAGCCATTGGTTATGCTGAAGATACACAAGCAATTATACAAAGTTTAAGGGACAATTCTGAAAAAGAGTTCTCCGTAATTTTTAAAGATGTTGAAACATTTTGTGAAAATTATGAAATCCCCATATCAGTACCAAGAACTGTAAAATATCAAGCTACACGAATTATGTCGACTATGATACTCCTGAGGTATATTATAGGAGAGCTGCTTTTATACCTTTTATAGATCATTTTCTAATACAGCTCGATGAAAGATTTGTGAAACATAAAAATATATTAGCTTCTTTTCGAATCCTATTACCGAGCAAAATAGCTCAAGACCAAGACCTTACAAAAGAAAACAGTGAAGCAGTGAAGACGCTATGTTCCCGGTATTCAGAAGATATTGGTCATATCACATGTGAAAATTTGTATGGTGAGTTAAAAATATGGCACAGCAAACTGGAACGACTTCAGAATCCAGAATATCCAGATTCCAGAATATGCGACTTCAGAATATCCAGATAATGCTTTGGAAGCTTTTCATAAATGTGATGAAATTATATTTCCAAGTATACGAAAACTTCTGCAGATAATGATTACACTTCCAGTCACAACGTGTAGCGCAGAGATCTTTCTCCACCTTACGATATTTAAAAAATTATTTAAGAAATTCAACAAGTGAGCACAGATTAAATGGACTGTTTATGTTATATATCCACAAGGACATTGAAGTAAACTCTGAAGAGGTTTTAAATGAAATGGCTAAGAAGCCTAGACGGCTTGATATTAAACTTTGAATATTGTATACTTTCATTTATAGTAGTTATCAGTACTGTTCTTATTTAGTAAACGTAATGTTAAATAAATAAATCTATTCGGCGATAAATTTATTTATTTCAATATATTGTCATTTGACATGCGTAATAATATACAATGAGATTTGACCCCCCCCCCCCCCCCCCCCCCCCCCCCAGAACGAATTTCTAGCTGCACCACTGATTGCATTTAATTTGTTGATGGAATCTTTTCTGTAATTTCTGAAACCTTGGTTCCCATGCAAATTGAGTGCATCAAAAGTACACAACAATTGAGTTATCTCTTCTAAAATGTATGCTGCTAAAGAAAAATTTTGTGTTTCATACTTGTTCTCAATTTTCTGATATAGTCTATCAATTTTTTGTTCAGCATCTTTCATACGGTTTAAGGTTTGTAATTGATTTTCAACTGATAATTGTGATTCACATGCATCTTCATATAAGTCCTTTAATTCTGTAGATTCCTCTAGTTTGCCATTTTTCTCTTCATTCTTAAGATTATTCGGACTCGGTTTAAAATTTTGTTGTT
Source organism: Amaurobius ferox (assembly GCA_951213105.1). NCBI lineage: Eukaryota > Metazoa > Arthropoda > Arachnida > Araneae > Amaurobiidae > Amaurobius > Amaurobius ferox. The sequence continues at coordinate 24,885,612 of OX578142.1, read as the reverse complement.
TTTTATTTACTTCTAAATTGGAATCTTGTTGTATTTCTGGGTTTGGCATATGCAAGTTTTTGTTATTTTGTGATGTATTTGCTCTACAAATATCCACATTAGACTCGAGTGGTTTCTGATTATTTTTTGACTTAAAGGGTTTTCGAAATTCTGCTTCTTTCTGCTGACATTTCATCACATTTGACATTACAAAATTTGGGTATTGGTAATTATTATTAAAATTATTTGTAGAATAATTGTTTGTTTCCTGTTGATCATGAGGATAAAACTGTTCCATATCATATTGTGGATATTGCATGTTATGAAAAGATCTGTCATGACTATATTGTTTTTTGTGTCTTTTGTTTTGATTATATATTTGTCTGTTTTTTCTCTTATTGTTTCTATATGGTTGATGATAATTCTGGTGCAAGTTGGCTAGTTCATCTTCCAAAAATTTAATGTTCTGATAAGTTGTCTCGAAATTTTGTGCAAGTTCCCTGTTATCCTTTTCTAATTCTTCACAATAATTTCTGAAATCATGTAATTCGTTTTCGTATGAGTCAGCTTGTGCCAACCACTTCTTGTTTCCAACGTTAATTCTCTCTGTATTTGCCAAATGTAAATTTTCTAAATTTTTAATTCTTTTCTCCCTTTGTTCAATAATTTTCTGCAATTTTTGGATTGTGTTTACATCTTGTTGTTTTTCTCACTGAGCAATGTTTGAACTTTTCTCTTCTGGAGTTGATAAATTAGATGTACTACTCCCTATCTGTTGAGTTTCATTATTTTGAAATGTGATTTCTTTGAAATTTTCACAAGTTGAATCCTGATTACTTTCCTGATTATTTTGCTCAATTGATCTTTTGTTACAGTTAATAATAATATTTCTACTGACTAAGAAATCCATTCCAATGATTCCTCTATAATTTTTTGACATGAGTTGGCGTGATATGTGATACGTAATCTTATGTTCTATTCCGTTTATAACTGTTGGGAGCACTACATTCTCAGTTAATTGCATTGTATCTCCCGTGACTAATGATACTGTAAAATGAGTTGATCTGATTTGCACAGCAAACTGTATCTGTTGTAAAATGTCTCTGTTTATTAGGCTAAGGCATGCTCCTGTGTCAACAAGGAGTGGACACACATGTTTCGAAAATAGTTGTATTGATGATGGGTATTTTACTGGGAATTATTTGTTCCTTTGGAGGCATAGAAGTAGCATTGAGGTTATTATCAACCGGAAGTAGTATTGAGGTTATTATCAACCGGATCCAATGCTACAATCTTTTCATCTGGTAAGGGTGTTATGGTATCTAACTGTATATCTGTATTATCTCTATGATAATTTTCCTGTGTATAAGATTTCCCATATTCTGTTTTGCGATCTCGTCATTCACGCTAGCTACTTGCTTGGGATATTGAATATGGTTCTGTTTTGAGCTATCTACTCTTCTAACTTCATGATTTCTTTGCCTAAATCCATTGTTTTGGTATGTATTGTATCGTGGTTTTTGTCTTTCATATGTTGTTTGATGATTTTGCCTGAAGTTTTCTCTATAATAACACTGTCTTTTAATATGACCTTTTTTTCCGCATATATAGCATCGATTGATTTTTTTGTAATTTTCTACCTCACTGTTTGTCAATAAGAATGTGTGTAACTCATTTTCCAAAAAATCAGTTTTATTCTGCATTTGCTTCATCTCATTAGACTGCACCGCATTTGCGATGGTAGGCGTTTTGGCAGGTTGAGGAGTGATTGCAAGCCAAGCATTATGCTCTAATATGGCTGTTTTCTCTGCTTCACTGTACATCTTAGGGTCACTAGCAAGGACCGCTCTTTTAATGTGAGGAGGAAGTATATCTATCGTAATAGATAATAAAATTGTGTCACGGATGTTCTCTATATCTTTGGTTGGAAAACATTCACCAAATGTTACTTCGACATTATCAAAAAATGTTAGAATATCATGAGTATTATAGTTTATATTGCTCAGTTTTTGCCAATGATTTGCTATGGACACTCCAACATTAAATCTCTGGGATAAATTTTGAACAACTTTGTTAAAGGTTTCGCCAGTACTTAGCTTAAGGGTGATTGCTGCATGTGATACTAATTTGGTATTCAATGCAAATATCTTCTCGTTGTCATTCCATTGAAAAAATTCAGCTGTGGCGTTGAATTTGGTCAAAAATTCAGGAAAGGACTCACTTTCCATTCCTCCAAAAGGGGGGATTAAATTTAATGGACTTGTCAAATTGTTAGACATGTTTTCCAATTACATATATGCAATAATACTTCAAATAAAAATGAATAATAAATTGATCTTAAAATAATAAGCGTAATAATAATTTTAAATTCTCAGCATTAAATCAATATATTCACTGTAATGAAACTAATCATATACATTAAACAAATTATACTATTATTTAACTATTATAATTCAAGTATTCTAAAAAAAATGTAATAAATTCTTCGTATCAATTATTTATTTTTTTTATTCAATACCACCTACCTTTTTATGACTTCACATGATCATAAAATTTCATTATTTGCAATTCTTGTTTTATTTTCCTTTAATAATTATATGCAATAACAAAAAAATTTCACTTTAAATTACTCTCATCACTTCGCTAAATAGACTCGGGATTCGACTTCCCGATGTCTAAAAATACTTGTTTCAGTATCAACACACTATACTTCAAAACACATTCACTTCCTTGCAGATCGACTGGACATAGGCACCACTTGTAACGGGTCGCTTGGGGGGGAGGGAGGGGGGAATTTCAGATAGCCTAGACACGAGAAGTGGGTCGCTAACATAATATCCCAGGTGATCTTTTAAAATTGTTGAATCAGAGTGAAGCCTTGAACTAACACATTTCTCTCAAAAGACTCGTTACTTGGTTGTGATCTAACAGTGACGGCATGTAATTTCTTGCGTTGTGTTTTTCGTGGAGTGCAGGTAAGGCAGGCGGGTCAACAGATATAAAGACTTGCTGAGGTGACATCGAGATCTGTTGATATGCAGCTTACGATTTATGAATTGAATACATGGAGAAGTAGACGTGGTGATTGCAAAGCTAAATGAAGATTCAAGAGTCATTTCCAATATTATTCCACTCAATTTATTGAACAGCATTCATATTATTTTCATTTCAAAACATGATAGATTATTGAATACTATGCAGGATTCACAAGATGATATTGCTCATAACATTTTTCCTCGTTGATGACAAGATTATTATACATGGCGAGCGTGTACAAGATATCACGCTTTTGAATACATCGATATTCCAACGTTAAAGAAAATCATCTCACCTTCGCCACCGAAACCTATTTCTTTTCAAAACACGAGTTTTAATTAGCTAATATATTATTTCAAAATTAAATTTGATTTAGGATTTCGAGTAATTAATTTCGGTTCCTTGCCCCGTGGGCATAACACGTGACCTATCGCCTTGGAATTACATCGCCAACTGAACTGATCACAAATTCCGCGCCGAAGCATCTTAGTATGCCTGCGCACGTTCATGACGAAAGAAAAAGGAGTTCCAATGCTTTTCCATATGAATTGCAAATCTGCGGTAAATGTACAACAGTGTGGGAATGTAACGCTATGCCAGGTTTATCGAAACTGGCAGGAAAGTTACGAATAGCCAAATTACAGAATTGGCGCGTTATCGATTTGGAATAAAATTTAAGAACAAGTTTTAGAATCGAAAGTAAATTAGAATACGCTGTATATAAAATTTAGACGGAAATAATTAATAAACAAGGGTATGCATTTCATAACAGTATCAATGCTGTCAGAGAATATTTCTATTTTTTTTTTATCCTGTGGTTGGTTGGTTAGTTGATTAAGATTTTTTGGTACAAGATCCAAAAAGGATATGCTGCACCAGACATATGTATCCTGTGATTATGTTTGGATATAGTTTGCTGTTTTTATTGAAAACCCTGTGAGTCATATTACTATTCTTAATTTGTATCTGATGAATTTTTTTAACTGTTTACCTGTGTATCAGAGTGTTTAGACTTGCTTCCGATCGCTCTGCAGGTCGGTAGCTTTGACTTAGATGCCAGCATCTGAGCCAAAATAACCATTTATATCCTAAACTTTAAGTTGCATGAAAATTTAATTTATTATACTGACTTGAGCGAATAGTAATTAAAAATATTGTTTGTAATTATTGCTAACCTGTAGCTTGTAGTGTTTTATTATGGTTGAATTTTATATTGTATCCATTTAAGCATATTTTGCTTTGGTATCCTTTATTTATCTTAGTTTATGTTAATTGATAATTATTTAAAGTGATATTTAAGTGACTTTTACTTAAAATTAATTACTTGTACTTACTGCTAAATTGAATGGGACTTTGTAATATGGCCTCAGTCTATACTGAGAGTTATGAAAAACTCTTCCGTAAAAGAGTGTTTTAGGTTTAGGAGTACCTTTTTCTTCTATCTTATCATCTTGAGAATTATTTATATTGTCTGTTCATTTTATCTGTATCTGCATTTGTCAAATCATCATTTGTTGCTGATAGCTCGGCTTCCACCATGTTAAAGAGATATTCATTTGTATTGGTTCTTCTCTTTCCTGCAGAGAAATCAGAAACCGGAATAGTCTGCTTCAGGGACACATCTCCCAGTTCCAATTTGTTCTGTCTCTAAAACCTGATCTAGTGAGATGAAGGAGAAGGAAGGAATTATCTGTGTGCACTTGGGAGCCACTGTTGGGGGCATTTTTTCAATGAAAAGTTGAATTGAAGCCAGTTGGTCATCATTGGTCCAATGTTGTGACCTCTCGCTAAGGGTACTTTCTGTTTGTACCTGTACTTTGGTTGCTAGGGTTAGTTTCTGTTTGTAATCGTGCACGTTTGTACTGCTCAATAAATGTGATTTTTGTTCTGGTATTTCATAGATTATTTATATTTATTTTGATTGTTTTTCCCCTTGGATCTTTACTTAGCATTAGTAAATGCAGATGTGTTGTCAGTTTTCAATTATCCTATATGGGTCTCTGAATCTCTTTTTGCTGAAATTCAGGATGTTTTCACGAAAACTTTTTACCTGACTTTTAATTTTCTAAATTTTGTTTTTTCAAGTATTTTTCTGAGTTTTTTGGGTCCAGATTAAATTCTCTTATGCTTGTTTATGCACCACTGCCACAGTTTCTATCGTTTGTGGTTGGTTTCGGACATAATTTTATGTTTCTTCTGCATTATATGATACAATGTCAATAAATAATGGTAAGTATTGTGAAAAGAAAAGAAAGTTCGGAGACATTCCTGTGGCTGCGTGGTCTACTGCATTATAATATGCTTTATGGATTCCTACAACTGTTTTCTAATCATCTTGCATATAGCATTCAATTGCTTTTTTCAGTGTTGCATTCAATTGTTATAAAATCGAGTTGCATTGCAAGCTCCCTGCTATTGTTTATATTGCATGAATATATAATTTATCAGTTATTGATTTAAAGATTTGGCTGGTAAATTGTGTATCATGGTCTGAGAGTAAAAATTAACATTTGCCAGATGTTGTCACATAGCTGATGCATTTTGTTCCAATGGTATTCACAGTAATGTTTTCTATCTGATAAAGTTCTGCATACTTGCTGAAATGACATACAGCTATCAAAATGTATTGATTCCCATATTTACTCCTTAATGAACCAAGGATGGCTACCGATATCAAAAATCCTGAGTAACATGGAATTTCTGCAAGAGTTATATAAGAAGTTAAGAAGTAAGAAGAAGAATTAAATTAAGAACTAAATTATTATAATTTAATATTTAAGTTTAAACCTGCCCATTCTATCATTACTACTTTATTTAATCGTGTCCATTCTGATAAATTTAAGGATAAAAATAACTTCATGTGTCAGGTTGGGGTGTACGTTGTCCCCGTATTATTTTCTCGAAAATAATTATAAGTTTTACATTGGTAGCACTAATTGTACCTTCAGTATTCGTTTATCTGAGCATGCTTGCGATATTGAAAATAAAAAACTGTTCATCGCTCTTGCCCATTTTGTTATTAATGATGTTGTTCACCTTATGTTCGATAAAATATTTTCTTAATTAGCTGCAGTAACCCCTGTAATATTTTACTTTATGAATCCCTTTTCATTTATATTTATCGCGATTCTATTTGCAATTTTGATCCTGTTCAGGCCTTCAGTTATGGCATCTCACTTGACTCACTGCGTGTTAAACCATTGTATACTTTTCTGGATATATACAGTAGAGCACCATTTATATGTCTCTCATTTATACATCTTTTGCATTTATAAGTCATTTCAGTACAATCCCGATTCATTCCTAACCATGTAATGATAAAATATTTCTTTTACACGACGCAAAACTTTGGTTATACGTCGTTTTCCCTGTTTTTCCACTTATAAATCTTTCTAAAATTCGAAAATTTTCATTCAGATAGAACATTTGGGAATTGCCCTACAAGGATAGAGGTACTCTGACCACTGTTACATAGTTGCCACTGTTACAAATTTAGCACGCTTTTTGATTCCCAAAGAATTCTCACTCAAGCTGTCGAATTTACATGGCAACCCTAAACTGCACCTGCTGCGGGAAGAAATCACCCCTACCGTAAAATGACCCGATGCTTACAAAACGAAATGAATGAACAATGAGAGGGTCTATTCACCAGACCCTTTTGTTTTATAAACAGTTCATTCTCGAATCGAATTCCTATGCTTTTGAGAGCACAAGTTTCAGTATTGCTGTTCAGTCTGTTGGTTATTATCATTCTGTTGGTTTCTTAAAAATTTAACGTTCTCCAAAACTGTCTCAAAAGCATAAAGCACTTTCATTAAAAGATAAATTTAAAATCTTAAAGGAATTTGACAAAAGTACAGGACATTTAGCTAAAAAACTGGATATTCCAGTTTCTACTCTGAAAACCAGTGTCTATGAAAAAAAAAAAAATCTAGGACAGAGCAGTAGCTTGCGGAAACTCTGCTTCAAAGAAACTGCGCGTGCAAGAAAGTAAATATCCTAAGGTAGAAGACATTTTGCTTCAGTTTTTAACACAATGTCGTGCATGACATATTCCAGTGAGTGGGCCCCATGCTTATGGAAAAAGCAAAGGAAATTGCATTGAAATTGGATGTAAAAGAAGCATGTTTTTCAACTGGATGGCTTCACAAATTCAAAATGCGACATGGAATTTCAAGTTAAGTGGTAAGCAGGGAATCTAAAGATGTTCCAACTGAAACTGTTAATGAAGGGTTAAAAAATTTGTCGAACAAAATTGATAGATACCAGCTGAAGGACATTTACAATGTTGATGAAACAGGCCTCTTTTATCATCTCATGCCTGCAAAAACTCTCATATTTAAAGGGGACAATTGCAATGGTGGAAAAAATCTAAAGATCACTGTCTGACTTTGTGCCAACGCTGATGGAAGTGATAAGATGCTACCTCTAGTCATAGGGCATAGAAGTCAAGGTGTTTTGCAAAAGTTAAAACATTGCCAGTAGTTTATGAAGCAATTACAAAACTGTGGATGACTGTTAAAATTTTTACTGAGTGGCTCAGAAAATGGATAAAGATGTGAAACAACAAAAATGTAAAATTTTACTTTTCATGGATCAATGTACTGCTCACCCCCAAGAGACCGACTTTTTGAAAAATGTGAAAGTGGTTTTCTTTCCACCAAATTGCACGAGCAAACTACAACCCCTAGTTCTGGGAATAATAAAAAACTTAAAAGTGTACTATAGAAAGCATTTAATTCAACATGCCCTTCGAAACAGCACTAAATGAAATATCCAAGGAAAGGTAAACATACTTCAGGGGATAAAAGTGATCACCCTAGCATTGATTCAAGTCAAGTCTGAAACAGTGAAAAATTGTTTCATTATAGGAGGGTTTCCAGATCCAAAATTAGATGCATGTGATGCCAACGACGATAGTGATGTCAGTGCTGGAGATGATGAAACAGATCATGAATGAAGACTGGAATCTCCTGAGATCAGAAGTTACTTTTGAGGAGTATGTTAATTGTGATACTGACGTAATAACTTCGAAATTAATCACAATTGATGAATTTATAGAAGACAAATTGTCTGGTGCTAATTTAAATAGTGATGATGATGAAGAAGAATGTGAAGAAGATCCCCCTTCCTTTAAAGATACCATGGACTCCAGTGATACACTCAGAACTTATTTTGTTTCTCAATACACCAGTGAAAAACTTTCAAAGACCTTAATTCGATTCATAATGCTGTACTCATTACTCACAAGCAATCCGCACGTCAGATAATGATTAAATATTTTTTTAATTAACATCTACCTGCATGCACATAAATCATATAAAACAGGATGTGTATTTACTTAAGATATGTATGTATGAAATTAAAATAAAGGTATGATTTTTTCATTTTTATGATTGTAAATGTTTAAATATAAAAATTTAATAAATATTATTTTCAATATAGATAATATCCTAAAAAAATAAAAATATTACTTTTAAATAAATTAGGATGATTTGTAGCATTAAATTTGTAATAATCAAAGTTGTTTCTTAAAATTCCGATTATACGTCTTTCCATTTATACGGCTTTTTTTAATTTCCCTTGAGAAACGTATAAACGGTGCGCCACTGTAGTCCTTTTTTCTTTGTTTCTGATGATATATCTATTGGTCACTCTGTATTTTATGATCTCTTATCATTTATGTATTTTGTAATTAAATTGTTTTTTAAATATATCAATTTTAAAATGATTAATATGCAAGTCGTGTCTTGCAGTTGTGATCTGTTTATCAGAGTTCACGTTCATCACCTACAATTTACTTTGCTACTGATGAAAGACATAATGTCTGAAACCACTCTGGTTGTGTAATTTGTATATACATCATTAATGGTGTTTTTTATTAAAGATATTTTAATTTACCACTTTGTCTTTATTTTTAAAGTTCTCATAATTACTGTAAATTTAAAAAGTGTTTATTTAAAAAAATTTTTTTTAAATGTGTAATGTCACTGTATGTAATAACATTTCAATATGTAATTAAAATCTGATGCATTTTCCTATTTGCTATCAGTTATATTTTAATTATTGGTTAGAAAATTCACATCTGTCATATTATAAAAAAAAATACTCACAAAAAAGTTATATTTTAATGCTTTTGAAAATCAACATGGTAATAGTTAGAAACATCGTTGTATGCAAAGAAAAATCTCAAAATCTACCTCTAGCCTAGTCAAAGAGATTTAATGTAATTTCGTGTCCATTCTATGTCATATCTGTTACAATGTTTTTTTTTTTTATTTTATATTAAATAAACACATAACTTGGAATTTTGAAATTTCACTAGGAAATAGCTGTGGTATAGATACATATGTGAATAAAATTTATTTTACTAGAAATATTGTCATCTGTGTTAAATGTGCTATATTACACATCTGATGTCATGTCTGTCACAAATGAAATTTGCCCAAAATTCAAATTAAAAGCCGGTTCCTAACTTTTTGGTCTGACACTTAGATTGAGGAAAAATTTGTCCAGCTTTGAAGATAGATATGTTTTGCAGTATTAGTTCAGAATACAGTCTATTCTACATATTTTTCAGTAAACAAAGTATTTTTCAATAATATTAAATGTTGACTTTTATTTCTGTCACTATCTTCTAGTGATGAATTATGTTTTCTTCTCCTAATTACATTGGTAAAAAATATACACTCTTTTGCAAATAATACAAAGCACCATGAAGAAAGTGACTGTTTTTATTGAAATTAAATATGCGTATAGCTCATACACAGGTAATGAAATGATTACAAAATCAAGGCCGCAGGACCCATCAATAATTAGCAACTGCACATTGAATTTTCAAATCAGTAATTGGTGAAACCCCCCTTGACTTCAATGCGTGCTTGTATATGTCTAGGTAAGAAGTGATAAAGTTTCCTAATATCATCCTGTGATAAATTCTGCCAGGCATTCCTCAATTATTGCTCCAGATCTGCTATATTTCGGGGTGCCCGAATCTGACAGCCTAACATATTCCATACATGCTCGATTGGCGAAAGGTCTGGCGACCTTGCTGGCCAAGAAACAGTATCAACAGCACAGAGACAGTCCACAGATATGTGAGCCTTATGTGGTGTGGCATTATCTTGTTGGAAGAGAATCCAGAATGGAAGAGTTGGCCACAGAATGATGTGCCATGAAGGGTAATGCAAATGACCACAGGATTTCATCAATATATCGTTGAGCTGTTAAAGTTGTACACAGGATGACTAGGCCGGCCATCCAAATGGTTTCTCTAAGTCCTCGGACGAGACGGATGGTCTGGGTTTTCGACAGGATGACTAGGGGTCAACTGCCCTGCTGTGCTGATAACACCGGTTCTCATTAGATCACCGAAGTCAAGCAGCATCGGGTGCGTGGTTAGTACTTGGGTGAGTGACCACCAGGGAACACCAAATGCTGTTGGCACATTTTGGGACCAGTAGTCTGGTGGTTTGCACGCTGAATTTGCATACTGCTACAACTGCCGCCGTGTTCAGGCGGAGTATGATCACGTTAAACATGTGGGTCCGTAAGTCCTTCCGAGAGGTTGGTGGTAGGGGAAGGAGGTTACGGTCCCTGTGGATGCCTCCCCCACTAGGTTCCAGTCTAAATTGGGTGGCACTTCCCAGCCATCCAAACAGTTACCTTACACCTTTCTAGTAGGTCGAATGGTCTAGGTCTCAACAACAACAACAGGATGACTAGGGGCAACCTGTTGTCGTAAAAGATAGCATTCCACATCATCACACCAGGGGTAATGGCTGTGTGCTTTTATAAAACAAAGGCTGATTGGGACCGCTGGCCCTGGCGCCTTCACACATGTACCCGATGGTTATCTGCTGAAAGACAAGTGTGATTCATCACTGAACACTATGCGATGCCAGTCTGCTGGCAGCCATGATGCTCGGTTATGACACCACTCCAAAAGACTGTCGATGTTGTGGGGTTATGGGCAGACGTCTTATAGGCCTCTGTGAGCATAACTCCACCTGAGCCAAGCACCGTGGGATGGTGGAAGGTACCACAGATGGTATTTAAGAGGCTGTAGCACATTGGATGGCAGACAATGATGCTGTTGGACCAATTCAGGTCTGTTTCACAATCATCCGATCTTGCTTCGCATTCGTGCACAATTGTCTTCCACAACCTTCATTCCTCTAGTTCCTTGTAGCAACTAGTGCTGCTAGTAGTTTGCACAGCAGTATCTGTTAGGTGTAGGTGGCGGCCTATTGCTCAGTATGACCAGCCAGCTTCAATCATCCTGACTATACGACCACGTTCGAATCCGTCTAATTACTTATAAGGTCTTCGGCAACGTCTTAATGGCATTATTGGTTGTGTCTCCATGGGACTACAATGCTGATAGCAAGCAAAGATAAACCGTCCACATTTTTAACCTATTTTATAGGATGTTAGTTGCGCAGTAGAAACGTACACTATGACCGAAGTTAACACCCATTGGACTTGCAAATTTAATCATTTGCGTACTTGGTATAAAACAATTTGCATGCAAAATTTCAAGATGATCGGATTATTTTTTAGGGATGCTTCCTTTTAATTGCAAAAGAGTGTAAATAATGGAAATGAATTGATGAAGTCTAAGAAATTATAATTTTTACTTTCAAGAAAATCCTTATTTATAAAATTTTTAACAGTATTATTTTGAGAAATTACTCATATATGTTTGTCCTTGAGAATTGGTGATCTTGTGATGTTGTCCGATAAATTATCCTTTTAACCCACTAGATTGCAACAGCTGTGATTTTAAATCAATTGAAGAACAAACACTATAGAGCTTTATTCGACATAAGTTTGAAGTTTTGAAACTTAGTTATTAACAGTTAAATGACAAACACAATTTTATTACTCATATTTTATGCATATATTTATTATTTGTCATTCTTGACATGCATATAATTATTATTAATATAAACATTTAAGATTTCTATGTCCTGTTAGTGTATAAAAGTTTGTTATACATAGTGTATACTTTTTCCCAATATTATGTTAATTTTTATTTTCACGCAAAACAAAATTAAACCTATTTATAATTCCTGTTACAAGACCATAATGAATATACATTAAAAGTCCAATAATCATGATAAGCGATTCTGAGAGCAATTAGAAATCGAAAAAGACATTTCCAAAAACTTATTACAAATAAAACTCTCTATATTTTTTCAAGTTAAAACTTTTATATTTGGTATTTGAATATTGACAGTTATCAGATATTCAGTCAAGTTCATTTGTTGTTAGAATGTCTACTGTAAGACTGTTTACTATTAAAAAATTTTAAGCCTTAAAAGAATTTCTGCCATTCTTTAGTTTAAAATCTGCATTAAAAAATCCAGAGTATGTAAAAGCTACGTTGTAATACATCAATATCTTGCAGGGTAACACTATGCAGGATCTGAATGTAAAATAACTTATGTAGATCATTTCCTAAGTGATTTTTCCTTTACTGTACCTAATAGTAACCAAAATGTGAATTATTTTAAAATAATTCTTTTTGTTCAAAGGCCTTTAACAAGAGTAGTTTGTGACCCCCCCCCCCTCGCATAAGAAAAATGCATAGTTAACCTGGATTTTACATGTCTTTCCAGTAATCAAACCCTTTATATAATATAATTATCATAGATAATTTCTTTTTGAGTATTAGTAACCAAAAATGACTTTTAAATGTTCTGTGAATTAAATAAATTGGTGCTAAAGACTTATTAATTTTCGTTAAGAAATGTCAGGAAATTGGATTTAATTGCAGGTAAATGATTTGTAGTAATAAACTTTCGTAAATGACTAGTAAATTCAATTTGTAAAGCCATTATTTTATCATTATAAGCCATTGTTTTTATCATTATAGGTGGAGTCCTTCTTGATTGTACAAAGAAAAAGAAGTTACTTCTATCAATTTTTAATTTAATTATTTCAATTGGTGTTTTTGGAACTCCGTGGTGTAGAGATGTATATACTCTTGTGACTGTGATGGCTGTTAGTGGTGCTGCTATGGGCGCACTTGATACAGGTATTAACTAATTATATTTATTCATATCAAAATGGACTACATGTTGTGTTTTAAGAATTTTGTAGTAGAAAACATTTTATTATTTTTGAAAAGCCTATTGTGCTTTGAGTTTGTAAAAAAAAAAAGATATAAAAGTTTGTATAAATTTGTGTTTCTTTCCTGAATGATTCCTAGTTGTGATCTTATTTTTGAAAAATTTTATAATCTCTATTGAGGGCATCTTTGTAGTTTTGGGGAATGTTAATTTCTACATTACTAGCTTCTTGTTTATTAACACATTTTCATCCTATTTTGCTTTTCTTTTCCCTAAAGTTAAAGAGATTTTGGTTATATTGTATATTATTCTTTTTGCAATATTTTCTTGCATCACTATGGGATCTAAGCCTTTTCCTACTGTTCCCCTTAACATAATAATATATGTCTATTCTACTACCATCAGCTCTTGGGATGGCTTCGCAATCCCAAGGGATATCTGAACAGGGAATTAGGTTGGAATAAACAGGAGAATCCGTTTCCTCACATTCTTCGAATAAACCTTTGTCAGTGTCTTCACTCTGACCTGCCTTTTCGTCCATTTCTTATCCAAACATTCCTTATCAGAGCCTATAGAATAGCGAACTGGAGCTACCTGAAAGGTGACAGTACGGGGGTTTCTAATATCCCCATTTGGGTCCAGGATGCTTTCCTCTGCATCTATACTTTCCTGAAACTTGATGTTACTTGGTTCAATAACTTTCGATTCCCTTTTTAACAGTACCTGGTAGCCTTGTGTACCCATAGCCCACCATTATCCCTTCTTGGGCTCGCATATGCAGCTTTTTTCTTGTTTGTTTGGGTTTTCCAACATATACTTTGTTACCGAAAATCTTGAAGTGATCTACTGAGGGTCTTGTACCATTATAAAATTCTAGTGGTGATTTAATCTTAAACTTGTGGCAAGTTCTATTTTTAACATAAGTAAAACACAAGATTGATTCAACTCATAATCTATAGTTTCCCTTACTATCATTAAGCATTGCTTTTATGCAATACAAAGCAGTGCGATTAAATTTTTCTGAAACTCCGTTTTGCTGGGGAGTATATACATTAGTCCTTTCAGCTTTAATCCCCTGTTTGCTTAAGTAAGCTTTAAATTTATTATGGCAGAATTCCATGCCGCAATCCTTTCTTAGAATTTTCCTGTTTAACTGTCTTTCTTCTCTGATTTGAAACTCATTGAAGACATTAAATACATCCGATTTTTGTTTTAGAAAATATACAAAAACTTTTCTGCTGTAATCATTGGTGATCGATAAAAAATATCCATTACTGCCTAATGATTGTACTGGCATGGGTCCACACACATCCATGTTGAAGACCCAGGCCATCCGACTCATCCGAAGAATGCAGCTAATTGGGTGGCTGGACACACATCCATGTGTAACAGTTCTAAGGGTTTAGTGGATCTTATTATTCTACCTATAGGTTTGCAAGATACCCATTTTGCTTGCTGGTTTGCAATTCAATATTTGGAACTTAAGTTTGGGACGTCCATTTACCGCTGAAACTTTACTTGTTTGAAATATATAATCAACGTTAAGATGACAATATCTCGTTTGCTAAAGTTTGGTGTTAACATTAGATTCAGTAAAAGAGCTACTAGGCTTACTCTTGTAAATGTTAAATTTTTCGTTGATGTGTCCCTTAACTCCCTTAGAATTTGCAAAATCGGATCTTAACTTTTTACTTTTTGAAATTTTTTTAGTATTTAAATTAGTTTCTTTATCCTTTAAATTTTTGACATTTCTTCTGTTCTGTCTATCTTCATTTTTAGGTTTGCCATTTTTATTTTTTTGATCCCTGATATCAGTTAAACTATCTAAATCGTACTGGGGTTTTAAAAAGTATAACCCTACTTTTTGTTTAGCATAAAAATATTTTTCCCCATTTGGTGTATAGAATCAAAGTATTCCATTTTCCCCATGAAAAGAACAATTACTTTCTTCTAGTACTGAAGCTGTTAGAAGATTACTATGTAATTTAGGGGCATTCATAACTTCGTTCAAAATGATTTCATTCCTTTGGCCATTTATGACAGCATACATTTTGACCATCCTGATAGCTTCAATTGGGTTTTCGACTTTATCTACTACCACCAACGTAGAAGTATCCTTCATTTCTTTATAATTTAAAAACTACGATTTGTTGTTGCAGAAATGACGTGTGGAAACAGTATCTACGTTTCAACTGAATTTATCGATTGGATCCATAGCAAAACTGGACTCAATATTTGGTTTTACATTTAATTCTACAATACTAGTCGCATTCTTTGATTTAAATTTAAAACAATTTATTTTTAAATGACTTATCTTTTTACATAGATAACAAGGTCCAATTTGTGTCATTTTAACTTTAGGCTTAGCCTGAAAATTTCTTGATGGATTATTTCTAGAAACATTTTTACTTCTATAAGATACAGAATATGTAGAATTGACACTTACATTAAGGTCCTGGCTCTGCTGCCTTAACCAACCTTTTTCTACTGAAAGGGCTGATTGTATCCTGTCCAAAGTAAAGTCTGCATTCGGCTATCGGTATATAATTTGCACTACACCTTGGTACACTTCTGGGAGATACCGGATCTCTTGAAAAGTCACATAGAGTTCAGCTATTGGATGTTTAACGTCCTTTAGCTTGGTAACTGCTTTCTTTAGACATGCACAAAAAATATCAATTGGCTCATTGATATCTGAATGAATACTAAAGAATTCGTCGAGTAGACGTACTAAATTAGCTCTGGTTGGTGCATCGAAATAATCTTTCAACTTTTCCCAGGCATCAGCGGGATCATCGGAAATATTAATTCATTCTTGATATTCCGGTGATAAGCCATAGAAGAGCATAGATAGAGCTTTATCATGTCTACTGATGAATTCTTCCTGGTCTCGGCGAGATGTTGTTTCATCAATTGACTTCACACTTCTTTCTACAAATCCATAGGAGCCTTCAGCTTTGAGGGCAAAGGCCATGCTATTGCTCCAGGTTGCAAACTTATCTCTTGTGAGCAGTGGCATTTTTACTTCTGAATTCCTTTTTTTTTTTTTTTTTTTGAAGAATCAAAAATAATTTTTTTTCAAAAATGTTGATTTTTTTTTCTGTTAATTAGTACCATAGAGTACTATATTTCCTGAAAAGGAGAACTTCCACTTTTCAGTTTAACAGGTTTTATAAACAATTGAACATTTTGCCATACATTAAACCAGTTTCCGTTATCACATGCTCGTCACATATACACTCCTTTTGCAGACCTCCCTTTTCTTGTTTTGTCCACCATGTATTTTGTTGCAGATGAAATGTGGTGCAAAATTTGTACCTTTGAAAAGGACAATGGGATAATTGTTAGAACTTGCATCTTTGCATTATAGGATTCACACGATTCAACAGCTGAATTGATGCTTGATATAAATTCCCGGTGAGTTTCACAGTAAGCTTCTTTAGGTTCATTTTCTTCTGAAGATGGAATTTCTACGTTGAAGAGTTCGGTCAATTTTCTTTTGGTGTACTCACCCACAGCTTCAGTAATTTCTTTGTGCTTTCTTGATGCATACAACTTATGACTTGACTTCACTGACCATGGTTTCCTAACAGAATTAACACCAACCTCTACAGCTGACTGATTCAGGGAATCTAATTCTTTTTCTGCAGATACAAAATCTTCATCATCCACACCATGGGAGACTTCTTGCTCAGTTAGTGTCATTTTTGATATTCTGTTAAAGCGTTTAGAACACAGAAAGTCATCACTGGAAGCATCTTGACTTTGACACAGAATCTTGAAATGAGCACTCTTATTCCAAACCTGAAGAAAGTCTGTTTTTTTGCTGGTCTTATATATCACTCTTTTATGGATATGCAAATAGTCAGCGTACTTCACTCTCCTGTGGCCCCAGTTAGAATGCATTTCAAAAAACAATCAGCAGAATCCTCATAAAAGCTTACTTAAGTGCTGTTGGACCACAAATTTGGTGAACTGCTCTCTTTGTTTGCCTGTTGACAACTAAACTGTGAATTCATGTATCCTCCCTTTTATATGCCAGGCCAAACACCCAGAATTATCTGGATGGTTCCAGATTGTTTTAGAAGGTTTTGTTACATTCTGGAATTATCTGTAAGCTTCCAGATTGTTCCAGAAGACCTTTAATGATTTGGAAGGTTCTATGTAAAGAAAATCCGGAAGAATAAAAGCATTTCACCAGTTCTAACTTTGTTTAACTTATTATTTTTATTCCATCACATTGAGCACATTGGTCCGAAAATGGATTTCTTAAAAAAACAAAATTATGAAAATTTTCAGAACCAAAGTGGTGTGTTCTTCTTTTCCGAAAGGTGTTTTTGAGAAAAAAAAATTAAAAAAAAAATGCATAAAGGAATTAGCCATGGAAGCTAAAACATGAACATTGTTTATAAAACCTGTTAAATTCAAAAGTGGACATTCTCCTTTTCAGGGAATGTAGTACTCTATGGTACTGATCAACCATCTAAAAATCAAAATTTTTGGAATTGGCATTTTTGAAAAAAAAAAATTATTTTTGATTTTTCAAAAAATAATTCAGATGGCTACAGTAAGAGAACTTGGACACATATTTCCAAATGGAGGATATCATTTTAATCAGAAAAATATTATCTTTCAAATAAAAAAAACGCAACAAAATATCTTAAACCATTCCAGAGATAGAGCATTTTAAAATTTTGCCGAAAATCGCAAGTGAGAAATGGCGCCCTGTATCTCGAGCCAGGAATTTTTTTGAACAAAAAAAAAAAAAATATGGGTTTCTTGCTTTTTCCTGAATTTTAACGTATGTCAAATTCATCTGAGACTATCAAGGTAACCCCCTCTGTCTGAATTGATAATGGACTCTACCTAAAAAAATTTATGCAAAAGTCAATAACAAACTTTTAAAATGATGATTGACAAGTAAATAAATCTATTTCCTATCATGCATACAACTTGTTTAATTATTTTACTGAATTTAGAAGTGCTTATGAATTTCTATTTATTAGGGGCAACAGTATATTTTATCGTTTATTTGTGTTGGTTTTTAATTCTAACTTAGATGGCAACTCTATTTTTCTGGTTAACACAAAAAAATTTCTGTTCCCATTGATTTTGCATTAACGAGATTCGACTATATAAGCATAAATATATTTTCGTGCTGCATTGAGAATATGTTTACTAAATGTTTTACTTAGTTTACAGTTGAATGAAATTATTTCAAGCTTACTGTTGAACAGTATTAAATGCATAAATATATTTTCACTTCTGCGCTTTTTATGCTGCATTGAGAAAATGATTCATTAATATTTTGGTTGATTAAAAGTTCTTAAATCAAGCATTTAATTAATTGAAGGTATGTGAATTTGCCTTTGCTTTCATGTCAAGAGATATTGAAATATTTTTGGCAATATAATGTATTTAAAGCTATTTTTGTGCAGACAATTTTCTAATGAAAAGCATTTTAGTTATATAGAACTCTGGTAAAAGCATTAAAATATATAAATATTTCAGACTTTTATTTTCTAATTATATTTTAATTAGTCTAATGTTTCATAATTTTCAATATAATTATAATCCTTAATTTTATAGGAGGAAATGTTTGGTGTTTAGATATTTGGGGTGAGGACAGTGGCCCATACTTCCAGGCCTTACATTTCCTATTTGGACTTGGAGCATTTCTGTCTCCTTTAATTGCTGAACCTTTTCTTGCTCAGCAAGAAGATATGGAACATTCATTAGGCAATATATCTTCTCATTCTGACAATCATCCTCATGATTCAAATTTTATGTACAATTCTTCCTTTTTTGAATCACTACCACCGATTACATATGCTTATGGTATCATCGGCATTTTTTCCTTTTTAGTTACACTTATGTTTACAGCTCTATTTTGTGTCTCTGTTACGGAAGAAAGTAGAAAAAAAGAAAAAATTGCTGTTAACAATAAAGGACCTAATGTTTTTGTGACAATTATAATTGTTTTATTATCTAGCCTTTTACTTAGTGTTTACGCTGGTATAGAAATTGGTTATGGGCAAATGATTGCTACATATGCTGTGAAAAGTGATCTTCACCTCACAAAAGCAACTGCTTCTCTTATAACATCTGTTTATTGGGGAACTTTTACTTTTTCTCGAGGTATATCTATAATTTTAGCTGCAAAACTTAGTCCTTTAAGTTTAATTTTAACTGATTTTGTTCTCATGGTACTTTCTGGCATTATACTAGTTTTTTTCGGTAATGAATATGTTGAATTTTTATGGATAGGTACTGCAGTTTTAGGATTAGCTCTTGCTTCCTTTTATCCTACGACTATAACTTGGATAGAAAAACATGTAAATGTTTGCAATAAAGTAGCATCTTCATTTGTTGTTGCTGCTTCTCTTGGTGAAATGATAATACCTTTGACTGTAAGTCAGTTTTTAGATGTTTATCCTAAAATTCTAATGTATATTGTAATTTATTCTGTTATTATTTGTGGTGTGTTAATAATTGTTTTATGGCTTATTACAAAGAAAATAGGTAATAAGTATGTTGTAGAACAAAATGTGTCAAATGAGCATCACGAAATTGAGTCATCAGGGTTGAATACACAAGCTGATAATGAATGCTCTTTATAAATCATCAAATATGCATTTTTGCATATTTGTTAGAACATATTAGTAATTTTATGTTTTATCTTCTCTTTAATGCAAACTTGATTTTCCTGTAATGTATAACATATATAAATTCTGATATATCTTCTTTATCCAGTAACTGTACTTAAATACATAGAAAGATCCATTTTTTTTCATCAGATCATATATAATTATTCATTAACCCTTACATGATAATACTCATAGACTAAGTATGAAGTAGTTATTTGCCAGAAAAAGTATTATGTATTCACCTCTTTATTTAAATGTGATAATGCAAAAATTTTTAAATATAAAACATTTTTAACTATCTTAATTATTTAAAGAATTTATTCACACATTTTCTTGTTTAAAAAATTTTAATATGCTAGAAAAAGTTAATTTTTTCTAATGTATGATATATTTTGCATAGAAGATTTTACATTCAATAGTAATGTAACTACTTTTACTAATATTATTTCAATGTTTGTTCTTAATGTTAGCATTTTGCTATCCTTAAATTGTTTGTTTTATAATGGCTATTTGGATATAACTAAATAAAGATCCCAAGCACATGTTCAAACTTACCTCAAAAGCTAATTATAAGACCTGTCCACATTTAAAGACAAATTGTCCATTTGTATGAATAATCACATTTAAAGACAAATTGTCCATTTGTATACCTTCAGATTCAAATTAAAACTTTTTGGAAGTCATTCTTCAGCTACTCATAAGCATATATCTGTTGAAATATTTCCAGTATTATAATGCTTGATTTTAGTTCATTTAAATATTAAAACCAAAATTCAATTTTGCAGTCACAAATAACTAATATTGGACTTGTTTCAACAGACATGTTCAAAATATGTGCTGTTGAACCATAGAAGGATCATCTTTTTGTCTTGTATTTCTGTTTATGTTGGTCTCAAAGGTGTTAATGGTGGACCAAACTTTCGTGACTGTATTTCTGTATTTCAGTGTAAGATCTAAGGTCTTTATTATCGTACAGACATTGCTGCATACATAGCATGATATACATGTTTTCAATGTTTGAAATAAACCTTGTACTTAATTACAATATGCAGTCATTGTGATTGCCTAATCTGGTCCCTTTGACCTAATTAAACAGGGTGTCTACAGGTCACGAAAGTCCCGAAAATATAGCGAAAACGGAAAATGGGTCACGAAAGTCCCGAAAAGGTCATGAATTATGAAATCGAGTCACGAAAATTCTGGTCGCGCCTCAAAAATTCCGTGAATTTTCCTACATATGTAAAGTTTCTGTGGCTTTTCTTTCCAGAATGCAAAAAATGTCACGGCAGCTGTCAGCCGTGATTTATCGAGAGAAAGCTATGAGTCATCGTGGGAGATGATTAAACGTCATTCCCATTTCGTCAAGATGACAACTTTTCCATTGTTTGCTCTCTACCATGGATTCGCTCTCCGGAGGTTATGCCTGAAAGAAACACTGGTTTCAAATGTATTCGGGTGTGGTGCTTACAAAATTCTTCAGCGAATAGATTTGCTGTATCGTAATCAGGTCCGCCCATACAAATCCCCTCACACACACCATATTTGATTTTTTTTGTAAATTTTTTATTTTTATGCCTTTTCTATCCTCCAAACAAACATATTATAGGTCCAGGCCCCCACTTGAGTTATACCTGTTCCAAAGTTAAGATTTTTGAGTTGCAACTTCTCTCTATTCTATCATTGGACTTTCAAACTATTATATATATATATATATATATATATACAGTACAACATCTGAAACCCGGACTTTGCAGATTCCGGATTTTCGATTTTTCCGTATTATAGAATTTAAATAAAATTCAGATTTAATGTTAACTAAATACACTATAAAGCACTATTTTTAGTAAAAATAATGACAAAAGTTAAGTTAATCAATTAAAACATATTATTTAATCTAAAAAATAGGGCAAAAGAAATTTCTAAAAAAAAGTATACACATTAATAATTTAGAATGTGTGAACGAAACGAAATGATAAAATTACATTTTATCATTTTGTTTAAATATTGGAATTAACATTTGTTATTTCATTAATTTTGGTTTAAGAGAAAGCAGTTTTCTTTATCCTGTAGATGGACATTATTTCTGCTCGGTTATAAAGCTTCTTTGTTTAAGACCTTTAATTGCATGATTGATTGTTTGCATAAGATTATCAAAAGGTATTTTTTCTTCTCCACATTTATCGTCACTACTTTGATCTTTTTTTAATTTAATATCATATTGCGAATTTCGCCATCACTCAATTTATTTACGATTGGCGCATCGTCATCACAGTGCAGAACTTTCGGCTTTGTCGAGATCGGCTTTGTCGAAATTTAATGAAGCGTTGGAAGATTTAGTGAAGTGCCAAGATTTAATAAATATCGAGGATTAGCACTTTTGACGATATATTTAAAGGTGTAAATGTGTTTAAACCGTTTTCGCAAACAAAAGACCGTTTTCGCAAACAAAGAACAAAAAATGAGAACTTAAAAGTTTTATTTATTTTCTAGGTATAATGTTATGTTTAAAAAGGCTGATGGCTCTGAAAAAGTAAAAACTTTATTAGTAATAGTCAAATATGTAAAAAATATCGCAGTAGATAAAATAAATATATTTTCCAAAAAAGAAAAATATCTCTCCTCAATGATTTTTCTAAAGTACGATGAGTCATTCCTAGGCTGCAGCTGCACAGAGACGCGGTGGGGATGGGAAAGCGAAGAAAGGAATTTGCTTAGTTGGTAATCGTAAATGCAGCCGATCCTTTGAGAGGTCCGTGTGTTAATGACTTTGTTGCTCGGTTCTGTGCAATACGATATTATTTAGTTATTTATTTGCCATTTAATAGTATGTAAATATGGCTTTCTGAACAAGAAAGGCAAAATATGCAGTCGATTTCAAGCTGACACGTACGACGAGAACGAAAAACTCGTCAGATATCAGGATGGGGGGAAGAGATTCTGGAGACAAAACAGAATACATTGAAGAATGGGATTCGTACTATGAAGTGAACAAAATAAATTTCCTTGAGCGTTAATATGAATTCTCGGGATTTTTAGATTTAATTGAACAATCTGTCAAATGTTACGATAACGTTTTAAAGTGTTTAATATTAAAAATTACATTGTTTCAGAAAAATATCTGTTCCAATATGAGAAAAGGAAATTTTGATAATAAAAATTAAGTATTTAAATAACGATGTATATTTTACGTGAAATGATTCA
Source organism: Amaurobius ferox (assembly GCA_951213105.1). Classification (NCBI taxonomy): domain Eukaryota; kingdom Metazoa; phylum Arthropoda; class Arachnida; order Araneae; family Amaurobiidae; genus Amaurobius; species Amaurobius ferox. The sequence continues at coordinate 24,862,673 of OX578142.1, read as the reverse complement.
TCGGGAGTTGTGACTTGAATAAGGGGGATTAGGGATTAACTCTTAACAACGTAATACATGCTCCAACCACAAGCCCGATCTATGGCCATCCATCTAAACTTTTGTTTCATTCCGGGATTCAGAAAATCGACCGGAAAATACGGTATTTGTTTATAAAATATAATTCCATATAAATAATCTTACCCTGTTGTTTTAATTCCGTGACTTCATCAGTCCGGGAAAACCCCCCCGAAAATTTGGAAAACGTCCGGATTTTCGAGATTGTACTGTATATATTGTATCATTGGATTTTCAAATTTTTTTTATTATATATATATATATATATATATATATACTATATGTATGTTTGATTTCTATTGAATTCTTTTGAGGCATAAATTCTACAAGCAGTTACATTTTAAATTCACAAAAGCTATTCTTGAAAGTGTTTGATATTTTATTCTGTATTTGTGTAGTTTATTTATTTTCAGGCATAATCTCATAATGCCTGGGAAATGCAAATTTAATGATTTATGGCTGTGCTCTGAAGGTAAAATCCTATTTAAATGGTTATCTCCAGTGACTAATGATATATATAAAGCATATTGCAAGATATGCAACTCTAAATTTGACACAAGTCATAGTGGTATTGGCTGCATTAAAACACATGCTAAACGGAAAAAACATTCAACTCTAGCAAATGCATTATTAAATAGAATTCAAATGACTATTGCTTTTAAAACTTCTGAAAAGCAAGACAGAAAATGTTCTGCAAAGGAAGGAAAACGGCAAGCTGTTGATCCAACTGTAAAAAATATAGAAAATAAAAATGTACAGCCTGCTGATGGGATGAAAAAATGATCAGTGGAAAATTTGAGTAATGTATTTAAGAGCAAATAAAATAATAATGCAGCATACCGCTGTTGATATGCTAGAGCTCCTTCGTCAGCACTAGGAAAACTAATTTACTTACCTTTTGCAAGTATTTTTTACTTATTGATTTCCTTGGTTTCAGGTGCCCATTTTATTTTATTTTACATCGGGTTTGTCGATTCTTTAGCACTGGCAATGAGGTAACCAGCATATCCCCGAAACAGTTGTTTGCTGCATTATTATTTTATTTGTGCTTGAATATGTTGCTCAAGTTTTTCTGATCCTTTACACATTGTGTTTTTTTACTTATAAATTCCCGAGAACTGTGTCATTAGCAAAAAATCCAGTTCACTTTTTATTAAGAAAATAAATACATGAGAGTGTTGGGAGTTAGGTGTTTTATACAAAGTGGTAATTGTTCTATATATTTTAATATCAGAGGTTACCATTTTTAAGATATTATAATTTTATATTACACCTTTAATGTTTCACTTAAAATGCCATTTACATATCAATAATTTGTTTAGGCCAGCAAAATAATTGCAATATAAGTTATTGAACTGAAATTTTTATTTGTTTCCATTTTTTCCTAAAGAGAATCTATAATAAGTGCAATTTAACTTTCTTGTGATCCGACTTATGCTTTGTCTTCATTTTGAAAACTGTTTATTGATTAAACCTAAAATTTGATACTTCGGTAGTATTTTAATTAATTTTCCAGACTAGACTATGAGCAGTATATAAGTAAAAAAATATTGTTTTTCAAAAGATATTTTGAAGTATAATTACATATAATTGACCGACATAATTAAGTAAAGTCAGGAATTTATTTTGGTAAGTCCCCAAAAAGTCAAGAAAAAGTCATAAAATTGACTTTTAGAAACTCTGTAGACACCCTGTTAAAAGAAAAGGGGTAGCATGTGTCTTGCACATGTATGTATGTGCAATTTTTTTTTTTTTTTTTGGCTGTCTCAGTAATTAATCATCTGTTAGCAATTTTTATTATAATATCTTTTACATTTACACAATAATTTAAATTAAACCTGAAGCTATTGCTTCATAATTATTGATTGAATATATTGAAATGTAAAATATATTTATTTCTCTTATCGAATTTTTTTATAGAATATTTTGTGTTGAAAATAGATTTAACTTTTAGGCAAGATTTTTCAAATGTTTTTAGTATAGTTTTTTTCTGTAAATATGTACTTTATTTTTAGTATTATTTACAACATATGTTGATATTTTTAATTGTATAAAGTATTTTAGCTACTTTTTGTAGCATATGTTTTTTATATATTTTTATTAGGTGGTGAATATATTTGTTGAGAATCTATTTTCTTTTTCTATTTCCTCTTAAAATATTATATTTATAAATTTCATGACTGAATAATTGACTTCTATTTATTTTATAATGCTTATACTTATATTGTGACGCCCAAAATTATCTTTACATGCATGAAAACACTGATTTGTCGACAACTGTTCAATATAATTGAATGAATTTTTTGGGGTGATACATAATATCATAACAAATGAATGCAAACTGAAAAATCAAATCTGAGTGCATATGATACAAACTAATTATGAAACAATTAAATTTGAAATAACATGTGACAAGGAGATTTTAGAAAAAATTAAATACCTTTAAACAAATGCAGACTTTTATCATTAATAGGGAATGTGATCTCTCCTAACTCATATACACATATAACACAATTTCATGCTCTCCAAAAGGTTGTTAATTAGAGTTTAGGGCAATAAGTCCCACCCCTCCAACAATGTGGCCTTCAAGGCATTGCAGTCTCCCAGAAAAGGATTTTGTTGTGCAGCAGATCTTCCAAGGATGTCCCATAATATCTTAGTCGGTTCAAATTAAGTTTATTTGCTTAAGCTTTTGCTTTCAAGAAATTCATCAACCAGGTTTGCTGGATGTAAACATGTGTTATCTTACTTAAAAGTAGATGTCTATGTCTGCAGTTTAGAGCAGGAAATCTGTCATAAACCATGAAATTTGGCACACAGATACTTCAGGACCAAGTAGGTGCCACCTTGGCGTTATTTTTTTAAATTTCAAATTAGTGTTTTACTTATTTTAGATTTTATCCTAAATTATAATGATTTTGGGTGATATTCACTCTTATCAGTTCCTTAGCGACTGAAAATATTATTGCAGAATTTCCATCTTAACGCCATCAGAAAGATCGAAAAATTCTCTTTCAAACAAACTTTGAACAGAATCCATAAGAAAGAAAGGTAATTTTTTTAAATGGATAAGAGTAGTATTAGAAATAGAATTTTTTTTAAATATATACTTTTCATGTGTTTTAAACCTCACCAATTTTTACATTACAATATAAAAGAATATGATATGCCATCCAAAGTTTATAATTTAATAACAGTTCCTAAATATATCACAGACTACTCCAGAGAAAATAAATAATTTCATAAACCCATCTGTTGATTAATTATAATTTTTTTAACCGGGCCATGTCTTAATGAACCTAGCATTTCCCCATTACAAAGTGAACCCTTTTCTGGATCTTTTCTACCTACTGAGGCTACTCCTACACACATGGGAAGGAGCTTTTCTACCTACTGAGGCACTTCTATGTGCGAAGAAGGAGCTTTTCTACCTACTGAGACCACACGCACAGGAAAACTAACCATGCTCAGGAATTTGCTGTGAGTTTAGTAGGTCTTAATCAATATCTCTGGCCATACATAGATCCTCTGTTGAATATGTTCAGGGGAGTATGCCCATTGATCATTATGATTCTCCATACCATTAGATCTGAACTGCCATATTGGTCATATTGCCTAATGTTGGTTTAAAGATTTTGAACTTTTGGCTCCCTCCAGATGTAAATGCATTTAGAATCATAGGTTAAATTGAACCATGGCTTGTCACTGAAGATAACACTGGCCCATTGTTGTTGATGCTAGCTCTGATATTCTCTGCACCAATTTAGGTGGGCTCTATTATGTTGTGATGTCAGTGAAGCACATGACATTGCTTTCCTGGCATAAAGGACTTTCTCATTAAGCTTTCTGTATACAGTTTGTCGCTATACTAAAGTTCCAGTGGTGGCTACAAGCACTGAATTCAGCTGCCTAGCAGTTTATTCCATGTTGCAATGGGCAGTTACTGACATACTAATCTTGAGAAGCAGTTGTTATTATTCTATGGCCTTGTCTGTCTTTCTAGCAACAGTTTCAGAGTCTTGGCATTTTTTATAAAGGAATTAGACTACCTGGCATAAAATATTCAGCCATCTTTCGACTTCCATCAATGTTTGCTCAGCCTCTAAATGGCCTACAGCTTGCCACCTCAAAGACGCTTCCAAATGATATTTTGGAGCCATAAAAAAACTGTTTTGAGTTAATAAATACTGAAATCAAATTCTAAATTGCAGAAGTTTGCTAGGAAGCATACTTTGTGCACAGTGCTTTCACTGCCTTTGGATGATGCAATGCCAGTACTTGCATATCAGAAACAGTTTGATCAAATAGAATTGAATAATGATTTGGTTTGGCTTTTGCACAATTTCCTGAAAATTAAATCAGATTGGTTGGGTATTTCATTAAATATTATTATTTTTATGTATGTAAAGATTATTTTGAACACCAGTGTATATGAAGTAGTAAATATATTAGTTTTAATTTTATGACTAATTCTATCACTTGATGTTTTCAAACTTCCAAAAGAAATTTTCCCTATTTTGTGCATATACTGTTTTATTTGTAATGGGTTTTTTAGAAATTATTTTAAATATAGTGGCCAAATATTGGTGTCTTAGTATTTACTAGGATAGCAGTAAAGTGTATATGATTATATATATTATGTAACTGCTCATTTACTTATAACATAGCCATACACTTTTTGTTCTAAAATACATAGAATTAATCCATATGAAGCAGCTATTTATTTCTAAAATGTTTAAATTTGATACATTTTATACATTTATTTTTCATGACAAGATTTCCCTATTCGTCATTTTACCATTATTACCTGTTCATCTTTTTACTAATATACAGTAGCACTTTGTTTTGCAGTCAATACAATCAATAATATAAATTTTCCCCTCAAAATAAGATGCCTTGCTATAAATATGCATAGTATATGCAGTGTAAAATCTCTTAAAATGAAGGCCTCAAAGCAGAAGCATATCTAAATGTAAGTTGCTGTTTTCTCTGTTATCAACATTTTCATATTATTACAATAAAGGTATAAAATTAAAAGCATGAAGAAAAGGTTTAACTAAATTATAGATTGAGTGAAAGTAAAGTTATTATAACTGCCATTTAAGTTGTTCATTTTGATGTCCTAAAGAGAAAGTCGTGCAGTTCATGAACTGACCAATGTTTTTGGCCATAATTCATGAAGTCAGCTGGAAAAAAAAATGTCCATATAGAAATTGGGGAATTTGTTTCACAAATTTGTCAGAATAAAGGGAAATGTCTGTCTGTACCATCTGTAGTGAGAAATCTAAACATTGTGTGGCTATAAAATTTGATACACAAGTACTTCAGGACTCAGAAAGGTTTACATCGGTATTATATTTTGAAATTTCAAATTAATTTTTTTAGTCATTTTATTTCAGTACAATTTAAATGATTTTGGGCGATATTCACACAAATTGGTTTTTTATCTACCAAAAATATTATCACAGATCCATCTTGACATTATCGGACAGATAGAAACATTCTTTTTCAAACACACTTTGAATGGAATCCATATGATTAATAGACAAATTTTCATTATTTTAAAGAAATATATTTTTTTTGTGTGTGTTTTAAATGTCCCTGATTCTTAAATTGTGATTTAAAAAAAAAATGACTGGCAATCCAAAGTTTATAATATAAACTCAACTACTTTAAATATTAAACACTGCTCCTAAATTAAAAACAATTTCCTGAACCCATTCATTAATTAATTATAAATTTTTTAAACAAACTCAATGCTAAAAAATTTTCTCCCTTGCTTTAGATTCCCATAAATATTTCTAACTTCTGTGTTCAGTTGAACCTGACTGTGCATTTGCTTATATCTCATACATTTTTGTATATAAAAAAAGTATTTCCTTTTGAATCTTTTTTTTTCTTTCATTTTTTATTTATTTATTTATTTATTTATTTGCTTAGTTGCACAGGATCGGAGTCATAATTTGGAGATTGCAACTTTTACTGTTATTTATATGAATAAAAATGTTTTATTTATTTTTTTTATTTATGTTTTTTTATTAGTCATAGAGGATTGAAGTAATAATTTGGGGATGGTATTGTGTCACACCCAATACATATAATTTTTGCTGTTATTTATGAGAATAAATTTTTTTTTTACATTTTGTACATTTCTTTATTTTACTTTCTACATTTTCGGAGAGCATGCGTGGAATGTGGATTCCTATTCTAATTTCATATTTCATGAGGATATTTGTAGAGTGTTGCTCTTTACGCTTAAAATAATGATTTTGCATGTTTTGGGGTGATTTGGATTGAAATTGATTTGGCTATTTGGAAACTGAGTGGTATTAAAGTAGCAGTTGCTTATTAGAACCTAAGCAATGTCAGGTATTTCATTCTAGTAAGTAATATATATGATATTTGGCATATTTCATATAAGTTAGTCATTTCAGAAGCTTTGTGCATAGCTGTCCAGTTTCCAATTTTAGAAGATTTTGACCAAATTCTCTTATGTAGAAAGGTTCAGGGAAAAGATCCCAATAATTTGTAAAAAATCATACAAGTTCTGAAATAAAAGAACCTTACAATTTGCAAAGAATCCTAACACATTCTGAAATATAAAAATCTTCAATTTATAAGAAAACATTTTTAGTTCTAAAATAAAAGATCCTTTTGGCATGGCATGCTAATAATTTTATAATAAGGGTTTTTGATGAGCCGAAAGTTGAAATACATATAGTTTACATTACAAAAACCAAGGTATGGTAGAAATACACAACTATTGCTGAGATGTGTGTGTGTGTGTGTGTAATCATGATCTAAGAAGAAAAAATGCAGTTGATGTCATTTGCACTTGTGTTTAGGAGTATACAGATATTTTTTTGTCATTAGGTACACGTGTTTCCTTGCCGCTTGTTCTGTTTGCATACATCTTATGTTGTGTTTTTAATTTGATTCATGACAATTCTTTAAAGTACACTAATTGTTTATTTATTTATTTGTAAGTTGCATAATTGTAAATTATTAAAAGATGGATTCTAAAAAACCTAAGAAATATCTTCAAGTATTGAAAAAATTCTTCATTGGGGATTAGTTCAAATTGACTACAGGAAATATACAGTTTCTTGTAATTAGATGTCAATAAAGTGCTAACTGCCTTCGGCAACCAGTGATCAGTATTTGGGCGATCAGTGTTTTAGCAATTAGTTTTTGGAAATTGGGAAAATATACACTGGTGACAAACTATGTCACTTTTTAAAAGCTCTTAATTTGTTATTGAGCATGTAGTCACCTGTTGTGCAAGTGCATTCAATCCATGTATGCAATCAAGTATGTCCACTGCACAGGACCTGACTTAGTTTAACTGGGGCCTAGGGCAGACATTCCTCTCCAGTGGCTCCCCTCCATCTCTTGATATAAATCAAATGTACAAAAATATTTTTCTGAAATATTTTTTAACATTTCAAAAACATTTTTCATATTTTTTTTTTCAAAATGAACCTTTAAGCCAATAACAAGCAATAACGCCAATACTGTTTATAATGTTTTTAGTGATGCATTTGCAATAAAATGAAAAAAAAAACTTGTAATATTTAATATAGAAAATGCTATTTGTTATAGAAAATGCTTTGTGTTCTTATCTTGAAAGAACTGCCTGGTAGTTGTTTTTTTAGCAGTTATTAAAAAAAGACAGTGTTTCAACCTGAGGAAGAGAGAGTTCAAAATGCTCTCAAAACTATAATAATCACCTAATTTTTATATGCACTCTTTATTTAAGGCAGTTAAAGTTATATCATCACATACCACAGTTTTATTTATCGTTCCTAAAATGAACCAAATTTATATATGTTTTAGTGGGGGTTTTTTCGAATTTTGTTTCCTGCAAAATTATCAATCATATCACTATAATCAATTTTTTCAGTTATATCTGAATTTAAGCAAAGCACAGAAAGTTGGGAGAATTTCTGCTGCTAGAGATAAGATGTAATAGGAGATTTTAGTCTTTTCATCAGTGAAAAGGCTCTTTCTCTGGTACAATTAGAAATGGGAATGGTCAAAATTTGCAATACTGTTTCTACATTGGCAAATGCAAATAATAAATTGAAGTTATTTAACATTTTCAACATCTCTAAAGGTGTTAATTGTTTGTCTATAATGGAACAAAAGTGTTGCAGTTCATCAGGAAAAAGTATTTTATGGTAAAACTGTAAAGGCCTCACTTTCATATCTTTCAAAATTATTCCTTACAGACTGTATGAACTGAATTAATGATTCAAACAAGGAAAAAAACATTTCTAATTTCTCCATAGAACTCTGAAGGATTTTACTTATTTGGTTCAGTCTCTGTAAAATTTTATCTCAAACAACAGTATTTAGAATATTTTCAAATTTAAGTAATTTTTTATGTAGAGCCCTAGCCTCATTTCAAGCCGATGAAGTTTGATCTCTATCATTAGCCAGACGATGCAGAGCATTTACAATTGGAAGATAGGTTTTTCTTAATATCTCCGTTGCATTTGCATACCACCGTGTATATGAACGGTTTTTAATAGTTAGCTTTTATTTACTGGTATCAAAATTTTCATTTAGTACTTGCTATCTGTAAGTTGATGTATAAAATAAATTATATAGTTCTTGTAATGTAGAAAAAAAACTTATTATTGGAGTGCAGGATTCTGCAGCATTTATACATACTATATTTAACGAGTGTGCCGAACATAATATATTCTGCCTGTGGATTTAAATTTCTTATTCTTGCTTGAAGACTTGAATATTTCCCTGCCATGTGTGAAGCCTTATCATAACTTTGACCTCTACAGTTTTTTGTATGTTCCATCTCTTCTAGAGCTGACAACACTATAGTTGTTAAATATTCTGCACCATAGACAGAAATAGGTATAAATTTTATGAATCTTTCTGTAGGATCATAATCTGGACTAAAATAATGCAGCACAAAACAAAGTTGATCAGCATGTATAATGTCTGGTGTAGAATTTACTACAATAGAGAAGTATTTTGCTTCCAAGATTTCTTTCACTATCACATTTAACACTTTTTCTCCCAATAAGTTCAACGAATTCATTGACTGTTGTTGATGATAGGTAATTTATATTTCCAGTTCCTTGATTACCAGATTTTTCAAAATACTGTGCTAGAAATTGATCAAACTGAGCTATCAATTCTAAACAGCCCGAAAAGTTTCCATTGCGTATTAAACCAATTGTTTTATTTTCCCCAAGAAATGCCAGGCCCCTTGAAGATAAAAATTTTACTGTGGCAACATTCTTTGTAAAACAGATCTCCAGTAATGCATTTTAGTTTGGTATTGAAATATTATTCCAGAGTCTATTCTTTGAGAAGTTTTAAGTCTTTGAGAAATATTTAAAATGGACTCTCTATGCAAAAAAGAATTTTCATACTCTATTAACCTTATAGACATGTTTCGAACTATCAAAACCATATGTTGAAATGTTGGTTGTCTTATTTCCAAACAGCTGCAGATCCATCAAAATAATTTTCTTTCCGATTCCGATAGCACTAACTATTCTCTAGGTACATTTTCATTATTTTTCTTAATTAAAAAAAAATTATATTCCATAAAAAAGCTTTTGCAACCATTAATAATTTTTCCTGCTTCCGAGATTATATTTATATTTTGTGATGGCTGTTTCCAAATGAATGTTCAATCATAATTTCTGTCACTGTATTCCAATTAGCTGGATCAGGGTTGAGATTAAAAAATGGGCTTTGGCAGTATTTCACTTCTGTAATTTTTTCATCATTTCAATTTAAAACTTTATTGCTGTTAGACTCCATGCATTCAATATCAGGAATTTTCATTTCGTCTATGTGTTTTATATCCTCATTTTTGTTATCTAGGGTGATGGCAGAGAACTTTCTATTTTCTTTGCTACCATTCTTTTCAATTTTTGCTGCTTCATTTTGTTTAATTGGAACAATTTGATGATGCTGCCTTTTGTCTTTTTAGTTTGAAGTTCTTGCACTTTCTTTTGTTTTCTTTTTGCAGCGCCAGACATCTAATTATGCTGCATGATGTTTTAATATGCTTTATCAATATAAATTTAGTCAATATAAAAACATTTGCTTAAAATAAATTGCGCAATTTCTATGCAATTTTATAGCACTCTGATTTTATATCAATAACAAACGCTGCCTTATATTTCTTTCTGCTTCCGTTTGAAACTGGAGTGAGTAAGCATGTAAATATTTCTTCTCGACCACGGAGTCTCAAAACAGGAGGCGATGTTTCATATAAGCTGTGTGCTGTATCAGACTGCATTAACTTAACTATGCCCATCAATGATCTCAGTATGTCAGATGAATCTTTTCGCTGGGTGAACTTATCATTATCAGCGGATTGTTACTAACTTCTGTATAGTGAAGTTAATTTTTTTTCATGAAGCAGTCAAATTTTTGATATTGGCAGTTGTTTCATTTGGGGGCCCCCTCTGAAGCGGGGGACTGGGGCAGCTGCCCCATATGCCCCTGCTACTGCACTGGTATGATACGCTTGCTCTACATAAGCACTTTTGGACCACACATAGTGCTTGAGCACTGTGCAGCCTTTGTTAATATTTGAATTTTTTAAGAAAGCAAATTATGTAAATTATACTTTAAAAGATTTTATAAACTCAAAAAAGTCGCATTTGCCACTATTATTACTACTAAGTTATTTATCATTTTGTTGCTTTTTAATATACTTTCAATATTAATTTTTGTTTAATTCTTTAGAAGCTGATTGGATTTAAGTTTATCCCTGCATCTCTTAACATATTTTATTAAGGAAAAGTAAAAATCTCTATTCTAAAAGTAAATATCTATTTTCCTCCTTCAGCCCTTACAAAATTTTAGACACCATAGTGGTGATAACCATAATGATTTTGACATGACATGAAAATCTCATTAATTTTTATTTTCCAGAGTTGGCAGCTATGTTATTATTGTAAAATAAAAATATAAGCTGTATTGCTGATATTCCTAAATGCTTATACATTGCTTATACAAATGTTCTTTATTTAACCCTCTAGTGGGTGCTTGGATGAAAGCTGTTTTCCACATTACTCAAGATGTGGGATCTGGCTGTACAATGTTTATAAAATAATTTTCTTCCTGTGATCTGTTGGTTAAATTAAATTTGATAACTGATTTAGCATCTTTGTTTCCTTTTCATTGTACTATATAGGCAAAAACTGAATGAATAACAACTGCCATCTATCAACACATTGCTTCAGATCACAAATGGGGGTAGGGGGGCATGCCCACTTAAGAGTCATTACCAGCACAGTATAGACACTTATTTCAACAACATGGTAGATAATCAGTTTGAACTTTGTATTTCTCCTTACTCAGTCAGACAGACGATAGTTAAAAGCCATTTTGCGGAAACTCCAATACTGGGGACATCATCTGTTTCTTTCCTGCCATTCTTAATTATTTTACTCATAAACAAGTAGTATCATATGAAGGAATATATATCCTATCTCTAAACCTTCTGTATATCTATTGAAATATTTGTCACTTGCAAGATTTGAGGTCAGTTATGCAAAACTCTTACAGACTAGTGCAACTGTATACAAAATTTCTAAAATGCCCCTAATAATGTAACACATCAGAATTTTTCATAAAAAGGACAATTTCTATTGAAAGTTTTGAAATGTGAAATTGTACACAGGGAACTTACATTCACAGATACCTATCTACAGGTAATATGTAGTGCTTATCTGCATTTACTTTATTTAAAGAGTAAAAATATGCTTTTTGATTCTTAATTAATAACTCACTTTTGTTACGTTACTATTACCTCTACACTTGTGTGACAACAGTAACTATTTTCAGTTATGTAATGTTACATGTTCACATGCGTACTACGAAAAAATCCTGAATTGCAGATTGCCTTTTTTTTTAATATTTTCCAACATAGTAAAAAAAGTATTTATGACTTTGGTCATTCTGTTTGTCTCTCCTTTCACACAATAACTTCTGTAAAAATGACTTATTGAAATGGTATTTTAATAAGTTGTTGAGATGGTCTATGAGATGTTTGGGGATGAAAACGAAGAATATCATCCAATTAGTTTCGGATTTAAACCAGTTTGAAACAATAAAAGACATTGAATCCTATAGGACATAATTTTTCAAACATTATTTTTAAGCAGTTAAAATTCACTAATTGCTTTAAAAAATTTAGGGAATATTAAATTATCACAAAATGTGTAAAATAAAATTCAGCAAAATATGTTGGATAGATTTTTAACCTGTTCGGGACCTCAACTGGTAGAAAGAAGTGTTCCTACTGGCATGTGCTTTTCAGGGAAGAAGTGTCGCTATGGGGCCAGGGGATTTTGTTACTAAGCTTTATTTTAAAAAAAATTCATAGAAAATTGAGATTTATATGTATTGACTTAACTTTTGTATATATTATGAAATAGATACTGAAGATTTATTACCCAAAAAATCAATTTTATACTACTAAAAATATACAATAAAATTATTGTTTTATATTCTTTTGAATAAACGACTAAATTCAATTTCTATATTTACATTAAAATGCACGAAAATACATTAAATTGCACAATTCATATATACAGTGTTTAAGAATAACAATACAAACCTTACTTATGTTTATGCAATTTTATCAAAGCTTTTGCTGTGTATGAAATATCTCAAAATATAGATCAACACAAAATCCTACATCACATTCATAATAGGAAGTTTTCTGACATTTTTGTTTTGTGACATTTTTTGAACAGATTATACATCTTCTTCGAAACTTTCTACCATTAATATTATTGCTGTGAAACAGATTTTAAAATGTAACTCCCTTTTACTATACACTAGACAATAAGAATTCAAATTGCATCTAACGTATATGAATCAAATTTCAAAAATGCAGATAAGAACATCAAGAACTCCCCTCCTTATTCGATAATTCTACACAAATTCCACTGCTGAGAGAAAGACCCTTTAAAACTCATGTGCACTTTAAAAGAGCAACCTTACAGATTTGTTTACATCAGCGTTTCATCCCATACCCATTCATCCATCAAAATGAACCAAAACTAATGGCACTTTTCTGAAGGTCAACATCCCTAGCATATCAACTTTGTGATTTTTACAGCAAAGCATCTAGTACCATGTAAAAATTCAAATAAAACATTCCAACTCTTTGTAACGAATGGTCCAATTGGCCATTGGTCCAATAGGCCACTTTGGTCCAATAGGCCATTTTCCACATGTCACGGGGAAGAGATGGTGAGCTGATAAGAGGAAATTGCTCTGTCATGGGAGTACTATGCTTGTGCCTATGGGTTAAATAAAAATTGAAATAATAATGATACCCATATTATGTGAACCAATGTATGAAGAGATGACGTGACTCCTTGCAAAATAAAATATGGCTTCTATTTTTTTTTGCTGTGTCCGTAGATATTTAAAGATTATTTAATGTATATTTAGTATTGCATCCAACATAAAACCACTTTACTTTTGCTTATTATCTGTGCATCTAATTTCTGTACCAATGCAATTGCAATATTTTTTACTTTAAATGATCACTAAACTTTTTTTATTCTTACAACAGAGCCTAATTTTAGCACAAAACTATAACATACAGAATGTAAACAAATCAAGCAATTGTAAAGTGAGCTGTATAAGAATTGCTGAATTTTATTTCATGCAATATTATTTGGCTCTAAAGTCTGAAATATAAGTGATATGAATGGAATATTCATTAATTTTACATAGAGAGGCAGACAATTTATAAAATAAAATGGTTTGTCATAGTTATAACAATTTCGAAGAACTAAGTTAACATGAGATAAGCAAACTGTGCAATTTCTATACTAATGAAATATTATAATTGTGATATAATATTAACTGCAAAGGCATCATAAACACTTCACAAATTATACTTTCAATGACGTCATTTGAATAAAGTTCATTTTGGGCAACTAGTATTGTCTATTTTGATGAAGTTTTAATTTTTCAAGTATAATAAATTACTATAGTACTGTGATAACTTAAAAAATGTCAACACTGGATGCATCACATTTTAGAGATGGTTGAATAACATTGTATTTCAATTGGAAAGTGTTTTATAATCAATGCTTTGTGCATGATTGGTCTTTCTTGTTATATATGATATGGTTTATAAGATTTTTAACCAATACTTTTCAGTTAATCTGCAATTCAGCACTTTAATAAACAATCATAAGTATCTCTTGAGTAGATCTTATTGTATAAACTGTTAACCTGGTTTGTTCATCTCAAATAAAAAATTTTGAAATTTCTGATGTGTTAGGAATTTTATTACCTTTTTTTTTTTTTTAGTAATAAATATAAATAAATAGTGGATGCACCACTTATAAATGAAAAAATATTTTATTTAAAGAACATTATATTAAGTGCCAAAATAGTACATACTATGAAATTCTCAAAATGTTTTATGTGCTATAGAATTTTATTATTATTTTCTAATTGGTAATAAATATGAAGAAGTAGTTGGCATCATTTTGTTCCACTTATAAATTAAAAATAGTATTTAATTTAAAAAGCAGTGGATAAGTGCCTTGTATGCCCTACTGAAATATGTGTGTACATCTCTTGGAGATTACTTTTATCTGTTGTATGAAAACCATTTAACATTCTTAGCTTCAAAATATTTTGCTAATTTGTATCATATTTATTTATACGTATTTCATATTTAAATAGTTTTTACCTTCTGTATTTGCTCTTAAAACCTGTGATATTCTATTTGCAATTTCTATTTGGCCAAATTATCTTAAAAAGTATTACAACTTGAATGTATATTTGTACATACAAATCCCTGGATCAATCATTTTCAATCACATCATCGAAAACAAGACATTCTATTAAATAGGTAATCATTTTCAGAAGCATATCATCTCATTGCAAAACGGTCCTTTCATACATATTTTGAAACAAAGTTTAACATGACAAGAATTTGATACTACTGCTAGAAATTCTACCTGTGGATATAATTTTATAAGTGCTCAGTGGAATTTAATTCATCTGGATTGAACAGGATCAGAGGAGATCTAGATCAGTGATTCGCAACATTTTTTTCGTCACGGTACACTTTTAATTAAAAATTTGGTGGCACACTAACAAGAAGATAAATTTAAAAGAATTTTACTTGGTTAATTGATTGATGTACCCATAATATATTTTGTAAAAATAGCATACAATAATAATTTTCAATGAAATATAAAATGAAATTGCATTATAAAGTAAACAAAATGTTTATTTAATGATAAATTACAAATTACATTTAATGTGAAATTTGAGCTTGGTGTTTTTTGACAACTTCATTTATATATGGGGATAAAAATTATAATGCTACTCTCATTTCGTGATCCAGATTTAAAAGTCTGGATTTTTCTTTCATTTTTATGTTGGTCAAAGCCGAAAATTCGAATTCGCACAAATAAAATGTGGAAAATTGTAATAACACACTTAAAGCTTTTTGTGATATTGTCCGATAATCATATCTAAGATTAATCCAGAACGAATTAATTGATTCTTCTGAATGTTTTGAAATTAAATCTCAGTTATTACACACCGAAATTAGTTCTTCCTTTTCTTTCAAAGTTAATTCATACACCGATGTGTCGTTTATCACAGATTTCGAATCCAATCAAATTTTTTTATTTTTAAATTTGGAAAGCAATGAACAATTCTTTGCTCTATTGTCAAATGATCAATAACTATTTTATGAATTATTTTATAACAGTCTTTTGGAATTGACTTAAACTTTTCTAAACTACCGTTCTTGTGCTTTATTCTTCCATAAAGTAATTTTTTTTAAATCCCAACAATTTATCGGTTGAGTTTAAAATATTTTCTTTCGGTCCTTGAATACTTGTATTTATGTTATTAAAAATAACAAAAATATCAGATAAGTAAGCTAGCTTAGCACACCATATTTTGTCATCCAACAAATCAACAAAATCATTATTATCTTGTTCAAAAAATATCTTTATCTCGTTTTTTAATTGAAGCACGCAAGACAAAACTTTCCCTTTGTATAACCACCTAACTTCCTTGTGCAGTAACAACGATTCATATATTTAGACTCCATAGCCTGGCATAATTGACTAAATAGGCGACTTTTAATGGTCTTGATTTTATATAATTAATCATTTTAACACATTGTTTCAGCACTATTTTCAATTCTGAAGGTAATTGTTTTGTAATGAGTGTTTCCCGGTGCAAAAAAAATAGATAACTAATATATCTGCATTATGTTCCCTTACATGTGCTACAAATCCTTTTATAAATCCAGTCATAGCCGGAGCATCGTCTGTGCAAATGTCAATACACAAATTCCACGAAATTTTAATCTCTTGTAAATACGAATTAATTTCATCGAAAATATGTTTTCCTGTTGTGAAATCAGCTAATTCACGACAACATAAAAATTGATTAATTATATCATTTTGGTGAATGAATTAAGTGTGCTTTGCAATTAAGTTTGTGTGCTTTGCAATTTTGTTGCTAATGCAATTAAGTGTGCTTTTCCCATAATATCAGTTGTTTTGTCGATTTGTAGAGCAAAATTTGAATTTGCAAGAGTTTTAGCAGTATTTTCTTCAATATTTTAGGACAAGTCTATAATTCTGCAATTAATTGTGTCATTTGAAAGTGGTATTTTACAAATATCAATTTCTGCTGATTCACCAATAATTCTTTTTACAATTTTACAACAAGCAGGTAATATAATTTCTTCAGCCAAATTATGAGGTTTTAATCTGAGCTTTTTCAGACACACTAAATTGCTTTTCAAAAACCTTTACTTGTTTGGATCTTGCAGATAATGATTTTTGAATGTAGCTTTTGTCTTTTGATACAAGCGAAGGATGATTAGTGAGTAAGTGAAGTTGGAGCCTGCTCGGAACCATAGCACTGTTTTACAATTTACATACACATACCACACATTCGGGAACAGTTTGATCAATTTCTATTGTTGATGTAAATCCAAATTTTAAGAAATTGTCATTATACTTAAGATGAACATTACATTTTTTGCTGGAGGAAACATTTTTACTTGTACTGGGCTCGTTAGCCTGATCGCTAACATCATCATTATCATTGTTAAGCTTTCTTTTTTTATCCATTTTAGGAGGTTCTTTTAAAATAAAAATAATTTTGTCAAAAAATGATTAAAAACTACATATCATATATTACCTTTGAATCCTTTTTAATTAAGTTTGACAACACAATATTATGGTATTGCACATGCGAAAGTGAATATATAAGTTGTAACTTAACCCTATGCACACATCAAGCTGGCGACTAGTAGACTAAACTAGTATATAACTTTGTTTGAGTTTAAATTCAGAACCATTCCAGAACTGTAATAGTCATGCGCATTGGTTCAGCCAATAGTCATGCTCATTAGTTCAGCCAATAGTCATGCAAATTGGTTCAGCCAATCTCCACTAGGAAGGTGGAACCGATTGAACTACTTGTGTGACGTCGCTTATGTATGGGTATTCACAGTGGCGGCACACTTCAAGAATCTCGCGGCACACTAAAGTGCCACTGCATAGTGGTTGAGAATCACTGATCTAGATAAATAAAAATTACATATCTCATAAATGCAATAATAATTTGTAAATAGCATTAATATTATGTATGCCTTGTATTTGTAATATATAATCACAGTAAACTAGGAGTAACAGTCTTGTTTTCCAGGCTAGTATTAAATCTCTTTTGTGATGATGCATGGCATCACTTACTGCCCATAAAACTTTCATTACTTTCAATGATTTTACTAACAATTTTTTTTCTAGCATGTTTTAACAAAGAAGATAACTTATCAAATTTCTTTTATTGTAACAATAACTGTCATTTTAAATTTCACATTACTCATTAAAATATAAAATGAAGAAAAACTCACAAAATTTAGTTTGGAAATCTGGATTAATTATGGGTTTTCTAACCCAAGCATACACAACCTTTTATCATCAGATTGTTTTGATCATTGTCAGTTATCTATTTTTTGCCCTTCATCAGCTGTGTGACCAAGGGTTACTAAAAGCTGAAAGTTACTATGACTAAATCATTCTTGATGCTATTTTAATACTATTTTGATTCAAAAGGCAAATAATGAAGGAATTATGAAAAATAAATAAGAATGTCTATTAAACAAGTTTTCATTTTTTGTTAATTTGAATAATTTTCCAGTAATTAATGGTGAAATGCTCTGAATTTATTTGTTTACTAGTATTAATTTTCAAGATTTCCCTATTCATTGCACTACCATTAAATTGCTGAAATTTTTTTATCCATTCAAATATAGACTCAGAGAAATGTTTGTTTCTTATTAAATCCATCCCCTAGACCAGCATAATTATTTCAATAAATTGAATTTTCTGATGAACAAAATTTATTTTATATAAGAAATGTATTGCCTTGTTATTGCATCATTTTTATATAAACTACAAACCGTAAAGAGTAACAACATAGGGAATATTACTCCTATTTTCTGCTTTTCCTGATTTCTTTTAAATGGCTATTATACTAATCAATTAATTTTTATTAAAGTTCCCTAAATTTGTTATGTTACTATAGTATGAATTTAATTATACTGTTTATTATTTAATCTTATGTAGATTCAGGGATGTGGACTTTCAGTGGAAATGATCCATTGAAATACATAATTGAATATGAATAAAAGGATATTTCTATAAAGCAGAATTCCAATCAATGTTTATTAGTGGTCATAAATATACAAAAACCAATAAGTATGAACATTGTATATATGTAAAATGTACTTTGTTAAAAATAAAAAGTATAAATTTGTCATCTATTAAGCAAATGCACTTATAAAATGTGTTTATTTTTATAATGCATTTCAAATGTGAATATTTGTAAAAATAATGGTGCAATTGTAATTTTTATCAAAATAATATTTTAATAACTCCAAAATTGAACTTTATAATCAAACAACTTGCACAATATTTTTAAATTCAATATTTGATAAACTTATACAATCAAATTGAATTTTATATAATTTTTAATTGGTGAAATATGGTATATATAACATTATTTATATGCAATTTAAAATTTAATATATTATTCTTGCTGAATGTAGTATTTTCAATGCTGAAAAATATTCTATTCTATATTACTTTTATTGAGAAAATTACATTATATGAGCCATAGATTGCAATCATTCTCTTTTACAATTTATATTTATTTCTCCAACACAATTTATGAAAATTACAAGTAAGTAAAATTCCCTGTCATTAAGAAATTAACATTTATTTTTTTTTAATTAAATTTACGACTTTAATGACTTTTTTTCATTAGTAATTACAATTTTACTTTAAGTGGGTTTGACTGTACCTTATTTCTTATTTGACATTTTGTATTCTCAGAAATAATGGCTGTTAAACTTAAATATTAAAATTTTTTTAATATACAGACAAACATCATTAAAATTGTCAATCTATTCACATTTTTCAGTGAGTGTGACAGCTTTATCAGGCTCATAAGCAATCAATCAATGTATATCAGAAATGTTTATTTGATATATAAATAGCATGTATAAGAAATAAACATTCTTTATATAACAGAAATATAAAATTAAATTTTGGTTTTTTATGATTTCTCAATTTGAAAATTTATCTTACTTCTATTAGTTGCACAAATGGTATAGTTACATCATTTGTTAATTTCTTTTGGAATTTTTCTTATGAATGATTTTATAATCTATATGTTCATATAATTGACTTCATTACATGAAACAGCTTCCCTTATCACTTTACATATTGCATACAATCATATTTATACTATGCAAACATGGTTTGAAATCCTATTGTATAAACTACATTTGGCAGGGGCTGTTTTTTACTGTTGATAGTCTTCAACAATTATGTTGAATTTTTTATTTGTTATTTAAATTTATTATGCAACCAAAATCTGCTTTGCATAAAGGGCATTTTTTCTAATGTGATTTCTGAATTTTTAACTTAAAATAGTGAATATGGGAAATGTTTTTTTATTATTCAGTGTTAAAATGTACTATTTACTATATATGTGAAGACTGGATGTAAAAACTCTGGCCTGAGGGCCATTTGTTGTACATTGATTTTATATTGAATTCTGCAAAATATAAAAAAGTGGTGCAGAAGTAATAAATATACTATTTAAAACAAAATATTAATATTTTTTACATTTATTGTAAATATATCTCCAGATCAGAAATATATATCGGTTTTATGAAATATTAGAAATTCAAGATATGGAATATATGGTATTATGACATCACATGGAATTTACTGCATAAGGATAACAGTTTGAGACCTTATAAATAAACTGGAATTGTTATCCAATATTAAGTCTACAGAAATTGTCAAAAGTGCAGATGTTGCCTACATATGCAAAGTCAATATTTAAAATTCTTAAATTATTGCATGTGTGTTATGTGTGTGGAGACCCCAGGCCGTCCGACTCATCCGGAGGACTTAGAGCAACTATTTGGATGACCGGGGTGTGTTATGTGTGTGGAATTTTGTTATGTGGACTCTTTCTTGAATGGCATGCAATAATTTAACAATGAATGGCATGCAATAATTTAACAATGAATGGCATGCAATAATTTAACAATGAATGGCATGCAATAATGGCAACAAAATTTCTCCACCCCTGGGGTAAATAAACATAACATGCAAAACAAATAAATTACATGCTTTGGTTATTTCAGGTCCTTGTTTGACATAGAAATGTTTTCTTGATTTTATATCCAGCTTTTTTCTTCTGTCTATAAATTTTCATGTGAGTCTGTAAGTCTTTCCGAGAGATTGGTGGTAGGGGAAGGAGGGTATGGTCCCTATGGATGCCTCCCCAACTGGGTTCCGGTCTAAATTGGGTGGCACTTCCCGGCCGTCCAAACAGTTACCTTACACCTTTCTAGTAGGTCACACGGTCTGGGTCTTAACAACAACAACCCCCAGATTGATGAAAATATCATTAAAATTACAAAAATGTTGCCAACTTGGTAAATTAATTAAAATATTTTAATATATGGACTATTTAATACATAGTCTGCAAGTAACTATTGAAAAATAATTGGGTATTACTGTGAATTATATAGATGAGTTATTTTCAACCCTAAGGAAATTTTTGTTTTAGTGCTTTTATAATGCAACTTCATAAAGAAAACCCAGCTGGGTCTTGGTGTACTTCTAACTAGTTTTGTTTATATCTTTCCTAGAACTACTCTTTCTTAGGTGCATATGTTCAATCAGCAAAATAGGTTCACCCAAAATATCTCATTCTAATCATAGAATTAACACTGTCTAACTTACATTTACATTAACTCAAAGGGGGGTTTACTTGGCTGTCTATAGTTATCTCACTTGTTTATACCATCTCCTCACTTATTAAGACAGTAATAAAAAATAATTTTTCTTTGTTCATTAATAGATACGTTACATTTAAAATACCCTAGATGTAAAATGGGCTTTTATGATAAGCCAAATTTTAATAGTTGGCAGTAGACATTTGGATTCTATAATTTTAATTTGTCACAAAATATTTTCAGCTATATATTTTTGAAAATTTTATTTATTGAAATTCTTTTTAATTAAAGTTTGATTTGTTGGCCTAAAAACAATTAACGTGAAACAAAACCTCAATTTATAATTTAAAAGCAAAATTGAAACACTGAGGTCTGAAAAGAAAAAATGTTCAAAAATTTTTCAGAATATTAATCAACATATTTTTAAAATTTCTATTACTTTAAAAAAAAATTGATATGTTGGTTCATTTTTCTGAAATCTGATTTCAATAGGTAAAGTTTTCAAAACAATATATCTTAAAATTTCCTGAGACAAATTTATAATTGAGCAGTGTTTCCCAAGCTGGTATGTATATCACTGGGGATGTGCTCAAAAAGGCACTTAATTCAAACTTTAGTTTTTCATCAACAAGAAAATCTTTAAAAAATCTATTTATAAAATATGCTGGTGATCGAATAGCATCATTTTAATAAATCATGAGTGTTAAATATGCTGATTGTGACTTATCTCTTACTTAAATAAAACAATAATGACCAGAAGCAGTTTCTCGGTAGACCACCTTTATTCTACATGCACATATACAAAACATGGTTTACGCTGTAACTACGCACTCTTATGCATTCGTTCATTTTTCTTACAGCTCAGTTGAAACCATATAAATACCTTTTCTTCTTCACTCATGACATTAGATGTTGTCATGGCAACTTACAGAGAGACGGAAATTACCATATAAGGCATGTAGACTTCAACTTATGGTTGGCACCAAACACTGATACTTTAGAGAAAAAAGTTATAATTTTACAGACGTTAAACAAGATTTTTAATTTTACCTACAAAGCAATACTGATTTATAATTTTATAGTGACTGGGAAAAGCATTTTAAATGTCATCGATAATAATCAATTTTAAATCTTACCCCAAAACCTCACCAAATTAATCATTTTTACTATATAATTCTTATCTTTTAATCTGAGAAAAGTATGAATAGAATGCAAATCTATTATATTATTTGTTGTTCATTCAGAATATATTTTTTCATTTACATTAATTATTAAAATAAAATTATTATTTTTCTAACAGTTTCTGTATAAGTTTCAATTGTATAACTGATTTGTATTGACAGATTTTTGAACATACTTTCAGTTATTTATTTGCTAAACTAAACATTTCGTCATACTAAAAGAATCATAATGTTGTTTGTGAGATGATTTATTGTAATTTTTATCAAAATTCAAAAGCATCTGTACAATGGTGCACTATTAAGATCAACTTCAAAAAGGCGTACACAATCAATTTAAAAGGGGATACACAATCAATTTAAAAAGTGTTTAAAGTTGGAGAATCCAAACTCTATTAATAAACATTAAGATTTATTACAAAATCGACTAACCTTTGACAATTTGAGCACAAACATAGTATATTTTATCGAAGTATTCTGTATTCAAATAGTGGTGATAAGTTGACAAGTGAACTATAGGTAGCTATTAGTTTCATTTAAGTTAATATAAAATGCAAAATATATGGTTTTGTCCATATAATGTGAAGATAGAATATTTTGGGTTGGTCTTTTTGTTCTTGGATTTATCATGTTTTGGAATGATAAAATTTTAGTTTAAATAAAATGCCATCCATTTCTTTTATTTAGACATTTGAAAGAGATTTATAAAAAGTAGAATGACTTGCTAAATTTTAACTTATCCATTTATTGACTTCAACTTGATTATATTTTAAATGTTTGTGAATGAAAATGCTAATGATGTTGCATTTTATTTTGCCTGTTTGTTAATGTGGATTGTACTAAAGTCAGTATTTTTTTACAGTAGTTTTTAATTTCATATATTTATTTAACTGTGATTTTTTTACTTGATTATTTTATTCACATTGAGATCTGATTTTATTTAATAAATAATTTTTTGTAATATTAAGGTCTATTTCTTTCCTCAAATGTCATACATATAGCAGGAATTCTATATTTTGTGGAATTTTCTTAGTTATTATTACTTCCAACCATTGACATTTACTTAATTATTACTTCCAGCCATTGACATCGCCTAACTTTTCCTGAATAGCATCAAAAATCATGAAACTAGGTAAATACAACTTATAAAACATAATGTAGTGAGCGTATAATATTCCCTCACCGGAATCTTTTCTTTTGAGAACTAGATGGAGAAAACACCCGTATTAGCTTTCCCATGGCATGAACGCAGGGTTTCCAGATCTGGCGATTTATCGCCAATTTTGCGGCATTTGGTGACTTCTCGAATCTTCGAAAAGCACCTCAAAATAATGATTATTCTACGTGATATGAGAGATTTCCACAAGTTGCTATATAGAAACTATACTAGTTTCTATATAGTGAGTCTATAAAAGGAATCACCCCTCAGTCGGAGAGCAGTTAACGTGATAAAAGCTACATTGAACTGTGATTTTTGTCAATGTTTTGAGAATAATATCAGTTATTTTATGAAATTAGTGGAGCATTTAAGTGCTGTGTAACTGGAGACCCTGGCTGTGGCACCTGCCACGAATGGCATAAGGTTGCTTAGAGCCCACGGCCAGGAAGAAAACTATTCCCAGCACAAAGGAGTGGCAAGCCCCCAACACCACCAGACAGAGAAAACTGCCAACCCCATCACACAGCGCACGCACCATCCGGGACACCAAAAGGACAGCAGACCAACACAGTGTTGAGCGAGGCTAACCGCCATCAGTCCCAGACAAGAACGCCAACGGAGACGACCGAAACTCCCATCAGCAGACCCGCCCGCAAGGGGACCAACCAGGCAATGCGCATCACCACAAGCAGCAATGTCCCCACATCCACAGAATATTTATATAAAATTAAAAAAAATACAGGCATGGTTACAATCATCTGCAACAAACTGCAGGCAATAATATATAAAGTTACAATATATTGTATAGATAAATTCCCCTTAGCATAATAATTTCTTATCCATAATAACATTAAATCCTCAAGATAAATAGGCCACATTTAAAACAAGTTTAAAAAATACATGTTAGAAGAGAACATACCCAGTAGATAATAAACAAGGGAATTAATATTTATACTAACTAAAAATCTAATATGTTAGAAGAGAACATACCAAGTAGATAATAAACAAGAGAATTAATAATTATACCAACCAAAAATCTAATAAACAGTCTAAAAGCAAATAGACCATCACACACGATCCAGCAGTACCTTACTACAGAATTACCAAACAATTATTATCGTAAACCCCTTCCACCCAACATACTCCAATAAGCCTACACAAAACCAATCTAACAAAAATCAATCCATGCCTGAAGAAATGCCACAACCTGAAAAACATCACCTGTGAGGCTGTGATGTAAAAAAAGGGGGGGGGGGAGGCCCACCTATTCAACTCCCAAAACAAGTAAACTAAATTAAATTATCCCTGAGTACCCATGTAAATGCGCGAAAGTGAGCTCTTAAATTTAGAAGACACCAGCACCACTTACAAAGCCGTGATCGCAAATAACCGCAACGGTTCACACACACCCCTGTCCGGAGAAGTAAATCTCCAAGATGACCTGCCCGAAACACAGGAGAACCAAAACATTTAAAACGAAAACCCTTACCTTTAAGGAACCTCTTCATCCACAAATATTAAATAAAACAAAATACAGAATAAACACCAGAATTTTGAAGTTAAAATATTTATTAAAGTTATAAAAGGATTATTAAAACACAAAAGCTGAATCTTTCAGCACGCCACTGGACTCGGGCGCAAAGACTTCATTTAACCAATGCCACAAGCTTCAAACAGTAATTATGCAATATTAAATAAGTGGCAAACAATAGCATTGATTGCTATGCTATGAAAATTTTTCGGAGAGAATTGAAGTAAGTTTTCTTATTTAATTACATATTATGTTGACCTTATGCTTTAAACATTAATCTGACAACATTTAACAATTTTTTTCTTAAAATATTATCCCTTTCTTGCCAGTTTTTCATAAGCCTAAAACGTATCACTATAGGTTATGCATTGACTTTTAAGATTTGTTTCCTTTATTTTTATGTTATCTACGCTTTATATATACGTGCATGATTGTATTTTTATTTTACATAATGCTTTTAAAAAGAGTTTGTATGTCCCAAAAAGGCTAAATGAGCACTAGATGAGTTATGCTGTTTATAATATCTCAGCGAACTTTCTAAGTGCTTTTTTAGCTAGGAATCTTACAAAATATCTGCATCCCGGAAATCAGCTAGGGTAGTAACTGTTAAGTATAACAAATTAATTGAATGTAAAAATGTAGTATATTCATATATTGCATGTATAATGGATTATTTATTTGTTTGACATAGCATTAGAAATCACTTATCTATATAAAGTATTGTATTGAGTTTTCTCTCTGATATGTGAAGTTTCGATTGCATGTTTTAGAATAAAAGTAACAGAATGTGTTGATGTAAATGTTTTATGCTGTGATGAAATCATGATTTTGTCCAGCACCATTCTGTGTATCTTTACATTTCAGTAATAGAAGCTACGGTTTGAATTGTACACTGTACACTTTCTTCATATACAGTCATGCGTGTTTTGAAAGTAACAGATTCGAATTTCGCCATGCAATGAGTTCAGTGAATTTTCATTCCATGTAATTTTCTTAACGCTGAGCAACGCTTTATTCTCCTCTTTATTATTTTTCTTAAAGCACTTTATTCTCCTCAAGCACATCCTCCCCTATAACAGTATTTAATTTTTATTTCAATTGTATTTCATTCTGTAGAATATAGTTTAAAGAAAGTATTGTTTTTAATGAAAAATTTTGACAATATGTGTTTTAGTGCCTCTTGAACACGTTTCGACTATATTTAGAATGATGTCCCCTTGTCTGAGGTCAATTTCTTGCGTACACGATAGCTTCCATAAATATTAATGGATTAATAACAAATATAAACAGACGGTGTTGAATTTTGATTTTTTCCATAATTATTTATGTGGACGCTTTATATAAATATACATATATTTTACTCTGATATCCTTCAAATACTATTGTATTTAGATATATTTACATTTAAGATGATTACAATGAACAGGCTAAAATTTAATGAGAAAGAAATACATGATTTTGCTTCATAAACTATTATTTTGCTAACGTGAAATGGGTAAAAATACATTTATATTTCTATAGAAAATAATTAAGATCTAAATGGGTTTAAAGTGTACTAGTTACTTATTAAGAAACAATTTACATACATTATTGTTGTCATTGTACTTTCAGAATTATTGTATTTCTTAAATTGCAATTATATGTATACTAAAAATTAAGTAAACTAGTATTAGAAAACTAGTAATTACAGCCCAATTTTTACCAGTAACACAAACACAACTAAATCAAAAACTTGCCTTTTCAAGCCATTTTAAAACCACAAAGTATCACCATATAGAGTGTTAATTGGAGAGCTAAAAGAAATATTATATTTTTAAAAGGCGTATTTGATATGCATATCAAAACACTGACTATATGAGCAACTATATGTTAAGCTCGATAGCAGTAAGTGCAGTCGTACAAATGTATAAATTAGAATGTAATGTAAAATTATGGTATATTTTTTAATTTACACAATTTGGTGTTCATGGCTGCAGCCACCCCCTCCCCCAATCTACTACTGAGAGTAATAGAAAATTAAATCATCGCTAAAGAGTTATGCTTTTTATAAAATGTTGGTAAGCTTTTCCGTGTTCTTTTAGTTACAACCTTTAAGAACATGCTCATCCTGTAGAATAAATGATACTCTTTATATTTATATCCAGTGTGGTAATTAAGTAGTTGTACATAAAAACTGAGTATCTTCATATATGCATGTAAAATTGTATATTTACAGAAGCTACACCAAATTTGGTGTTAAAAGCCCTTTTGACATACTTCTTTTATAGAGCGAAATAATGCCAAATGTGGAAAACGAGTTACTTCTCAAACAATTAAAAATAATTTTTGAACTCCTATGATGGCTAAAGTTGATTAAATTACAAGGCTTGATTGAATTTATATGTTTCTGAATTTCAAGAAAGTTAAAGATGATTTAATAAATTGCAGTTCTAATAACTTCTTACTATTGAAGATCCAGAAGTTTTTACATTGTGTTCGTGTTTCATTAAATATTTTTATGTAACTCATGTTATTGAAATTTACTGAAATTTATTACACTAAATGTTATTGAAATTTGAAGTTGGTAATGTGGTAGGACTGAATTTGTCAGTTCCTATAGAACAGAAACAGAATATGTTTCTTACGAGCACCACAATGCTTATGGACCTGTATTTAGTGCTCGTTAGAAAAGTGTAAAATGTCACTAAAAGGAGCACTAAGTGTATAATGTCACTAAAAGGGACACTAAAATCAAAATTTTCGGAAATATTATTTTTTGTTATATAACTATTTAATGACCTTCAATATTCATAAAAGAGTCAAGGACTAGTAGCAGTGTCTCAGGTTCAAACTTCACGCTTCTACTAGTAAGTATGAATCTGTTGAAATTTAAAATTAATTAAAGTAATTAATTATTAGAGAAACCTGCTGCATTTCTGGTGCTTTTCACTTTTTATCCATTATCCCTCCTTTGTAATAAGAAATTAAATTATTTGCATTAAAAGACTAGTTTCAAGGATTAGTTTAGTAAGTTTGATAATATGTACAACTTTGATAATATTAAGTACGGCATGCAACGTTAAAATAATGCTTTGATTGTATCCAATTATAATTAAAATTCACATTTTCGTAATGAAATGATATTTTATAGCATGAGTTTGCAAATTTGTTGCTTCACAGAAGGCGTGAATAATATACAGGAGAGATACGGCATGCTTTCAAATCAGGGGCTGCAATATGTACCAGAACAAACCAAAATGATGCTCCAGTTCATGAAATATATTGAAATTCCATTGTAGTTATGTTATATGATTTGTAAACTTGGACTGCTTGCCACGCTAAGCAGTCCTTTGGCGTTGTGCAATAAAGCAACTTCTTTTTTACAGCTCGATCTTTCTTTACTTTTTACAAAAATGTATCTAATACCTACATGAGTCTATTTTGCTTCGCACAGAGTCAAATTTTAATACAACTTGCAATGCATTACATACAATCACATGTCTAAGATAGCCGTTGGCTCATCAAAAATGCATGAAAATTGCCTTGTGCGCTTTTCCTGTGAGTATATTTTATATTTGATATTATAATTTTTTGTGATTATGTTTGTAACATTTTACTGTGATCTATTAATGTAAAATTACAGTAAACTTTTTTGTATGCTCTGTATATTTTTATATTGTTTGAAAATAAATGAAATATTTGTCCATTTGTTGTCAATTTGTTTTTTATTTACTTTCCCTATGTGCATAGCATAATATATAGGAAAAGTATTGTGACAGTCAAAAATTAGAGTTTTCGATGGAAGAGCATAAAGTGATTTGTGTGTGTGTGAATGGAGATATCTCACAAACAAATGAAGCATGTTGGACAAAATTGGGTATAAAGTTTACATTTTTATACCAAAAATTACATTTTTGTATAAAAATTACAATAGGTGAACACTAGAAGCCTATTGATTTTAAATGCAATCAAATGTTTGAAAAACACCCAAATTTTCGAATGAAATTTAAAAAAAATCAGAACTTTCAATAATGTTACACAAATAATCATTTCGTATATAATTTTTCATTAAAAAACTAGTGACACAAATTTAAGAATGCTAACATGAATCATTCTTGAGATGTTATACTTTTTAAAATAAATTTATCAAAAAATCACGTAATATTAAAAAAGTATTAACTGTTGTGAAATATGTTCACTTTTCATATATATATATTATGTGTTAAATTTGTTAACATCATTCTCGTGGATCTAGTTCATTCTATTTTCGAAAGAAGGTACTTCGTGTAATTGTTTTGTATTTTGATACCAAATAATTTGCCAACAGTCATTTATATATATAAGAAATGCTCTTCTCTTTGGTTATCTGTAACGCTTGGTGATAACTTTTGGCAAAGTTGGCTGCTCATTTAATAAAATATCGCCAACTTGGCTATATTTTACTCCCAGATTCATGAAAATATCATTAAAATTAAAAAAATGGTGCCAACTTGATAAACTAATTATTAAAATATTTTAATATATGGATTATTGCGGATGCTATCAATATTGATAATTGCCAATTTAGAGTTGCATGAAATATAAGTAATTGGATACTTCGAAATAGTTTTAGATGTTGTCATCAGAAAAAGTGCCTAATGTACAATTCAGCTATAAACATTGTGACATAGATCCTATACATTATATTTTCACTGTGAAAGAAGTAAATTCATTTCATTATATAGGGAAAGTCAAGTGCTACAGACTTCAGTATTTTGTTTTTGTTGGAAATACGATACAAGTGCTTTGGCATTCCGGTTCATAAAATTTTCTATTTCAAATTAATTTATGACAGTTGATTTCATTATGGATGAAAGAAAGGATTACATATATGAACATTAAGTTCACTTTCTCAGGAGTTGTAAAGGTAAGAGGTTAAGAAAACTTCATTAGAAAGGAAACTTTGCAAATGATTTATCCTAGCATATCATAATTAATTGCTTTGGATTAATTAGGAAATTTTCACTTAAAGAAATCATTTGCTAAATATAGCTGTGCATATTTATTCTCTTACTAGAGTCGACATCATTAAACAAGTCTTGTTTAAAAAAAAACTTAATTTTTTATTACAAGCAGTACTATATATCTCTAACAAATTGAGCCAATCGAATAATATTTAGTGCTATTATTTGAATCAATGAACATCAGAGACCTATTCATTTTGGGAGTGAACAGACCACGGAGAAGTCTCTCCATTTTCTGAACATTTATTTTAGAAAATCGAATAAGCAGTTTAATTGAGTTTAATATCGAAATGAAAATATTAATTATAATATTTTAATTATATTAATATTTAATAATATGTTTAATATCGAATATGAAAATCGAATGAGCAGTTTAATTTAATGAAGAGTTTAATTCCAAATGGGCCTAAATCACTTTCGCTTGGGTATCATGTTGTGGCAGCTGCGTTACAGCTACTAGTAAGTGACTTTAGATAGGTAACAGTAAGTGGCAATATTGCACTATATCATACAAGACAAACGAGTGAAAGTGATTTAGGCCCTTTCGGAATTAAACTCTTCAAATGTTCAATGGCCTTGTAATATGATAGAACTTTCGTAATGTGATATGAGAATATGAAAAAAATTAAACTCTGTTACAAATGTATGTGCAAAATTTTCAGATTATATTCTAGTTTAGGTATTAGTGCAGCAGTTGAAATAAAGTTTAATACCAAAATCAATGTTTATTCAACAATTTTGTCAAAAGCGGATTGAATGATAATGAAGAAAAAATTAATCCCTATCAAGTGTATACATCGAACATAACAAAATGTCTACATTATTTGAATGGCAGCATATATCGAATATATATATTTGGATACATAAATTGGATGCACATTGTTTTTTCATGTGAAATTGTCCACCCGGTTGTTTTGAGACCAGATATAAATTACCATTTGTAAACAAACGTTTAAAATTTTAAATATTTTTAAATACATTTTAACATTTAATTTTTTTAAAAGCATACAAAAATATCAAAATAAGAAAGAATAGGTGACCTCATTTATAAGGAGGAAAGGGAAAGATGATTATACACAAAATTCATTTTCAAGTAACTTGTGACAGTAAATACGTAAAGTACCTCTGCTTTAGAGTGTAAAGTACCTCTGCTTTAGAAAATATTTTGTTAACCATTACACATAAATATTTGTTATTAAAATACATCTTAAGCTGATGTTCAGATTTTCAATATATCGTATCAAAAGAAAATTTAATACGTTATTTTATAAAAATATTAAAATATGTAAGTGCATATTTTAATAGTTAATAATTTTAATTGAAATTCATTTATGTTTGCAATCCTTGATTTAAATCTATAAAGGGTTTAAAATTAGTAGTCGTCAAATTTTTTACCTATATATTTTACTTTGATGGAGCGTTTAGATACCTAACTGTTCAGCCTTTCTTCACATGTATGATGCAAATTCTTGATCCATTTATTCTTCCTTCTAACAATCTAACTAATTCCTGTCATGGATTACATGCACCCATGCAGCACAGCGGGTCAAAGGCAGGTCTGCTAATAAAAGATGATTTATTTTGCGAGTTGAATAATGAAAACAAAATAAATAATTTGGAAATTGCACCCAAATAAGATATTTTGGTAACTGGGTAAAATTGGTTAGATGTCATTGTTGCGTGACTTTGTGCTCCTACTTTCTAACCCTGCGTATATAATGCATTTATTTACGTTATGTTGAAAAGGGCTTATTTACCATTTCCTAAATGATAACAAGTTTAACCATTATTACATTGTTTAAAATATGAAAGTAAAGGAAAATTCTTACTCCATCCTATCAAAAGTATCCATGGAGTTAGATAGTTAGTCCCTTTGCCTCCATAATGATATCTCAAACACTAATTATTTTATTCAAATTTTTGTTCAACAATGAAATTATATATTATTTGATCCTAAGTTAATTTAGTTTAAATAAACATATGGTTTATATTTGATTAGAGGATCGTATAACAATGAATCAGCATATGTCTGGTGATATTAAAAATGCAAGAGCGGTACTGATTGTGAGACAAACAAAACTAAATACTAGGGAATATTAATGTTTAAAAATGACTCACGTTCCAGAGATTGTGTAGTAACTTACTAACAGATAGTGAGCATTAAAAGACACTAGAGCGTAGATGCTCTGCATGGATACATCTCGCGTATAAAATTTTCTGACAGCTCTTCGAAACATTGCCTTTTTATGCTACAACACAATCCGGTATTAATTAAAGTTTCTATTTTACAATTGCGCACTAAACAATATGATCACTTGGAACTTTCCATGCTGATATTTTTCAGCAATTACTTTTCTTAACAGAAAAGTTGTCCTCCCCAGGTAACACACATACGGTATTATAACCGTTGTTAAACCGTTTATACGTTATATTTTCGTATGTGTTATACGATAAACGGTAATACATCGGTTATAATACCGTTATGAGTAAACGGTATATAAAAATACCGTATATCATACGTATGAATTACCGTGTATGAACATACCGTATGTAGAAATACCGTTTTAAATACGTATGTATTACTGTTTATTTTACATTAAAATAACCGTTTTTATTACATTAAAAATACCAATTTATCATACGTAAAAATAACCATTAACGCTCCCCTCTAGCTCAAATCCTCTTTCAGCTTTGTTCTCGAACCCTTTTCCCGAAGGCATTTTCATGTATTACCGTTTAAAATACATTATAAATACCGTTTATCATACGTTATAAATACCGTTTATATTACATTAAAATTACCATTTTTCATACGTAAAAATAACCATTAACGCTTCCCCCTTGCTCAAATCCTTTTTCAGCTTTGTTCTCGAACCCTTTTCCCGAAGGCATTTCATGTATCCCTTCTTGTTTATCTTCACCCTCCCAAGTTCTAACCCCACCGTGACGTCACGCAGTTCTGGAAGCTTCCAGAACGGACTCATTTCTACCTCAGGGGACGAAGCCATAAGCTTTGTCCATCTGGCAACACTGAGGAGTGCAGTAATCATTCTTTACGTTTCGCGCCATGTTTGTAGGTTTGTATCTTGAACTTGATTTTTCCGTGTTAGGTTAACATGTTGCTTAATTTATATATTTTAAATTATTTAATTATATTTAGCTTTAGCTTTAACTTTTATTTTATTTTATATATATCTTCCTAGCTTTGTTGTATGTATGCACATATTGCTTTAAAAGCAAACGGGAAAAGTGCATGTTTTCAGCATCGTGGTATGTGCATCCATGCTCGCATTTAATACTATCTAAGGGGAGATTAAATGAAAACGTGGTCCGAGATTGCATTTGTTGTCATGCATGCATGTTTCATTTCAAATATTGTAAAATCAGAAATTATTCTTTTACATGTTTTTATGTATTTTAAACTTAAAGACGGTATACTTATACTAAATGAAAGTTGCTTCATGTATAACCTACCTGCAAGTAAAAATACTTATTTAGTGTTGGTTAGTGTTTATAATAAATTAAATTTAATCTATATAATAATAACTGAAGCAACTTTCATTTAGTGTAATTATACATGTATGTCTAAAACTAAAATCTATAAAAAAACATGTTAAAGAATAATTTGATTTTAAAAGAAAACATGATACTTAAAAGAAATAAAAACACACATAATTCTTAGAATTATTTTAAAAACACCGCAAAATTATATTTCATAACGTAGTAATTATAATTTTTGCAATTGTTAGAAATTAGAATTAAAAATATACTTAGAATTTTTTCGACTAATTATATTTGCGAAATTTGGCAAAAAAAAAAAGTATTTGACCTAGAGATCTCAAATTGGTGTCATTTTTTTTCTTTCAATGGGTCTTAATTTGATATGACTA
This sequence comes from Amaurobius ferox, assembly GCA_951213105.1. Taxonomy (NCBI): domain Eukaryota; kingdom Metazoa; phylum Arthropoda; class Arachnida; order Araneae; family Amaurobiidae; genus Amaurobius; species Amaurobius ferox. The sequence goes on along the minus strand of OX578142.1, from coordinate 24,828,545 downwards.
TGCTATTTTCTAAAAACAATTTCTCTTTTAGTTTGTAATTACTTTAGAAACTCCAATTTTAAAAAAGAGTTAAATACCATAATCATGTTGTATATCAAATTAAGGTCCATCGAAAACAAAAGACTGCACTAATTTGAGCTCTCTTGGTCAAATAGTTTTTGATCTACCACTGTTTAAAGATTTCAAAACTTTACCAGATTTGGCTTTTTTAAAAAAGTGAATAACTGAAAATCTAAGAGCCCAAAAAATATGAAATTTTACAGTTTTTTTAAACTTTACTGGTACTATCACTGTACCAAAAATGATCAATTTTTTAGATATCAAGGTTCAAACCATTAAGTGATTTGGCACAAAATGACATACATTTAGTACATAACTCATTAGCCCGTTTTTTCATACATTCAGCCCACATATGTTCTCAATTTTTACAATTTGCTACACACTTAATATTCAGGGTGGCCACTCAACTGGGAAAAGTCAGGGAATTTTGTGAAAATTCTGTTTTTTTTTACTAGTTGTAAAACAGAACTGCCCACTTTGTATGCCATTTTCGAAAAATTTCGCCAAGTATTATGCTGTACTCGTAACTTCTAAATAAAGGCTGCCATGTGTCCATTTGATTCCGTATAAAAACAAAAATGCAGAGTTTGTGCTCCATTTTGGACAACTGTTGCCAAGAATATTATATACATTTTACAATATTTTTTCTATTTTAATGACATTCTTTTGACATTGCTGAATTGACATTAATTATTCAATGGCTGTGGCTTGTTACAGTGTAGTTTTTGCATATCTTTAATGTCTGTCATTGTGAACAATTTGCAATGCCCATATTTAAGGACATCAGTTTAGACTATTTCTTTTTATTGTCTTCAGTGAAAAAAAACATTAAATTCTTTTAAATATTTCAGTAGTTCAATTTTGCTGCATTTACATGTATTTATTATTAAAAATGTCAAAATTTATTTGTAAAAACAAAAAATGTGTATTTTTTTCTCCTGATTTAATATAACTTTTTTTGAATAGTGGAGTTAAATTGTTAAGATTCTTTAATCAAATTTGTAACTAAATAGGGATGTGCGCGCATTTTATGTTAAAATTACTGGTCTGGAATTTCTTTTCAATTCACCTGGAAAAGTGGTTAATGAGTTATGTACTAAGTATATGTTACTCCGTGTCAAATCAATTAATGGTTTGAACCTTGATACCTCAGAAATCGATCATTTTTGGTACAGTGATAGTACCAGTAAGTTTACAAAAACTGTAAAATTTCAGATTTTGGGGGCTTTTAGATTTTCAGTTATTTACTTTTTTTAAAAAGCCAAATCTGGCAAAGTTTAGAAATCTTTAAACGGTTGTAAATCAAAAAATATTTTACACAGAGCTAAATTTAGTGTCGTGCTTTTGTTTTCAATGAACCTTAATTTGATATACAACATGATTACGGTATTCTAACTCTTTGTAATTTTTTAAAAACTCCAATTTAAAAAAAAAAAATTTTTTTTTTAGAAAATCCAAAAAAAAACTGATTTCTTTAAAATATATATATATATATATATATTAAAGACATTAAGGGACTATTTGTGTGCCAAATTTCATAGTCTGTCGTTAAGGGGTTCCTATGGAAATTAAATTATTTTTTGTAATTTAGCTAATTTCACTTATAGTTTAATACAAAAAAAAATAATTTTCATAGGAACCCATTGGCTTCCCATTATGAAACTTGGCATACAAGTAGTCCATAAAGCATATATTTTTTTTTTCTTTTCAAAAAAATTAAAAGGGGTGTTTTTGAGATTTAAAAAAAATTTTTTTTGAAGCTTTTCAAAAAATTCAAATTTGAAATAGTATCGTCATGTTATATATCAAATTAAGACTCATTAAAAGCAAAAGAAAATGACACTAATTTAAGCTCTCTAGGTTAAATAGTTTTTGATCTACAGCTGTTTAAAGATTTCAAAACTTTGGCAGATTTCGCTTTTTTGAAAGTCAATAACTGAAAAACTAAGAGCCCCAAAAATCTGAAATTTTGCAATTTCTGTTGTCTTTATAGTTACAGTAAATAAACACTTTTCAACTATGTTGTAAAGTGTTAAAAAGGAAAAGATTTCATTATGAACAAGAGTACATTTTGAAATTGACACTGAAAGAAATGTGAAAACATGAATAGTCGAATTTTCATAAAGAAAAAAAAAATTGTACAGAAAAGTCTCATTTATAAGCATTTAAAAAACGATATTTCGGTATAATTTTTTTAAATACAAGATTTGGAAGAATTAAAAAAAAATATATACTAGGAAGAAATTTTAAAATAATATGCTACTTAGAACAAATTAAAAAAAAAAAGTTGATACAGGGGTGAAATGTTAAAAAACACAATACTAAATTAAAATAATTTGATACTTTAAGAAAATAAAAAAAAATACCTGGAAGAAGTTAAAAAAGCCTTATACTTAAAAGAAAATAAACATGATACGTACAAGAAATAAAAACACACGTAATTCTGGGAATTTTTTTAAAAACATTACACACAAAATTATATTTCATAATGTAGTAGATTATAATTTTTGCAATTTTTAGAAATAATTGTGAAACAGTTTGTGTTCTGTGTATCTAGAAACATGTTCTACTTGGCCTCTGTGCCCTTACTTACTGTTTACACTCTTAAAAATCATCACAGTTGCATGATACCACCATTGATCAGAGATGTGTAGTTTTAGCATGCACATATATAATTTAAAATAGCCTATAAACTTAATTACAATATTATTAATATTGTTTTTTTTATATATTTTTAGTATTGAAGTTTACTTTTAAAAAATTAACTCTTTAAAAATTGCAAAAATGTTTTAAGTATTATATGTTTTAATATATCCCAAAATTTTATTCTGTATTTTTAAGTTATTTTCAATTTAAAATAGCTTATCTTTTAGATTTAAAATTATATTTCATAATGTAGTAGATTATAATTTTTGCAATATTTAGAAATAATTAGAATTAAAAATATATTTAAATATAAACTGAAAATAAAGGAAAAAAACATTTTTGTATTAAAATTATTGTATTAACAATATATAATATAAATTTAAATAAAAATTTTATTACATATGAACAGAGTGATTCTATAGTATTGTGAATTTTGCACATATGACACATTTGATATATCGTATCTTTGTAAAAATATGATTTAGATGAATGTATTTTAAATTTTAAAGATACTGTTTCAGATTGTGTTGATTTCAAATTTATAAATTCAAGTACATTATTGAAATCAACACAATCTGAAAATTTGACATCTATTATAAAAATATATTCACCTGGCTCAATATTTTTGTTTTACAAAGATGCATAAAACTTTGTAAATATCATGTCTGCAACATCCACTATTCTGTAGAGTTCTCCAATGTGTGATAAATATGTATATAAACACGTAATAAATACGTGTAGAAACACAATATAAACACGTAATAAATACGTGTAGAAACACAATATAAACATGTAATAAATACATGTAGAAACACAATATAAATATGTATGGGAATACATTATAAATGCATATGGGAACGCATAAATACATATGGGAACACGTTATAAACATGTATGTGGATATACGTAAGAAACACGTATGTGAATATACGTAATATACACGTATATGATATGTAATAAACATGTATCTGGATACGTAATAATAACGTATGTGGATATACGTAATATACACGTATGTGATACGTAATTAACATGTATCTGGATACGTAATAATAACATATGTGGATATACATAATAATAACGTATGTGGATACGTAATATACACGTATGTAGATACGTAATAATAATGTATGTGGGTATACGTAATAATAACGTATGTGGATATACATAATAATAACGTATATGGATACGTAATAAACACGTATGTGCATATACGTAATAATAACGTATGTGAATATACGTAATATTAACGTATAAGCATACGTAATAATAATGTATAAGGATACGTAATAATAACCTTTTTTATAACGGTTGGTATACCGTATTCTAACGTACCATTTTTGCGTAATAATTACGTATGGCCTGACACGTAAAGATTACGTATTGCTTGATACGTAAGAATTACGTATTTGTGCTACCTGGGTCTACGAGCAAGAAATTTCAATTTAAAACTCTATACAGAGAATAACTTAGCTGGCCAGTATGCAGTTTACAAATATGAAAAGGAGTACACTTCAAGTACAACTATAATGTCAATAAAAAGAGAATTGTTGATAAAACCTCATAACTTAATATTTACAAATTATCCTAACATTTACAAATTTAAACTAATATTTAATGTAAATATTGACCTAATATTTACAAATTTAAGCATAATTTAAAAAACTAACAATATATCATCAAATTTCTAGCACAACTTTATATGTTCATGGATGAAGTTATCTTATCTGCAATGAGAGCAGGGTGCAGCAAAAAAAGCGGTATCGCACCGCAAATTGCGATAGAAAATTTGTGTTTTGCTATGTAAAAATAAATTTGAATTGCATTTTGAGACTTTATTTTAAAAATCAGAAGAAAGGATTCATAACGGTAAATCTTTCCGCATACGTGCATAGCTCTTGTAATATTTATGGTTTTTTACTTTTATATTTCAAACCCGGCATCTCGCTATGTTTATAGGTTAAATTTATAGGTTGAATTTATTTTTAGAAAAGAAAATATGCCTTCGATGACTAGAAATTAGCGACGATTCGGAAGAATTTATTGTTCATGTGAGTTAGTTAACTTTTACCCGTTTGAATTTTTGATACAATAAAATGCCTCCGTTACAAACAAACAACCATTGTCCTTTTCCAGTCCAAAAATGAATGGAAAGAACTAATGGAATAATAGTTGAACTTTTAAGAACTAATGGAATAATAGTTGTGAACTGCAAGTCAAAATATCGAAATTGCTATAGAAATGAAATTTTGATTAGCAGTTTGCTAATGAAAAATATTCCCTAATTTTGCACCCTTCTTCCTCTTCGACCCCAGACAGTCCGACCTGATAAGGTATTTATTTGGAAGGCCCGAAAGTGGCATCCAATTTAGACCGGAACCCAGTGGGGGGAGGCATCCACAGGGAATGTACCCTCTTTCCTCTACCACCAACCTCTCGGATGGATTTACGAACCCACATGTTTAACAGATCATACTCCGCATGAACACGGCGGCAGTTTTGGCAGTGGCGGAAATAGAAACCAGGTCATTCGAGTGCAATTCCCATGAGCTAACCACTGGGTTGTCGCGCCCCTTATTTTGCACCCTGAATGAGAGCCTGATTCAAACTCTGGGAATATTTTTATAGGCAAATTTTTCTCAAAAATTTAATTTTTAATAAATTAGAATTCGGCTGCATGGTAGCACTTAATATACCCCCCCCCCCCCCCAGTCCCCATAGAAAGTTACATTATTATGGCATATAGCAAAGCAAGTTTTCTTGCTGCCATTGCAGATATTAATTATTCCATGTTGATAACATGTTTCTTTAAAATAAAATATATATATATAAATATCCCTTACTTCATATTACATTAAACAAATGAGTACTTGGAATGTTAACGATATTGTACACAAATATTTGTTCAGAAATTATTTCAAAATTGTGCTTTATGTACAGGGATAACTAAAATCTGTATATCGATGAAAGTAAGAAAGTCAAATTTTTTTTTAAACTACACTAAAAATTTACATGAACAATGATTAAAAAAAAAAATTATGCATCCTGAGATTGCTATTTAAAAACATCATATCAATTTCATACCAAATCTTTTTCAGACATATTTAGAGATCTGTATCGGTAAATTTTCCATTTTTATTTCATTTTAATAGATTTGAAAATTAATTCTTTTTACACTGCTTTTTAAAAGGCAAGTAACTTTACAAATCTTTGATTATTTAGTTTTTTAATTTTGAGGAGGATGGTTCAGTCATGATGGCAGATCAGTCATGTAAAAATAATTGACTGAAAATCGGAGTCCAAAATTTGCAAATATGAAGTTTCATGATATATATTTTAGCTAGATTACACTTAAGACTTAAAGTGGTGCCGGATTATCAGCTGTCGAAATGAGGTAAGAAATAAAAAAATTAATTTAAAACAAAGTATTGGGCAATAAATACATTTTTTTCCTAAAGCATTAGACAAAATGATCACTGTACAGTACGTGATAAACATTTAAATTAATTTATATATTATAAAGTAAACTTCAATAAACAAAACTCTGCATACAGAAGCATTTAGTCTATTACAATAAATATACTTTAGTACAGATGAATGGACCTGAACATAGCCACCGTCAGATATTTTGGGCATACACAATAAATGCGCACCCCTCCTTATTACTTTCCTTATATACATAATGTATAAGGAACGTATTGTGACGGGGTCGAAAATTCGAATTCGAGTTTTCGACGGGAGAGCACGTTTCAAGCATCCCTGATCACGAATCAAACATTTTTGAAGTGATGTCTGTGTGTGTGTGTGTCAGTGAGTCTGTGGAAACGATAACTGACGAACGAAAAGACCGATTCGAACCAAATTTGGTACAAAAATCACAATCCGTAAACACTGGAGGTCTATTGTTTTTATACGCAATCGAATGTTCAGAACCCCCCAAATTTTCGAATGAAATTTTTAAAAAATCGTCAAAAAATCGAAACCACTAATAAAGCTAGCAAATAGACATTTCTTATGTAATTTTTCATTAGAAAACGCTTGACATAAATTTTAGAACGCTAACATGAACCGTTCTCGAGATACTGCGCATTTTTAAAAAAAAAATTCAAAAAGTCATATAAAATAAAAAAAATATTTCCTATTGAGAAACATGTTCACTTTTCATATGTAATACCATGCGATAAATTGGGTGACATCATTCTCGTTGATCTAGCTCGTTCCATTCATGAAAAAAGATACTTTGAGTAATACTTTTGTATTTAAACGCCAATAGTCATTTATCTGCTGTAAGAATAACTTATTTCTTCATCCATAACGCTTGGCGATATTTTGGCGAAAAATTTAGCGGAATGTCGCCAACTTGGCGAGTTTTTGAAATCCCGCCAAATGGATAAAAATGACGACAAATTGTCGAAAATTCAATATCTTGGAAAGAATATTAGTATCTACTATAAGAAAAACCAATTTTTTTTACTGTAAACGTAGTAAATTCATTACATTATATAAGGAAAGCCAGATTTTTTTGAAAACGATTGAACTGAAGGCGTTTTTATATGGGGCGGTTCAATTGGCACAGAGCAAAAAAAGTACTTTCTACAAATAGAAACTTTCAATCAAGGATAATATAGCTAGAGGTTCCAATTTGGGATCAAGGAATCCCCCCTATATTTCTTCAAGTAATTTTTAATGTGCGTACAGTTTTACTCATTTTCCTCTATCAATAGTTTTTACTTTCCTTATATACATAATGTATAAATAAGGGAAGTATTGTGACGGGGTCGAAAATTCGAATTCCAGTTTTCGACGGGAGAGCACGTTTCAAGCATCCCTGATCACGAACCAAACATTTTTGAAGTAATGTCTGTGTGTGTGTCAGTGAGTCTGTGGAGACGATAACTCGTCTCCACAGACGATAATCGGTCCATTCGTTCGTCAGTTATGACGAACGAATGGACCGACTCGAACGAAATTTGGTACAAAAATCACAATCCGTAAACACAAGAAGTCTATTGTTTTTATACGCAATCGAATGTTCAGAACCCCCCCCCCCCCCTAAATTTTTGAGTGAAATTTTGAAAAAATCGTCAAAAAATCAAAACCGCTAATAAAGTTACGCAAATAGACATTTCTTATGAAAATTTTCATTAGAAAACGCTTGACATAAATTTTAGAACGCTAACATGAACCGTTCTCGAGATATTGCACATTTTTCAAAAAAATTATCAAAAACTTATATAAAATAAAAACAAAATATTTTCTATTGAGAAACATGTTCACTTTGCATATGTAATACCATGCGATAAATTGGGTAACATCATTCTCGTGGATCTAGCTCGTTCCATTCATGAAAAAAGATACTTTGAGTAATACTTTTGTATTTGAACGCCAATAGTCATTTATCTGCTGTAAGAATAACTTATTTCTCCGTCCATAACGCTTGGCGAGATTTTGGCGACGAATTTTGCGGAATGTCGCCAACTTGGCGACATTTTTAATTGCTTCTAAATTAACAAAAATCTCGCGAAATGGATAAAAATGACGCTAAATCAATGAAAATGACGACTAATTGAAGAAAATTCAATATCTTGGAAAGAATATAAGTATCTACTATAAGACTAACATTTTTTTAACTGTAAAAGTAGTAAATTCATTGCATTATATAAGGAAAGTCATGTGTTGCCCACATCAGATTTTTTTACTAGTTATTGATCCATTTTTACAAACGGTTTAGGCCGGATTCATACTGACGCGTTCGTCCGTTGCGTTGGCTATCCGTCAGAGGAGCAACGCAGAGCATCAAGTCACACTAATCCGTCAACGCATGGAGTTCTCGAGCGCAAGGGATTTTCCTCTTTTTCCACGCTGTATGAGGCGATGGGGGTGCAAATGGTGTGGGAAAGAAGAAATCTTGTGCAGCTAAACTTGATTGGTTAGGATTTGTTTACTATTTGACAGCAGCTGTTCGATTGATTTTCATATTGTTCTATGATAATATATTCATATTGAGGTCTGGTCAATTAGCGCAGGCCCGAATTGTCCCGTGAGTTGGGCTCAGTACTTAAAAAGTCGGGCTGGGCGTATTTAAATTTAAAAAAAAATTAAGTGAATTTTAATAGAGTGCATGAGATTATTGTGTTGAATTTAGCTATATGTAAATATAAATGTTTGAAAAACTTTTATCTTAGTTCTTTGTACAAACACATTTGAATAAAAAGCATTTCGGCCGTGACTTAATGGTCTTCGGGCCGGGAACGTGTTCTAAATTTGTAAATTTCTTTGGGCAAGGCCGGCATGTCCCCCTACAAACTTTATGGAGGGCTTCATATTTCAGTTCCCCTTGTGAATATTTCATGTCTTCTCCAGCTTAAAAAAATTACTGAAAGTCTTGGGCTTCCCGCTCGAGTGGTGTCCGCTCCCCCGGGCCGGGTGAAGGATACAATCTCATATTTTCCGGGATATGGCCATATCCCAGTATATATGTAAATCTGTTTTTTCAAATTTTCTATTTAGGGATTTTTCAAATGAAATCCTATTTTGGTAAATTCTTGAATTGAGCTTATTTGTATTTACTGTGTATTTTTGACCACAATTCTCGTTTAATATATTTATGAGATTATTTATTTGTGGAAGTCTCTCTCCGCCAATAATGCAAAAATCTTAATTATATTTCTTAATTATTTAGTAATTTCGAAATACACCAATTTATCAACAATTGAGAATTGATATATTAGCATCTATTGCATCTTCAGAATTAATATCTTTCAGTATAAATTTAAATAAACAGCCTTGGTTTTATATATATATATAATTGTAAAATAAAATCTTTTGAATTCCCATTCATTTTCTTATAAAAGAACTCAGATTTTTAATAGTATGTTGGCTGTGAAAAATCACCTAGTTTATGAGATCTTTACCAGATATGTTACATATTTTAAAAGTAAAGTTGAACAATACTTACCTTAAATATAAATGTTATTTTGCTTTCCAAATTTTATAATTTTTGGCTAACAGGCTTCATGAACCTTATGCACTACTCAGAGGTTTTAGTGCATATGTTAGTAGATTTACCATTTTGCAAATTTTGGGTGCTTCTTAATGACAATTTCGTGCCCATTCTGCTATGCATATTTTTTTTACATTATATTTTGTGTCTTTTGTATATTCATCAGTGTTTGTTAAAGTATTGTTTGGCTACCAAGGTATTACTATTTACAAAATACCTAGACTTTCTTGGTATTTTAAGTTTTACTACTTAGATGGTGACAAGTATTATCCAAACACAAAAAATTTAATCTACTTTAAGCAGTAAATTAATTTCATATCTGATCCAACTTAAGCTAATCCTGTTTTCTGATGTGGAACAATCAAATATTAACATGATATATATAATATATAATAATATATTTAACATTATATATATAATAATATATTATTATATATTATTATATATATAATAATATATTATTATATATAATAATATATTATTATATATAATAATATATATAATAATATATTATTATATATATAATAATATATAGCTTTAACTGACTTCACAATTATATTCTGCAACTGTCAGCAAATAATATTGAAATAGACAAATATGATTAATAAGCAACTGACCCATAGTTAATGAGAATAGTGCTAAAAAATTATTAAATCAGGTGTCAGCATTTTGTGTGAAGTATAAATATAATCTGATAAGACAAATGCTTATTTCTCCACATAAACCAATGCTCTTCCTAGCTAATATCTTCAATAAAGCAATGCACATTACCATAGGCGCCGAGTTTTCAAAATCTCAGGGGGGGGGGGGGGGGCACAATCCGATAAAGTTATATGCAAAATTCACAAAGTCGATAAATACATAACAACTTGCAAGGCCGCCTTGAAGAAAGCAAGCATATGTCAGTTAGGTGCCTACAATTGGTTCGAGGTCATTTTAAGCCAAAAGAACAGTATACGCCCTTAACAACCGCCAAGAACGAACTGCCCAACGAACGGCAGTAGTGGTTGTTAAGGGTGCATACTGTTATTTTGATCTGAAAAAGGGGGATTATAATGCCATCGAAGCAACTGTAGTCACCTAACTGACATACATATGCTTTCCTCAAGGAAATTTTGTAAGTTATTGTCTTACAAGCAACAGTTTTGGAGTCAGATAACAGAGTAGTTAAGTCACGGGGATTGTACTCGGAGGACACAAGTTCGATTTCCAGCTTTGCCTAAACTGTCCCCGTGTACGAGCACGTTAAATTTGTGGGTTTGAAAGTCCTCCCGAGCTATTGGTAACAAAGGAAGGAGGATCGGTCCCTGTGGATGTCGCCCCCACTGGTTTCCAATCTAAATTAGATGGCATTGTCTCGGCAGTCTAAACAGACATCTTACACCTTCGGGTAGGTCGACGGGCTGGGTCGGAAGAAAGATATCAGCAGTTTTATTTATTGTACGATAAATATTTTTAATCTTTTTAGGCCTATTTATATTTGTAAGCTAGGAGTTGATTAGGAAAATCCATATAGTTACTATGCATCAATATTATAATATATAATAATTACAATGGATTTTAATATAAGAATTAAGTAGTAGCAAAGCTGTTAATTAATATAAAAAAAACCCTGAAAGTTAATACAAGTTAACGCTTAATATCAACTCTTAACTACCTATCAGTTGATTTTGACACAATAAATTAAAACAATGAATCCAGCAATAATACAAAAGTATCCAAGCACTACTGTCTATATTTAAATATTTTTAAATTAAATATGTATATAAAGTGATCATCACTATAACCACACATTCAGCTAAATTAAAAATTTTTTAAAATAAATCAATTTATAAAAAAAAAAATCTCATAAATAATATTTTTATGCAAAATTTGGATGACATGTTAGTTGACAGTTCTTATCACAACTAAAACTTTAATATTTTTATGATAGGGGTGGGCTGAGAATACCTAGTGGGTGGGGGGAGGGTGTAGCACCCTCTGGCCCTTGCCTGACTACGGTGCTGTGCCAAACGTCCCGTGCTCAGCAGGAACAAAACTACCCGCGGGGTTTGCAACTTCAAACGGAATGGGTGCCATCTGTAAAGACAGCACTGGTATATAGGATCCAGGAGTAATTACAGATAAGATCTCTTTAGGTAGACAAAATAAGTCATCTCTACTTCGTGGTAATCATTTATAGTTATTACTGGAGGAAAACAGCTATTTTTTGGAAATGCCAATAACAGGGTTGTAAATATTCCATTTCTCTGAATTAGGCCGTCAGTCGAAAAAGTTCTGGTAACCAGGTGTTTTTGTCATTAGCGTAAACATGTTTCCAGGGAGTAAAGATGAGCTTGGTTTGTGTGTGAGATAGTTTAGGGAGCTATGGTAAGGAAGATGTGACCAAGACTGAACGGAAATGTGACATTTACGCTGATAGGATTTTCTTTCAATTATTTTTATGTTTAAAAAAAAATTCATTTTTTGGTATTTAGTAAAATATGAAGTTAGAAAAAAATATTGAAATTTCCCAGAGGGGGGCTTTGCCCCCTCTGGAAAAGTTCAGCGGGGGCTCGTGCCCCTCTGCCCCCCGTAGTCGGCGCCTATGCACATTACTACAACTTCTTTTCGCTTATCATTATTCGATCTTTGAAATATTAAATTGCTTTAACAGATTAAACTTGGTAAGCTAAAGTTTATGGAAGAAGAAATTGACATTTTAAAAAGATTGCAGTAACTTCTTTCTTATAATATATATTTTTACCTAACATATTCGTCAAAGTAAAAAGAAGGAAATCTGAGTGATAAAAATAGCCAATAAAGCACCATTAAGCTTTCCGATATATTTTAGCAGTAAAATCAGCTTACCTTTATAAATAAAACTATTTTCCCATAATATTGTAACTTTTAACATTTCCACTTGCATTTATAATTTTTCTTTTTTTTCTATTTCTTCAATCAGTTTAGAATGCTTTCAGGCCAACAACTTTATAATACCAGCCAATAGCAAAAATTTTTGATAACCTCACTCAATTTTAAGTAGGATTTTACGGAGTATTTCACATTACTTCATGGAGAATACAAAATAGATAAAAGGAATAATCCGCATTGTCGTGTATTTTAAAATTATGTTGGTTTGAGAGCAATCAAAACAGGCTTGTTGAAAACCCAGACCAGCCGAGAGCATATAGCAGCTGGTAACAAGCTGTTTGTTGCAATATCAATATATATATATAGTTTAATTAAATAAATAGTATTTATAAATATAAATGAAATTCTCATCATTGATGGTACAGCTCCATCAGGCCATCTTATAGGTTTTCTCAGTAGTTCCTCTTTGTGGCTACTTCGCCAGTTTTGTTTTTCACATCGACATCAAACCATCAAAATAATATGCAAATTATATTTAACAATAAAAAAAAAATTAATCCAATTGGACTTCCAGAATTAACATTTAGTTGAAAAAATAAAATGTGCTCATTTTGTTAGAATTTGAGTTGTGATAATTTTTACATTTAAAATTTCAAAGCTGAGTTCAGTAGTTGACATGCTCACAAAAACACATTTTGATTTTATTAATATGATTTTAATAATGCTTTTTCAACTTTCAAACCTGTAATGTTATATTTTTTACATCAATATAATAAAACTAGCTTATAACCATTGAAAATCAATGATGCAAGATGTGCTTGTATAAATTTTTTCAGATATTGTTTTTACTTCCACTCAAACCAGAAAAATACTGAATAATGAAAAAAAGAAAACGAAGAAATGAATTATTAAAGGAGAAAAATAATTATTTTTTATTAATGCATTAACATTAATTGAATGGCAATGAAGAACAGATTGTTTCGTATCTAATAGAATATTTCAGTATAAACCACATATTTAATAAATTTTTTTTTAGCAAATTAACTGAAATCCACATTTGAATCTAAACTAAAGTCCAATATAACTAACTGCGAATCCAGTTTTGAAAACATATCTGAATTAGAATTCCAAATTTGTTGATCAACTGCCCATTGCTAAAATATTTTTCCTCCATACAGAAAAGTGTTGAACTTATTGGGTCTTACCGCAGTCTGATAAATTTTTTATCATAGAGATATTTCTTTGTTTATGTGTAACCATATTAGTTTCCATATTTTAAATATCTGCAAGCCCTTTTAGTTAGGTGACAGTTTGCTTACAACAATGGTAATATGAATAGCCATTCTTATAATATAGTTAAAAACGAGTCTAATATTCAGCTTCGCTTCTATAGAGAACATTTTAATAAGAATAGTGTAGCTGAATATTGGACTTGTCTTATTCAATATTTTTCATCAGACAGAACACATATTGGGGCCAGCACACCCCTCCGAAAAACTTTGCATCATAATTACTCATGCACTTTTTTGGAGTAAGAACTAAATACTTACCAAATTTTAGCTTCCTGTACATTATGGTATTTGAGATGATTTTGGGCCAACAGAGAAACCTAACTCAAAAGGTAGACCACTTCCTCAAGAAAATTTCTTAGGTATTCACATCAACTTTTGGGGTAAGAACCGATTGCCTACCAAATTTCAGCTTCCTAGGCCTAACAGTTTTTGAGATATTTTTGTTCCAACATTGAATCCCACACATATGGATAAATTCAAAACATACTAATTAACAATAAAATCAAATACATAAATTTAATTTGTTTATTTTTCAGAAGTACACAGCTAAAATTTTTAGATATAAGAAATAAAATATTTTATAACGGTTTATGTTCAACAAATATGAATATTTTTTAAAAACAAAACTAGATCCAGTCAAACTTTCTTTAAATTTTCTAGTCCATACTTGAATTCAGAAAAACCTGTAAAAAATAAAATGTATAGTTTTAAAGAATTCTCATTTTTAACTATTTTACAAAATTAAATGCATAGAATATCAGCAAAGGCCTGACATAAACCACATATGGGCAACACATGTCTTCATTTTTTTGTTTTTGTTTTGTTTTGTTTTTTGTTATGAATACTTTTTTTTTAAACTTTAAAATTCTGTTTGAAATTTATGCATTTGGATTAATGTATACCATAAAGCAGTAGATTTTGATCATAAAAGTGAGGCTTTCAGTTCTATCGTTAGTAGTACCTGATAAAAAAAAAAAGTAACCACTGGCTGTCAGCTAGTTATACAAAAATGCAATTTTCTACAACCAAATATGACTTTTATGCAGGAGAAGCAGATTAAAAATAATGTTGCTATCTTAGCTTATATGAAGCATTTTCAAAAAATAATGTTTCATAGACAATGAAAATGCTTCTAAAATATAGGAATGATATGAAGCTTTAACTTTAGTGCCAACAAGTTGCTAAATCTTAATCCCCATTATTCCTGACATATTTCACATGTCATGTTTCTATATATAAATAATGGTTATTAGCAATTCTTTCTTTTATGCAATATTTTCATCATATGTTTACAAACTGATCATTGGAAACACTCAGGGAGGTGCAGTCGAAGTTAGTAAAAATATACAGATTCTGACTCCTAAATTAAACTATATAAAAGTAATTTTATCTTGGAATATTAAATTCTTTTATTAGTTAAAATAGTTTTAAAAAATCATTAAATGTTTACAAATTAAAAAACTAATGAAATGAAAAATTAAAAATTGCTATCTATAACAGTCACTGTTTTAGCAATAACTTTTATAAACAAATAATATGTGAGCACTATTTTATCTAGATATAAGTTGCTATACTACACTACCTAAAAACAAAATGTGACCTATGCAAATTAAATATATGCACCCACTATTCAGTGGAATAGGCTGTGCTAACAAAGAAAATATTAAAATGCAGCTTATTCATATTAAAAATATGTGCTTGCTACAGTGTCGCATGTGCTACTACCATCATAGCCTGCATATGTCCTAAATAAACACCTTCTGTGTGGGCAATAAATGCACTTGACATGTTGATGCATAGTGGTGGTGTCCCAAACTAGCAGTAACATTTTAAGACAAATGGGTTATGTATTACATGTGCAATATATGAATCAGATAAAATTGGTCCTACAATGAATGCAGTTTAAATTGAATTTGATCCTTTTCACGATAGTTACAATTTAATTTGAAACAGGTTATTTTCACGAGATACAATTTAAATCTAAAACCAGTAACTTTTACAGCTGATTTCAAATTGTTTAGCTTGCTTATATAAAACTGGAAATCAGAATAAAATTAGCATTTATTCTAAGAAATTTTAGTTGACCAGATTGATGATTGTAAAGAAAATGAAAATTTTAATTTTCAAAACTTTAATTTCAAAAATGGTAAATTTAATTTTTTGATAATATTTCTTTACTATCTGCTGCTTGCATGCACAGGTATATGCTGCTTGCATGCACAGGTAATATTTCTTTACTGTGCTGCTTGCATGCACAGGTCAGGTGTTTCCGAACGATCATTGGAAAGTCCTTGAAAATGAAATGACTAACCCACATGTGTGTGTTAGAGACTGATAAACAAATCACGAGGATTCAAATTGCAGATTATGAATTAAAATGACTACAGCAAGATAGTATTTATATGTTAAATGTGTTTGTCATTATAAAAATTTACTTAGCATATATTATAAATATGGAACAGTTTACCCCACAAAGTTCTATATACAAGTACAGTAAAACTTCGATTAACCATCATCGTCGGGACTAGGGCTGTGATGGATAACCAAATAGACGGATAACAGAAATCTCTTAATACATATGTACAGTAATGTGATTTCACTGCGGGCTTGGGTCGAAAATGAAAATCCTTTAAAAGTGAACAATACATATATATTGTATTTAATTTTACAAAACGATCAATATAAACTTCAATATAAGAGTAGTAATGTACAGAAATTTATCGTAATACCATGACGGATAATCGGTAATATCGTAATACCATGACGGATAAGAGAAACTGATGGTTAAACGAGTGACGGTTAATCGAAGTTTTACTGTATTTGACTTTTAACAGCATAGCAACATCTAATGTTTACTTAAATTCATCCACTTTACACTTTTTAATCAGACAATTAAGGAATTTCTAATTTACAGTATATTATCTAGGAATAGTAAATTTTAAGCATTGAAATTAAATTTGGCTCTTTCTACACACTTTAAATTTCTGTACCAAATTAAATCAGAATTAGTATCACTTTATAACCCTTGGTAAAAAAAAGCATATCAAAACTGCTTGTTCTCAACTATTAGAATGAATATTTTTAAATTATGGTATCTAGCTGTAGATAAAAATTTATGGTAATAAATATCAGACTTGAATACCCACGCACCTTGAAAAATATTTCTAAATAGATTTCTTCTGTATTTAAACAAGTTAGCAAAATGAAAATATAACAAATCTAATTGTAATGCTGCATAATATGCTATAACATTCTGCTAATAATGAGTGAATAATTCAGGGTAAGAAATTTCAGCTCAGTGATCACTCACCAGAAGTTTTTTGACATACCAGTATCATATAACTATAATAGCTGTGCTTTTAACTCTTTTGGCATTTTTTTCTCGTAAAAAAAAATAATAATAATTGCAGTAAAAATTATAGCCAATTATATAAAAAAACTAACATAAATATATACATAGCAT
Source organism: Amaurobius ferox (assembly GCA_951213105.1). Taxonomy (NCBI): domain Eukaryota; kingdom Metazoa; phylum Arthropoda; class Arachnida; order Araneae; family Amaurobiidae; genus Amaurobius; species Amaurobius ferox. The sequence goes on along the minus strand of OX578142.1, from coordinate 24,811,228 downwards.
ATCAGCGATTAAGATGTTGCTTACAGATGTAATGGACAAAATGTTGTTACACAAATATTGATTTACAATTGCAAAATCTAAAAGTCACTATTTTCAAGATTCCTGGGATTTACACATAAAATGCGAGTAAGTACAAACCGCCTGTTACACAGAAGTGCATTGGCACTGGATAAAAGAGAACATACATTTCATATTAACAGTAGCGAATCATGGGAGAATGTGGCTCCGGCAATCTTTTCTGAAGAGCCCCCCCCCCCCACACACTCTAAAAGCTAGTTTAGAAGAAAAAAGTACTTAAAAATAAACACATTGAGTCTCGTTCTATACAAATCCTGCTACGCTTTTTTTTCCATCTAATAAACATACTTGAAATATTTGCACCCAAAAGTTTGAACAGAAATTAAATTAAAATGAGAATAATAATATTTTATGAAAATATTAAACGATATAAGTGTTTAAATATTATACATTTTTATTTGTTAAACTGTGCGGTAAATATTGATATTACAGCACAATACTAAGAAAAGAGTTAAAACTTCTTATGGTACTTTAAATTGGACATTTTCTGGCTTTTGCTGCAACAAAGTATCAATAATATATGTAGAATCTAACGTTTTAACAAGGTAGTTTTCAATGCTAAGAATTGACAGATGATTTACCCTCTTTTCAGTCATTACGCTTCTTAAGTTGTTTTTGATTAGTTTTAATTTAGAGAATGACCTTTCACCACTAGCGTTGGAGATCATCAAACACAGATAAGTATGAAATACTATTTCAACATTTGGAAATGCTTGAATTATGTTTTCTCCACATAAATCCGAATACAAACACTTTAAATCCACTTTTTGGGATTCATTTTCGAGTTCGTCCTTATTTCCTTCTTCACTATTAAAAATCTTTAAGAATTTTTTTTTTTTTAAAGATTTTTTACTTTTATTTTTCATTCAAAATGAGGCCCTCCTCTGAAGCGAGGTTCCTGGCATTCGTCAGTATGTTAATTCACCACTGCATCTTAACTACTATTTTGCATGAAACAAACAAATATATAGGTACAGCCTGCATATCGTGTTAACAGATATTTCACTTTCGTGTTAAGTAGTCTTAATAGTATATATCATCACAACATTCATAGCTAGGATGAGGACCCTGTGTTGAAGTTGATAAATGCTAATATAAATGCCAGAATAAATTGTGCAATAAAAAAAATTACGGAAGTGTATAAGATTCCCAAATTTGCATGCCACATAACAAATATGCTATATGTGAAGTCTGCAACAAAATATGGTTTGGGTTGTTTACTTTATTCACATAAGGATACGAAATATGAAATGCTTAAAAACAACACACATTACACTTAGGACTCATAAACATACTAAACACATTATACAAATAATAATTATTTAAACTATTATTTTCGGATATAAATTTAATTATAATTTATTGAAAAACTGTTATATCTAAAGGGAATTTCAACAATTTATAAATAGCACCACCTACACATCCTGACAGATTTCTTCATGGCAACTATGTGAAAAAGTATGACATCGCAAAACTTGAAATACCGATAAAGTCCGGAAGGGATAGAAATATTTGGTATGGTCATGATAAATAACTGAGTGCGATTATATGCTATGTTTTTATAAAATATTTACAATAAATTTTACTCAAACATTTATTCATTGAGAGCGTACTAGTTTACATTGTTTAACATTAGAAGTGGGGGAGATTACTTTAATCACATATATACATTTTTAAATTGGATCAAGTCGGGTCATTGTACAGTTTCAAATTAGTAAATTGGGTGATCGGTTTACATTAAAATAAAATTTTATGACTACATGTTCAAATAAATAAGTGATCACACAAGTAATTTATCTAATGATCGTCAAACTGGCATAGATTTAAGGGTAAATTTCCCATGTTTCTTTTAAATAAACAAATCATAACTCACCAATCAGAATATTTTTCATATTGTCTGCTGTATATCCGAAATCATTCTTGCGTTTGGAAATCCTCTGATCGAAGTGACGGCCATCTTGTTTATCAAGAGAAGCCTTTTCATTGGTGCCTTTTCAGCGGTAATGCATCATGTGACCAACGCATCCGCCAAAACATGAACTTGAACCATGTTCAACGGATGAACGCACGGTCGTGCGTTCGAGTCTGTGATTGGTTGACGTATAGCTCCCAACGGATGGGCAATGCACGAACGGATCAGTCTGAATCCGGCCTTAGGCAAAAAGGGATCCGCTTTGTGGAACAGTCCAGTGTTAGTGCATGGGGATTGCACTCGGATCACCCAAGTTTGATTCCCAGCTCTGCACAAACTGACTATGTGTTCATGCGGAGTATGGAAACATTAAATATATGGGCCTGTAAGTTCTTTGGAAAGATACAGTCCCTGTGGATGCTGCCCCAACTAGTTTCTGGTCTAAATTGGATGACATTTCCCGGTCATATAAACAGACACCTTACACCTTCGTGTAGGTCAGATGATGTGGGTAAAAAAAAATGAAGTCTCCCGAGCCCCTGTGCAAAGTATTCTTTTGCCGTACCTATCAGTGCCTCTGTACTAGGCTGCGGTTTGAGAGGTATGCAATACTGTTTTAAGTAATGTTTCGGTAATAACTGAATTACAATTAAAATAAATTAATGACAATAACAAATTTATTGAAGTGAAACCCCGGTTTTTGTAATACAAGCATTATATGTAGGAAAACTAAATACAAGGAAAACTCCATTTTAATTGGAATATAAAAATTAAGGAAAATGTATAAGTTGAATATAAATAGACCACTTATCAAGCTTTACTTTTTCATTTGATAAAAATTTAATCAAAAACAATTTCAAATATATATTCATATATTACATTCAAGATTAATTTGGTTTCTGTAAGAATTTTTTACCTTGACCTTAATACATAGACTTTTTCTTTATTATAAACAACTATGCTACTTCTAATTTATACAAAAAAATTGAAGCAAATAATAAATAAATATCAAAGAATGTAAGGTGAAATTGAATAAATTAAAACATCAGGATATTTGAGATGAATGTCTCATATTTTTAAAGAAATATAAATTCCATATGTCGAGTAAATGAAAAATCTCTGAAAAATATCGAAACAAACTTATATTATCAAAACATCTATATCTTAGCAATTTTCCAAGTCAAATTTCCTATTAAATATTAAGAAAACAGCCACTTCCCTATAGCTTAGACATGTCTATCAAAGACTTGCTGTAGCTCGTATATAAATTGTGTGCATATTTTCTTTTAGTTCCATTTCTAATGGAATATCTTCCGATGTGGGTAGAGATAGAGAGAGATTTGTCGCTCCTGAAAATTCAGCTTGACACTTAGCTTTACCAGACGAAGTAAAAGTACTTCATTTATTTACATAGAGAATATTTTATTCATTTAGTTTGGATAATATATAATTAAAATAAAAGTAGCTTGATTTCAAATTATTTGGATCGAAGCTATCTCCCTTGTCAGCCATAAAACCAAAATAGATAAAATATTTCTACAAAATTAACTCGTTATAAAAACTTTGTGACAGCCCTGTCATAAGGCGATATTCATAAAATGCAGTAGTCTTATAAAGTGGTTTCTCTATAATACCACTCAGTTTAAGCAGTCTCCTTATAGCATGACTTTTTCAATTACACTTTTACAGTTTGAAATTAATGGGGAATTTAACCTGTTTTTTCATCCACATACATCAAAATATTTCAATTTCAGTTATCAGGGAAATCTTCTGTAAAATAAATTAATAAATTCACTTCAAATGCATTGGTAGATGAAAATATGCGTAAAGAATGGATTTCAAATTTCAATTTAAGTGATGTGAAAAAGAGACTGGGTTTGGCAATTAGAAAAAATTACCTTATTGAAAATAATCTTTCATCAGTACGAAGAGCATTGTTTAAAAGATAATTACAAAATTGTTTAGCTCCTTTCAGAGAGATTTCGGTAGAGTTACAAATGAAAACTACATTTAAAAACGAAAATGAAGATACGCAAAGTGAAGAGGACATTAAAAGAATTAGGCCACTAACTAATATTTAACAGAGGTGATGAATATTAATAGAATTTTTGTTGGAAAAGAGTTATTAAGTTTATATTTCACATTGTTTTTTAATTTTCTTATAAAGTCTTAATAAAAATAATTCAAAATATGTAAAATATTTTTGACTTACTTTTGTATGTATAAACTTATATTTCATAACCATATTCACCATAACATGGTACTCTAAAAATACAATTTTATATAACGTAGAATGAATTAGTCTGATTTATATGTTCTGAGTTCCACTTAATGCGGTTTTCGTATAACACAGTTCGAATTGTTCCGAGTTTCTTATAATGCAGTATGCGGTTTCCATATAACATGGTACGAATTAATCTGATATGCACTAATCTGAGTTTCATAATATAAAGTGGTATGAATTAACACTAGAATGACAGAAGCAGTCATTTTGTCAGTATAACTACTTTGAGAAACGATTCCTCCAAAACGACTAATCTCAGCTCACTGAAATTTTATGACTTTTCTTATTTTCTTTGCAAAAAATGTGTCAAAGAAACATCCTAAATGCTGTAATTATGATGTTTTGGTTTTGAATTAAAGGTATGTTGTATTTTTTCTATGGCGGTCAAATTGACCGCTGCCTGTCATTCTAGGTAGTTCAAAATATAAGTCATTCTAGTGTTAATCGCATTATGGGAGGGTTGACTGTACTGTTGAACCTATTTGTACCTAAATTCCAATTTTCTATCTTTTTTGCAAACGCATTAATGACAGTTTCATGGAAATTAAGAGATCTTATTTCTCAAATTTGAAGAAAACTTACAAAATAGAAGAATATAACAAATAGGTGTATCTTTGCTATTATTAATTAAGATTAATTTGAGCTTGGTCACCAATGATCTATTATCAATCACCGTTTCACAAATTCTGCTGAAATATTATAGCAAATTTTTTTTTATTTCTTTTAAACTGATGTTAGTTAAGCAATGCATTGCTTCTATGGACTGTATACCACTGGACAAAATCTTACTAAAACTGATAATACTTGGGAAACAGTCGAAGAGTTTCTACAATTATGACAGGTGACCACCAGTATTATGACCAGAGCATTCGAAAACTTTTTCATAACCACTGCCATTTAAAAACTTGTTTCGGTCACAGTGCAGCTACAACCAGAATGACCGAGGATTTTCTCAATCAATGTTATGCGGTCACATGATACACAGAACACGTGTTTTGCTTGAAATGCTGTCCAGAATCGTGCAGAATAACCATGCTGTTTTTTCTCTGGTGAGTGACTTGATAACTGATAAACAATTGTTAATGGAGATGACCATTTAATTAACTTTTCAAACACACCCTTGACATGTGCAAAAGTTATAGAATAAAAGCAATTGGTCTTCGAGACAGACGAAAGAGGAGGCGCCAAAGGGAATATTGCGCGTTCGCAACAATATTCATTCATAACTGTTAATGAATATATCATGAATAAATATCTCGACGATTATCAGAAATGAATATCTTGATGATTATCAGAAATTCAGCCATATATATTAGTAACTATCCTATTAGACAGTTGAATAATTTGATTTAAATCCAAAAATTTAGCACTATTACTAATAGTGGCTTCATTAGGAATTAATTCCAAATTATCCAGATAGAAATCTATATCTATGGCATTGTTGTCAGTAAATACTAAACAAATCAGATCATCAACATATCTGTAAATTTTATAAGCAGTAGAAGTAAACATATTAACATACTGCTACTATAGCCAGCTTGTGGAACCCCAGAGACTTGTAAGTATAATTTATGACCTTAAAAAATTTAATTATTGAATAGTACAAAGTGGAGAAGTTTAGGAAAATTTTCAAATTTAATAAGATTAGAATTATTGTAATAAAAGCATTATAAAGAGCTAAAATTACATCATAAAGATTAGTAATATTAATATTATTAAAAAGATCTTTAAAATCAAAAGTTCGAAAACCTATAAGTTTACCAAGATATGTTAATTTATTCTTAAATTCTTTGCTTTATTGGTGTCTTATGTTATTATCAAGTAATAATAATAATAAATATTGTATTTTGTCAATCTCTTAAATATCCCCCAATTTTTAAAACCCTCCTCCGCCTCAACACCCAAATAATAGATTGTATAAACGTAGATACGTTAGGGGGAGTTTCCTTGCCAACAGACATATAATGATACCTTGCACCTAGGGTTGGATTTTTCCCATCCAAAACTAATATTTCCCATTCCAGCGGGAAAAACAGGGAAATACCTGAAAACGTGAAGATTTGTAAACAAATTTTAATTTTAGGCTTATAAATTATATTCTTATGCTGAATTTCTGAGTATTTTCTTCAGAAATATTAAAATGAACACTCTAATTACAATGCGATAAGAATTTTAAGTTTTGTGATCCTGATTTGCAAATGCAATAAATAAACTTAGAATAATTATTACGTTTTTATTGTTTTAGACGTTTAGGGGCTGTAGCATCTCATGTCCACAATTAAAAAAAAATGAAATACTGAAGTTCTAGCTACGAAATATAATTTTTTATAATATATAAAATTATAAATATAATTTTTATTAGTTTTTAATTTATTCTGTAGGATCTATATATAGTACTCTCACTGTAACCTGCTACAGAGTTCATGTTTATACTCTCAGTTAGTTATACAAAAAATATGTGTACAAAGATCTTTATCTTTCATATTACCTTTGTTTGTAATATCTAAAATTTGCATACGTTGAGTGCTGGATGCAATGATGCATGGGCTTTAATAGAATTTAACTTAAAATTAGTACTTTCTTTAAAAAATACACCCTCCATATCAGAGGGCGCGGTAGCCCATTGGTTAGCGCGCTGGAGTTGCACTCGGTAGGCCCGGGTTCGATTCCAGCCACTGCCAAAACTGCCGCCGTGTTCATGCGGAGTACGATCACGTTAAACATGTGGGTCCGAAAGTCCTTCCGAGAGGTTGGTGGTAGGGGAAGGAGGGTACGGTCCCTGTGGATGCCTCCCCCACTGGGTTCCGGTCTAAATTGGGTGGCACTTCCCGACCGTCCAAACAGTTACCTTACACCTTTCTGGTAGGTCGGACGGTCTGGGTTTCAACAACAACCCTCCATATCAGATCAGCACATATTTTGGTTTCTGCAAAGTTTTCAGAACATTTTCAGCTTCCTATTCTATCCCAGGAAAATTCTTCAACCAATGTTTTTGAATTCTTTTGTCCTCTATTGTTTATCAGATTTGTATTTGTAGTCACTCACATTCTTAGTTCTTACTACAATCACTTGTACTTTTTTTTTCCAGGGTAGCTTAGCTTATGATTGGCTAACAGCACATCTTAAATCCCCTTTAGTAGGCAGGCTTCTTTGTATGTAAAAACCTAAAAATAGATTTTCCCTTTTCAGCTTTCTGGTGCACCTGATGCTGATTTAGTTGTTAGTTCCCATGGTTTCAAAGGAAAAACAATCCACTTCCTGTCTCAAAGCTCAAGTGACTCCTCCCCCAACAATGAACAATCTGGTTTTGTATCTAAAAATAGATTTTTCCCCCTTCAGTACCTAAAAATAGAACTCCCTCCTTCCCTGCATTGGTTTGATTTGATTCGTAAAAGGAAACCATAGGCAGAAAGGTTGGGATTGATTAGTATCTCAAACATCAGATGAAAGCACAGTCATTTTGTTTTTCCAGTTTCCCTTAAAATTGTTTACACAAGCTGAAATAGGTTTGTGTGAGTCATTCAGTTGGAAAGAAATTGAGTTATAAAACTAGTTAAAAATGCCAAAAACATTAACTAAAGGAAAAGGAGGCAGACCAGTTAATCCAGTCTGGGGCCATTTTAATCAAAGTGAAGATGCAAATGGAAAGTTGGTAGTTACATGTAAATCATGTAATCAAGTAGGTAGTGCTAAAGCTGAGAGAATGGGAAAGCATTTTTCTCAAACTTGTCCAAAACTGAAGAAAAATATAAATAGCCAGACATGTACTTATTCCCAAGCAAGTGCTAGTTCCAGGGTAGCAGTTGTGTCAGCAACTAGTGATGAAGATGCAACCAACTGCTAATGGATCTGTAAGTGATAAATCCAGTACAACTGTACAGCCTCCAATTAAAAAGCACCAGCTTTCTGTAACTTTATAGTACACACATCAGCATCTCCAAAACAAGAACTTGATATCAAAGTAGCACAATTCTTTTATGCTTGTAATATACCATTTTTAACTATAGAAAATAAGAATTTTATTGATATGGTAAATACATTGAGACCTGGATATAAACTACCATCAAGAAAAAATCTTGCAGAAAATCTACTTGACAAAGTAACAGAAGAGCTTCTAGAATCTGCTGAAAAGAATGTTGTTGGAAAAAATGTAACTCTCATGCAAGATGGATGGAATAATATTCACAACGATCCAATAATTGTCAATTCCATACATTGCAATGGTAAAAGTGTATTTATTTCTTCAGTAGATAGTGGAATGAATAAAAAAACAAGCGAATACTGTAAAAACATCGCTTGTGAAGCCAAAATTGCAGCAGAAACTAAATATGGATGCACTGTCAAAAGTTTTGTTTCTGATAACGAACAGAAGATGGTTACAATGCACCAGAATCTTCAAAAAGAGGATGTCATACCAATTGTACATGGTTGTGCATCACATTATTTAAATCTTCTTGGCAAGGATATAACTACTGATTCTCTTATGGCATATGTTGTTAAAGTGCAAAAATTCTTTAGAAATAGTCACATCCCTGGAAGTTTACTAAAAGAGTATGCTGATTCAGTAAAACTGCAAATCCTAGGTGAAACAAGACGGAATTCACAGATGACCTGTGTATAAACTTTTATTACCAACAGACCTTTCTATCTACAAATTGTGGACAAACATGAAGATGAAATACAAGATAGCATCAAGCACATAATCAACAATCATGGCATCTACAAAGAGGTAAAAAATATGTACAACTAGTTAAAATCAGTAGCTGATGCTCTAAATAGGTTACAGAATGACAATGCTAGCATTGCTGATGCTTGTGATATTTTTATCAACTTAATAGTGAAGAACTGAAACCACACTCAAAGAAAGTGAAGTCTAGATTTGATAATGCTATAACTCCTATTCATTTTTTGGCAAATATGATGAATCCTTTGTACAAGGGTAAAAAGTTGTCTCAAGCTCAAGAGGAATCTGCTCGTAAATATTTGCAAGATATAAATCCGCAATACTTGCAATACACAATTTGCTTTCAATCAGAAGATGAGCCTTTCCCAAAGACCTTTTCTTCATCTGACATTATCAACAGCGTATTACCTTCTCTGTGGTGGAAGAATCTAAAAAAAAGTGGCATTGATACTAACTTTCTTGAGCTAATGGAACACCTTCAGGGATGCCCTGCATCTTTGGAGCATATTTTTTCAAATTTTTCATTCATCCACAACAAAATTAGAAACATATTAGGCTTACAAACAGCTCCCAAATTAGTGTTTTGTTACATGATGCTAAAGTCCAAAGTAGAAACTGAAATTTCAGATTGGTAAATGAGCTCAGAGGCATTGCTACCCTAAATCACTGACATGGTTTTAAAAAAAACAGTGATTTATTGTTATGTGTTTCCTAACATTTATGACAAGACAACCCTACATCCATCTGCCATGATATTTTTACTTTTGTAGGATTTGGGCTACCTGAGAGTCCTGAGACGGTATCGATTTCCTCCCCAATTCATTCAGTTTCTATTAAGTTTTCTCTCGTTTTGGTTCCAGTGAGTTCTAACTTTGGCAGTAAGTTAACAAAAGACATTTTGAACATCTAATTTAGCAAAAAAAAAAAGAAAAGAAAATGCTATTTATCAATGGTAATATAATAAATAATATACAAAATAAAAGTACATATTAAGTGTTCACATCTGCATAAATAATTATTAAAATATTGTCTATGATAAATAATTATTAAAATATTAAGTCCATGAAAAATAATTATTAAAACTGAAATAATTTTAATTAAGCCTATTGAATAACATTTATTAATTAACCGTTGTTTCAATAATCAGAGTTTTTCCCAGGAGGGAAAAACAGAATTTTTCTCAGGACGGTAAATAGCGGTTTTTACTATGGTATTTACCGGGGGCGGGAAAAACTTTGCTAACCCTGCTGCACCTGATCAAAGTACTCGCCTGCTCAAGACATGGGGAGAAGGATTGGTTGTTTGACTTATGTGTTTACCGTATAATAAATCTAAATAAGTAAGTAATAACAGCAAATTTCTGAATTATTATGTAACATACTTAAACACATTTTGCATAACATCAAGCGGCATTTTCTCAATGACCGGTACAGTCCAGAGGTGTTTTTTTTGGCACCAATTCTCTTATGGTGTCCAATTTTTTTAAAATCCATCTTTAGCTAAAAGGCATTTCCGGTAATTTTTTTGCAAATTTAACAATATTTTAATAATTTAAAATATGTGACTGAATTTTTCTTTAGAAGTTAATACAGTGAAGTACAGTTTATACATTTCTTATTTATATGTCATTTCGCACAATCCCGATTTATTCCTAACCATGCAATGATAAAATATTTCGTTTATAAGACATAAAACTTCGGTTATATGTTGTTTTCCCAGTTTTCCGTTGATAAATATTTCTAAAATTTGAAAATTTTCATTCGGATAGAATATTTGGGAATTATCACCACGAGGATAGAGGTACTCTGACCACTGTTACAAATTTAAAGCACTTTTTGATTCCTAAAGAATTCTTGCTCAAGTCGTCAAATTTACATGGCAACCTTAAACTGCACCTGCTGCGGGAAGAACGAACAATGAGAGGATTTATTCACCAGATTCTTTTTGTTTGATAAGCAGTTCATTCTCAGATCGAATTCCTATGCTTTTGAAAGCGCACATTTCAGTATTGCTGTTAAGTCTGTTAGTTATTATCTACCATTCTGTTGGTTTTTTAAAAATTTAATGTTCTCCAAAAATGTTTCGAAAGCGTAAAGCACTTTCATTAAAAGATAAAATTGAAATTTTAAAAGAATTTGACAAAAGTACAGGATTAACAAAAGTACATTTGGCTAAAAAACTAGATATTCGAGTTTCTACTCTGAAAACCATTGTCTATGAAAGAAATAAAATAGTGGACAGAGCAGCATATTGTGGAAATTCTACCTCGAAGAAACTGTGTGTGCAAGAAGGCAAATTTCCTGAAGTAGAGGATATTTTGTTTCAGTTTTTAACACGTCATGCAACAAATATTCTTATGAGTAGGCTCATGCTTATGGAAAAAGCAAAGGAAATTGCATTGAAATTGGATGTAAAAGATGCATGTCTTTCAACTGGATGGCTTTACAAATTCAAAATGCGACATCGAATTTCAAGTCAAGTGGTAAGCAGGGAATTTAAAGATGTTCCAACTGAAACTGTTAACGAATGGTTAAAAATTTGGCCAAACAAAATTGATGGATACCAGCTGAAGGACATTTACAATGTTGATGAAACAGGCCTCATCATCTTATGCCTGCAAGAACTCTCGCATTTAAAGGTGACAATTGTAAAGGTAGAAAAAAAATCTAAAGATCGCCTCATTGTTTGTGCCAACGCTGATGGAAGTGATAAGATGACTCCTCTAGTCATAGGGAAGTCAAGGAAGCAAAGGTGTTTTGCAAAAGTTAAAACATTGCCAGTAGGTTATGAAGCAAATACAAAAGCGTGGATGACTATTAAAAATTTTACTGAGTGGCTCAAAAAAATGGATAAAGATATGAAACAACAAAAACGTAAAATTTTACTTTTTATGGATCAATGTACTGCTCACCCCAAGAGACCAACTTCTTGAAAAATGTGAAAGAGGTTTTCTTTCCATCAAATTGCATGAGCAAACTACAACAACTAGATCTGGGAATAATAAAAAACTTAAAAGTGTACTAACGAAAGCGTTAAATTCAACATGCTCTTCAAAGTATCACTACAGGAAATAGCCAAGGAAAGATAAACGCATTTCAGGGGATAAACATGATCTGCCTAGCATGGACTCAAGTCAAGTCTGGAACAATAAAAAATTGTTTTATTAAAGGTGGATTTCCAGATTCAGAATTAGATGAATGTGATGACAACGACGACAGTGATGTCAACGATAGAGATGATGAAACTGTGATCATGGATGAAGAAGACTGGAATCTCCTGAGATCAGAAGTTACTTTCGAGGAGTATGTGAATTATGATACCGACATAATGACTTCGAAATTAATCCCAATCGATGAATTAATAGAAGACAAATTGTCTGGTGCTAATTTAAGTAGCGATGATGATGAAGAAGAATGTGAAGAAGTTATCCCACCTTTCTTTAAAAACGCCATGGACTCCATTGATAAACTTAGAACTTATTTTGTTTGTCAAAACATCAGTGAAAAAACTTTCAAAGACCTTAATTCGATTCATAATGCTGTACTCATTACTCACATTCAATCCACACGTCAGACGACGATTAAAGATTTTTTTAATTAACATCTACCTGCATGCACACAAATCATATTAAACAAGATGTGTATTTACTTAAGATATGTATGTATAAAATTAAAATAAAGGTATGATTTTTGTCATTTTTGTGATTGTAAATATTTAAATATAAAAATTTAACAAATATTATTTTCAATATAGATATCTTAATAAAAATATTACTTTTAAATAAATTAGGATAATTTGTAGCATTAAATTTGTAATAATCAAAGTTGTTTCTAAAAATTCTGATTATATGTCTTTTTCGAATTTCCCTTGAGAAACGTATAAACGGTGCTCCACTGTATTAGATAATTTAATAAAAAGAGATAAAAACGAAACTTAGGTACTTTTCTAGCAGTCGTTTGTCCAATACTTGATCTGTAGTAATTGAAACATTGATCTAAGTCAGTTATAAAAACATCACAGAATCCAGACCTGCTGGCTGTCAGACATCACATATAGCAACAGTTATTTGTCTAACAGGTGTTCCGTGACTTATAGAGTGATGTAGCAATTCGAACATGGATCCATGCCCGCTAAAAAACATAACAGAATCTGGCCCTGCTGGATGTCGGAGGAATATAGCAACAGGTGTTCGGGGCTCATAGAGCAATGCTACAATTTGAACATTGATCTATGCCCCATCTATAGAATTTCTTTCGAGAGCTCCGGTATCCTATCTCTGGCTTCCTCACTTTTGGGCACACATTATGGAGGTGGCATGCCATGGTTACCAAGCATATAGCATCCCTCCATGAAATCTCACCTCTTTGAGCTTGACCACTCAAGTAGGTGACACCAAAGAGCAATACACTCAGTTTTTGCATTTTTACACGTAAAAAGGGTACTTTCGTAATTGGCACTTCTACAGAACAATTGAATGAGCAGGTATGTTAAAATTCCACAAAGTTTCAAAAGTTGTGGATAGGTTGGCTAAAGAAAAACCAAAGTTTTATTTTTTCAGGTGAATGAAAGGTCCTGCGTGTCATTATACCTGTATCTACTTTTGAGAATCTTTTAACACAATTTCCTCATTTAGATTTATAAGCAATATTGACATTTTAAGATTAATAGTATTGAATAAATTGATTTCCTCAAATTTGTCTTGGGGATATTTTTATTTAATTGTTTGAGTTTGTATGTTGCCGAAGTATTTTCTAACTTTGAGGAAAATTAGAAAACTTGGGTTTATGAGGAAAATTTTCATACAAAATTATTTTGCATGTATGGAAGTTTTTCTCACAAACTTGAAAGCTTCCTCATAAATTTGAGTATCCAGGATACCAGGATATATAAGAAATTCCAACATTGCTATGCCTACTAAAGAAACATCACAGAATCCGGTCCCACTGGCTGCCAGATATTGCATGTAGCAACAGCTATTTGTACAGGGTGTTTCTAAAGTCGCGCAACCCACATTTTGTTTGATATTTCCCAATACAAAAATATGAAATATTTACAGTAAATAGTTTAATGTCTGCAAAAATCGTTTGTTACAATAAATGCTGAAAATGTCAGTTTAAATATGTTCTTGAAACCACAAACAATAACGTACTCGTTTTTCTTTGTCTGGTTTCTTAAGTTCCTGCACAACCTGCACCTTATACGGATGAAATTCAATTTCTTGGCAACCCTTTGACATGAAGCGAGTGACATACCTGTCTGCGATGATAACCTATGAAGACTTTTTCTGGGGCTTCTCTATAGGCTTGCTTCAATCGCGGACATTTCCACTCAGATTAGGCCTACCACTTCTTCGTTGGTCATTAACAGAACCAGTTTCCCTGAATTTTTTGACTACACAAAGTATCGATAATTTATTCGCCACATTTCGTGTTTCAAAATGTTTGCGAAATGCTGAACGAACATTTTTGTAAGAATTAGTCTTCAAATAATGCTCCACAATAAATACACACTCCGGTAAACTGAGCGCCATTTTAGAACTATGTGAACTGACTCTGTACTAACAACGTCATCTATTGTACATTATATGATGTATAAATAGCGCGAAATTCAAACATCTATCTTTATATTTATGAGAGATATCAACCGAAATGTGGGTTGCGCAACTTTAGAAACACCCTGTACTACAGATGTTTTGTAGCTCATAGCAGGGTTCATCCTAGGCGTTTCTCGCGGGGCAGGCCCGTTCTGGCTGCCCCTGTACCACAATTTTACGCCTTGGCATCGAAAAATGCCGTCCCGGAGGCCTCTTTTCAAAATGACACCTTACCATGCATTCTCAAATTATCAAAACATCGAGAAAGGTGCGAAATTTTTCATATTCATTATTTATTAATGCCACATAAATGTCCCAGCAGTATTTACAAAGGAATGGGGAGTGCACCAAACTGAACACTTCTGGAGGCACCCTCCGCCTACCCCCCATGAAATCTCATCCCTCTGAGCTTGACCACTTAAGTAGGCGACACCAAAGAGCGATACACTGTGTTATCATAAAGGGTTTTTCATTGTGCCCCCCCCGGGTGAATATTCCGTAGATATCCTAATCATTTCTCCCCAACCCAGCCGTTAAAATTCCCACTCGCCCTTGGTGATTCAACTTAAACAAGCGATTAACGAAATCGTGAGGCGTCTAAAATGACTCTTTTCCTAAACAATCCCTCTGGGGAGCAAGAAAAATCTGTCAAAAATTGCTACAATGCTGCTACGGCTGTTAATTTACTGCACTTGCAGCCAAGAATGGGTGCAATCCACATTCCTATCTCCTTCCTCCCTGCGATCACGGATATGTTTACTTTTGAGGTATGCCCGGGCGCAGCGCATTCTGTCAATTGACCCCACCAGCATCCTACCGAAATTCGGAGAGCCCACAGATACTGTTCTAATATGGCTTTCATCATTTTTACACCTGTCTCAAATTTTAAACAGTTTCCGAAAGTGGATACGCAAATGCAATTAAAATTGCGTATTAAAATAAAAATGGTGTGCGAAAAATGCCCTAGCTATTTTTGGCTTGTAAATTTATTTATTGATTAAATATTCATAACATATTTTGCATCATGATAAATAAAAAAAAATCATATTTCTGCAATAGTTTCAGGTATACGCTGTAGCTGGGGGTGCCAGGCGCTAATAAAGGACGTCAACCTTGGGGATGCTTTATGGAGCTAAATTGCCCATATTGCGACGTTATGTATTGTACTGTTTCAAAGTACGGTTCATAAACGATCATACAGTAAATATAAACAATGATGACAAAAATAGAGTATTTGGAGGCTTCTATGCTCCCTAGATATTATAGATCGTAAGAATTTCGCAATTGTTAAAGATTCGGCGTTCAATAGTTTCTCGATCAGAGAAATGTCAGATTTCCTGTTATGGATGATACCCTGTTTTAAGTTATTAATCTGTCATCGATGATGTAAAAAAAAAAAAATATTTGTATTCTTAAGCTGTTTACCGCCTAGTTGTGTTTTCAGTAGTGTCAACGGTAAACAATTATTATCAATTCAAAGTTAAATTGGTTCGATTTTCAACTTAACCGCAGCCAAAGTCTTCATACCTAAGCCCGTTGATTGGAAAATTCGAGTAAAGTAATAAAACGGCTTATGTTTTTAGCGATAGAAACGGATATCTTTTAAATTCAGAAACATCAAAATATTAAATAAAATCAAATTTCTTCAAAAGGATAAAGAATTTAGTTGTTATAAAATAAACATATTGGGGAAATTTTGCAATAAAAATGGTTGCTAAATTTATAATGTCCGATAATACAACGGGGAAAATGATCGAAATATCGGGATCGCCATGATTTAAAAGTTACAGAGTAAGTGATCTAAAAATAGAAACAAGAATATAGATTATTTAAAAATCGCCGAAACTCACTGGTAAAATCCCATAAATTAAAGAAAAATGAGTGGCAGGCTTTCTTAATAAAAGAGACATAAATATTAATAGTAAATTCTTCATCAGCTGTAAAAAAAATCAAGATAATAAAATTTAAAAACTTAAGAAACAGGCATATTCAGAAATAATATGTCATTTTGGCAAAAAATTAAAGCTGAAAAGATGTTGAATAAGTAAAGTGTTATGGGAAAAAAGGAATTTTAAATTGCCTCCTAAAGTATTTGAATGCTTCATGGTAAATGAATTTTTTTAGATGACTTGAGAAACAATTATACAACACTAAAAAAGATCTATAATAAAATACTTTGGCAAGATTTAAAACAAGGTTAAAAAAGTGAGTGACAATAAATGTTTAATATATTCAGAAAATGGATAAATGAAGGATTAAAAATTTAAAAACTTTTAAGAAATGGAAAAGATGGGGATAATGACAGTGGGGACAGTGACTTACAGAAAATTTAGATTGAGAAAAAACAGACCTAAAATAAGTTTTGGAAATGTATTCAATGTTGAAAATGAGAAGTTAGCAATAAATGCATGTTAACAATATTACTCATTAAAAAATAAAAATATATTTGCAAATTTGTGTTATCCGAAAAATTAAGTTTTGTATTTTGCCAATCTCTTAAATTTCTCCTAATTTTCACCCCATCCCCTTCGCCAAATAATAAATCTTACAAGAAGTAGATCTCTTAAGGAAAGTTTTCCTTGTTAATAGCAATTTCCCCCAGGTACTTTTGGAAGGGCGCAGCACCCTGCCTGCCCTTTCTTTACCAGAACAGCGTCCTCCTTGCCCTTTGTAGGAGAAAAGCGCCCTCCCTGCCCTTTTGTTAGCAGATCAGATCTCCTGCTTAGCCTTTTGTTAAGAGAGCAATGTCTGTCCTCAAACGAAATTCAACCAGTTCTGGTATGACCTCAGATAAGTCCCAAAGTCCTTTCTCTGCATTCATTACCGAAAATTTTAATCGTGTCCATCTCTGTCTCCCTCCTCCTTCAAAGAAAGAAAAAGGGTGATCTAGTGCCAATAAAAAGAAGATTGACAGCCCCATATTACTTCTTTCCTCCACTAAAAGAAACAAAACGGAAAGGGGAATATTAAGCACGTACATTCCTAAATGAAATATGAAGGGGAACCCACGAATTTGTATGGGCGGCCCTGATATGAACACTACGTGTTATATACAATATAATGAAAACTCCGCTCCATGGAATAATGATACGCTGACATATTTAATTCGCGTAGCGGATTTACTCCCAATGCAGGTCATGCAATAGCTATTGGCTGTGTATCTGACCACGGCTGCCCATAAAGAGGGTGGACACCACTCAAGTGATGGGGCTTCCAATAATTTTTTGAGGGGGGAGAAGACATGAAGAATGCACAAAAGAGGAAAACGAAATATGAAGGGTAACCCAGAAATTTGTATGAGCGGTCCTGACCCGACTACGACGCAGACGGATATATAATATAACGATAACTCCGCTCCATGCAATAACGATTCGATATATTTAATTCGCATAGCGGATTTACAAAATTAAGCGCCTTCTTTTAACGAGTGTATGTAATTTGCATGCAATAATGATATATACCTTGTACAGACGCGTGCAAATCGCGTGACATTGTGTTATGAACACGCGTACTATGCGGGCTTATGGATTAACAGATTAGCCCGTTGCACAACATCCGCATAGCAGATTTGAAACACAAAATAACCCCCCCTCATATTAGCGGACTCGTCTTTGACCCACTCCGGGGACGCATGCAATAATAATAATAATCAAGCTCATTTAATAACGATGAGCCAGCTTTAGGGACGTATGCAGTAGTGTCATTCGAATATTCGCCCGCTATGCGAGTTTACGGCTAAAGATAAGGATGCAGCACAGACACATGAACGTACGTTGCTTGCACTATTAATAACTCTACTCCTTGGAATGATGATTAACTTAGCAGCTAAACATTTGCTAATCCATAGTTCAAAACTTTATACAGTGATTTTATGGAGCTTTCTGGAATTTTATTTAGTTATTTGAATCAGGTTTTTTTTTTTCGTAATCAATATATAACAACAAACAATGAACAAATATTTTCAATGTTTAAATATATCTTATCCCTTAAAATCATCAAACGTCATTGACTAATGAGAAAATACTAAAAATCAAAATTTAATATTCTCCTTTTTATATTTAATAAACTCTAATAAATTTATATAAATTTAATAATTATAATTGCTAATAAACCCAATTGCTCAAGACTATAATTGCATTTGATGTAAAAATAGCATTTATTCAATGATAAATTTGTTCTTAACAAAAAGAAACATTTTCATACCTTAGTGATGGTGGCTCCAGTCCGATAAAGTCAAAATTGTTTTGAATAAATAACATTTTGTAAAATAAAACTTCAATAAAGTCCAATAAAGCTATTCAATTTTTTCAGATTCATTTATATTGTTTACAGGATTCCAAAGTGCTACAAATGACTCGCTAACTGTTTATAGCTAATTAGTACTTTAGTTTTCACAACGATTTTATCTGGATGTTATAGACCATAGATTTCAGGTTAAAATATAAAATTATTTTACGAACTTGTTTTTCAGTATATAAATTAAACTTATCTGACCTGAGATCAACCTGACCTATAATCTATAGACTTGCCTGGCGGCACATAAATATGTACTTGAATATTTATATTTTCATTTCTTTTGTTCAAACCTAACCAATCATTACACATTTTTAGAATCTCCAAGTTCATTTAATGCCCTAATTTTTTAAACAAAATAAGATTATCTCATACTTATGCACAAATATTTTACCAAGGAGTAAGTGACAGATTCAACTGAAACAATAGTAACATTTTAAGTAAATTAAAGCTTTCCCACACATTGGAAAACCCAGGTTAAGATACTAAAATATCAAAATTATAACCACTATACTTCGCAAACAAAGAGCTCATCCAAAATCCAATTATATACACTTGTAGGGATTTCAAAGCGCTATATTCTTGTATAATTGTTTACAGGTTCAGTTTTTGAGATAGCATTACAAACTTGAAAAGGGGGAAATTTTCACTCTTCTTCAACTCGACAAAACGATTACTCGAAAACTATAAGCACTTTTTAAAAATATAAATATATATGTAGCAACTAAGTTTCCTAATACATAATTTTAATCCTTACTATTTATATCTGTCTTTTATGGTTTCGAAGTTATTTCGAGTGAAAATAAGCAAAATGAAAAAAAAAAAAAAAAAACACTTGCTCGGACAGATACTTTTTTAAGTTTTTCAATTCAAAAAACAAGTTCAAAATATTAAAAAATTGAAATTAATTTTATATATTCCAATCTTGACCCTATTTCCTACAAAACAAGAAAATATATTTACATTTTTGTCTATTAGACTTGGAAGTATACGTGCCAAAAGTGTTTACATTTTTTTTGCAATGCTCTGATTTTCGCCATAAAAATCCCAAGCATAAATGTTATTCAAACATAAAAAATATGTGCCCTTTTTTTCTAAGAAGTGCCCTTTTTCTGGTAACAGTACCCTGCCCTTTTTTAATCCTGGGGGAAACTCTGGACATAGTAGTGTCTTGCACCTAACTGAAGTATTCGCCAGCTCAAGGTATGGAGAGAAGGATAAGTTGTTTGAATTATGTCTACCATATAATAAACCTGTAAATAAGTATGGGTAATAATATCTGTAAATTTTTTAATTATCATATAAAATGTTTAAATACAATTTTGCATAATATCAAACAAGTTGAAAAAAAAAAACATCGCACATTTTTCAGTTATCAATAATTAGTTTCATCATGAACCTACCAGCCAGTGACTGACTGCTTTGAGCCCAGGCATTTGTTTATAATGGGTTTTATTCCTTCCCTTTAATTAATGTTCCTTATTGTTTCCAATCAATAACAAAAGAAGTGCATTAGCACTTGCATGATGACACATGAATATTTATTTAAAGTAGGGTTGTTAAGCACCATTGCCACACAGATCAGGAAATAACTTACGAATAACCATCATTGTTCTTTTATGAACCTCTTATAAATATTATAAGTCCCCCCCCCCCCTGTATTATAAAAATTAATGTTTGTGAATGGTATGTTTAAAATGATGCATAAGTATTTCTATCTACTTTTCTGATCTTAGTAAGCAGCCTAAATTATGAGAATTCTAACTATTATCTACAATTAGTGCAGTTAGAAAAATAAATTTATAAAGAATATATTTTAAAGTAAGAGATATGTAATTATATAATATTTCCTGTATATTTGCAATTTTGTTTTATTAATCATTTACATGTTTTGAATTTAAGTTTTGAAATAGATAAATTATCTATATCTTTTTTGCATTTTACATGTGGGCCACATTATGCAATGCATTTTTTAGCTAAAATTTATAATTGTGCCCTTTTTTTTAAAGTTAGCATCCTGCCCTTTTGAAATCTTAGAATGAACCCTGCTCATAGAGTGATTTTTATGTTACCGCTGCATGGACGTAAGCCTATACTCTATGAGCCATGGAACATCTGCTGCACAAATAGCTTTTGCTATGTGGGAGCTCCAACAGCCAGCAGAGTTGGATTCTGTGATGTTCTTTTAGAAGGCGAGCATAGCGAGGTAATACCATGAAGTGGTCGTAGGTCCATGTTCGAATTGCTATGGACCAACTGTTGCACAAATGTCTGTTGCAATATTGTGACCAGATCCGACTGTCGCCCTAACCTAAAAGTATCAGAAATTTGATAAAAAATGATACTTAGAAGAAATCTGTTAAAAAGAGATACTTAGAAGAAATTTGATAAAAAATGAAACTTAGAACATTCGTACCCACTTGCAATCTGCCACTGATTCATACACCATGCAATGACATTCATTTTACCACTATCATTCAAACCATAAAAAAACAATACTAAATCTTTTACTCTTCACACCCATTTATTTAGCCCACACAAAACAAATCAATGAAACTTGAAAAACATTGAAAGAAAAGGTCCCCAAACCTTGCTCCAATATACCAAATTCCAAAATCAACGGTACTGGTTAATAAAAAAATGACCGAGCAGAGCAGTAGAAGCATAAAATGGCTGCTGTTCTGCACAAGTTTTATTCAAGAGGATTGCCAGCAGTGTTTCTTTCAAGAATATTTCTGGGGGGGGGGGGGGGGGGGGGGCGAAGTTATGCAGGAAAGAAACACCGCTCGGAGACATTTTATATAAACCTAGTTTCTATTTATGTAACACAGCATTCAGATATATTTATATAGGGCAAATAGAAAACTTGCCTCCCTAAAATTTCATTCCCCCCCCCCTCCCGGCCAAAAAGTCCTGAAGGAAACACTGGTTGCCGAAGTTACCAAAAAGATGCAAAGGTCACAACATAGTACCCCACTTAACGCCGATTTGGCAAGACAAAATAAAACAACTGTACTAGTCTCTGGGATTGAACCCATTAAGCAAGTTTAAAAAACATCACACATTTTGCAACTGTCATTAAATTTCATGGATCTACTGGCCAGTAGATACTAACTAGAAATGGGAATTTTAAGTTTTGCTTGTTTAAAATGCCAACATTTCTTTCACCTTACACAGTTTTAACACCACACAATACAGTTTGATACCTATGAAGAATATAAACCATTTTTAATAGTTCAAATCATGAAAAATGCTAATGTCTGATAAATACTAAAATGTAGTGAAATAAATTTTCAACAAATAAAAAAAGTTTTTTATGAAACAACTATGACTGAAATCCCAAAAAATGCCACTTTTTCCCTAAACTAGCACTAACACCAGTAGCATCTTCTCTAAACACATATAGTTTGACACAATACAGTTTGATACTTATGAAGAATATAATCCATTTTTAATAGTTCAAATCATGAAAAATGCTAAATACTAAAATGTAGTGAAATAAATTTTCAACAAATAAAAAAAAGGTTTGTATAAAACAATTACGACTGAAATCCCAAAAAATGCCACTTTTTCCCTAAACTAGCACTAACACCAGTAGCATCTTCTCTAAACACAGATGATACATTCTTCATCACATTTTCAGCCTCACTGACCTTAATAGAAGAATCAATCTGGTGAAGATATGAGCAGATGTAATCCAAGTTTGCTCCAAAAGGATGAATAGTAAGGAATGCCGATATCAGACCAATTAGACGAGCTTCTTTTTCATTAAAACTCATATTTGTACCTGAGCTAGTACTCACTACAGCTCCCAAATTATCATTATCAAACTTTAAATTTTCCTTGCTATCTTTTTCAGCATCTTTATCTAATCGTATAGATTTATATGCACAAACTTCGTTTAACTCTGCTTCATCAAGTGAACGTGATCGACTCAAACTCTTGATGTCTTTCTTAGAACCTTTCATAATTTGCCTCAAAGCTTGTATCTGACGTTCTTTAAAATCCAATTCATGCACTTTTTCGGACTGCACTACCATTAATTTCTTTTCAGCTGCCTCTAATTGGCAACGAAGAGCATCATTTTCTTCTCGAAGTCTATAAACCTCATCTGATTGAATTTTTTTCTTATCAGAACCATCAAGAGCTTTATTAGTTACAATATTTTCCTTTTTGCTATTATCATTACTGAGATCCATATCATCCTCAATACGATCCTGTAACACTAACTCCACATGAGCAATTTTAGTTTGCTCTTTCCACACTTCAATAATTTTTCTCTGGTCTTTTGTGAAATTATCCCACACTTTTTGTAGACATACAGCATTAAAAACTTTTTCAATGTTGTTAAACTGTGAAAGGATACAATGCATATTTTTCTGAAAGATCAGTTTCGCTTTTTCCAGTTCATCTTCAAACTTCAACTTTTCATTCATCAAGCGCTTAACATGGCTATTTGTACTTTGAATCATTGAAAAAAATGAGCCTGCATTTCTTTTGCTACATTCACCTTTTTCTAACCATGTTATTAAAACTACTACAGCTTCTTGGAATGTTTCTTCTCCTCGCAACTTCTCGCATACAACTGTAGAGTCGTGAAATGAATAACGCACAGTAGGAGAAGGTATGCCTGTACTAGAGTACTTTTGTTCTAATTGTTCTTTACGGAGAGTTTCATACTGCAAAGTTCGTTGTTGGCTTTCATACTCATATTCATCCTCTCTTGTTTTGATATAATCCAAGCGAAGCTCTCCAATGAAACTGTCATTCTCTTCTATTTTAATTCTATACCCAGAAAAATGCATTGCATTTTCAACATATGATTCATTTGTAAATCTAATGTGACAAAAATTCTTCTTGCTCATTGAAATTGTATGTATTTCACCACATCTTTCAAAAATTTCTCCAATTATTTCTTCAGAGACTTTTTCTGACAAACCTCCAACAAACACAGTTTTGCAGCCTAAAGGTTTCTCTTTCATTGTAGGTAGAGGAGCATTTTGACTTGGAGGATACAAAACACACTTAGTTAGCCGGAGAACTTCTTTCTGGTGACCTACCATTACATTCTCTGGTCGATTCATCATCCCATACTGACAATAATTATCAATTTCCATCATACCTGCTGAATTATTTTCATGCATACCCATAAAAGGGTTCTTTCCTGAGCCTGAAGGTCGGGCCATATCAATAGTACTTGCTATAGGCACAGCTAAGGAATCAGGATCAACAGACAACTTATTTTGTGGCATAAGCAAGCTATCTATTTGATTAGAATTCAAATGCGAAGTTATAGCGGCTATTGCTTTGCAAGCAGATATCATCGATAATGCACTTTCATCATTAAAATAAGAAGTATTGTAATCACGAGTCGAGAAACTAGACGTTTGTTGCAGAGACTGTTGAGGATGTTCTTTGATAAGTTCTCTAATATCTATGTCACCAAAATTTTCATTATTCTTTCCATAAAAAGGTCTATCACGATTCCATTCACAATCACGAGCTCTTTCTTGAATTTTTTCATGAAAAGGTCTATCAAGACTCCATTCACCATCCCAACCTCTTTCACTACTTATACTACGAAAAGATCTGTCCAGACTTATTTCGCGATTATCTCGTCGATGCAACATGGGAGTTTCATGCAAATAATTGTCCGTATTGGATAATGTACCACCTCGACTTCTTCCAGGATAATAGCGTCGATGTTCCATGGTAGTTTGAAGCAACCAATTGCCTTTATTAGATAATGTACCACCACTCGAAAAACTATTCTCCGAACGTGAAAAACGTGATTTATAATTAAAATCGTTGTTATGATTACTTTTCATAAGTCATAACTAATCAATTCGGCTGTGTTTAGGCTGCCTGCACGTACGGTCGCAGATAGAGCTGTAGTAGGAAACCTGCAACACAAAGAATCTTTAACCCTGGTAAGAGGCATATATTGAAATGGAGTATAGAAATGACACAAGCGGATAAAAGAACAGAGTTCCAAATGACGTCAAAAAATTTTGAACGAATCAAAATTCAGCAGTTTGACGACCTTTCTTTTCTAGCAATGTTTTGCGCCTTGCGCAGTGTGCTTGTAAATTGATAATATATCGGATTATTACACGTTTGTAAAATGTTTGAAAATTTTCAGAAATATCTTATGTAGTGCTCATCTGGATTTAATTTTGGGGATAGTTCAGCATATAATTCGTTGTATACTTTATTTTGAGGATAGTTAGAATATAATTAGTTGTATAATCTAACAATACTATACAATACTATAAACAAATCCATCGGATGTTGGATTTGTTTATAGTATCATCCACTGCTGATACACATAGGCGCCGACTACGGGGGGGGGGGGGGGGGGGCAGAGGGGCACGAGCCCCCGCTGAACTTTTCCAGAGGGGGCTTTGCTCCCTCTGGGAAGTTTCAAGATTTTTTTCTAACTGCATATTTTACTAAACACCAAAAAATGAAATTTTTTTAACATAAAAATAATTGAAAGACAATTTATCAACGTAAATGTCAAATTTCAGTTCAGTCTTATTCCCATCTTCCTTACCATAGCTCCCTAAACTATCTCGCACACAAACCAAGCTCATCTTTACTCCCAGGAAACATGTTTACACTAATGACAAAAACACCTGGTTACTAGAATTTTTTCAACTGACCACCTAATGCAAAGAGAAATGGAATATTTACAGCCATGTTATTGGCATTTAAAAAAAAAAGCTGTTTCGCTCCAGTAATATCTATAAATGATGACCACGAAGTAGAGATGACTTATTTTGTCTACCTAAAGAGATCTTATCTGTAATAGAGCTTTTTCACCTGACGTCACATCGCCAAGCTACCACCTAGCAACCGTTGCTGGTAGTCATATATTGCTTGCTTTGCGTTTGAGTCAATTGTAGATATACTGGCATGTATAGTGTTACAAAATTTTATATTTGTCATTATACCTACCGCTTGTGGTGTTTTCAAATGCGGAAATCGTTCTGATCGAGACAGCAAATCTTTTTTTAGACTCCCTGCTGTATTAATTAGAGCAAATGAGTCAAAAAGACGTCTTAGTGAAGAGCGCCGGGATACGTTTTGGTGTGAATTTTTTTTAAAAAAGTCGTTTTATTAAAACTATATCCAGCCGATATCATATATAATCATAATTTCTTTAAGATAAAGTAATTGAATTTGATAATGGCGATTTGTGCCGTAATTAATTGTATATATCATTTTTTTCATTTCCTAGAATAATTGAAAATAAAGGGAATAAAATCAAGAACTTGTCTGTAAAAAGAAGCAAAGAATGGCCTTTAAGAATCAACAGAAAAGATTGGAATACTGAAAATTTGAAGCACAGGAAAGTTTGCAGTGAATCCCCCCCCCACACACTTTTCAAGACTTTTTAATGTTATGCGTATTTTTCATTTAAAATAACCCTGGCATAAGCAAATGTTAAACAGTTGCCCCCCCCCACACACTTTACAAGACTTTTTAATGTTATGAGTATTTTTCATTTAAAATAACCCTGGCATAAGCAAATGTTAAACAGTTGCCCCCCCCTCCCCACACACACTTTTCAAGACTTTTAATGTTATGCGTATTTTTCATTTAAAATAACCCTGGCATAAGCAAATGTTAAACAGTTGCCCCCCCCCCACACACACACTTTTCAAGACTTTTTAATGTTATGCATATATTTCATTTAAAATAACCCTGGCATAAGCAAATGTTAAACAGTTGCGCCCCCCCCACACACACTTTTCAAGACTTTTTAATGTTATGCGTATTTTTCATTTAAAATAACCCTGGCTTAAGCAAATGTTAAACTGTTGCCCCCACCCCCATACTTTTCAAGACTTTTTAATGTTATGCGTATTTTTCATTTAAAATAGCCCTGGCATAAGCAAATGTTAAACAGTTGCCCCCCCCCCCCCACACACACACTTTTCAAGACTTTTTAATGTTATGCGTATTTTTCATTTAAAATAACCCTGACATAAGCAAATGTTAAACAGTTCCCCCCCCCCCACACACACTTTTCAAGATTTTTTAATGTTATGCATATTTTTCATTTAAAACAACCCTGGCTTAAGCAAATGTTAAACAGTTCCCCCCCCCCCACACACACACTTTTCAAGACTTTTTAATGTTATGCGTATTTTTCATTTAAAATAACCCTGGCTTAAGCAAATGTTAAACTGTTGCCCCCACCCCCACACTTTTCAAGACTTTTTAATGTTATGCGTATTTTTCATTTAAAATAACCCTGGCTTAAGCAAATGTTAAACAGTTCCCCCCCACACACACACACTTTTCAAGACTTTTTAATGTTATGCGTATTTTTCATTTAAAATAACCCTGACATAAGCAAATGTTAAGCAGTCCCCCCCCCCCCACACACACTTTTCAAGACTTTTTAATGTTATGCGTATTTTTCATTTAAAATAACCCTGGCATAAGCAAATGTTAAACAGTTGCCCCCCCCCACTCACACACACATACTTTTCAAGACTTTCCAATATTGTCTTAGCTTTTTATAAGGTGCTCTATTGCCCTATATAAATATATCTAAATGGTATATGTCATATAAATAGAAACTAGGTTAACATAAATTAACATAAAATGTCTCCGGGGGGGAGGGGGGGGGGGCTAGTTATGAAATTGCTCAACTTGAAATAGCTATTTCAAACTCGTCACATGTTTATAATTTTATTATAAATATATTAATATTTGCCTATTTAAAACCATTATTTGTGTATCATACCCAGTGTCAATTTCAACCCCATAGATTTGTCCTATTTGACTATTTTGTAGTGATCTTATAGTTTTATACTTTGCTTAATGTAATTTCTTATTTGATATATTAGTGCCATGAAAATGAAAAAAATTAATCAATACTTCAAGTTAATTTTTAGGAAATAAAATTCAACAGATAATCACTTATCTTGAAAATACAGACAGCTTAAAATGGGAAAAAAATCAGCTTGAAGAGTGACTTCTTCATGATAAAAATGTATATTTCACAAAATATACAATAAATTTTTAATTTATTTGATGCAAATGTTT
This sequence comes from Amaurobius ferox, assembly GCA_951213105.1. Taxonomy (NCBI): domain Eukaryota; kingdom Metazoa; phylum Arthropoda; class Arachnida; order Araneae; family Amaurobiidae; genus Amaurobius; species Amaurobius ferox. The sequence goes on along the minus strand of OX578142.1, from coordinate 24,783,321 downwards.
TAAAAAATAATCCAAAATTTCCAAATAACATGCAAAAACTCAGTCTCTTCCCCCTTCCTAACTTTTAGAAAATTAATCATACTTTAATTAGGAAATGCAAAGTATCCTCATCTGGTGAATATTAAAAACAATGAGTAAGATTTGGAATAATTAAAAAAAGTGCAGTGAGATGGTATCATTTTCAAGGGCATTTCATATATGTACAAAAACTAAAAATTCCTAAGTATCAGTATCATATATGTATTTAATTATACAGTTATTACAATTATGTATATACTATGTATATATGTATATACTATGTATATATGTATATACTAGTTGTGTTTTTTTAATCTTGTATTTTAAAAATATGCTAATACTTTTAAATATCTTACATTCTTTAAAGTTTTAAAATATTACTCGGAATTAAAATTGTAAAGTGCCTTGCTGCTCCAAATGGGAATCAAACTCTGGATCTCCGAACTGGCCAGTCGACGCTTTACCGTTGAGCTACTGGGACGAAATTGGAAGCTCTTATAGTTGAAGAGGACTCTGCAAAATGTTTGGTTAAGTTTTGTACACATAGAATATGTAGACAATTTGAGATTTTTACAATACAGAAGACATCAGTAGAAAACTGTGTATTATATGCCAAATGTAGAATATGTGTTCTACGTCCCCATACAATTATAGGTATGTATCCCTCATTATAAATTAATTTCATGTGTACAAGATAAATTTAATTTTGTTCATTCTTTCCTTAGTGGAAATGAATCAAAATAAATGTTTTAATTATACTGTAATATATGTAAAGCTGCTCATATGTATGTATTACATATTTTCAACCGTTCAAAATATATAATTTATAATAGATTTTATGCATAAATATAAAGTAGCTAGGTAATCTATATTTCTTATTTTACATTTAATGTATTCAATATTTCATTTGTTATGGCAGTATTTTTATATTGCCAAATAACTTAAATGCATCACATAATCTCAAACATGCTTTAGATTTTAAAGAAAAAGTAATCATACTTCTTTTAATGCAAAATAATGATTAATGGCAGTTGCATTGTTGACAGCATTTTGAGAAACCAGTATCCTGTCTTTAGTTCAACTAAAATAGAATATTTTCATTTATGGCGACTAATTCTTCTGGCATCGAAATTGCAAAGAAACTAATTGCTATAGCTCCTGATAGCTTCAGGCACCACAGCTGATTATTATTGAACTTGCGTATCAACCCAGATCTATTAAACGCATTTACAAAATTTTTGCCCATCTTCTGATTTTATTTTTCTTTAAATCAGAAATTGCAAGGTTACTACAAAGCAAAGTAGTTTTGTGATAATAATTCAAAATCATATTGATTTATCTCCAAATGCTTCTTTATGCAAATAGTTTACACTTAAAACGTGTTTACTTTTAAAATTTATATATGATGCTTTATTTTTCAACATCTAAATATTAGAGAGTGTTTGCTTACTTTTCAATATCTTATCTTGAAATGTCTTTTTTACTGCCAATAAAGTTGCCAACGTTTAAATACAGTTACAATTGAAGCATTTCATATTTTTTAGAATTACTTATATTTCTTATTTTATAATTGGAAATCTAGTTTTAAAAAAAAATTCAATTAGCATTCAATGCATTTTTCTAAATTTTATTGTATCAGACTTATTGCAAAAATAAGAACATCAATTTGCTTATTTTTCAAGTTACTTATGTTCAAAGAGCATTAAAGAGCAAATTATATAAGATTCCTCAATAGGATCATTATTACTTTGCTTGAAAATGTAAGAACATATCTACTTGCTTTTCATTTTTATATCGGCTTTGATCATATATCAAATGCTTGCATCAGTTATATGCACCACCGTAACTCTTTGGTGTGTGGCTCCTTCTCGTACATTTGATTGCACTCACACATTATATAGATCTAGCCAGTATTTTTGGAACATTTGCACAATTCTTTAAGTCATGTTGTACAAGCTATATGTGCACAAGTTGCACAAATATGCTCACGTCCTTCTTAAGTCAAATCTCCATAATTTTTCTCTGGTCTGCTCTTAAGTCAAATCTCCATAATTTCTTATTTCTGGTCTGCTCTTAAGTCAAATCTTCATAATTGTCTGCCTGATTCTCGGGTCACAGGCTGTGGTTCCCTCGTTGGGGGGGGGGGGGGTAACTCCTCCTTTTCTTCCATTTGGCGCTTGTTGGTTATTCCTTTACCCAATGGCACCATTCCACATCTCGTAAGGCCCAGCTCAGCCGCTATGTCATGGCCCCCTAAATTTGTAGTCTTCTGACCTTTAGGTTCACGTAGTGATAAAATTCGGTGCCAGCCAGACTACACGTATTGTCCACCGTTTTGGCCACCATAAATTTATACATAAAAGTGTCTCATCAAATGTGAGATCTATTTCTGGTCTCACATATCTCCCCTCGGACAAAAACAAAAAAAAATTCAAAACCAATAGAGTTCAAAACAAAGTTCGAGTCACTTGCAACTCTCTAATTGGCATTTTTCACTGAACAACAGTTCGTCTAAAATTGCAGTTCACACAGTCTTGTTGTAAACACAAAAGTTTTTAGCACATCATCATACACTAAATATCAAAGTTATGTACACATCAAATCCATCAGGTCAAGCTTTCAACTGAAGCACAATTAAATTTTGATTATATTAAAGGATTTTTAAAATATATGCACATTCACTTTGAAACGTTACACACTAACTATTTAACTTTGATATTTTTAACAGAATTCACATTTCTTTACAAATTACATAGTATATTATTTTTACTACAATTCTTTCCATACTTTATCAATTTCCATAATTGATAACTTCATCACATATATAATATTTTTGCTTAACCTTTAAACATTGGTACATAATTATTAATACAATCACACATTTTTTTTAAATTCAACCATTGAAAATATACTTTTTACAGAATTCTGCAACTCCCATTACAATTGTATACGGGGTGGACACACATTGACATCTTCCCTTTAATTTTTTTTAACATTGTATGTAAACACAACAACACCCCTTTCACTTGATGACAGCTACTGATTGATCATTTGTAAAAAGGTCATTAGATGAACCCTTCTTTAAGACCCTTTTTTCCCAGCGAAAGTGGATTACCGGAAATGTTCAATTACGCTTTCCGAAACTCGGAAGGTGACCAGTCAAATAAAAGACCCTCGAAACGATTCTTTTTTCTTTTAATCGTTTTTTGCAACTGACCGATTAGCAGCAAAGCATCCTCTCAACTTAACTCTCCTCAAATGACAATGCCTTTCGAAGACGTTTGGTTGCCCGCGTGGTCTGCTGAACACTGAAGATGAAGATTGTAAGGCGCGCTCCAAAGGCTTGTAACCAAGTATTGTAAACCTTTTATTTATTCCACTCGGCGTATAATATAAACGTCGACTTAGTCTATTAAATATATATTTCCTCCTTATTTAATTATTAATCATATCTGCTAATCAACTTTCTATACTAGAATGCTGCAGATGGGCTTGTACATTATATTAGCATTGTATAGCTCTTTTTTCTTTTTAAAATTCAAATTTAATAGCCCCTACTTAAATTTTATTTAGTTGGTTCCTTTGGGGTGACTTGTATTAAATATCAAAGTCATCTCTATGGTGCCTTCTATTACTGCATGTATACCTTTTTATACTGACTTCATTCAATATTTTGAAAATCATTTTATTGTATTATTTTATTTAAATTTTATTTCACCTTTCCATTTGTTATTGAGATTCTCTCTTATTTAATTTGTTTTCTCTAAACCTTCCATATGCCTTTATGAAATTCAAACAAAATTAATTTTTTTTAAAATTTTGAAATTTAATTTTAAACTTTTAAAATTTTTGATACATAATTTGTTTAAATTTTTATTTTAACTCCCTGTTTAATACTTTCATAATTTTCAAATTTTATATAAAATTATTTTATTTTTTTAAAACAAACTCAAGACTTTAATTTCTTGTCTAAAAACCCTTTATTTACTTAATTGAAAATTTTTATTTTATATTTTTAACATCTTATGAATTGAAATCCTTTCTATTTATTATTTATATATCCTTTTCAAACGCGGATTTACTTACTCACCGTACCTACAAAATTTATCATATTTATGTATCTCAATTTATTTTATTCCTTATGACTTTGAATACCTGACATGTATAACCATTTATAACGCGCGATTGTTTATCATCCTATCGCACCATTATTATTTAATTATTACTTTCTTTTGATATTTTAGTAACTGCGGCTAACCCCTATATCGCCGTAATACATATTACCATTTATTTATTTACCACATATGATATTTATTTCATCCAAATTTATTTTATTTTATTTCATACATTTTTCAACACCTTATTCAGACTATCCTTTTCACAATTTTTTTCATATTTAAAAATACCTAATATCAATTTTAAATGACATTACCAAGAGAGTATATATATATATATTTACGTAGATTACCGTTTGTTTACAAACACTTTTCAATTGCTACCGTATCTCATCGATAACTTTTATGTTTTTTATCTACATTCCCCACTGACATCAAAATTCCTTATTATTTAACATATTTATTTATACTCATTTGACATGTATTTCACATTTATTTATTGTCGTACAATTTTCCTTATCAATACTTACATTTTATTTTCATATCCATATTTATTTACATTCTATTTTCATATCCATATTTATTTATACACACATGATTATTGTAACCTTTCCTTCCGTTGTAAATGAACAACAAAAATGCTTTATTTCGCACTCAATATTTTTTAATTAGTTTTTCTTATTTTAACCTTTTTTTACACCTTTTGTGAATTTATTCATTTATTCACTTAACAAAATTTTAACTAAATTTAATTTCATTTATTCTGTCACTTTAGGATTAATTTAGTTATTTAATCTACTTATGCTATTTATATTATTCCTCAAACATTTATTTACCTACGCAATTTTCAATCCATTTTCAACATTCTTACACGAGATATCGTGTCCTCGATTGCTTTATTGCAACGGGCGATTTACAGCTACTTTAACTGTTCATAGTTTAACATTTTAAATTCAAATTTATTTAAAATTTTCACTTATTTATGCCTTTGTTTACTTTTTGACATCAAATTTATACCATCTATGACTAATCTTTAATATTCTCACTTTCAGCTCATTACTTATTTTTTCACTTTATTTAAACCTGTCATTCAATTTTTAAGCCGCAAGACTCCCTTGAAAGACTTATCATTTTTGCCTGCCTTTGAAAACAAATTGAAGCGATTGGACTTGCCTTCCACCAACATTGTCCTTGCCTGGATTTGGCTACAGACCTTTCATCTACCCAATTAGGTAACATATTTGATTTTACCTTTCATTTTTGTAGAAATTATTTGCATAACTTAATCTCTGCATAGTTTTCTTATCACATTTTGACTTAACATAAATTATATTATGATATAATATTATTTTTGAAAAAGAACTATTTGTACAATTATTATCAATTTTTGTAAATTCATACCATGTTCATTTTTAAACCATTCCATGATTATTCATTTTTTCCTTAGAAATTCATACCATTTTCATTCTCAAACATTTCCTTCCTTATTGCTTTTTTTTTAAAATTTCATATCATTATCCATTTTTTCATTTTTAAAAATTTTTCATTTCCAGATCATTTTTCCTTTAATTCATTTGATTTGTTATTCTCTTATCTTTCTCTCATTTTACAATTCTTCAAATACCAATCATCAGCAAATTTTGAATTTTTAAAAATCTTTGATTTCATGAAAGAATTGTGACCTAGCTTTCTCTCACTTTGTTCATGAATGTTACATTCATTTTCCTTTGTGTTATAAATATGTATTCCATTTAGTAACTCTAATTTTTGCCTAACATACTCTTTATATTTACTTTGACTTTCAATTATTTCTGAATCTACTTTTAGAATATCATTACCTTCATAATCATTGTGATTAATATCCCTTATTATTTTAACATTTTCCTTTTGAAAATTTTTACAAATATTTGAATTTTGTATTTCTTGAAAATTATTATTTTCATCAACCAAAACATTCATTATTTTATTTTCAAGTGAATTTTGCTTCTCATTATCATGATTTCTATTTTCATTTTGAATTTCTTGAAAATTAACATTTTGACTTTCATTTTCCAAAACATCCATTATATTAACCTCATTTGAATTTTGCTTCTCATTATCATGATTTTTGTTTTCATTTTGGCTTTCTTGAAAATTAACATTTTGACTTTCATTTTCCAACACATCCGTTATTTTAATCTCAAGTGAATTTTAGTATTTTCCACCTCATGATTTTTGTTTTGACTTTAAATTTCTTCACACCTTTTATTTTCATTTGCATTATGTACTCTTTGCAATTCAACATTTTCATTTCGTATATTTTCAAAATTAACATTTTCATTTTGCCTAATTTCATGATCAATATTTTCAAAATTGTTATCACCTTTTTGATTTTGCATAATTTTGATACCCATATTTTCGCTTCCATGCTGAATATTTTCATTCATATTTTGAACATTACAATATGTACACTTTGTACAGTATAACATTTTTTTGATAGAATCTCAATTATTTCACCGTTACCGTTATATTTATTCTCACCTTGTACTTTTTGTGCTATATGACATTTTTTTGCGTGAATCTCATTTATTTCAACGTTTATATCATATTTTTCCATCAATTCTTCCGCACTTTGTACATTTTGTTCGATATAACATTGGGTAGCGTGAATTTTAATTGGTTCATCTTTCATGCTATATTTATTTCTAATGGTCAATATATTTTTTTTCCATGTTCTATTACTCGAAAGGGTCCCTGAAATCTATCTTGAAGCATATTGGATTTATTTTCCTCTTTCACAAATACGGTATCTCCGATTTGCATTTCTTCATTAGTAATTGTTTTGAAATTTTTAATCACTCCTACTCTCATATTTTTATTAAACGTAATTTTAACCTTCTTTTGATTACTAATTACAATATAAATTTTGTTATTTTTTATTACAGTTCGAATTGCACCAAATGGAAAGAGTAATTTTGCTTGTTTTGTGGGGATAAAGATAACCTCCTTATCCTGAATTTCCTGACTTACGTCGAATTTTTCTGCTATCAACTGACTTGGTTGCACAGAAATCCTGCGTGTGAGCGTGACATGGACGTCAAGATTTGACTCTTCGTAAACACATTCTTTTTCAGCAAAATCATAACCCTTTTCATTTTTAGGAAAATTGGCCTCATCGACCTGTGCGATTTTTTGACTGTCATAATAACAATTTTTAATATTTTCCTTAAATTCAAATATGCCTTTTACTTCATCTTGTGTGACAATTGGCTTTTTCGCACTAGTCACAATTTTAAAATCATTCTCTGTATCCACATTTTTATTATTTTCATCATTTGAAAAATTATAGTCATTAACATGGCTACCGTCAATAATTTGTGTATCAATTTGCGAAACTTTACAACTAGTTTCCTTAATTTCATTATACTTTTTATTATCGATCTGAGTTGATTTTGCATTAATTTCATTTTTGGGCTCATCATTTAAATTTATTTTTGCATTGCACGCCTCATTTTCATTTTTAAAAATTTCTTTAACTCCTGTATTTTTCTTATTTGTAATGTTTTTACCTATATTATTTTCTACACATGTATTTTCCTTAATTTTTTTTATTAATATTTGCCTCACATTTTAGACTTTGGACAAACTTCGCATCGAATTTCACCCATCCGGGCTGCACCAAAACAGCTGGAATATCCAACATCTGAACCTTCGGACAAGGGACGCGGCTATATTTTTGCATGCTTTCAATACTATTTATTTTTTATTGTCATTTTCACTTTCATTTTCATTATGTAGCTTTGCTTTAACCTTGGGACCTGGGCTTCGCGGGCGAACCTCCCTTTTATCATCTTGCATTTTATTTGCGTCTTCATAATTTTTGTAACTCGATATCTTAATTCGCGTTTGCGATTTTTCTCTTCTTTCCGAGCCCTAAATGTCAATCGTTCCGTCATTTGCTGCCTGTGGAACCTAGAACTCCTATAATATATAGAGGAGCCTTAGTGGAACCATTATCAAAGCGAAAGAACAGGACTTTGGGACTTTGGTCTATTTTTTAAATTTTGACTCGGCCAAAGCCCCTCGGTCAGTTTAAATTCCCGCGATTTTGACTGCTACTACGGTTTCTTTCTTGTCTCTGAAATCTTTCTTTCGCAAACATATGCCTATTTGACCGACTATCATTTCTTTCCGTATTTCTTTCTTTGTTTCAGCTATTTTGCGTATTACGAAATCCATTACTTTGCCCATTTCTAAATCCGTTATTTTGATCATTTCTAAATTCACTTCTTTTATTCCCATATTTATTTTCTCCATAATTATTTTGTGCGTTTCGGTTGTGCCAACAGGTAGAAAAGTAGTGCCCTCTTTTTCCGCATCCTATACAATATATAATTTCATTTTCTGATTTTTCATGCCTTTCATATTTTACTTGCGGAGGTTTACATTTTGAATTTTGTAAATGCCTTTCCATTTGTCTATCATTAAAATTTCTGTCCATATTTTCATTACGATAAATTGCATTAATTTCTGTACGGTCGCAATCCTCCTCCAAAATTTTCTCTAAGTGCTCTGCATATTCTACCGCTTTTTCAAAATTCTGAATATTTAGTTTTTTAATTTCAAAAGCAAGATCTTGTCTTAAAGTTTCCATAAATTTCGCTAACATTAAATTGTTCTTAATTTCGCCCATCTCATTATTTGCGTAATTTCCTAAAACTTCATTTGTCGAATTTGAAATATTTAATGCCAGCTCAGCTACCTTCATACTTGGCGTCATTTTAATTTTATTTAAATTTGTTTGCTTTTTTGAATCATTGTAAGAGATGTTTTAAATTGTTTCATCAATATTTGTTTAATCTCCGCCATATTATTTGCAATCTGCAACTCTCTTTTTTTTGACAAAAAGACCAAAGCTTTCTCCTTTAACCTAGTTTTTAAAATTACAACTTTATTTTCTTCCGCCCAGTCGGCCATTCCTGCAACATTTTCGAATTGCGCGATAAAAAATTCAATATCCTCGTCTTTCCTCCTATAAAAAACTGGCAATACATTAATTAATCCAAACTTCTCCATTTTTACTCTCTGATTTTCAATAATTTCTCTCTGTGACCTATCCGGAGACTTTTGTCGTCTAGAATTTCTATTGGTTCTTTGAGGCATTTAAAACAAAAATTATCCCGTCCAAAATCCTATTTAAAATTAACAGCATAAAATACACTTCAAAAATACTGCACATAAAACACTTCAACATGCAAACTAAATATTCTTAATAATAATCAATTTTTCCAACATTAATTTCATTATTTCAAATATATTCAAATTCTTTTCACTTCCAAAGTGACTGTGCATATTTAATTTTAACAATGCAAAAATCTGGTCAACACATGCTCCTCCATTAAATTTATTCATCTACTTATTTAAATTATTTTTATCCACCACAGTATTATTTATTAAAATTTTCATTTAAATTTTGACTCACACAAAAGTGTCACGGAAACCAAATGTGGCAACCGAAAAATAAAATAAGCTTAAAGTTTAAGTTTTTAAATATTAAATTCATTAAGATTGACATGGCCGTTAATTCACACATAGTGGATTTAATATTTAATCGTATATTGCTAGTTGTGCCGCTATATAAAACCCTCCAATTATTTACCTTTCGTGTGAGTCCTGTAAAGGAATAATTAATTAATAAAATGCTAAATTGATCACACCATTTAAACTTTAACAATAAAACATTTATTAACAACATCAAATCTAAATTATTTAATTACACCAATTATTCATATTATTAATTATATGCTTAACAACAATTACTCTCATTAATTATTGCGGCGGAGGGGACATATGCGACCAGAATTATTAAAATTACTATCATGTGTCTATGACCTGTGATTGTTAATGAGCACATACCTTCCAATTCGTCTTGGGCTTTGATCATATATCAAATGCTTGCATCAGTTACATGCACCGCCGTAACTCTTTGGTGTGTGGCTCTTTCTCGTACATCTGATTGCACTCATACATTATATAGATCTAGCCAGTATTTTTGGAACATTTGCACAATTCTTTAAGTCATGTTGTGCAAGCTATATGTGCATAAGTTGCACAAATCTGCTCACGTCCTTCTTAAGTCAAATCTCCATAATTTTTCTCTGGTCTGCTCTTAAGTCAAATCTCCATAATTTCTTATTCTGCTCTGCTCTTAAGTCAAATCTTCATAATTGTCTGCCTGATTCTCGGGTCACAGGCTGTGGTTCACTCGTTGGAGGGGGGGGGGTAACTCTTCCCTTTCCTCCATTTGGCGCTTATTGGTTACTCCTTTACCCAATGGCACCATTCCACATCTCGTAAGGCCCAGCTCAGTCGCTTTGTCATGGCCCCCTAAATTTGTAGTCTTCTGACCTTTAGGTTCACGTAGTGATAAAAATCGGTGCCAGCCAGACTACACGTATTGTCCGCCGTTTTGGCCACCATAAATTTATACATAAAAGTGTCTCATCAAATGTGAGATCTATTTCTGGTCTCACATAAAGTATTGTATTGAGTTTTTCCTCTGATGTGTGAAGTTTCCATTGCATGTTTTAGAATAAAAGTAACAGGATTTGTTGATTTAAATTTGTTATACTGCGATGAAATCATGATTTTATCCAGCACCATTCTGTGTATCTTTACATTTCAGTAATAGAAGTTACGGTTTGAATTTTAACATACACTTGCAAACTTTCTTCATATACAGTCATGCGTGTTTTGAAAGTAATAGATTCGAATTTCACCATGCAATGAGTTCAGTGAATTTTCATTCCATGTACTTTTCTTAACGCTGAGCAGAGCTTTATTCTCCTCCTTATTATTTTTCTTAAAGCACTTTATTCTCCTCAAGCATCTTCTTCCCTATAACAGTATTTAATTTTTATTTTAATTGTATTTCATTCTGCAGAATATAGTATAAAGAAAGTATTGTTTAAATGAAAAATTTTGACAATATGTGTTTTAGTGTCTCTTAACATGTTTCGACTATATTTAGAAAGATGTCCCTCTGCGGTCAATCTCTTGTGTACACTATAGCTTCCATAAATATTAATGGATTTTAATGATACTTTTTATATCCGGTTTATTAGTAAAAAATCTAGAACTAGATAGAACTTTTATAAATCAAGTGAAAAATGTTAAATTTTATTTTTTTAGCAGCATAGGACAAAATTTGACATAATTATGCATAAAAGAGGTTGCTTATGGCTCAATGATCATGAAACCTAACAGTTTCAATCGTATTGAAAAATAGTTGTGATACAATTTTTGTGTTCATGACGTCATTAGCCCCCCCCCTTGATGGGCAAGTAACCCCCACGGGGTTTATTTCCAAGTATGGTATCAATCGAAAGATTTCCTTCCCTCCTCTCCCGATGGGATTCATTGTCAAAAAAGATATTTTCAAGATTTTAAAATGAAAGGTAATATGCTTTAATTATGATCATTTGAACCAACAATATAGATTTGTGAAATTTTTTTTCTTGTAAAATTTGCAAACAAAAAACAAGCTACTTAACAATGGATTCTGGTATGAGAATGTGCATTTGAGCCACACTGAAGTTTTTTCAATGAATTCTTGAATGAAGTTTTTTCATAGAATTTTTTTCAATGAATTTCAGTTTCTAAAGTAGCATTTTGTGGAACTTTTTATTTCAGTAGTAAGAGTATCTATAATAGGATTGATTTAAAGGTGCACAGTTTGTTTTCATCATACATTACAGTTTTGTTGGGTGGTTTTGACCGTCGCTCTCTACTACAAATGACATTCCCGGTTATACTCTCGGACCCAAACACACACAGTCATCAGAGGTGGATCAAGCTTGCATGGGGTCCCTGGCCTAAAATATTGATAGGGCCCTTGCAACAAATTGATTTCCGTTTATTAGTAAAAAGGGATCGCTATTGATATATGAATATAGTCAACCAAATGCAACTTGATGACATTTAACTGGGAATCAATGAATTTCAGTTTGTCAAGTAGCATTTTGTGGAACTTTTTATTTCAGTAGTAAGAGTATCTATAATAGGATTGATTTCAAGGTTCACAGTCTGTTTTCATCATACATTACAGTTTTGTTAGCTGGTTTTTACCGTCGCTCTCTGCTACTAATGACATTCCCGGTTATACTTTCGGACCCAAACACACAGTCATCAGAGGTGGATCAAGATTGCATGGGGTCCCTGGCTTAAAATACTGATAGGGCTCTTGCAACAAATTGATTTCTGTTTATTAGTAGAAAGAGGTAGCTATTGATATATGAATACAGCCAACCAAATGCAACTTGATGATATAGACCTAAAACATTTAACTGGGAATTTAAATGAAATTAAAAATTTGTCATTTTAAATGACATCAATTTTTAATGACTCATTAAAAATAGTAAATGTCTCATTTACTCATTTTACAGAAGTTCAATTTCCAAAATTCATACTACTTAATATTCGAAATGAAAAGTATGAGAAACAGACGGTGTTGAATTTTGATTTTTTTCCACAATTATTTATTATTTATGTGGGCACTTTATATAAATATATATATATTTTACTCTCATATCCTTCAATTACTATTGTACTTAGATATATTTACATTTAAAATGATTACAATGAGCATGTGAAAAATTAATGAGAAAGAAATGCATGATTTTGCTTCATAAACTATTATTTTGCTTTAGTAAAACCTAAAATGTGTAAAAATACATTTATATTTCTATAGAAAATAACTAAGATCTAAAGGGGTTTAAAGTATACTAGTTATTTATTCAGAAACAATTTACATACATAATTGTTGTCATTGTACTTTCAGAATTATTGTATTTCTAAAATTGCAATTATTAAATATTAAGTAAACTAGTATAATTACAGCCCAATTTTCACTAGTAACACAAACACAACTAAATCAAAAACTTGCCTTTTCAAGCTATTTTAAAACCACAAATTATCACCATACAGAGTGTTAATTAGAGAACTAAAAGAAATATTGTATTTTTAAAAGGCGTATTTGATATACATATCAAAAGCACTGACTATATGAGCAAATATACATTAAGCTCGATAGCAGTAAGTGAAGTTGTATAAATGTATAAATTAGAATGTAATGTAAAATTTTGGTATATTTTTTAATTTACACAATTTGGTGTTCATGGCTGCAGCCCCCCTCCCCCAATCTACCATTGAGAGTAATAGAAAATTAAATCATCGCTAAAGAGTTATGCTTTTTATAAAATGTTGGTAAACTTTTCCGTGTTCTTTTAGTTACAACCTTTAAGGACGTGCTCATCCTGTAAAATAAATGATACTCTTTATATTTATATTCAGTGTGGTAATTAAGTAGTTGTACATAAGAACTGAGTATCTTCATATATGCATGCAAAATTGCATATTTACAGAAGTTACCCTAAATTTGGTGTCAAAAGCCCTTTAGACATACTTATTTTATAGAGCGAAATAATGCCAAATGTGGAAAACGAATTACTTCTCAAACAATTAAAAATAACTATTGAGCTCCTATGATGGCTAAAGTTGATTAAATTATAAGGCTTCATTGAATTTATATGTTTCTGAATTTCAAGAAAGTTAAAGTTGATTTAATAAATTGCATTTCTAATAACTGCTTACTGTTGAAGATCCAGAAGTTTTTATATTTTGTTCGTGTTTCATTAAATATTTTTATGTAACTCAAATTAAATGTTATTGAAATTTGAAGTTTGTAACGTGGTAGGACTGAATTTGTCAGTTCCCATAGAACAGAGGTCTTGAACATGTTGCTCACGAGCACCACAATGCTTATGGACCTGTATTTAGTGCTTATTAGAGAAGTGTAAAATGTCACTAAAATGAGCACTAAGTGTAAAATGTCACTAAGAGGAGCACTAAAATCAAAATTTTCGGAAATTTTATTTTTTGTTATATAAATATTTAATGACTTTCAATATTCATAAAATTGTCTTACTATTTAGCCAAGGACTGGTAACAGTCCATCAGGTTCAAACTTCACTCTTCTACTAGTAACTATGAATCTGTTGAAATTTAAAATTAATTAAAGTAATTAATTATTAGAGAAATCTGCTGCATTTCTGGTGCTTTTCCATTTTTTCCCATTATCCCTCCTTTGTAATAAGAAATTAAATTATTTGCGTTAAAAACTAGTTTCAAGGATAAGTTTAGTAAGTTTGATTATATGTACAACTTTGATAATATTAAGCACAGTTTGATATAATATTAAGTACGGCATGCAACATTAAAATAATGCTTTGATTGTATTAAAATATGCATTGATTGTATCCAATTATAATTAAAATTCATATTTTCGGAATGAAATGATACTTTATAGCATGAGTTTACAAATTTGTCGCTTCACAGAAGGTGTGAATAATATACAGGAGAGGTACGGCATAGTTTCAAATCAGGGATTGAAATGTACCACAACAAATCAAAATGGTGCTCCAGTTCATAAAATATATTGAAATTTCATTGTAGTTATATTATATGATTTGTAAACTTGGATTGCTTGCCACGCTAAGCAGTCATTTGGCTTTGTGCAATAAAGCAACTTCTTTTTCACATCTCCATCTTTCTTCAAAATGAGCCTATTGTGCTTCGCACAGAGTCATATTTTAATACAACTTGCAATGCATTACATACAATCATATGTCTGAGATAGCCGCTGGTTCATCAAAAATGCATGAAAACCGCCTTGTGCGCTTTTCCTGTGAGTATTTTTTATATTTAATATTATAATTTTTTGTGATTGTGTTTGTAACATTTTGCTGTGCTCTATTAATGTAATACTACAGTAAACTGTTTTTGTATGCTGTGTATGTTTCTATATTGTTTGAAAATAAATGAAATGTTTATTCATTTGTTGTCAATTTGTTTTTTGTTTACTTTCCCTATGTGCATAGTATAATATATAAGGAAAATATTGTGACGGAGTCAAAAATTAGAGTTTTCGACGGAAGAGCATGTTTTAAACATTCGTGAAATCGAATCAATTGTTTTTAAAGTTATTTGTGTGTATGTGTGTGTGAATGGAGATATCTCACAAACAAATGGAGCATGTTGGACAAACTTTGGTATAAAGTTTACATTTTGTTATACCAAAAATTGCATTTTTGTATAAAAATTACAATGGGTGAACTCCAGAAGCCTATTGATTTTAAATGCAATCAAATGTTTGGGAAGACCCCGTAATTTTCGAATAAAATTTTTAAAAAGTCAGAACTTTCAATAATGTTACACAAATCATCATTTCGTATGTAATTTTTCATTAAAAAACTAGTGATATAAATTTAAGAATGCTAACATGAATCATTCTTGAGATGCTATACTTTTTAAAATAAATTTATCAAAAAATCACATAATATTAAAAAAGTATTAACTGTTGTGAAATATGTTCACTTTTCATATATATATATTAAGTGTTAAATTTGTTACCATCATTCTAGTGGATCTAGTTCATTCTATTCTCGAAAGAAGGTACTTCATATAATAGTTTTGTATTTTGATACCAAATAATTTGCCAACAGTCATTTATATATATAAGAAATGCTCTTCTCCCTGGTTATCTGTAACGCTTGGCGATAACTTTTGGCAAAGTTGGCTACTCATTTAATAAAATATCGTCAATTTGGCTGTATTTTACACCAGATTGATGAAAATATCATTAAAATTACAAAAATGTTGCCAACTTCATAAATTAATTATTAAAATATTTTAATATATGGACTATTGCGGATGCTATCAATATTGATAATTGCCAATTTAGAGTTGCATGAAATATAAGTAAATTGGGTACTTCGAAATAGTTTTAGATGATTAGAAAAAGTGCCTAATGTACAATTCAGCTAAAAACATTGTGACATAGATCCTATACATTATATTTTCACTGTGAAAGAAGTACATTCATTTCATTATCTAGGGAAAGTCAAGTGCTACAAACATCAGTATTTTTTGTTTTTGTTGGAAATACGAGTAATTTGGCATTTCGGATCACAAAATGTTCTATTTCGAGCTCGGTTTCAAATTAATTTATGACCATTCATTTCATTATGGATTAAAGAAAGGTTATATATATGAACATTAAGTTCACTTTCTCAGGAGTTGTAAAGGTAAGAGATTAAGAAAACTTCATTAGAAAGGAAAGTTTGCAAATGATTTATCCTAGCATATCAGAATTAATTGCTTTGGATTAAGTGGGAAATTTTCATTCAAAACAACCATTTGATAAATATAGCTGTGCATATTTGATATCTTACTAGAGTCGACATCATCAAACAAGTCATATTTAGAAAAGAAAACTTAATTTTTTTATTAGGAGAAGCACTATATATCTCTAACAAATTGAGCAAATCGAATAACTATTATTGAATGCTATGCTAGTGCTATTATTTGAATGCTAGTGCTATTATTTGAATCAATGAACATCAGAGACTTATTAATTTTGGGAGTAAACAGACCACGGAGAAGTCCCTCCATTTTTCGAATATTTATTTTAGAAAATCGAATAAGCAATATATTAACATGATAAAGTATAAAGATGTTAGGTATTTGATATGTGATTTTTGTTTACATGTGAATACCATTTCATGTTTAAGACGTTAACATGTTCTCAAGATTTTACCTTAATTGAAAAAAAATAAACTAAACTCACTATTATTAAATGACTGAATATTTTGTACATACATAGTTTTAACCAGAAATCAATGGACACAATTCTTTATTATTTAGAAATTATCACGAGCTGTTCTCGAGATACAATGAAACTTATATATTTTTTTACAATTAGCCTTATATCTCTGAAACTAAAAGTAAATAGAATAAAAATTTGTGTGATTTTTTGAAGTAATAAATGTCAGTTCCTAAGCGATTATCGGAGAACCATCGGCATCAAACTGCAGAAACATTTTCAATATTTCGAACATTCATTTTAGATAAAAAACTGCTATAAAATATAATTATGTTACACTTTATTAAAAAAACCATTTTATGTGTATTTTTTAGTTTAAAAGTGAATGCAACATAACTTTCAAAACGATATTTACAGATATTGCATGTTTTTGGTCTAAAATATTATTTATGTTTATTAGTTATCATGTAATCAGTAACAACAATAAGCCTACTGATTTCCAGTGAGATCTATAATTAATAGCATAATATGTACTATTGTTTTCCCACCCATTCAAAATTTGGATATCTACAGAATAATACAGATTTATAAAAAAATAATTGCTACTACATTGTTTTAAATCTTCTACAGCAATATAATCAGAGGCATATTTTGAAATTAAAATTTTGGAGGGATTCGGTTCTAAATTAAGCTCATATCAATCTCAAGGGGTCTGAGTTAGAGGTGAATCCTTTATGGGCTCTGGCCTGGCCCGTGAGTCCAGTGTTTTTTCAGGCATACATCAGAGAGGGGCATTTTATATTAACCAAGTTTCTATTTATGTGACAACATTTAGATTTATTTATAAAAGGCAAACAGAAAACTAGTCTTTCTCTTAAGTTTCATTTCCCTCCCCCCGGCCAAAAAAATCCTGAAAGAAACTCCCTTAAATATGTCCCTGAATATAAGCAAAATTACCAATGTATTAAAAGCTGTTAACTAAAGTATTTTTGCATGTAACAGAGTAGGGTATTATTGTGAAAATTAAGTTAAGTGTTCAAATTTTCCATCTGTAAAAGTTTGTTTTACTTCTGTTAAAAGCTTATCATTATATTTTGAAAGAGGGAAAAAATGTAGCTTCTTTGAATATTATACAGGGTGTCCCGAAAAAGATTGAAACGCACTTTAATTATTTACCTGTTGGAGATAAGTCGGCAATATAAATTGCAAAAATGTTGAAAGTAAGGTAGGAAATATGTCTACATTAATGAAATAGTCCACCCATTATTTTCAAAGAGTTACACTTTTTCAATTTTTATACGACCTCCTTAGACAAATTTGGAAACAGATATTCTTAAACTTCTTTTTAGGACCATCAACTTAAATATTTTAATAGAATGAATAACAATGTCATTTAGATTACTTTAGGAATTTGCACGTAATTGCGAATTTTAAGTTTCTTTACAATGTATATTCCATATGAAGAGCAAGTATACTGCAAGTACACAATAAAATTGGAAGTGCAATTCATTAAATGAAGCGTTGAATTTCAAATGGACCTAAATCACTTTCGCTTGGGTATCATGTTTTGGCAGCTGCGTTACAGCTCCTAGTAGGTGACTTTAGATGGGTAACAGTAAGTGGCAATATTGCACTATATCATACAAGACCAACAAGTGAGAGTGATTTAGGCCGTTTCGGAATTAAACTCTTCAAATGTTCAATGGTCTTGTAATATGATAGAACTTTCGTAATGTGATACGAAAAAATGAAAAAAATTAAACTCTGTTATAAATGAATGTGCAAAATTTTCAGATTATATTCTTGTTTAGGTATTAGTGCAGTAGTTGAAATAATGTTTAATATCAAAATCAATGTTTATTCAACAATTTTGTCAAAAGCGGATTGATTGATAATGAAGTAAAAATAAATCCCTGTCAAGTGTTATATCGAACATAACAAAATATTTACATCATTTGAATGGCAGCGTATATCAAATATATATATTTGGATACATAAATTGGATGCACATTGTTTTTTCATGTGCATTTGTCCATCCGGTTGTTTTAAGACCAGATATAGATTACCATTTGTAAAGAAACGTTTAAAATTTTAAATATTTTTTAGTATTTTAAATTTTCAAAATTTAAAATAACTATTTTTAAATACATTTTAAGTTTTAACATTTAAATTTTTTAAATGCATACGAAAATATCAAAATAAGAAGGAATAGGTGACCTCATTTATAAAGAGAAGAGGGCAAGATGTATACACATATAAAATTTCTTTTCAAGTAAGCTGTGACAATAAATACGTAATGTACCTCTGCTTTAGAGTGGGAAGAAATTTTAGAAACCATTATGCATTAAAATTTGTTATTAAAATAAATCTTTAGCTGATGTTCAGATTTTCAATATATCGTATCAAAAGAAAATTTAATATGTTATTTTATAAAAATATTAAAATATGTAAATGCATATTTTAATAGTTAATAATTTTAATTGAAATTCATTTGTGTTTGCAATCCTTGATTTAAATCTATAAAGGGTTTAAAATTAGTAGTCGTTAAATTTTGTACCTATATATTTTACTTTGATGGAGCGTTTAGATACCTAACTGTTCAGCCTTTCTTCACATGCATGATGCAAATTCCATTTGATCCATTTATTTTTCCTTCTAACAATCTAACTAATTCCTGTCATGGATTACATGCACCCATGCAGCACTGCGGGTCAAAGGCAGGTCTGCTAATAAAAGATGATTTATTTTGCGAGTTGAATAATGAAAACAAAATAAATAATTTGGAAATTGCACCCAAATAAGACATTTTGGTAACTGGGTAAAAATGGTTAGATGCCATTGTTGCGTGACTTTATGCACCTGCTTTTTAACCCTGCATATATATAGCATTTATTTACGTTATGTTGAAAAGGGCTTATTTACCATTTCCCAAATGATAACAAGTTTAACCATTATTACATTGTTTAAAATCTGAAAGTTAAGGAAAATTCTTACTCCCTATCAAAAGTATCCATAGAGTTAGATTGTTAGTCCCTTTGCCTGCATAATGATATCTCAAACACTAATTATTTTATTCAAATTTTTGTTCAACAATGAAATTATATATTATTTGATCCTAAGTTAATTTAGTTTAAATAAACATATGGCTTATATTTGATTAGAGGGTCGTATAACAATCAATCCACATATGTCTGGTGATATTAAAAATGCCTGAGCCATACTTTTTGTGAGACAAACAAAACTAAATATTAGGGAATATTAATGCTTAAAAATGACTTACGTTCCAGAGAGTGTGTAGTAAGTTACTAACAGATAGTGAACATTAAAAGACACTAGAGCGTAGATGCTCTGCATGGATACATCTGGCGTATAAAATTTTCGGACAGCTCTTCAAAACATTGACTTCTTATGCTACAATATAACCCGGTATTAATTAATGTTTCAATTTTACAATTATGCACTAAACAATATGGTCACTTGGAACTTTCCATGCTGATATTTTTCAGCAATTACTTTTCTTAACAGAAAAGTTGTCTTCTATGAGCAAGAGATTTCAATTTAAAACTCTAAACAGAGAATAACTTAGCTGGCCAGTATGCAGTTTAAAGATATGAAAAGGAGTACACTTCAAGTACAACTATAATGTCAATAAAAAGAGAATTGTTGATAAAACCTCATAACTTAATATTTACAAATTAACCTAATATTTAATGTAAATATTGACATAATATTTACAAATTTAATCATAATTTAAAAAACTAACAATATGTCATTAAATTCCAAGCATTGAACAAATTAAAAGCTAGCAAAATTATCTTCTATGCCAAAGAATTCACTTAAGATCACTGGACAAAGAAGAAACTCAGCTGGCAAGTATATGTAAATTATTTTACAGTGCGAGCAAATTTTAAAAAGTAATCATTGCAGTACGAAACTAATGTGTAAAAATAGAATGATAAATATATTAAATTAGCAATGCTGCATCTATCCTACGTCTAACTATTATGAAATTTTGAAAACGTTATTCCAAAAGAAAAAATTAAAGTACATATAGATAATAACAGAAAAATTTTGCTAGAATAATTAGTAACATTTTATGTAATGTTATTTGTTCTTCATAAATACTGAAAAAGTTATCCCAGACATTTCTTCATTTGCAGCACACACGACATATAAACAATGTAAGCAGAATGATTAAAATTAAAAAATTTAAAACATAAAGTGAGTACTTCGTTCTCACTTTATACTTTAAAATAAAATGAACCGGATTTAGTAGTAAAATGAATTACAAAAAGCACTATTTTGTTTGGTTTGTTTCACAGAAGAAAAAACGTGGTAAATTAGACTGGTATGGGTTACCCGCATTGTTTTTCAACTGCACTGCAACTGCAAAGGCATCAGTGAGCATTGGCGCGTTATTGGGATTTTCGCCAAGGACCGATGTCAGTGCCACCTGGCCGCCATCCTGGATTCTGTACGCACCACCGATTCTGAATACGCAGGGCGCGCCATTGTGACGTAGAACTCAAACGTCACTTCGCTTCCCGTACATCCTATTTTCTTATTATGCTGGATATAATATTTTAACGAAGTATCAATCATGTAAGTGTTATATTTTAATATGTATAGCAACGCAGAGTGCCTTTTAACAATAATCTAACATCATTCCAAGATTGTTTTATATCAAATTCAGGTATTATTTACAAAAATATCAAATTCTTATCAATCGTGTATAAAAGTACACAATAAAAGACTGTATATTTTGTTGAATCTCAGAAAGGCTAGATGAACACAATGAAGTTTTTGCTGTTTATAAAATCAGCAAGCTTTCCAGTTTTTTTCTGGCCAAGAATTTGTAAAGATAATGCTATATGTAAAAATTATATTGCATGTGTAACTGCTCAATTATTTGCCAATCTTTATAACAATTTATTCTAGCATCTTTTTACACAAATTACCCCATGCCTGGTAATAAATATTTACACAATGTAGAAATATATTTTAACTAATTTTGTATGTACTTTTGGACAAACATTCATTCAACAAGCTTTCTTTTGTAAAAGTAAGTAATTTTGTTGCGATATTCAGTTTCTGTTATCATTTATATTAAACAAGACTTGGTCCAGCTTTGAAACAATCAATGAGTTGCGCATTGCTTTTACTGTATAACTTTTGCACACGTGAAGGATGTGTTTGAAAGTTAACTGAATGGTCATCTCCGTTAACAATTGTTTATCAGTTATTAGGTCACTCACCAGAGAAAAAAATTAGTATGGTTATTTTGCACGATTCTTTACAGCATTTCAAGCAAAACACGTGTTCTGCGTATCATGTGACCACATAACATTGATTGAGAAAATCCTTGGTCATTCTGGTTATAACTGCACTGTGACCGAAACAAGTTTTTAAATGGCAGTGGTTATGAAAAAGTTTTCGAACTCTCTGGTCATGGCTGGTGGTCACCTGTCATAATAGTAGAAACTCTTCAACTGTTTTCCAAATATTATCAGTTTTAGTTAGATTTTGTCCAGTGGTATGCAGTCCATAGAAGCAATGCAGGCATTGCTTACCTAACATCAGTTTAAAAAAAATAAAAAAAAATTTCTATAATATTTCAACAGAATTTGTGAAACGGTGATTGATGATAGATCATTGGTGACCAAGTTCAAATTAATCTTAATTAATAATAGCAAAGATACTCTTTTTTGTTGTATCCTCAAAAATTTTCTTCAAATTTGAGAAATAAGAGCTCTTAATTTCCACGAAAATGTCATTAATGCGTTTGCAAAAAAAGTAGATGATTGGAATTTATGAACAAATATGTTCAACAGTATTGTCAACCCTCCCATAATGCGATTAACACTAGCCCTAACAGCATTTTTTTCACAGTGACGTAAGATGTACGTCACACCGTGACTTTGTGACGTCAGAGGACGTCTCAGTATGTCTCGGTAATGTCATATTGAGGTCACAGCGAAGTCATTTTGGTCATTTTCAAGATCGTTTGTGACGTCGCATATTAACTTGCTTGTAACGTCACATTGTAATTGCCATTGTAATGTCGCCACATTGTTACGTGTTAATTAAATTGTGGAACTAAATTACGTGTTAATTAAATTGTGGAATTAACGTCACAAAATATAGTCACAAGGAAGTTACAAAGTTACTAATACGTAACGTCACATAAAAGTCAGAAATATGATGTCACATTGTGACCCAGGTGTCACGTGACTACAGCGTCACTGTCACACATAGAGCTCCTCTACTACAGACTGATTTATCAAGCATGTTGAAACCCATAGGGTTCCATACTACAGTTACAGAAATTATAAAATAAGTGTTTAAAATAAATATTTTATATATAAAAAGAAGTTTCAATTAGAATATTGCAGAACTCGCACAAGTATGCTCCAGTACCGGGTATTCAAATTATTTATTAGCCATTGTTTTCTTCTTTCTTCGTTTCTAGGAAAGCGAAATAGCGTAAAACCCTTTCTAGAATAATTAGAGCAGTTCGGTGCAGAACGACCACCCATAATTATTTCAATTATACTTCCTAAAGTGAAAATACGAATAGAGCTAATGCTAATGGATTGCGCTTCCAGTTATGGTGGACTTCAATATGCTTGAGAGTCGGCTCGTATATAGAGGAGCCTTAGTCACATATATGAAAATCTTTGCTGTGAAGGAGCATGACTGATATTCTGAACTACCTAAAAAGACGGGCAGCGGCTAATTTGACCGCCATAGGAAAAAGTACAACATACCTTTAATTCAAAACCAAAACATCATAGTTACAGAATTTAGGATGTTTCTTCGACACAATTTTTGCAGAGAAAATAAGAAAAGTCATAAAATTTCAATGGACTGGTATTAGTCGTTTTGGAGGAATCGTTTCTCAAAGTAGTTATGCGGTCAAAATGACCGCTTCCGTCGTTCTAGTGTTAATTCATACCGCTTTATATCATGAAACTCAGATTAGTGCACATCAGATTAATTGGTACCATGTTACATGGAAACCTCAAACAGTGTTATGAGAAACTCGGAACAATTCGTACTGTGTTATACGAAAATCACATTAAATGGAACTCAGAACATATAAATCAGACTGATTCATTCTACGTTATATAAAATTGTATTTTTAGAGTACCATGTTATGGTGAATATGGTTATGAAATATAATGTTTATAGATACAAAAGTAAGGCAAAAATATTTTACATATCTCGAATTATTTTTATTAAAACTTTATAAGAAAATTAAAAAAAATGTGAAATATAAACTTAATAATTCTTTTCCAACAAAAATTCTATTAATATTCATCACCTCTGTTAAATATTAGTTAGTGGCTTAATTCTTTTAATGTGCTCTTCACTTTGCATATTTGCATTTTCGTTTTCAAATGCAGTTTTAATTTGTAACTCTACCAAAATCTCTCTGAAAGGAGCTAAACAATTTTGTAATTATCTTTTAAATTTTGCACTTTACACTGATGAAGGATCATTTTCAATAAAGTAATTTTCTAATAGTTTACCCAAACCCAGTCCATTTTTCCCATCACTTAAATTGAAATTTGAAACCCATTCTTTACTCATATTTTCGTCTGCCAATGCATTTGAGGTGAATGCATTAATTTATTTTACAGAGGATTTCCCTGATAACTGACATTAAAATATGGTGATGTACGTGGATGACAAAAGAGGGGAATTCCCCATTAATTTCGAACCGTAAAAGTGTAATAAAAAATCATGCTATAGGGAGACTGCTTAAATTGAGTGGTATTATAGAGAAACCGCTTTATAAGACTACTGCATTTTATGAATATCGCCTTATGACAGGGCTGTCGCAATTTTTGCTCTACATTATATAGAATCCGCATTATGAGAGTATCACGATATAGAAGGGTTGACTGTAATATATTTTTCTACTGTTTTTATATACCAGAATTAAATGTTGCGCTTGCCTAAAGCAAAATTTTATCATTTCATTTAAAAATCAATTCCGTAATCTTGTACGTTTATATATGTAACATGTTACAATTTTGTTTTAAGTTTTTATAATGAGTTAAGTTTTTAGAAATATTTTATTTATTTTGGTTTTACGGCTGACAAGGGAGAGAGCGTCTATCCAAATAATTTGCAAATAAACAAAGTATGTTTACTTTGTCTAGTAAAGCTAAGCTTCAAGCGGGATTTTCAGGAGTGACGAATCCCTTTCGGTCTACCCACATCGGACGATATTCCATTGGAAATGGAACTGAAAGAAAATATATACACAATTTATACTCAAGGTAAAAGTTCTTATGGAAATCAAATCAATCTTGAATGATATATACGAATATATATTTGGAATTGTTCTTGATTAAATTTTTATCAAATGAAAAAAGTGAAGCTTGATAAGTAGTCTATTTATTTTCTTATATATTTTCCTTAATTTTTATATTCTAATTAAAATGGAGTTTTCCTTGTATTTAGTTTTTCTGCATATAATGTTTGTATTACAAATCCGGAGTTTCACTTCAATAAATTTGTTAATGTCACTAATTTATCTTAATTGTAATTCAGTTATTATCCGAAACATTACTTAAAACAGTATTGTATACTTCTCAAACCGTAGTCTAGTACATTGGCACGGATAGGTAAGGCATCAGATTACTTTGCATAGGGGCTCGGAAGGCTTCATTTTTTTTTACTCACACCATCTGACCTACTCGAAGGTGTAAGGTATCTGGTTGAATGACCGGGGAGTGTCATCCAATTTAGATCAGAAACCAGTGGGGGCAGCATCCACAGGGACTGTATCTTTCGGAAGAACTTACAGGCCCACATATTTAACATTCCCGTACTCCGCTTGAACACATAGACAGTTTGGGCAGAGCTGGGAATCAAAATTGGGTGATCCGAGTGTAATCTCCGTGCACTTACACCGGTCTGTTCCACAAACCGCACCCTTTTTTGTCTAAACCGTTTGTAAAAATAAATCAATAACTTGTAAAATAAGGAGGAGTGCGCATTTGTTATATACGCCCCAAATATCTGACGGCGGCAATGTTCAGGTCCATTCACTGACACACACACACACACAGACATCACTTCAAAAATGTTTGATTCGTGATCAGGGATGCTTGAAACGTGCTCTCCCGTCGAAAACTCGAATTCGAATTTTCGACTCCGTCACAATACGTTCCTTATACATTATGTATATAAGGAAAGTAATAAGGAGGGGTGCGCATTTATTGTGTATGCCCAAGATATCTGACGGTGGCTATGTTCAGGTCCATTCATCTGTACTAAGGTATATTTATTGTAATACACCAAATGCTTTTGTATGCAGATTTGTTTATCAAAGTTTACTTTATAATATATAAATTAATTGGAATGTTTTTCACGTACTGTACAGTGACCATTTTGTCTAATGCTTTTGGAAAAAAAATATAATTATTGGCCAGTATTTTGCTTTAAATTTTTTTTTAATTTCTTACCTCATTTCGAAAGCTGATAATCCGGCAGTCTTAAATGTTACCTAGCTAAAATATATATCATGAAACTTCATATTTGCAAATTTTGGATACCGTTTTCCAGTCTCCGCAAATTATATTTACATGACTGATCTGTCATTATGACTGTTATCATGACTGAACCATCCTCCTCAAAATTAAAAAACTAAATAATCAAAGACTTGTAAAGTTACATGCTTTTTAAAAAACAGTGTAAAAAGAATTAATTTTCAAATATATTAAAATGAAATAAAATTGGAAAATTTACCGATACACATCTCTAAATATGTCTGAAAAAGATTTGGTATGAATTGATATGATGTTTTTAAATAACAATCTCAGGATGCATATCATTTTTTTTTTAAATCATTGTGCATTTAAATTTTTAGTGTAGCTTAAAAAAAATTTGCTTTCTTACTTTCATCGATTTACACATTTTAGTTATCCCTGTACACAAAGTACAATTTTAAAATAATTTCTGAACAAATATTTGTGTACAATATCGTTAACATTCTAAGTACTCATTTGTTTAACGTAATATGAAGTAAGGGATATTTATATTTTGTCTAAAAGAAGCATGTTATCAACATGGAACAATTAATACCTGCAATGGCAGCAAGAAAACTTGCTTTGCTATATGCCACAATTAATGTAAATTTCTATGGGGACTGATGTATTAAGTGCTACCATACAGCCGACTTCTAATTTATTAAAAATCAATCTCTTGAGAAAACTTTGCCTATAAAAATATTCCCAAAGTTTGAATCGGGTTCTCAGTCAGGGTGCAAAATAAGGGGTGCGACAGCTCAGTGGCTAGCCTGAGGGAATTGCTCCCGGATAGCCCAGAGTTTGATTCCCACCACTGCCAAAACTGCCGTCGTGTTCATGCGGAGTACGACCATGTTAAACATGTGGGTCCGTAAGTCCATCCGAGAGGTTGGTGGTAGAGGAAAGAGGGTACATTCCCTGTGGATGCCTTCCGGTTGAAATTGGGTGACACTTTCTGGCCTTCCAAATAAATACCTTATGCCTTATTAGATCGGATGGTCTAGGTCGAAGAGGAAGAAGTGTGAAAATAAGGGAATATTTTTCATTAGCAAACTGCTAATCAAAATTTTATTTCTATAGCAGTTTCGATATTTTGACTTGCAGCTAGTTCACAACTATTATTTCATTAGTTCTTAAAAGATGTACAAATAAACATATCGAGCTGCTGGGTTTGAAATATAAAAGAAAAAACCATTAATATTACAGGAGCTATGCACGTATGTGGGAGGTTTTTTTTTTTTACCGTTATGAATCATTTCTTATGATTTTTAAAATAAAGTCTCAAAATGCAATTCAAATTTATTTTTACATAACAAATCACAAATTTTCTATCGCAATTTGCGATGCGTTACACATTTTTTGACTGCACCCTGCTCTCATTGCAGATAAGATAACTGAATCCATGAACATATAAAGCTGACATAAAAGTTTAAATCAAATCTCAGATTCACAACAGCATTCCTATTAAGTAATTTAGATTAACAATGCTTTAAGTGGTATATTTATCAATGCGTTAATAGTATGTTATACTAAATATTTTAGTGCAGTAGCCTTTGTTTATAAAATGCAATGGGTGAAATATTGTAACCACATACATGAATCATGCAATACTATTTACTAATTGTCGGTTGTAATTGTAGAAAGAAAACATTAAAAACATAATAAAATATTTGATATTCATGTTTGCAAACATTAAATATGTTGTAGAAAACTTGAAAGTAAAAGAAACTCAAATTCAACACAAAATAATACTGATGATTAAAATGATCTTAAAAATGCGAGCAAGATAAATTTGCAATGAATCAGATGTTGCAAAATCCACCTAATCCAAAGAAAAATAGCCAGCTCGCTGAAATATTTGCAAAATTACATTATGTGCTCAAATACGAATCGTAGTTTGAATGAGCTTCGATAATTATACATACGTAAATAGAAAGTTATCCATACAATACGATGAAGACAAAAAAAAATTATATCTCAGTGTTTTAGAACACATAAACGGCAAATTAATGAAAATCCTCTTTCTGAAATGCATCAAATAACTTTAAATTGTTTAAGAAATGATATCCAGCTTAATATTAGCATGAATATTACTTCCTTCTTGATTGGCATATCTCGATACGTCTTTGTGTTATGTCACTTTGGCTGCACCTCCGGTCCTGCCTAGTATGGGCGGGACAGAGGTGAAGCCGTAGTAATTTGGACACCCCGTTTCAATATATGCATCAAGTTTTTCCCTTTTTCCGCAATTTCAACATTTTGGTGTGTGGCACCTCTAAAGTAATAAATATGAGAAAATTGAAATTGTACACTTTCTTCTTTTCAAACTATCCACCTTTATATTATACTTTGTCTATTTTATAGCTAAGCAAGTTTTCTATTATTTGTATTTCGAATATTTTGGTGTGGAGCATTCTTTCTGATGAACATATTTGAAAAATTCGATATTTCTCGAAGATTTTATCTAACAATTTATCCGTATACCAAATTGCAAGTCTTCATCTCGCTTAAAAAAGGCTTTTCTTACTCATTCGTCAAAGTGAACATTTTGATAGAGGATATCCCTAAAGTAGTAAATATGGATAAACTGAAATTGCACACTTTTTTCTTTCAAACTATCCACCCTTTCACTTTTCTTGTCTTTACGCATGTTTTTCTATTTTCTCGCATTTCCAACATTTTAGTATGAAGCTCTCCTTATGAGCATTTTCGATAAACTCGATTTTTCCCAGGGTATTTATCAAACAATTTACCTGTGTATCAAATTGCAAGTGGTTAAAAACACGTAACAGATATATATAGATGGATACCCAATTAGTATATATAGAAGTTTTCGTTTTTAATATCAAGAAAATTAAAGAAATTAGGGGTTTAAAACTGTGCTACCAAAATATATGACACCATATAAAGTTGGTGCCTACAAACATAATTTGTCCAGTCTGATGTAAGGAATTACTACAATTACCTTATACATTGTCGACGACGTGAATGAGCAGTCAAGGTAAGTGTTTCCTCTTTTCTCGCTCGGCTGCCGGGTTGTATGTTAGAATCCCACCTGCGGCCATGGATATTATATTGTTGGTCTCAGTGTGTTTTGCTCCCACTGGTACGCCGAGCCAATGCCATGTGACGGCTAAATGGTTCATGAGTCTAGCCGATGTATAGGCGAATTGTGTATCAAGTGACTGGCCATTGTTGTGAGAAAACCCTGTATACTTATTCTATGAAATGGGGCCAGAGTACATTCTTAACCCCATTGTGCCGTTAATCACGTTATATTTGTATTCAGGTGCTAATTGTACAGAATTAGATCTAATTTTAGTCGAAAAGTAACACTCATAATTTACAGAAAAATATACTCAAGAATCTATAATCGGACCAAGGTGTGTTACCTACTTCACTACTCTGCCAACTCAAGAAATTATTGTGTATTCAAACAAAATAAAGTACAACAATGCTTTGAAAAAATATTTATTTTGTTTAAGTAAATTGAAGGCATCATCACTCTAAACAATATCACAAGATATGAGGTCTTATTGTTAAGCCTTGTTTAAATACAGAAAAGATTTGACAGAACATGTTCAATGAGATATTTACATTTCATGCTTTTCCCAGCCGATGTGAAATAAATGATGAATGATTACACTACAGAATAGTAGAAAATGGCTGAAACAGATACTTCTACGAGGGTGCTTTATTATATAAGGTCTGTCACACACATGGAATTCATTATTTGATGTAGATGTTCCGATAGTATGGACTACTCAGATCTCTGTTTTCCTTGCCACTAGAGGGCAGAATATATCCGGCTGCACATCATGTTGCAAACTTTAAAATTGGTGGCACTTGTGAAAATATGGCGAAAATTTGAGATCCGTTGTGTGATAAAAAGTTTGTGAGTTTAGGGCACAACACAGAAGAAGAAATTCATCAAGATGTTATTGTGTATGCTTCATAATAAATAATAATGCTGGACCCCTAGTTTTACAAACTGCATGCATGAACGAACTGTTGCAGAACTTCCATTGGAAAGTACTTGAACCTTACAGCTCTGACTTGGCACCTAGTGATTTTCGCCTCTTAAGAATTTTGAAAAAGCATATGGGTTGAAAGCGATATGCAGCCGACAATCAATTTCAACAAACTGCAATGTATTGGCTGCAGAACTTTGATTTCTTCAGGTCTGGGATTCATGTCTTGGTGTAACGTTGAAACAAATGTCTGAACAAGCATGGAAATTACATGGAAAGTAATGTATGTCTATGTAAGTTATATTTATATAAGAATAAATGAATTCATACTACAGGTCGTGCTACCTTATTTAATGAAATGCCCTTCTACATTAAAATTGTAAATATACTTCATTCAAACTGCAACTGATTTCAGTACTTCTTCTATTGTTGGGGATTTTCCCTTTGTTGGGATTGCTTCATATCTTTCTCCCTTGCGACTGAGAATAATAGTTAGAGATCCAAAAATAACACTACAGAAAATTAGTGCTGCTGTTATGAATTGAAACAAAATATTAGGTCGAGATTCTAAGTACCTACTAATAAACAATGGGACAGTCATTTCCAAGACACTTGACACTAGAGTAAAAATTGATGCAATTCGATTGTTGATACTGATGTACTTTTGTACCCAAGATAAAGAAGCTGGAAATATGGAAGCCACGCCAATGCCTAAAAGAGCGGTGCCAACCCATAGAGCAGGTACAGACCACACTCCTATGGTGAGTAAAATAACAGTTGCTGTAAGAGATAGAATGAGATCAAAAATCAACAAATTTCTAATGTTTACTTTACAAGCTAAACCAATGGAAAATCCCCTTGTCACAGTGAACGCACCCCAATAAACAGATGTCATGTATGAACCTGTAATTTTGGACAGATTGTGTGTACTTTTTACAACGTAGAACGTGAGCATTTGTGTAAAACTGATTTCAACACCTGCAATAATCCCTGTTTGTAAACATGCCAAAACGACGACAATAATAGTAAATGTAAGTCCTGGATCACTGGTGTTGACCTTTTCTTCTTTCTCAACAGCATTTTGTTCCCTAGATGAAAATATGTACACAAAAATAAAGCAACCAGTCGTCAAAGTCGCCAACACACCTATGATTGTATACGCAACAGTTATTGTTGGAACAGTGATTGTGCGTGTTTCGCTTGCTGTGAATTTGAGTTCGATGTCACTGGTATTTTGAGTTTCACCGAATAACTCGGTGATATTTTCTATGACTCCTAGGAGGGGTAGATCATCAGTTATTGGCATTTGTGCTGACAGAAAAGGAGCTGCCAACAGGGGTGCAAAGAAACCGCCGCAACCATAGGCAAAGTGTAGACCTTGAAGATAAGGGGCGCCTTTTTTCCCCCAGATGCGTAGACAGCAAGCGTTGCTCCCTAAAAAAATAATAAAAAAGAAACAAATAAAATTGGCTTGAACAATAAAGAGATAAGATGCGCTACACTATTACACCCAATAATAACTACAATAAGTTTTAGCTTATTTAACTGGATATTTTATATTATTTTTATTTTATTTTTTATTTTATTTTATTCAATTTACGTGGCAACTACAGATGAAATCCAGTTGCAGTAGCCACACAAAAATAAAAAGAACAGAATATAAGATGCAACAATACTAAGTCGTATGCAAGTCAAGCGCATTCAAACAGGCTTTTTTAAAACAGACAGGAGTCAAATTAAATATATCAATATCAGTACAATAGGTATTATATAGATCAACAAATTTATAGATAGAATAGCATTTTAGGTAGTTGTGTTTAACAGTAGTATTGTGAAACAAAGTTTTTTCCCTTGAATTATTAACAGGTATATGAAATTCCAGACAAGAAAGTTAAGATGGGGCAATCAATAGTGTTATTTAAAACTTTATAATAAAACAAAAGGCAGGACCATTTTCTTCTTTTTTTAAGAGACAAACTATATTTCCGTCTGAGTTCACTCATATGCATATCATAAGGACAATAGCCAGACAATCTGTAATCCATAGTACGTAAAAGTTTATTTTGCACAATTTCTATTCGTTGAGAATGCAGACAGTAAACAGGGTCCTAGATCATTGCACAATATTCCAATATTGGCCTAACAAGGGTATTAAAGGTACAAATAATAGTATTAGACCTGGCAAAAACACGAGATCGTCTTAGGGTGAAACCAAGTCTTTGGTATGCTCTTTTAACTTTGAGAGTCATATCGACAATACTATTAAAAGTATAATTGAAAGTGACACCCAAATCTATATAAATAAAATTGAAAATCAGTCTGTCTGTCCCATCATCACGGGAGAATGGCCAAACCGAATTTGACGAAATTTTGTGGGTAGCCTAGAAATAGCTCCACTTAAAATTTAGTCTGTGTTTTGAGTTTCTATGACCAGTGGTTCTTGAGATATTAGTAAAAAACGAAATTTTCGTTTGTCTCATCATCACGGAAAAACGGCTAAACCGAATTTAATGAAATTTTGTGAATAGCCTTGAAATTGCATCCCATAAATGTAGTCCAAGTTTCGAGTTTCTAAGACCAGGGGTTGTTGAGATATTAATGAAAAACGGAACTTTTTCCTAGGAGTTCTACTCTCAAACTCCGTGGTTTATCCAAACGGAAATGATGAAAATTATTTGTTTAAAACGTCAAAATAAAATAAAACTTTATTTCCGAGTTTGGTGCAGGATTTTTGCATTAATTAGTCACTATAGGAAAACATGAATTGTTTGAAACATGAATTTAAATGGAAAAATCTTCCTCCATGGTTCATCTTTCACAAGCTTTTACTCAACGACGAAAAGTATACAGAAATCAAAATAACTATTTAATTTCGCATTTTATGAAGAAGATTCTATCTTATATCATGTTGCTCGGCAACGGAATGAAATTAAATGTATTGTGATTATTTATTATTATTTTTACTTTCCTTATATACATAATGTATAAGGAAAGTATTGTGACGGGGTCGAAAATTCGAATTCGAGTTTTCGACGGGAGAGCACGTTTCAAGCATCCCTGATCACGAATCAAACATTTTTGAAGTGATGTCTGTGTGTGTGTATGTGTGTGTGTGTGTGTGTGTGAAAGTATGTGTGTGTGTGTGTGAAAGTATGTGTGTGTGTCAGTGGGTCTGTGGAGAAGACGATAACTGACGAACGAATGGACCGATTCGAACCAAATTTGGTATAAAAATCACAATCTGTAAACACTGGAAGCCTATTGTTTTTATACGCAATCGAATGTTCAGAACCTCCCTAAATTTTCGAATGAAATTTTGAAAAAATAGTCAAAAAATCAAAACCAATAATAAATTTACGTAAATAGACATTTCTTATGTAATTTTTCATTAGAAAACGATTGACATAAATTTTAGAACGCTAACATGAGCCGTTCTCGAGATATTGCACATTTTTCAAAAAAAATATCAAAAAGTCATATAAAATAGAAAAAAAAATTTCCTATTGAGAAACATGTTCACTTTTCATATATAATATCATGCGATAAATTGGGTGACATCATTCTCGCGTATCTAGCTCGTTCCATTCATGAAAAAAGATACTTTGAGTAATACTTTTGCATTTGAACGCCAATTTATCTGCTGTAAGAATAACTTATTCCTTCGTCCATAACACTTGGCGAAATTTTGGCGACGAAATTGGCGGAATGTCGCCAACTTGGCGACTTTTTGAAAAGTTGCCAAATTAACGAAAATCTCGCCAAATGGATAAAAATGACACTAAATCAATGAAAATGACGACGAATTGTGGAAAATTCAATATTTAATATGTTATATAATATATAAATATATAATAATAGCTATATAATATATGTCGAAAATTCAATATCTAATAAGTTATATATATATATATATATATATATATATATATATATATATATATATATATAACTTATTTCTTCGTCCATAACGCTTGGCGAGATTTTGGCGACGAAATTGGCGGAATGTCGCCAACTTGGCGACTTTTTGAAATGTTGCCAAATTAACGAAAATCTCGCCAAATGGATAAAAATAACGATAAATCAATGAAAATGACGACTAATTGTCGAAAATTCAATATCTTGGAAAGGATATTAGTATCTACTAGAAGAAAAACCTTTTTATTTTACTGTAAAAGTAGTAAATTCATTTCATTATATAAGGAAAGTCATGTGTTGCCCACATCAGATTTTTTCTATTTGAATAATAAATAAATGGATGTAAAAATATATTTTATAAATGACCGGTTTGATTGTTCTTTTAATTATATAAATTGCAGACTGCATACATCACTTTCATTTATTTTAGCAAAGAGGTTTCAAGCTCATATATTGTGTTTAGCTAATAAATTCATATATTGTGTTTACCTAATAAATTCATTTAGCCGATTGTTGAAGCAGAAAAAAAGTAGAACGGGTGTATGTATCTTCTAATACAATTTTAGTGTTTTCATTTAGCATATACAAACAGGATCAGGATATTTTATTCTTCAAATCTGCAAATTCAGAGCTACGAATTTAGCGGAATATCTCTAAATAACTTGGTAACTTTTCTTAAACTTTACCAAATTAGTGGAAATGTCTCCAAATTGATAAAAATGACCCAAATCAATGAAATTAAATTTGTTTTTTTAGAATAGAGTACTGAAATGATGTTTCTGTAGCATTTGTCGGTCAGTCCATCCATCCTACTTAGTAACACATTGAACGAATTTTTTTAATATCACCAAATTTATAAAATTATTTGTAAATCCATAAAAGTATCATGGAATTGATAAAATCGCGCTTAATGAATTAAATTAATTGTGTTTTGTTAGGGGATAGTATTGTGATGATGTTTCGTCAATTTGTCGCAAAATGGGACTATCAGTTCTACAGTCCCACTTGGCGATAAATTTGGCGAATTTTTAAGTTATCGCTAAATTGACGAAAATGTCGCCAAACCTTCCATGGAGATCGCATTATTCAGATGATATGATTTCCATCAATTTATTTGAAGCAAATGATATCATGTCGCTTAGCAACGGATCCAATGTGTTATGCGGCATACGATTTTTATTAAATCTTTTCGGATTTGAATAATAAAAATGTGTATATAAAATAAATTTCATTGACATTGCATTTTTGACTCAATAATATCAATTACGATCTTCAGGTGTTTAAACATCATTATTATTGATATTTTCGGGGACTGCCGATTCAGGGATTATTGATATTTTCAAATTATTATGCCATTGTTTTATTATGACGAAAATCGTTGAAACTCATATATAGTACGTTGTACGAGTAATCTTCTACAAATGCACGTGTATATCTTCTAATCTACGAGAATATAAGTAGTACAGATATATTGGCATATATTTTGATATATATTGGAATCAATTACGACCTACTGGTATTAAGATTACGGGGATTTTTGATACTTTCAATTTATTACGTCATCTCTTTTATTTTGGCAAAGATTTTTGAGACTCATATTGCAATACCGGTAAGCTTCTACTAACACATTGGCATATTTTCTAATCTGTGACAATATAAGTAGTTTCGGGGTGGCATATATTGATTCAATTCTTTTTTTTTTTTTGTAAATTTGCTTACAAAAGGGGCCAGGATGTTTTATTCTTCAGATCTGCCCGTGAAGATAATTTTGCATAGTGAGAACAGATATTCTTAAACTTCTTTTTATGAGCAATAAATTTAATATTTTAACAGAATTTGCACATGATTGCGAATTATAAGTTTCTTTATATTATATACTCCGAACGAAGAACGTGTATGCTGCTAGTCTATATATATAAAATTGAAAATCTGCCTGTCTGTCTGTCTGTCCCGTCATCACGGATGAACGGCTGAACCAAATTTGATGCAATTTTGTGGGTCGCCTGGAAATAGTCCCACTTAAAATTTAGTCCATGTTTGGTTTTTCTACGATCAGTGGTTCTCGAGATATTAGTTACAAACGAAATTTTCGTTTGTCTTATCATCACGGGAGAACGGCTAAACCGCATTTGATGAAATTTTGTGGATAGCCTTGAAATAACTCCCCATAAATTTAGCCCAAGTTCTGAGTATCTAAGGCCAGGGGTTGTTGAGATATTAATGAAAAACGAAATTTTTTCCTAGGAGTTCTACTCTCTAACTCCGTGGTTTATCCAAACGAAAAGCTTGAAAATCGTTTGAAAGTGAATTAAAATTTAATCTCTGAGGTTGATGGGAGATTTTTTGCGGTAATTAGTCACTTTGTGAAAACATGAATTGTTTGAAACGTGATTTAAATGGGAAATCTATCTCCAATGGTTTACTTTAAACAAGTTTTTACTGAACAATGAAAAGTATAAAGAAATTAAAATGGTTATTTAATTTCGCAGTTTATGAGAAAGATTCTATCTTATATCATGTTTTTCAGAAACGCAATTAAATTAAATCTGTCTGTTAATTTTAATAATTATTTTTTCGATTTGAATAATAAATAAATGGATATAAGAATATATTTTAGAAAAGAACGATTTGATTTTTCTTATAGCATTTTTGACTGGATAATATCAATTACGGTCTTCAGGTTTAAACATTATTATTATTGATATTTTCGGGGATTATTGATTCAGGGATTATTGATATTTTCAAGTTATTATGCAATTGTTTATGACAAAAATTGTTTAAACTTATATATTGCACGTTGTACGAGTAATCTTCTTCAAATACACGGGTATATCTTTTAATCAACGAGAATATAAGTAGTACAGGTATATTGGCATATGTTTTGATATATATTGGCATATATTGGAATCAATTACGGCCTTCTGGTATAAAGAGTACGGGGACTAGTGATATTTTCAATTTATTACGTCATCTCTTATTTTGGCAAAGATTTTTGAGACTTATATTGTAATACTGGTAATCTTCTACTAACACACTGGCATATTTTCTAATCTGCGACAATATAAGTAGTACGGGGTTGCATATATTGATTCAATTCTTTTTTTTTTTTTTTTTGTAAATTTGCCAGGATGTTTAATTCTTCGGATCTGCCCTTGAAGATAATTTTGCATAGTGAGAACATATATTCTTAAACTTCTCTTTAGGAGCAATAAATTTAATATTTTAACAGAATTTGCACATGATTGCGAATTATAAGTTTCTTTATATTATATACTCCGTACGAAGAACGGGTATGCTGCTGGTCAATAATATGAGTACAACGTGATAAAGGTAAATTGTTTAAAATGTAGTTGTAATAGAGAATAGTACGGATCCTAGCAATGCGAATAATATAGCATTTTGAGACGTTTAAATGGAGTTTATTTAAAACAGTCCAGTTATACAGTTCATCAAGATCTCTCTGCATCAATTCACAATCAGTCAAAGAGTTGATTTTCATATAAAGTTTCAAATCGTCTGCAAATATAAGACATTTTGCAGTTTTAAAAATTCTGGGAATTTCGTTGATAAAAATTAAAAAAAGGAGCGGGCCCAGATTAGAACCATGAGGAACACCAGAGGAATAACTGTATAGTCTAGAGTTTACACCAAAGTACTTTACAGAATACAGTCTATCTGTAATATAAGAGTACAACCACATCGCCAAATCAACACTAAATCCGGCAGCAATTAGTCTAATATCCAGGCTTGGTCTACAAAGTATCTTCTAGAGATCCTCAAGTTCTTTTGTTGGCCAAGATCCCGGTGTCCTACGTGACTGACAAAAGGAACCATCTATGGGAACCATCTAATTGGAATTTTAAGTGTTTACAAATCGTTTTATCAATTTTCCGCAATCTAAACTGAAACAAAAAATTTATGAAAGAGCCTTCGTATGGTAGCAATTGGCGGAAGAAGTATTAAAACATTTTATTCTCTTTTACATACTTACTTTGTACAGATATGTGAATTTTCAAAAAAACTGAAAATGACATCTTCATAATTGGAAGTGAAGCTCCTTAGTGAACCCCCACGCCCTCCCACATTCAGTGAATTCATAATAGTCATCATCTAAGATTTATTTATAGCCAATCCTGAGAAAGAGAAAGGTTTCAAGGAAAAATTTTGAACTATGGGAAAAAACCGAGGTGGAAATCCTTAGTGAGATTCCTACTCCTAGAATTTAAAGTTGAATCCACATCAGTCATCATTTAAGATCTATTTACAGCCGATTCTGAAAAAAAAATGTTTATTTTTTAACCGAAAGTAGAAAAGGACCGGAAGTTAAAATTCTTAGTAAATAGCCAAACTTTTACTGATTACGCCTGATGCCGCGTCCATATTAGTCATCATCTAAGCTCTAGCGAATTCTGAGAAAGAGATGTTCCAAGGGAAATGAAATATTTTGAACCAGAATTGGAAAAATACTGGAGGTGGAAATCCTTAGTAAACCCACTACCTTCTATGTCAGTTACCTTATACTTTTCTGGTAGGTCGGACGGTCTGGGTCTCAACAACAACTACCTCCTATGGAATTTGAATGCTGAATTCATATTAGTTATCGCCTGAGTTATAGCTAAGCCTGAGAAATAGATGTTTCAAAGAAAATTTTCGAACCGAAAGGGGAAAAACCGGAGGTGAAACATTTAATGAACTCCCTACCCCCTTCAAAATTTAATGCTGAATCCATTATCTAAGATTTATCTATAGATATTCCTGAAAAATATATGAGTCAAGGAAAATTTTTGAAGTGGAAAAGGAACAGCAAGAGTAAATATTTAGTGTGCTATCCTACCTACCCCAGAATTTGATGCTGAATCCATATCAGTCATCATCTGAGCTCTATTTATAGCCAATCTTGAAAATAAGATGTTTCAAGGGAAATAAACATTTTGAATAAAAAATGAACAATGAAACGGAAGTGGAAATCGTCAATGAATTCCCTACCTCCATCGCAAATCAATGCTGAATCCATATTAGTCGACATCTAAGCTTTATAGTAGATCCTGAGAAATAAATACTTAAAAGCATTTTTGGTTTAAGTAAAAACATAGATGGCAAATTTGATTGTCATTGAAAATATTTTATTTTCGGCGTCCTACGTGTATATGACTTATTAATAAAATTCAACTTACCTGTGTTGCTGAATCCCATTGCACATCCAGTTATCACAAAAGTTGCTAAAAGAATAGTAAGATTTCTACACCATGGTATGGTGTAGGAGCCCAAAGACACAAACAAGCTGCTGATAATCAATGCAATCTGCTCATTTTTTAAGTAGTCCAGAATAATGCCCCCTGAAAAAGAAAAGAAACATTTTTTAGCTACTATTTCGACGAATTAAAAACTGAGATTTATATTACAACTAGAACGAATTACTCGGCGTTGCCCGTTACTTTATTACAGATACAGAGTACATCACTTAATTTCAAAATTGCCCATTTTGAACCAAAATCGTTTACTCGTCTCGTATGAATCGAAATCCTCTAGTTTCAACGCATGTATAGTCGCGCGTATAAATATCCACTTCTCCCCATAGCAACGTCCAGCACATCGGAGAAAAAACAATATCGAAAGTTTTGATTTTTATACTTTTGGTTGTTAATTAACAGAACTAATTAAAAACTGTGCTTTTTAGAATGCACATATTTTTTGCCAAACTGTACAATTGTGCTAATACTCTTCTTTTTCAAATGCGGCAAAATAAAAAAGAAATAAAACAAGCATATTTCCATGCATTTAAAAATAAATGAATAAATATAAAAGTCCTAAGTATAGTCCTACTACGGATTTAGTTTATATATAGTTAGAAAGAACGTACTTCGATTTTTAAGATGATGCCAAATTGGAAACTCTGATAATATTTTTGATCGTTAAGGAACCAATTTGTGCCAATACCTTTCAAAATCGAACTTCAGCATAAAATAATTAAAAGACTAATCAGATTGTTTAAAAATTCTTTCCAAGGTCTGCCTTACCGGGAGTTGAGTTAACTCAGTACCGAATTTCGCGTCAGTCCGAAGTTTTGATTTTCTGCTACGAGCGATGCACACACACAAACAGACTAACATCTTCTTGTATTCACTTTTTTAAAGCAATTTGTTTGAAATTGCATCTCCTCGTAGCCTGTTTTAAAATTAAGCACCCTCTATGCCTGCGATATATATGCCGCTTATGTGTCAGCTGTGGCATACGTGGCTGGCTGAGCCCTAAATAAGCTTAAATCAAAGCTACCTGCATGCAGTATAAAAAGTCTAAATATAGTAATTCTTATCCAATTCAAGATATTTCTCACTCAATACTTTCTAATAATTAAGTAATTGTACGTTTAAACATTAAAAAAAAAACGAACCTATAAAACCACTAAAACCCACTACAATTTATCACAAACTGCTTTTATTTAGGATCTAGCTGTATTCGGGAAATTTCTCTTCCAATATTCTTGGCTCGGGTCGACAGACGATAAAAATATGGCTTTGCCAGTTTTTTGTTTATATTTAAAAATCTATTAATATTTTTGAATTTTTGAATATATTCCGTAAATGCCCAGATCTGTAACTGTCATGAAAAAATGGTGAGACGTTAGGTCGATAATGAACGTAATTTTAAGTGTAATGAAAAAGTTTTACATTTTGGATTTTTTTTCAAACAATTAAAAATATATTGAAATTTTGAATTTTCTAATGTGTCGGGATCATGCTCAGAGCACTACCACACTTAAAAGAACCGCGAGTTTCAGCCCTGAGTTGCAACACACCAAAAATTAGGTTGATTTTTTTTAATTTCATGTAACATCTAGAGACAATTTTGTCGAGCTAAAATCAAATTTGTTAAAATAAATTAAAATTTAAAAACTTAGAAGCGATTTTATAATTATACTAGCAGCATAC
Organism: Amaurobius ferox; assembly: GCA_951213105.1. NCBI lineage: Eukaryota > Metazoa > Arthropoda > Arachnida > Araneae > Amaurobiidae > Amaurobius > Amaurobius ferox. The sequence goes on along the minus strand of OX578142.1, from coordinate 24,742,191 downwards.
CCTTTCTTTGTACTGAGTATATAATATAAAGAAACTTAAAATTCACAATCATGTGCAAATTCCTATAGTATACTAAATGACATTGTTAATCAAATTATTCTGTTAAAATATTTAATTTAATGCTCTTAAACAGAAGTTTAAGAATGTCTGTTCTCGCTATACAAAATTATCTTCACGGGCAGATCTGAAGAATAAAATATCCTGGCCCAATTTGTAAACAAATTTACAAAAAATATGAAATTGAATCAATATATGCAAATTAAAAGCGTTGAAATTATATGGGACCCATACTACTTATATTCGCAAATATTAGAAAATATACCCTGAATTAGTAGATTACACGTATAAATTGAAAATATCAATATACCCGTAATCTTTAAACCTGAAGGCAGTAATTGATTCCAATATATGCCAAAATGAAAGCTCTAAAATTGTTTGGGAAGATATACCCGTACTGCTTATATTGTCGTAGATTAGAAGATATGGACGTGTGTTAATAGAATATTACACGTATTACAATCACGTATCAATACACGTAATCAATATCCGTATTAGAGTCTATAATCCTTGCCAAAATAAAACAGATGACGTAATAAATTGAAAATATCAATAATCCTCATAATCTTTATGCCAGAAGGCCGAAATTGATTCCAATATATGCCAATATACATATACTACTTCAATTCTCGTAGAAGATATACCCGCGCATTTGTAGAAGATTACCCGTACTACATATACAATACATATATATATGAGTTTCAACACAATTTTTGCCAAAATGAAACGATGCCGTAATAACTTGAAAATATCCAATAATAATGTTTAAACCTGAAGACCGTAATTGATATTATCCTTTCAAAAATGCAATATCAATGAAATTTATTTTATATACATATCTTTATTATTTAAATCTGAAAAGATTTAATAAAAATGGTCTGCTATATAAACACATTGGATTTAAATCTGTCGCTAAGCGACATGATACCATTTTATTCAAATAAATTGGTGAAAAAAATATCGTCTGCATAATGCTATCTCTATGGAATTTTTAATTGTGCGTTTTAAAATAATATCTGGATAAAATAATATCTGGAGATAGATTTCCCATTTAAATCATATTTCAAACAATTCATGTTTTCAGAAAATGACTAATTAGCGCAAAAAATCTCCCATCAAACTCAGAGATTAAATTTTAATTAACTTTCAAACGATTTTCAAGCTTTTCGTTTGGATAAACCACGGAGTTAGAGAGTAGAACTTCTAGGAAAAAGTTGCGTTTTTCATTAATATCCCGGCAAACCCTAGTCCTAGAAACTCGAAACATGGACTAAATTTTAAGTGGGGTTATTCCAAGTCTACCCTAAAAATTTCATTTAATTAGGTGCAGCTGTTCTCCTGTGATGATGAGACAAACATAAAGAAACTTAACATTCACAATTATGTGTAAATTCCTAATGACTTTTGTGAGACCAGAATATGTTCTCACATGAGACATTTTTGTTTGTAGTATTTATGGTGCCTAGAACGGCAAACAAAGCCATAGTCTGGCTTGCGCCGGTGTTTATGAGGACTTGAACTTTAAGGTCAAAAGGACTATAAATTTAGGTGTGCCAGACCAGAGGGGCCGAGAGGGGCCTTGCTAAATATGTGAAATGATGCCATTGGGTTGAGAAGAACCAATGAGCGCCAAGGGGAAGAAGGGCGGAAAAAATATCGTCTGCATAATACTATCTCTTTGGAAGGTTTAATTGTTCGTTTTTAATTAATATCTGGACAACACTTGGTTTTAGGAACTCGAGACATGGGACTAAATTTTAAGTTTGGTAATTTTAAGGTTACCCACAAAATTCAGTTCCGCTGTTTTCCCGTGATGATGAGACAAACATACAGACAGATACAGATTTTCAATTTTATTTATATAGACTACCAGCATACCCGTTCTTCGTAAGGAGTATATATAAATAAAATTGAAAATCTGTCTGCCCCATCATCACGGGAGAACGGCTTACCCGAATTTGATAAAATTTTGAGGGTAGCCTGAAAATAGGCCCACTTACTATTTAGTGTATGTTTCGAGTTTCTACGACCAGTGATTCTCGAGATATTAGTAAAAAACAAAAGTTTCGTTTGTCTCATCATCACGGGAGAACGGCTGATCCTAATTTAATGAAATTTTGTGGATAGCCCTGAAATAGCCCCCCCCCCCCATAAATTTAGACCAAGTTTCGAGTTTCTAAGAACAGGGGTTGTCGAAATATTAATGAAAAACGAAACTTTTCCCTAGGAGTTCTATTCTCTAACTCCGTGGTTTATTCAAACGAAAAGGTTGAAAATCGTTCGTTTAAAACGCGAAAGTGAATTAAAAACTTTATCTTGGTTGGTGGAAGATTTTTGCGCTAATTAGTTACTATCCCAAAGCATGAATTGTTTGGAACATGATTTAAATGGGAAAATCTATCTCCATGGTTTATTTTTCACAAGCTTTTACTCAACAATGAAAAGTATAAAGAAATCAAAATGGTTATTTTATTTCGCAATTTATAAGGAAGATTCTATCTTATATCATATTGCTCAGAAACGCAAGTAAATTAAATCTGTCTGTTAATTATTATTATTTAGACTTGAATAATAAATAAATTAAAATAAAAATATATTTTATAAATGAATGTTTTGATTTTTCTTTTAATTATATTAATTGCGGACTGCGTACATTACTTTCACTTATTTGGGAAAAGAGTTTTAAGCTTATATATTGTGGTTAGCTAATAGACTCATATATTGTGTTTACCCAATAAATTCATTTATCCGATTGTTAAAATAGAAAAAGAGTAGAACGGGTATATCTTCTAATAAAATTGTAGTGTTTTCATTTAGTATATACAAAAGGAATCAGGATATTTTATTCTTCAGATCTGCAAATTCAGAGCTACGAATTTAGCGCAATATCGCTAACTTGGCAACTTTTCTTAAACATTGCCAAATTGAGGGAAATGTCGCCAAATTGATAAAAATGAAGCAAATCAAAGAAATTAAAATTGTTTTCTTAGAAGAGAGTACTGAAATGATGTTTCGGTAGCATTTGTCGGTCAGTCCATCCATTCTACATAGTAACACATTTAGCGAATTTTTAAAATGTCACCAAATTGATAAAAATGTTTGCAAATCCGTAAAAATATCATGAAATTGATAAAATTGCGCTTAATAAATGAAATTCACTGTGTTTGTTAGGGGATAGTATTGTGATCATGTTTCGTCAATTTGTTGCAAAATGGAACTATCAGTTCTACAGTCCCACTTGGCGATAAATTTGGCGATTTTTTAAATTCTCGCTAAATTGACGAAAATGTGGTCTGACCTTTAGACGATATGATTTCCATCAATTTATTTGAAGCAAATGATATCATGTCATTTAGCAACGGATGTAAATCCAATATGTTATGCGGCATACGATTTTTATTAAATCTTTTCCGATTTGAATAAAATAGATATGTATCTATATAAATAAAAATGAAAACCCTGTCTGTCTGTCTGTCTGTCTGTCTGTCTGTCTGTTTGTCACACCATCACGGGAGAACGGCTGAACCGAATTTGATGAAATTTTGTGGGTAGCCCAGAAATAGCCCCACTTAAAATTATATCCGTGTTTTGAGTTTCTACGACCAGTGGTTCTCGAGATATTAGTAAAAAACGAAATTTTCGTTTGTCTCATCATCACGGAAAAACGGCTGAACCGAATTTAATGAAATTTGGTGAATAGCCTTGAAATATCCCCCCATAAATTTTGTCCAAGTTTCGAGTTTCTAAGACCTGGGGTTGTCGAGATATTAATGAAAAACGGAACTTTTTCCTAGGAGTTCTACTCCCTAACTCCGTGGTTTATCCAAACGAAAAGCTTGAAAATCGTTTGAAAGTGAATTAAAATTTAATCTCTGAGTTTGATGGGAGATTTTTTGCGTTAATTAGTCACTTTCTGAAAACATGAATTGTTAGAAACATGATTTAAAGGGGAAATCTATCTCCATGGTTCATGGTTTATTTAAAACAAGCTTTTACGGAACAATGAGAAGTATAGAGAAATCAAAATCGTTATTTAATTTCGCAGTTTATGTTATAAGACATGACATATTTAACATGTTATAAGATTCTATCTTATATCATGTTACTCAGAAACGCAATTAAATTAAATCTGTCTGTTAATTTTAATAATTATTTTTTCGATTTGAATAATAAATAAATGGATATAAAAATATATTTTAGAAAAGAACGATTTGATTTTTCTTATAGCATTTTTGACTGGATAATATCAATTACGGTCTTCAGGTTTAAAAATTATTATTATTTATATTTTCGGGAATTATTGATTCAAGGATTATTGATATTTTCAAGTTATTATGCAATTATTTTATTATGACAAAAATTGTTTAAACTCATATATTGTATGTTGTACGAATCTTCTACAAATACACGTGTATATCTTTTAATCTACGAGAATATAAGTAGTACAGGTATATTGACATATGTTTTGATATATATTGGCATATATTGGAATCAATTACGACCTTCTGGTATAAAGAGTACGGATATTATTGATGTTTTCAATTTATTACGTCATCTCTTTTATTTTGGCAAATATTTTTGAGACGCATATTGTAATACGGGTAATCTTCTACTAAAACATTGGCATATTTTCTGATCTGCGACAATATAATTAGTACGGGGTTGCATATATTCATTCAATTCCTATTTTTTCTTCTGTAAATTTGCTTGCAAAAGGGGGCAGGATGTTTTATTCTTCAGATCTGATCGTGAAGATAATTTTGCATAGTGAGAACATATATTCTTAAACTTCTCTTTAGGAGCAATAAATTTAATATTTTAACAGAATTTGCACATGATTGCGAACTTTAAGTTTCTTTAAATTATACACTCCGTACGAATAACGGGTGTGCTGTTAGTGGTTAATAAATTTTAACATTTTAGGTGGATATATCATGTTGCTCGGCATCGCAATTAAATTAAATGTGTTTGTTAATGTTTTTATTATTTTTTTTCGATTTAAATAATAAATAAATGGATAAATGGATATAAAAGTATATCTTATGAATGGACGGTTTGATTTTTCTTTTAATTATATTAATTGCTGACTGCGTACATCAATTTCATTTATTTTGGCAAAGAGTTTTCAAGCTTATATCGTATTTAGCTACTAAACTCATATATTGTGTTTAGCCAATAAATTCATATAGCCGATTGTTGAAACAGAAAAAGAGTAGAGCGGGTATATCTTCTAATACAATTGTAGTGTTTTCATTTAGTATATTGAAACGGGATAAGAATGTTTCATTCAGATCTGCAAATTCAAAGCTACGAATTTGGAGGGATATCGCTAATTTGACAACTTTTCTTAAACTTTGGCAAATTGACGGAAATGTCGCCAAATTGATATAAACGACACACAAACAGCTGCCATAAACCTTCGGGTTGGTCGTGTGGCTTGGGTCTTCTACATATCAATGAAATTTGTTTTTGTTTTGTTAGAAGAGAGTACTGAAATGATGTTTGGTTAGCATTTATCTGTCAGACCAACCATCCAACTTAGTAATACATTTAGCGAATTTTTAAAATGTCACCAAATTGATAAAAATATTTTCAAATCTATAAAATATCTTGAAATTGATAAAATTGCGTACATAAATGATATTAATTGTTTTTTGTTAGGGGATAGTATTGTGATGATATTTCGTCAATTTGTCGCAAAGTGGAACTGTCAGTTCTACAGTCCCACTTGGCGATAAATTTGGCGATTTTTTAAAATGTCGCTAATTTGACGAAACTGTCGCCAAATGTTCCATAGAAATATAACTATTTAGACGATATTTTTTCTACCAATTTATTTGAAGCAAATGATATCATGTCGCTTAGCAACGGATTTAAATCCAATGTGTTTATGCGGCAGACGATTTTTATTAAATCCTTTCCGATTTGAATAATGAAGATATGTATATAAAATAATTTTCATTGCCATTTCATTTTGGACTGGATAATATCAATTATACTCTTCAGGTTTAAACATTATTATTATCGATATTTTCCGGAATTATTGATTCAGGGATTATTGATATTTTTAAGTTATTACGCCATTGTTTTATTGCGGCAAAAATTGCTGACACACGCATATTGTACGTTGTACGAGTAATCTTCTAGGAATGCACGGGTATATCTTCTAACCTACGAGAATATAAGTAGTACAGGTATATTGGCATATATATTGGAATCAAGTACAGTCTTCTGGTATGAAGATTAAGGGGATTAATTATATATTCAATTTATTACGTCGTCTGTTGTATTTTACCAAAAAACATTTGAGACTCATATTGCAAAACGGGTAATCGTCTTCTAATAATCGGACATTATAAGTAGTACGTGTATATCTTCCCATATAATTTTAGCACTTTAATTTTGACATATATTGGAATAAATGACTGTCTTCAGATTTAAAGATTACGGGTTTATTGGTATTTTCAATTTATACATGTAATCTACTAATACAGGTTATATTTTCGCGTATATAATTAGTACGGGTCCCATACAATTTTAACGCTTTTATTTTGCATATATTGATTCAATTCCATATTTTTTTTTATATTTGCTTACATAAGGGGTCCAAGATGTTTTATTCTTCAGATATGTCCATGAAGATAATTTTATATAGCGAGAACAGAGATTCTTAAACTTCTTTTTAGGAGCATTATATTAAATATTTTAACAGAATATTTTGATTAAACATGTCATTTAGTATACTATAAGAATTTGGGCATGATTATGAATTTCAAGTTTCTTTATATTATATATTCCGTACGAAGAACGGGTATGCTGCTAGTATAAAATAAAATTCATTGATATTGCATTTTTGACTGGATAATATCAATTACGGTCTTTAGGTTTAAACATCATTATTATTGATATTTTCGGGGACTGTTGATTCAGGGATTATTGATAATTTCAAATTATTATGCCATTGTTTTATTACGACGAAAATTGTTGAAACTCATATATAGTACGTTGTACGAATAATGTTCTACAAATGCACGGGTAATCATTTCTAATCTACGAGAATATAAGTAGTACAGGTATATTGGCATATTTGATATATATTGGCATATTTGATATATATTGGCATATATTGGAATCAATTACGACCTTCTGGTATAAAGATTACTCGGATTATTGAAATTTTCAATTTATTACGTCATCTGTTTTATTTTGGCAAAGATTTTTGAGACTCATATTGTAATATGGGTAATCTTCTACTAACACACTGGCATATTTTCTAATCTGCGACAATATAAGTAGTACGGGGATATATATATATATATATATCCCTATATAATTTTAGTGCTTTCATTCTGGCATATATTTGAGTCAATTACGAATTTATTGATATTTTAAATTTATTCAAGTAATGCATTAATACAGGTTATATTATCTAATATTCGCGTATATAAGTAGTACGGGTCCAATGCAATTTTAATGCTTTCATTTTGCATATATTGATTACATTTTTTTTTGTAAATTTGCTTTCAAAAAGGGCCAGGACGTTTTATTCTTCAGATCTGCCCGTGAAGATAATTTTATAAAGCGAGAACAGAGATTCTTAATCTTCTTTTCAGGTGCATTGTATTAAATATTTTAACAGAATATTTTGATTAAAAATGTCATTTAGTATACTATAGGAATTTGCACATGATTGTGAATTTTAAGTTTCTTTATATTATATACTCCGTACGAAGAACGGATATGCTGCTAGTATATAATATAAAGAAACTTAAAATTCACAATCATGTACAAATTCCTATGGTATACTAAATGACATTGTTAATCAAATTATTATGTTAAAATATTTAATTTAATGCTCCTAAACATAAGTTTAAATATGTCTGTTCTTGCTGTACAAAATTACCTTCACGGGCAGATCTGAAGAATAAAACATCCTGGCCCAGTTTGTAACCTTATTTACTAAAAATATGAAATTGAATCAATATATGCAAAATAAAAGCGTTGAAATTATATGGGAGCCATACTACTTATATTCGCAAATATTAGAAAATATACCATGAATGAGTAGATTACACGTATAAATTGAAAATATCAATAAACCCGTAATCTTTAAACCTGAAGGCAGTAATTGATTCCAATATATGCCGAAATAAAAGCGCTAAAATTGTTTGGGAAGATATACCCGTATTGCTTATATTGTCGTAGATTAGAAGATATAGACGTGTGTTAGTAGAATATTACACGTATTATAATCACGTATATATATATATATATATATATATTTATATATATATTTATATATATATATATAAATATATATATATATATATATATATATATATATATATATATATAAATATATATATATAAATATATATATATATATAAATATATATATAAATATATATATATATATATATACGTGATTATAATACGTGTAATATTCTACTAACACACGTCTATATCTTCTAATCTACGACAATATAAGCAATACGGATATATATATATATATATATATATATATATATATATATATATATATATATATATATATATATATGTTTCAGCAATTTTTGCCAAAATAAAACAATGGCGTAATAACTTGAAAATATCCAATAATAATAATGTTTATACCTAAAGACTGTAATTGATATTATCCCTTTAAAAATGCAATATCAATGAAACCTGTACTACTACCTATTGATATAACCTGTGTTAGTAGATTACATGTATGAATTGAAAATTTCAATAAACCCGTAATCTTTAAACCTGAAGGCAGTAATTGATTCCAATATATGCCAAAATGAAAGTGATAAAATTATTTGGGAAGTACTCGTACTACTGATAATGTCGTAGATTAGAAGATATGTCCGAATGTTAGTAGAAGATTACCCGTATTACAATATGAGTCTCAAAAATCTTTGCTAAAATAAAACAGATGACGTTTTAAATTGAAAATATCAATAATCCCCGTAATCTTCATACCAGAAGATTGTACTTTATTCCAATATATGCCAAAATATATTCCAATATACCTGTACTTACCAATATATCTTATATTTTCGTAGATTAGAAGACATGCCCATGCATTTGTAGAATATTTCTCGTACAACGTACAATATGAGTTTCACTAATTTTTGCCGCATAAAACAATGGCATAATAACTTGAAAATATGAATAATCTCTGAATCAATAATCCCCGAAAATATCAATAATAATATTGTTTAAACCTGAAGACCGTAACAGATAATATCCAGTCAAAAAGTGCAATGGTAATGAAGTTCATTTTATATACATATCTTTGTTATTCAAATCGGAAAATCTATATAAATAAAATTGAAAATCTGTCTGTCTGTCTGTCTGTCTGTTTGTCCCATCATCACGGGAGAACGGCTGAACCGAATTTGATGAAATTTTGTGGGTAGCTTAGAAATAGCCCCGCTTAAAATTTAGTCTATGGTTGGAATTTCTACGACCAGTGGTTCTCGAGATATTAGTAAAAAACGAAATTTTCGTTTGTCTCATCATCACGAGAGAACGGCTGAACCGAATTTAATGAAATTTTGTGGGTGGCCTTGAAATAGCCCCCCATAAATTTTGCCCAAGTTTCAAGTTTCTAAGACCAGGGGTTGTCGAGATATTAATGAAAAACGGAACTTTTTTTATAGGAGTTCTACTCTCCAACTCCGTGGTTTATCCAAACGGAAAGGATAAAAATCGTTTGTTTAAAGCGTCAAAGGAAATTAAAACTTTATTTTTGAGTTTGATGCAGGATTTTTGCATTAAATAGTCACTATCTGAAAGCATGAATTGTTTGAAACATGAATTTAAATGGAAAAATCTACCTCCATGTTTTTACATGTATTAACCTCCATGTATTTCACAAGCTTTTACTCAACGATTAGAAGTATAAAGAAATTAAAATGGTTATTTAATTTCGCATTTTATGAGGAAGATTCTATCTTATATCATGCTGCTCGGCAAAGGAATGGAATTAAATGTTTTCGTTAATGATTATTATTATTTTTTCTATTTGTATAATAAATAAATGGATGTAAAAATATATTTTATAAATGAACGGTTTGATTGTTCTTTTAATTATATATATTTCGGACTGCTTACATTATTTTTATTTATTTTAGCAAAGAGGTTTCAAGCTCATATATTGTGTTAAGCTAATAAACTCATAATAAATGAACGGTTTGATTGTTCTTTTAATTATATATATTGCAAACTGCGTACATCACACTTTTATTTATTTTAGCAAAGAGGTTTCAAAGCTCATATATTGTGTTTAGCTAATAAACTCATATATTGTGTTTACCCAATAAATTCATTTAGCCGATTGTTGAAGCAGAAAAAGAGTAGAACGGATGTATGTATCTTCTAATACAATTTTAGTGTTTTCATTTAGTATATATACAGACGGGATATGGATATTTTATTCTTCAAATCTGCAAATTTAGAGCTACGAATTTAGCGGAATATCTCTAAATAACTTGGTAAATTTTCTTAAACTTTACCAAATTAGAGGAAATATCTCCAAATTGATAAAAATGACCCAAATCAATGAAATTAAATTTGTTTTTTTAGAATAGAGTACTGAAATGATGTTTCTGTAACATTTGTCGGTCAGTCCATCCATCCTACTTAGTAACGCATTTAACTAATTTTTTTAATATCACTAAATTGATAAAAATATTTATAAATCCATAAAAATATCATGGAGACGAAAATGTCGCCAAACCTTCCATGGAGATCACATTATTCAAACGACATGATTTCCATCAATTTATTTGAAGCAGATGATATCATGTCGCTTAGCAACGGATCCAATGTGTTATGTGTCATACGATTTTTATTAAATCTAATAAAAATATGTATATAAAATAAATTTCATTGACATTGCATTTTTGACTGGATAATATCAATTACGGTCTTCAGGTTTAAACATCATTATTATTGATATTTCGGGGACAGTTGATTCAGAAATTATTGATATTTTCAAATTATTATGCTATTGTTTCATTATGACGAAAATTGTTGAAACACATATATAGTACGTTGTACAAGTAATCTTCTACAAATGCACGGGTATATCTTCTAATCTACGAGAATATAAGTAGTACAGGTATATTGGCAAAATTTTTATCTATATTGGCATATATTGGAATCAATTACGACATTCTGGTATTAAGATTACGTGGATTTTTGATACTTTCAATGTATTACGTCATCTTTTTTATTTTGGTAAATATTTTTAAGACTCATATTACAATATGTTTAAGCTTCTACTAACACACTGGCATATTTTCTAATTTGCGACAATATGAGTAGTACGTGGTTGCATATATTGATTCAATTCTTTTTTTTTGTGTGTGAATTTGTTTAGAAAAGGGGCCAGGATATTTTATTCTTCAGATTTGCCCGTGAAGATAATTTTGCATAGTGAGAACAGATATTCTTAAACTTCTCTTTATGAGCAATAAATTTAATATTTTATCAGAATTTGCACATGATTGCGAATTATAAGTTTTTTTATATTATATACTCCGTACGAAGGACGGGTATGCTGCTAGTCTATATAAATAAAATTGAAAATCTGTCTGTCTGTCTGTCTGTCTGTTTGTCCCATCATCACGGGAGAACGGCTGAACCGAATTTGATGAAATTTTGTGAGTAGCCTAGAAATAGCCCTACTTAAAATTTAGTTCGTGTTTTGTGTTTTTACGATCAGTGGTTCTCGAGATATTAGTAAAAAACGAAATTTTCGTTTGTCTCATCATCACGGGAAAACGGCTGAACCGAATTTAATGAAATTTTGTGAATAGCCTTGAAATAGCCCCCCATAAATTTTGTCCAAGTTTCGAGTTTCTAAGACCAGGGGTTGTTGAGATATTAATGAAAAACGGAACTTTTTCTTAGGAGATCTACTCTCCAACTCCGTGGTTTATCCAAACGGAAAGGATGAAAATCGTTTGTTTAAAACGCCAAAATGAAATAAAACTTTATTTCCGAGTTTGGTGCAGGATTTTTGCATTAATTAGTCACTTTAGGAAAGCATGAATTGTTTGAAACTTGAATTTAAATGGAAAAATCTACCTCCATGGTTCATCTTTCACAAATTTTTACTCAACGATGAAAAGTATAAAAAAATCAAAATGGCAATTTAATTTCACATTTTATGAGGAAGATTCTATCTTATATCATGTTGTTCGGCAATGGAATGAAATTAAATGTGTTGGTAATATTTATTATTATTTTTTCTATTTGTATAATAAATAAATGGATGCAAAAATAAATTTTATAAAATGAACGGTTTGATTGTTATTTTAATTATATATATTGCTGACTGTGTACATCACTTTCATTTATTTAAGTAAAGAGGTTTCAAGCTCATATATTGTGTTTAGCTAATAAACTCATATATTGTGTTTACCCAATAAATTCATTTAGCCGACTGTTGAAGCAGAAAAAGAGTAGAACGGGTGTATGTATCTTCCAATACAATTTCAGTGTTTTCATTTAGCATATACAAACGGGTTCAGGATATTTTATTCTTCAGATTTGCAAATTCAGAGCTACGAATTTAGCGGAATATCTCTAAAGAACTTGGTAACTTTTCTTAAACTTCATCAAATTAGTGGAAATGTCTCCAAATTGATAAAAATGGCCCAAATCAATGAAATTAAATTTGTTTTTTTAAGAATAGAGTACTGAAATGATGTTTCTGCAGCATTTGTCGGTCAGTCCATCCATCCTACTTAGTAACACATTTAACGAATTTTTTTAATATCACCAAATTGGTAAAAAAAAATTTAAATTCATAAAAAAATCATGAAATTGATAAAATCGCGCTTAATAAGTGAAATAAATTGTGTTTTGTTAGGGGATAGTATTGTGATGATGTTTCGTCAATTTGTCGCAAAATGGGACTATCAGTTCTACAGGCCCACTTGGCGATAAATTTGGCGATTTTTTAAGTTATCGCTAAATTGACGAAAATGTCGCCAACCTTCCATGGAGATTGTATTATTCAGATGATATGATTTCTATCAATTTATATGAAGGAAATGATATCATGTCGCTTAGCAACGGACCCATTATATTATGCTGCATACGATTTTTATTAAATCTTTTCCGATTTGAATAATAAAATATGTATATAAAATAAATTTCATTGACATTGCATTTTTGAGTGGATAATATCAATTACGGTCTTCAGATTTAAACATCATTATTATTGGTATTTTCTGGGACTGTTGATTCAGGGATTATTGATATTTTCAAATTATTATGGAATTGTTTTATTATGAAAAATTGTTGAAACTCATATATAGTACGTTGAACGAGTAATCTTCTACAAATTCATGGGTATATCATCTAATCTACGATAATATAAGTTGTACAGGTATATTGGCATATATTTTGATATATATTGACATATATTGGAATCAATTACGACCTTCTGGTATTAAGATTACAGGGATTTTTGATACTTTCAATTTATTACGTCATCTTTTTTTTTGGCAAATATTTTTGAGACTCATATTGCAATACGGGTAAGCTTCTACTAACACACTGGCATATTTTCTGATCTGCGACAATATAAGTAGTACGGGGTTGCATATATTGATTCAATTCCTTTTTTTCTTTGTAAATTTATTTACAAAACGGGGCCAGGATGTTTTATTCTTCAGATCTGCCCGTGAATATAATTTTGCATAGTGAGAACAGATATTCTTAAACTTCTCTTTATGAGCAATAAATTTAATATTTTAACAGAATTTGCACATGATTGCGAATTATAAATTTCTTTATATTATATACTCCGTACGAAGAACGGGTATGTTGCTAGTATTTAATAAAAATCGTCTGTCGCATAAACACAATGTATGTAAGTCCGTTGCTAAGCGACATGATATCATTTGCTTCAAATAAATTGGTGGAAAAAATATCGTCTGAATAATGCTATCTCTATGAAAGTTTTGGCGACATTTTAAAAAATCGCAAGATTTATCGCCAAGTGGGACTGTAAAACTGACAGTCCCACTTAGCGAAAAATTGACGAAACATCATCCCGATACTATCCAATAACAAAACACAATTAATTTCATTTATTTAGCGCAATGTTATCAATTTTAAGATATTTTTATGGATTTACAAACATTTTCATCAATTTGGTGACATTTTAAAAATTCGCTAATTGTGTTACTAAGTAGGATGATTGGACTGACAGACACAAATTCTAGCGAAACAGGATTTCAGTGCTTTCTTCTAACAAAGCAAAATCAATTTCATTGAATTGCGTTGTTTTTAACAATTGGCGATATTTCCGTCAATTTGGCAAAAACGAAAAACTGCCAAGTTAGCGATATCCCGCCATATTCGTAGCTCTGAATTTGCAGATCTGAATAAAACATCCAGATCCCGTTTGTATATACTAAATGTAAACACTAAAATAGTATTAGAAGATATACTCTTTCTACTCTTTTTCAGTTTCAACAATCGACTTAATGAATTTATTGGCTAAACAAAATATGAGTTTATTAGCTAAACACAATATATAGTTTTGGCCAAACTAACCAACACTCTCGTCAAAATAAATGAATGTGATGTACGCAGTCCGCAATTAATATAATTAAAAGAAAAATAAAACCGTTCATTTATAAGGTAGTATATTTTAATATTCATTTATTTATTATTCAAATCGAAAAAATAATAATAAACATTAACAAACACATTGAATTTAATTGCGTTGCCGAGCAACATGATATATCCTCAAAAATTCTAAAAATTAATTAACCAGTTTGATTTCTTAATACTTTCATCGTTGACTATAAGCTTGTGAAAAATAAACCATGGTGATAAATTTTCTATTTAAATTCATGCTTTCAAACAATTTATGATTTTAGAAAGTGACTATTTAGCGCAAAAATCTACCATCAAACTCAGAGATAAAATTTTTCACGTTTTAAACAAACGGTTTTCAACCTTTTCGTTTGGAGGGACCAGGGAGTTTGAGAGTAGAACTCCTAGGAAGAAGTTTCGTTTTCAATTAATATCTCGACAACCCCTAGTCTTAGAAACTCGAAATTTAGATTAAATTTAAGCGGGGCTATTTCAAGGCGACCCACAAAATTTCATGAAATTCGGTTTAGCCGTTCTCCCGTGATGATGGGACAAACTAAAGTTTCGTTTTTCTCTAATATCTCGAGAACCACTGGTCGTAGAAACTTGAAACGTAGATTAAATTTTAAGTTGAGTAATTTTAAGGCTATCCACAAAATTTCATTAGATTCGATTCAGCCGTTCTCCCGCGATGATGAGACAAACATACAGACAGACACAGATTTTCAATTTTATTTATATAGATTCCATTATTCTATTCATAATTCCTATTCTGTTTCATAATAATAGCTAGAGGGCGATAACACTTAAATTTTTCATATAATGGTAAATGCACTTAAAATAGGATGCAACATTCGGATTTGTTACGCCATATTAAACATTTATGTTGAAAATATTCAATTTCTCTGGCTGATGCAATATTTTGAGAACATACAGCGAATTCTCGAAAACTAAACAGAGCTTTAACGCCTGCGTAGAACAAAAAATAAAATATTTCTCTACGCGAGCGTTATACACCCCAAATAAGTGCCTAAACCAGGGCGCATCGGCCACTACGCAATCGTTGTGCCAATCTGACTGTGGGGGGCGCAATGTCTTAAATAAGTTCGCGGGGCGCATGCAATTCATGTATCTAATAATTGTTAGCTCAAGTTAAGAATTATAACCTTTCGCACTAATCTTTAGCATAATTGGAAGCTGAGATACGATAAATTAGTGAAATGTCTGGAATTAGAATGAGGTGGATAGGTGGTGATAGTTAATAAAATATAGGCCCTAAAGTATAGGGGGGTCTGTAACTTATTCAATTTTATCAATTGGGGGAATGGATGATGCTAAACTTGCTTAAAATCAGCACCCCGTTCTCCATAATTAATAAAAATTATTGTAATAAAAAAAAAAACTTTTCTTTACTTCTTTCGCTAAAGGCGCTAAGTTCGAGTATAATTAGCGCCTAAATAAGCGAATTGTTTTAAACTAGAAGAAAAAGAGTTTGTCCTAAATTACAACTCTGTTGACGTAGCAACCGCCACGCATGCGCTGTCTTGCGGGTAAAAGAAGTGTTATTTCCGGTTGATATTGCAAACTTTACCTTTTATAGACTAACTTAAAAATTTACAAAAATTTCAGAAGTAGAGAAATTAAAAATATATTAGACTGCTAAGATATCACTTCATATTCACACAAACAATAAGAATCGTGCGAATCTTCAATTTGCGAATGGATTCATTTAAAAATAGTTGTTAAATCGTGATGTATTTTAAAAAAAAAATATGTAAAAATGAATTTATTGTTTTTTGGATTCAGTTCAAAATTCGTTGGAAAAATGTTCTTCGATATTTCTGATGGTGTTCAGATGGAAATACTGTAATAATATTTTCAATCACTGAACAGATTTGTGTAAAAGTCGCGCTTCAACATAAAATAACTCTAATTCAAAATAAAAATCGCTCCGAGGTATTTTGGAATATGATCACATTAAGTATCTCAGTAACAAATTTCATGGCTTTGGGCAGTTTAAATTTTTCACTACGCCATTAACTGACAGTTTTTTATTATAGACTAGAAAATGTACTCTGCTTTGCCCGGGGGTAGTGGAGTAGCGCGTCCATGCAGCAATTTATGTATTTGTTTGTTTATCTTTTGTTATAAGCGGGCGTATGTTTAAAGCGTCTTTTGATTTTAGAAAATTCGCTTAAGCTTCTGGGAACGCAATTTAAAGAAAATTTTAATAATATGCTCGTTTATAAACGACAAAAAATGTCTCGCTGAAGCGCATCGTCCTGGGTACTTAAGTATCTGTGTAATTTCATGGTCGCACGACGTTTGGCTTTCCCGCTGTAGATTGCACATACAGACAGACATCTTTTTATTATGTATAGCTGTATCCGCGCAGAGCACTTGTGTTCTGGACATCTGTGAAATTTTTAACGATAGGATTCTGAAAATAACAATTTTATTGGCTCTAAGTTATGCATTCCTTCTTTGCCCGATACTGATTTCAATATTAATTTCGGCCCATTGAAGCCTATCAGCTTCCTTTCTCATCTTTAATTATACATATTGTTACGGCGCATCCTCTGGAATCTTGGTGTGCATGCAGGATGTCCAAATGTCTGGAAAACAAACACGTTTATTCACAAGTACAGCATAAACAAGAACAATATACAGTCAAACAGCACTTAAATGTTCCACTTATTTCACAAAATAACTGATATTATTCTTAAAATATTGACGAAAGTCATTTCACAAAGCAGCAGTTACTATTATCAAAACATTGACAAAAATCGCAGTCCAATGTAGCTTTGTATCACGTCCACTGAACTCCAACGGAGTGGTGATTCCTTTATAGTCTCTCTATAGAAACGTTTGGAATTTTGCGGTCCTGCTCGAACCTTCAGGAAGTCGTCAAAATGTAGCCAAATTGGCGATACATCGTCAAATCTGACAACCCTTCTCCGAAATTCTGACATCGCCAAGTTGGCGACTTTTGGAATGTACTAGAAATAAAGAATAGAGAGAAGAAATAAATAATTTTCTAGAAATAAAGAATATTTTGAGATACGAGTTCGTTCTGCAAGTTTCTATAGAGAGTATTGCCATATCTTGAATTTCAGGGCGAGATTGCCAGATTTGGCGATTTATCACCAGCTTAGCCACTTTTGGAATGTACCAGAAATAAAGAATAGAGAGAAGAAATAAAGAATATTTTTGGAAATATGAGTTCGTTCTGCAAGTTTCCATAGAGAGTATATAAAATGAGTCATTTAGATGGAGAGCAGTGGACGAGCTAAATTGAATTGTGAGATAAGTCAGCGTTTTGGAATAGTATCTGCTATTTTGTAAATATCTGACCATTTAAATGCAGTTTTACTGTGTCTGATAGTTGTTTAGTGACCTTGTTATCGAGCTATTCGCTGTACAATGTTCCTGTTTACGCTTCGTAGTTCTTTTGAATAAAAGTGTTAGTTATCCAGAAATTTAGACTCATTTTTGTATCTTGAGAGTACACCCACGATTCCAGAGGATACGTCGGAACAATATAGACTATCATCGTTGAGGAACAACAACGTTCATTATTGAAGGACATCCATCTTTTAAAATTATCGAATTTAATATGGCTATATTTTACGAGACGATTTGCGTGCACTTTTCAACTTGTTTTAATTTCATCTGGAAAGTATTCATCGCTTTTGTTGCTGCGATTTCACATTTACATCGACATTTGTCTTACATGATAATCTTATCTAACTTATAAAGGATTGTGATCCTACCTGTGAGTGAGCCAATCAGGTAGCCAATAGATCTTGCTGTGAAGATAAAAGAGATACTATAAGGATCCGCTCCACTCGAGTGTGCTAAATCGATCAAAGTAGGCCCAGGAATGGACGTCATAAGCCCCTGAAAAATATCAAAATACATGGACTGAATGACTTAATTCTTTTGTGACAAAGAGAACATTTAAGTCCCGTTCATTTTAAACACCCTTTATATATAGCACTATAAGGATTTCTGATCACTATTGGGACATCTTTGTTTCACTTTGTAACTCAGACGCAGCAGTAGCCTGGACATTATTTCTCGATTGCAGCAGCACTGACTAAATCATACCGCTCATGCTTTTTTTGTTATCTTTTCTTTTGAGCTAAGTTAACAGTTTTGTATTTT
This sequence comes from Amaurobius ferox, assembly GCA_951213105.1. Lineage (NCBI taxonomy): Eukaryota > Metazoa > Arthropoda > Arachnida > Araneae > Amaurobiidae > Amaurobius > Amaurobius ferox. The sequence goes on along the minus strand of OX578142.1, from coordinate 24,723,336 downwards.
CGTCATTGTTTAGTTGTAAGTAAAGTCTGTTTAGATTTTTTCTCTTATACATTTATGTGTGATGAATGTTTGTTGTTAACTTTTTGATTTTGCATTTAAAAGTCCTGTAGGGCTTTCTTACATTAGCCAAAGCTCCACCGAGAAGACAAGGGAGATCTAGTTTATCCTAAAACGTTCTAGGGGTTGTGCCAAAAGTAGAAAGAAAATATTTTTGGTATTAAAAATCATCCATTTTCAAAATAGAGCTTACTACTGGCCTTAATTTCGAATACCTAAGCTGATGCCAGTTTTGTGCAATGAAAAAATAGAATCTAGGCACTTTAAATGTACAAAATGTAATATTTTTCTGTTCTGAAATGAAAAGATAAAATTTGCTTTTTCTAATGAAATTTTCTGCCATTTAAAATTTTTTTAAACACTATGTGAAATTTGAAAAACTGTATTATCTGAGTAGAAACCTAAAATTTGAGTAACTATCTTACAAATAAAAGTCGTGTGTGTGTGTAGCCTGTAGTTTGAAATCTAAGCGTCGTACATCCATGAAATTTTGTACACAGGTACTTCAGGACCCGGGAAAATGCATCTCAGCACCTCGGCGGTATTTTATGTTTTAGCACGATTTTAAGCGATATTCACACAAATCGGTTCCTTCCTGCAAATATTATCCCAGAGTTTACATCTTGACACATTGAAAAGATAAAAAAATTATCTTTCAAACAAATTTTAAACGGAATTCATACTATAATTAGAAGGAGTTGCGAATTAAAAAATATATATACTTTTTCTGTGTTTAAAACGCCCCCATTTCAATATCCCGATATAAAAATATTGACTAGGAATCTCATACATATAATTTAACAGCTCTACTTTACATATTACCCACTGCTCCCAAAATTTTTTTTAAGGCATCCTTTCTTTAATTATAATTATTATAAAGTGTAAATGTATTGCTATTTTTGCCATCGGAAATAATCTGACCATTTTTCGTTCACGGCTGACTGCCACCGCAATCTATTAGCAAATACATTTAAAAAAGCCTTCTCTGGTGTACATTTATTTTATTTTATTTTATTTTTACGTTTCCAGACAGAGAGAGTGCGTGTAATATGAATTCGCATTTGTATTTCGTAGAGACGTTTACGATCTTTCTGCTTAAACTAAGGATTTCACATTTTGTGGTGATTTGGATTGAAATTGATTTGGTGATTTGGAAACTGAGTGGTATGAAGTAATGGCCGCTTGTCAAAGCAAGAGTAATTCGTTCTGCTATTTAAATATAATTTGTAAAAATGTTAATATGTCATAATTAAAATTAACAACCACTATAAAAATGTTGATTTCAGTAAAAGGAAAAAATTATTTAGGCTCTTATGCTCGTACCTGACTCACGAGCCCAAAACCTTATCTAACATAAAAATTTGAAGATGTTTTAATTTTTTTTCAAATTAAAAATTTAAAAAAAAAATTGTTCTCATTTGCTATATTAAAATAAAAGACTTTTAAAGGACCTTTTAAGGACTTCTAGAGAAAAATTAAAGACCTTCCAAAGCATACAATTATAAACCATAAACAAGTTAAAAGCATAAATAGACCATTTCATCTGTGAAACGTATAATGCATCTAATGTAATAGCTTGAAGATTGTTTGAACACTATTAACTATTCATAAAAACCTTAAATATTATTATAAGTTACTACTAACTATAATAAAAATCTGATGCGGGCAATACATGACTTTCCCTACAGACTGAAATTCATGTTCTCTTCATTTCTTTAATAATTCATTAAATTGAGTTTAATGGTACAAAATAAGACGCATGATTATTTAAAATTACACTTTTAATTCAATTTTCAGTTTCATTTGGTAACTGGGTGTATTTTCAGAGGCGGAGTAGCAAAAATGCGAAAAAAACTAAATCATCTCGAGACCGGCTAGCCCTAGAGTTATGGGGTTGGCCTTATTCTTTTCATCGTAAAAATTACGTATGGAACAAGCAATTAACCGATACATTTGAGCATGCGGAATCTTTTATTTTTGATTTTGCCGAATTTTGCGGGCCATCTCGCAAAAAAAGGCAGGTTCTTTTTCCCGAATCGTACCAAAATCTAATCAGCACCAGGGTAACCCCATAAGTTTCTTATCTATAAAATTTTATGAAATTTGGTTTATTAGTTCCTTGATTTAGACTAAATGCATACACACAGATAGACACGCACACACACTAAAAATAGTTTTTTTCTGCTCTGGAGGTCCCAAAACTTGTAGATCCGTTGAAAACTCGTGTTGCGGTTTTCGACACGATTCCAATACTTTCCATATATTTTACCATATATTGTAGGGAAAGTAAAAATACAAATCAATACATAAAAATATTCCATGTGTTATAATATCAACACTTTGTATTTGGCACAAATTATAGTCTCTAAATCGTTGAACATATTTTTTCTAATAGTTTTTCGCAATGAGTAAAGATTCCATAAATAAATCGAAATGTTTTTCTGATTCTGGTTTCTCAGCCAAAGAGTTTATTATTTTCATCAATTTTACATTAGATTCCAAAAGAGCTTTTTTCCTTGTTTCAAATAATGAATATCTTCAACATGTTTTCTTTCTTTTCTCGGCGATTGTCAGTGCTAAACAGACTAACAAACCTGAAGTATAAAACACAAAATGGGTTGTATGCTGTATAGTATAATACACTCACGGATAATGAAAGTTGCGCCAAGAAGGAAGCATAGGATGGACCTGAAATTTTATTGATGGAAGGATACAGATGAAGGATATACATGATCACAAAAACAACGCAGTAAAACACGTACAGACGGAGTGGTGGTACACAGTCGGACATCCTCAATAGCGCGTCACACCGCCTCCTGCTGCAATATAAGTAGCAATACGGTCCGGCATGGTGTCGAACAGACGCCTGATGTTGTCCTGCTGCAGACAAGTTCACATCTGTTGGACGTTACGTTCCAAATTCTGGAAATTGCGGCAACAAGGCAGATGGCTTTTCAACTGGTCCCGCACATGCTCGATAGGGGACAGATCTGAGGAGCGGGCAGGCCAGGAAAGTGTCTGGGCATGAGTCAGGAAGGCTTGGGCGACCCGAGCCGTGTGAGGTCGGGCATTATCCTGCTGGAATTGCGCAGCTGGCATTTCAGCAACGAATGGGAGCACACGGGACCGTAGAATCTCATCCACTTACCGCTTAGCGCAAAATTCAGAAGAGTGCCATGACATACGATTTTATAAGGGTTAAAATACGCAATTTTATTTAAAATCACTAAATTTCGCGTTTTTTTATAAAACTGTTAAAATTGGCGCTTTTATTCTTCCTGAAAAAGCGCTAAAATTCACAATTATTTTAAATGACAAAGCGCTAGAACCTGTGTTTAAAAGTGGTAAAATTCACGAATTTTGAAAAAAAAAAAATTAAATTTATGATTTGTGAGAAAGGTCGCTAAGAAAGGTGCTTCAAACACACAGTATGTTTAAAAGAGTTAAATTCACGATGTCACGTGACTATCGTCCATATTTGTAATGTCTGAACGTCAGATCGGGAAGTGCTAAGGTGGAAAACAAACATTTAGGGGTTTTTAAGGACTTGACACTAAAATGAAGGAGTATTAAGAGACCTTTAGTTTATTTTAGAAAATTAAGCAATTTTTGTGGACTTTTAAGGACTGTACGAAGTCTAATATAAAATTCACTAAACGGTATATTTTCGTAAAAGAAAAAAAATCTGAGGAAAAAAAATTCATTTATAATAAAACTCCCATTTAAAGAATTTTCCTTTATATGGGTGTGCTCGTTTTATTGATTTAAGTGTCACTTTTGAGGATTAATTTAACTTTCAAAGGCATATTGATAACACTGAGTTTACCAAAGATTTGGCTTCACCTTAAGACGATCTCGTGTTTTTGTCAGGGCTGATACTATTATTTTTCGTCTTTATAATATTGTTGTTAAACCTATATTAAAATATTGTTCTGTGATCTGGGATTTTATTTACCATTTGCATTCTTAACAAATCAAAGTAGTCCAAAATAAATGCTTACGTACTATTAATTACACAATTTCCAGTTGTTATCTGTTTGATATACATACTAATCAAATTAGGTAAAAAAATTAATAAGAGGAACATGTCTTGACTCTTGTTTTACTATACAATTTTAAATAATACTGATTGTCCTATTTAACTTTCTTGCTTGGAGTTCCATACATCTGTTACAATTACTAGACAAAAGAAAATTATTTCACAATGCTTATTATTAAACACAATTACATTAAGAGCTGTTTTGTCTATAAATTTGTAGTATAATAAATAAATCAGTCTCTGAAGGGTTAATTCAAAGAAATCTTTAAAATCGGAAATAGGGCCCTTTTTTGTGAATTTAAGATTTAATTTCACAATCCGTTTTTCGGAGTGTATAGCTTGTTATTCGTGGTCACATAAATATATCAAAGTTATTTATTTGCAGTGTGTGATATTTTCAACTTTCCAAAAAATCGCACATCACTGCAATCAATATAGTCACCAGTACTCATAACATTTTTTACAACTTTTTCTAATAAGCAGGTAATTTCTACAATTGAGTCATTTTATAATTTATTAGAACGAATAACCCGGCATTGTCCGTGTCGTTAATAAACGCCTGCTACTTATGTACATTTACAGATAACACCACTCAATTTTCTTTAAATCCTGAACAGTCGTTAAAATCCCAATACACGTTATTCGTAAAAGAAAACAGGCGCACTTTTCGCAAAGCAAAACAAATAAAATAAAAATAATGAAATAAAATAAAAGATTCAGAACCTTTAGGAGCGGAATGTGGCAGTAGATCATGACGATATCTGTTAGATTCTGATGGTAGCCGTTAGATTATGATGGTAGGTGTTAGATCGTATCGGTAACTGGAGGGCTGGCAGCTGTTAGATCGTGACGATAGTTGAAGAGTAGCTGATTATAGAGTTTAAAAATTTGTTAAAAATCTAATTAAAAATTTGGAAGACGGAAGACCTCCGAGACGCATTACTTCAGGCATAGATGATACTGTGTGAAAAAACTCAGACCGCTAAGTGCGGTAGATATCGCAGACAAACAAACATATATATATTTTTTATTATTTTAGACTAGTGAAATCCGCGGGTATTCCGCCCCATAAGTAGTTTCGAAAATCGGTTTAATCATGGGTATACTAGGTGCAATATAATTCGTGTTTAGTTTCAGAAGGCAACGAACTAGCGATAACTCAATTTTGATCTAATTTTTCAGGTTGTAATAAAATATCGTATACATTTGCTTATAAAAATAAAATAATAATAAATGTTAGAATCCGTGACAACGTCTTTTAATAATAAGTTAAATAAAATTACATCTTAATGCAATAAGTATGTTATACAAGAGATCAATCGATAATCCCCATTTGCGCCTACTTTTGGTTATGAAAAGTAAAAATAAAAATAAAAAAATTAACAATTTAAGCATTCAAATTCCTGACAATATATTTTATAGCGTGATTCATTGGCGTGTGCACCATTATACGCCTCACTACTCGCTCAGCGGCGGTCCACCTCAAAAAAGTATTTTTGGATATTTCGCGGAATCGAATTTTTCATGCACTGTGATCTATATTTTTGTATTTAATTTCATGCTAAATTGTAATTGTTATTACATTTTGTCTTGTAACAAACAGACACCTTTTAAAACATATTGTCAAAATATTTAGAAATTCTTAAGTAGGAAAAACAGATATTATATATATATATATATACTACGACGGGAAATCAAATTATATTTTCAATATGACATCTTGAGGCATTTTGGCAAATTTTGCTTGAGAATGGCGCTCATGTAGCGTCCTAATCGTGGATATTCTTTCATAATTAAGGGAAATAATATGTCGCTTTCCCAGAGTGCGAGCCATATCGGTACTTGTCAAAATATTTGTCATCATTGCGAAAAACTTGTTAAATAAAAGTATGAACTTACTTTAGAAAATTAAAGTCAGCGTATGGTTTTATCCACTTTTGCGAGTATATGTTACCAGACGTGGTTGTCAAGTGTACATTACCAGACATATTTGCTAGTATACGTTACTAGACGTATTTGCTAGTATGCGTTACCTGGTGTTTTTGTCAGTATACGCTTTTTATAGAAATGAAAGCCATTTTAGGATTAGGAAATTTCGATATTTAAGTCGTAATTTTGCTTTCTTTCGCTTCTCGAATCTCTTTTTATGAAAGAACTTTGTTTTCGAATATGCCTCCGAAATCTATATTGAATCTATAAATAAACTGTGTACATTCTTATCCAGCAGACCAAGCCTTACCAATATAGCGAACATGGAATAGTGCACAGCTGTTCGCGCCAGGTCTAAAGTCCTACCATATAACGGAAACATTTGTTTGCTCTCAATAGCTGGGCTTTATCTGAAAAGGTCAAAGGTATTTTAAAATCAAGTTATTCATGAAGAGAAATGTAAGACAGTAATGAGGATTAAAGAGATAAATCAAAATTAGAAATAGAACGATGCGCAGACATCACAATTACATAAAATGAATAAGCTCTTGAAACTTACAAGTCAGTAAGTAAAATACACTTTGTGCGAAGGATAAGGAAAACTTGAGAAATGTATATAGCACAAGTAACACAATAAAGCAGCACACAGCTGGATTTCCTTCTTTTGTACAGACGAAAGGGATTCGGAGTATCCTCGATTGCTGATTTATTGTATTATTTGTGCTTATATATGCTGCTCAAGTTTTCCTTATACTTACAAGTCTCAAATATCATAAATGTGGTTAGAGTACTCAAATTAAAAGTAATATATAAAGCAAAAATTATGCTATTTTTATAGAGAAATTCAGCTTTTAGATTGTGATTTAGTTTAGTAATTAATATAATACATATCAGTACACCGTTAGTGCAATAAGCATTCGTAGATAAAATTTTGTACAAGGGATTATATAATGTGGATAGTTTGTATTTTGAAACACATGCAATTACCATGTTATCTTCGAACTTTTAACTTATAAGCATAGTTGGTTAATTAATATATAAAGATCACATAATATTTATTTCATTCACAAACTTGCCATTTGATACACATGCTCTAAAAAGAATAATTTTGTACTCTAAACTGGTGTAATTTTACCTGAATACACTACAACCACGATTAAGTCTAAGCTTTAAAATATAATTGAAGCTATAGAGGTGTTTCAGCATAGTTAACCTTGTTTTTCGTGTTTCGGGAATGTGTTTTACACACACACTTCTGATTTGAAAGTTTATTAAAATTAAATATTAAATTCTTTCATATAATTTATATTAAGTGGTGTGTATTTGAGGTATTTTCAGGGAAATTGGGGGTGTAAAATTTTATAGGGACCTTTAAGCAAGAAATAGTTCAATTAGAAAAGTTGCGCAGCACAGTAACTAATCTGAAGAAAAAACAAACAACCTGGTGCAATTATTTGCAATATTAGACAAGTTAATGTTTATTAAAAAATGAGAATTTTTTTCTTACTTATACAGGGGTTAGCTAGTTGCAAATAACATTGTGCAGATACATTTTATGCAAAGTCTCGTTTCAATTTGGAGTCCACCCCTGCAGCACGAGTAAACAATCGAAGAGAAATTGCTGATTTATCAAATTGAGGCAAAAATCTGATTCCAATGTTTCCTATTTTGATAGTTTTTTACGTTACTTTTATCGTAAATATTTTCATGAATATTGCATCGGGTTTTTTCTTTAGACTTCTTTTTGTATAGCATAACTTTTTCTATTTGAACCGATTTTTCTTCGGGAATTAAACTTCTTTCTTAGTTAGACCCCTTATTTTAAAGAAAATATTACCTACTGGAAAATACATATGAAATAATTTCGCATTTAATTTTAATAAACTTTCACATTCGAAGTACAAAACCAATTGCCGAAGCACGAAAAGCAAGGTCAACTATGTTAAAATACCCTGTATTTCAATTCAAACGGTCAAAAATCGCTTAAAAAATACCATTAGATGGCCACTGTTAAACTAACTTCATTTGCTAGGTATTTCTTGTAATCTAGGTCAGGAGTGAAAAATGTCTTTTCCAGTCATGATCTGAAGTCAAGAACGCAATGCCATCTGAGCATCTAATTCACCAAGTGGGACAGATAGTAGATATACCCTATTGAAACATACTTTTTATACCTTCCGTTTATTAATAATTTCAATTTCAATGCATTCATAAAATTAAAAATCGAACTCCTATTTACGCTTTCATTCTAAATTTTATCAATTTGGAGTTCTTTTTTTTTCGGTCGATATAGCGTCGTATCATCAATTGAGCGATATTTTCATCAATTTGATGACATTTAAAACAATAAGGGGCTAATTTAAAGTAACTGAAGATTTTTCTAACTCAATGTTTTTATTGGCCATTTCATAATATTATATATATATATTACCTAAAAATACATATCCAATATAGCAGCGAAATAGTTTATATTTGGAAACCACTTTCAATACAATGCTTAATTTTTGTGTCAAAAATGCATGAGTTTTTTTTTTAATTTTTAGCTTAAAATAAGAGAAAGCTTTGATCTAGTTAATTTAAAGTTTTTAGGGGACGTGTCTCACTATGTTTGTGAATATTTCTAAAAATTTCGTCAAAATTGCATGAATTTGTAAAATTACTATATAAGTTTAATTTGTAAAATTACTACCTTCTTCTGAAATTCAAAAGACTGTATTTTTTTCGCTTTTGAAGTGCAACCATGAGACTTTGTAATAATATTCTAGACTGTCATAGTCCTTTCCAAAAGACCATCTCTATTTCTAACCACTGTAGTTTTTGAAATATAGGTGTAGGGAAATAAATCATTTCTGTAATATAGTGTCTTGCAGTACTCTCGCGTCGTACCACTGCCGTTACACTTAATACTGAACTTGTTGATTCCTTTACATCTGAAGCTTCTGAAGTGTGCTAAAATGAAAACTCAGTATGATTCATACTCATCGTTTCATATAGATATTTTAGATTGCGAATCATGTGCGTTGCTTGATGAGAATTTATGGATCGAGGGCTGCATAATATCAAAATGTTGCGAAAGACTGAAAAGGAATAAAGTCCATTTCGAGAATAATCTTGCTGATAATTCAAATCGGACTGCAATGCTAAAGGATAGTAATTCTTGGAGTGGTACTGGATTTGAATGACTATTTCCTGATCTCGGTGATAATCTCAATATCCATTAGTGTTCGGGAGCTACGTACTAAAAAGGGCAATTTTTCCCTTTCTGTTTTAGCCGAAAACTATGATGTATTTTGCTTATCGAAAACGTGGTTGAATGACGAATTTGTCAATTGTGACATTTTTAATGAAATATACATGATGTCTAGGAAAATCCGTATCAGGGGAAATTTCTCGAGAAGTTATCGCTATTTTTTTAATGCAGCTGCATAAGAAACCTCTATGGGGCTACATGATAAAACAACTTTCGGGTTGCTAAACCCCTTTAATATTGGGGCTCCCTTTTAGAGATAGAGAAAAACATCAATTAAAGGTGTAGAGCTCTGCCAAATTAATACATAAATGTGTTTTTCCGATAGAAAAAAAACTGAAAATAACCCTGATAATCAGGGAATACATTCGAAATCTCCTCAAATAAAACAACATTAACGTATTCAGACGATTGGAATGCTTTGCATTGGGAAACGCTATGCGAATAGTCATTTGGTTGCGCTGTCATTTCGGTTACATTCTCCAAACATAAGGGTCATTTAGCAATATTCTACATTAGTAAATATAGTAGACATGTTTCATAAAATCGAAATAAAAATAGAACGAAGTGACAAACACATAGCATAAAGATACAATGCTGCAGGTGGAATGTACTTTCGACTTCAGATTAATTTATTTATTTGGCTTTGATTACGATGATGTTTACCGATAAATTGGCAAATAAAACAGGTAGCGTTTTTAAATTAAATTAATTAAATCGTTTGTTATAAAACTGTCGTCAGACGATTTTGCAGTTTAAGTATCGAATTCTTTGAAAAATATCTTTTTGGACAATTACTTGCAGATTTTTCTGTCGGACAAATGTAATTTGGAAATGCTTTACAACTTTGCAATTGACCTTTATCTCTACCTCCAAAGGGAAGCGAAATAGCTTAACCCCCCCATAAAAAGGGAAGTTAGTCCTCTGAACGTTGTCTCCTTGTGTAGCGCCATAAGCACTTTCTATGCAGCTGCATTAAAAAAAATAAAGATATTTATATAAAAAAATGATATTTTAAAAATAAGGAAATCTCATCGTTCTTGAAAAATTCCCCCTCATATGGACTTTCTTAGACACCATGCATAGTGTTTTTAGGAAAGATCTAAATTATTAATACCAAGTAAATCTCATTGTCAGATTATGCTGGAGAGGCTATTTGGGTAAAAATAATATTTTTTTTAACTGATCATGTTACATCTACTGTTTACTGAACGCAGATTTATGTATTTTAATGCATTTTATGTTGATTTTTTATTGATAGACATTTTTTAAGTTCTACAACTATTATTATACTTACTGATTTTAATCTGCCTACTATCAATTGGTCTATCCACGATTTAACACAAGAGCGACTGAAGCGGTCATTTTGAGCGCATAACTACTTTGAGAAACGATTCTTCCAAAACGACTAATTCCAGCCCATTGACATTTTATGACTTTTCATATTTTCTTAAAGTTGTTGAAAACACAGAAGAAAATTATTCTAGGTTTTATAATAAGAGAACAAATCAACGATCTTTCCAGAACGACGGAAGCGGTCAAGGTAGTTATGCGGTCAAAATGACCGCTTCCGTCGGTCTAGTGTTAAATGATCATTCACTTTTAGTTCATAAATTAGGAATTTGAATAAACTTGAATGTTTTAACGCGTTTTATAAAACCCTTGGATACTGAGGATAGTTATTCTCCATTGTTATATATTAGCTTTGTTAAAATTCGTAACCGTTATACTGGTAGGCCCGTATTTAATGAGGATTTCAGAGTGAATTGTGATAATTTCTGTTATAAATTCATAGAAGCAGATTTTAGTTTACTTTTTTTCATCTCTTATTGATTGGCATTTTAAAAAAAATTTATGTGCATTAATGCTGCTGTTGAACATTTTTATATTTTGCTTTATGACATTCTAAAGACAATAAATTGCAAAAAGAAGTACATGACTTGGTTTGCTAAAGAAATCACTGATAATATTAAATTAAAGAATACTTGCTCGGGGAAGTTTAAGTGGTTAAATAGCACCGATGACATGAATAGTTTAAATATTTTAGAAAAAATGTTGAATATTGACAATTAATACAAGAAATATATTGTATAATAAATCTTTTTGATTTTACTGCTGCAAGAGAAATTCTGTGGTTGATTCTGATAATTTAATGTATTTTGATGATATTAAACTAAACACTAGATATGAAATTTTTGGAACATTGAAAGTTTCATCCAATCATGTTAATTTTTTTAATCAATGTAATATGAATATGGAATGCAATTTTTTTTTACAAATTTAATTGACTTGGTCAGAGTAGGTGACATATATCCTGACAAGATGTTGATATGACAAGAAAAAGGCAAAAGGGATATTGATCCTTCTTATGTTGTTAAGGATAAAATTGATAACTTTATTTATCCTTTAACTGATTCTTTTAATCTATCTATTAATACTATGGGCTTCCTTGTGGAAGCGATCAAAAATAGTTCAGGTATTCAAAAGTGTGATAAATCTTGTATAAAATATTATTGACCTATTGATATTATTTCTGCGTCTGCAAACATTTTTGAATCTATAACATGTCAGAAAATAACTCAACAAACTGTGTACCCAATTAACTAATATTTCGCGCAACTCTCAATTAAAAATTATCCATATTGTACATATATAAAATATTTTAATAATTTATACATTTGGCGTCATTTTCGTTAATTTAGGGTCATTTTTGCAATTTTGACTATATTATCGTCAATCTGGGGCGAAATATTGCCAAGTTGGCGATATTTCTTTAAAGGAGTCACCAAGTCCGCTAAATTTATCGCCAGACGTTACAGACAAATGGAGAGACGCTCTTTTTTTTTATATATAAATGACTATTGAGGAATTGTTAAGCGTCAAAATACAAAACTAATACGTAAAGTTTCTTTTCCCGTGAATGGAACAAATTAGATTTACGAGAATGATAAGAAATGTATAGCATAATATTACATATGAAAAGTGAATATATTTCCCAATAGGTCATAATTTTTTAATTTTATGTGATTTTTTAAAAATTTATTTGAAAAATGTGCAATATTTCAAGAATAGTTCATACTAGCGTTCTAAAGTTTGTGTCATTCGTTTGCTAATAAAAAATTACATAAGAAATGATCATTTACATAATATTATTAAAAGTTATGAATTTTTAATGATTTTTTCAAAATTTAATTGAAAATTTGGGGGGCCTTCCGAACAATCGATTGCTCTTAAAATCAACAGGTTTCTAGTATTCACTGATTGTAAAGTGTACCAAATTTCGATCGAAAATATTTATTCGTTCGTGAGATACCGCATACACATACACCATCTCAAAAATGTTCTAATCGAATTCAGGGATGCTTGAAACGTGCTCTTCCGTCGAAAACTCGAATTTGAATTTTCGACCCCGTCATAATAATTTCTCTTTACATTATACTTTGTATATAGAGAAAGTTGTAAAGAAAGATTCCTTTAAAAATATTTAGTTCTAATGATTAAAAATGTATTGCAAGTCGGGATTCTTTTTATAAATATACAGAAATATTTTAATGTCTAAATACATGATTACAAATAAAAATTTTAAATTGCTACTCACCAAGCTGAAAAAAGTACCGGTAGTAGATTTTCGGTAAGCAAACAGAAACAAATTAAAGACTAGACTATTGAAACTGGCCGTTAATTGAGAAAAGCAAATAAAGTACGAAAATATCTCCCGAGACACAGTAAGATCTCGTTCAGCACTTGTCGATTTATTTGGAGCAGAATGTCTGTAACTGGTGAAGGATGGCGTGTATCTTGGGGGAAAGATGGAGCAAATGATCAAGTGTGGTGCAAAGCTCCCCACTGGAATTAGAGGAGCTGTCGTTCATTTCCCTCTCCGGATCCAGTTTAAACTGGTATGAACCCGACTGCCCCCATATTTGCATGAGCAACTTCGTTTAAAGTCTATTGTGAGGGCATTCAGCCTATTGCGACCAATTAATTGCGAAGTGAAGATAGCATGATGACACTTCCGCAAATTATATAATGTTACTCAATTATTTGCAATAAGAGTTGCTCAACTGAATTATTCCATTAACTCTTCGGGCATTAGATTCTGTTCACGTGCAAATTCAACGTCACTAAATTTCGTTCACTTTATTAAGAGACTAGAAAATGTACCCGGCGTAAAAGCAGGGTAGTTATAAAAAATAGAAAAATAAATACATTTCATTCGTATAAATAACAGTGAAAACTGCATGTAATCCGTGTACAACAGGAGTGATACGTCCCTTCCCACCCACCTTATTACGAAACAGAGTTCTTTCAGTTACGGAGACTCTACTTTCTAAGTTAATGGACACAATTGAAATCTTAATTTCAACAATCTCAGCACAAATCAATGGTATATTGGCCATATCTTCCGCAAAGAACGTAATTTTCACATTTTAAAGGTATATAAATATTAAATAAGTGCCCGCTACTTAAATAATATAGATACAGATAACACCATACTTAATTTCTAAATCGCCTGTTTTGAACTAGTATACTAATTCTAACGATATAAATAAAATCTCAAAAATTAAATTTTCAAATCGCCTGTTTTGAACTAAAATCATTCTCACGCTACAAATAAAATTTCCCATTACTTATATAATACAGATAATACCATATTCAATTTCCAAATAGTCTGCTTTGAACTAAAATCATTTTCACGATAAAAATAAAATCTCCGAAACTCAGTTTCCAAATTGCCTGTTTTTAACTAAAGTCATTCTCATGCTACAAATAAAATCGCCAAATGTCGATCATACATCAGGAAGTCATACTCAAATAAACAACACGGTTTTCCTATGAGTGCACGTGGCTTCAGTAAGTAGAAACACTGCAGAAAATAGGTCCGGTGATGGAGGAAGTCTGGTTGATTTAAGAAGTCTAAGGTTAAAAACGTTAGAATTAATCAACGTATGGGTTTATAATTTTTTTTTCTAGAGTAGTCTGTGATATATTTAGGAGTTGCTGTTAAATTATAAACGTTGGATGTTTCGCCTTACTTAACAATATGTTTTTATTTATAATAAAGAAATGATTTCGTGTGTTTAAAAACGCATTTAATACTAAATTATACTTAGGTATTTTCAAAAATTGTGTTAAGCGGTCTCGTGAACAGGATTCGACCATTTTAAGTGTTGTGGATTTTAACACTTCATTTTTTTAACATGTACAGAATATGATTCGACCGTTACCGAAATGATGTTAAGTGTGTGTGTGTGTGTTTAAAAACGAATGTAATACTAAATTATGGTTAGGAATGTTCAATGAATACAAATATCGTGTTAAGAGGTCTCGTGAATAGAATCTGACCATTTTAAGTGTTGTGCATTTTAACACTGCAATTTTTTAACATGTATAGAATATGATTCGACCGTTACCGAAATGATTTTAAGTGCGTGTGTGTGTTTAAAAATGAATTTTATACTAAATTATGGTTACGAATGTTCAATGAATACAAAAATTATGTTAAGAAGTCTCGTGAATAGGATTCGACCATTTTAAGTGATGGAATTTTAACACCACGATTTCAGCATATGTTTAAATACGAATTTAATACTAAATTATAGCTAAGTATTTCCAAAAATTGTGTTAAGTGGTCTCGTGAACAGGATTCGACCATTTTATGTGATGTAGATTTTAACACTGCGATTTTTTAACATGTGCGTTTCGCAAGTTCTTAAAATAGATTTTACGGTTTTAGAATTTTCTAAATATGACTGAAGTGCTTTATGAACTAACAAAAGATGCTTTCACGGATTGCAAATATGTGCAATGCAAATATTTCGATGACACCGAGCTTAGTTAAAGCTTCTAAGTTTGAATATTTAGAAACATTTTATATATTTGCAATAAAAATAGTTAACAAAAATTGGAACTCACAAAGAGACGTCTTCACTACTTGCTATCCAAACTAGAAATGAGTGATACGCTCTCACTACAGTATTAAAAATGAGATCTTACATCTATGATGATGTCATCATTTTGCCACTTATTTTTTTCTTAATGACATATTTTTAATAACTTAATGTTATCAGCCTCCTTATACTAACCATGTGTGTGGGACTGGCCCATACAATCTGATACTAAATAAACAAGTTAGAATGAGATTAATATATAATTGTAATGTACATTCGATGTGAAAAAAAAAGTTTTAATTTTAGTTTTCTATGTGTTGTAAAGTTTACTTTTCGCGCATGGGAAACTGAAAAACATTTATGGGCCAGCTGGTGAACGCTCTGCCAGTTGCCCCATAAATGCTTGATAGCAATCCACTATTTAGCCTTCTCTATCAGACTTAAACCGAAAAGATGGACAGCGGCGCCCTCTATTGGCAGAGAACTTTATTATTTATTTGATATTTTTTTTAATTTAGTGAGATGAAGTGTGTCACTTTTTCGGATCACGTGCACATTGTATACATACCCCACGATGAGGATCGCAAAGGATTCTGGGAGATTGATGCATATCGATTTAAAGATCGCATATTAAAATTTGAAAAATTATTTTCACGCGTTTACAAGAAGAATAAAACAGAGGAACTGTTCAGTTTGAAAGATGGCTTCGAGTGAAGAGATTATCGTTATGTGTGTATATTTTTTCTTGCTGTTTGTGGTATATATTGTTGTTGTTGTTGTTGTTGAGACCCAGACCGTCCGACCTACCAGAAAGGTGTAAGGTAACTGTATGGACGGCCGGGAAGTGCCACCCAATTTAGACCGGAACCCAGTGGGGGAGGCATCCACAGGGACCGTACCCTCCTTCCCCTACCACCAACCTCTCGGAAGGACTTACGGACCCACATGTTTAACGTGATCGTACTCCGCATGAACACGGCGGCATTTGTGGTAGCGTGCAAATCTAGCGCGCAAACCACGGGGATACCGCACCCGAGATGGCCAACAGCACGCGGTGTTCCGAGGTGGTCACCCACCAAGTACTAACCGCGCCCGATGCTGCTTGACTTCGGTGATCTAACGAGAACCGGTGTTTTCAGCACGGTACGGCCGTTGGCCCGTGGTATATATTGTGTCGGAAGTCTTATTGGGATGTCACTACCGCGAGATATTTTATTGCATTTGAATGATACTGTCAATATTTCCCTCGCGAACTGATGGATTTAACATACCAAGACCCCAAGCACCCTGCCAGCTTTGGCGGGGTAGATGCCCTATATAGTGCTCTTCATGGAAAAGTGAGCAAAAAGAATATAAAGGCATGGTTTTAGAGTGTGGATGCCTACACACTGCACATGCCTGTTCAACGAAAATGTTTAACGATTCGTGTGATTGTGCACGGCATAGACCATCAATGGCAAGCAGATTTAACCGACATGGCTTCCTTGAAAAATTATAATGATGGTTTCTGATATATTTTAACCTGTACTGACATTTTATCCAAATACGCATGGGCGATATCTTTAAAGCAAAAGCGTGGAGCAGATATGTTAGAGGCTTTTCAAACTATATTTGCAGAACGTATTCTAAAATCATTACAGACGGACCAAGGTACTGAATTTAAAAATAAAAAATTTCAGAGGTATTTGAAAGAAAATAAAGTGAGGTTTTTGCAACCTTTAACACAACGAAAGCCTCAGTTTTTGAGCGGTTTAATCGGACCTTGAAATCAAAAATGTGGAAATACTTTATTACTAAAATACATATCGTTATTTGGATGTGTTGGACTCGCTCATGTACAGTTATAATCACACTTTTCACTCTAGCATTAAGAAAGCCCCCGCTGAAGTGAATAAGAGTAATAAAGCACAAGTGTGGAATTGCCTTTATGGTAATTCTCCCACACGTGTCTCAAAATGTATTTTAAACGAGGGAGGTGTCGTGCGAGTATCCAAGGTGAAAATGACCTTTGAAAAGGAATACGAAACAAACTGGTCTAAAGAACTTTTTAAAGTCACGGAATGTGTTAAAAGAGAACCAGCTGTTTACAGAATTAAAGACTAGGAGAAGCAATTCAGGGTACTTTTTACTTGCAAGAATTGTAAAAAGTGAGAATGAAAGAGAAATACCCGATCGAACACGTTTTAAAGAAACGATATCGAAAAAAGCATTTGGAATATTTTGTGAAATATCGTAGATACCCTGGCAAGTTTAACCAGTGGATTTCTGCCTCTGATTTATCCACCTTATAAAAGAGGGGGACTTTACCTTTAAAAATCATTCGCCGAGATGAGTTTCTACGTGACACTACCGAGCGACAGCTGGATGAGTTTTTTTCCAGAGAATAAAATTTCTCATTTTATAACTCGATTTCCCTCCCCTATAGAGTTAAAGGGGGCGTGGGAAATAGGCTTCACTGAGTTTTTATACCCCCACACCTGGATGAATATCACACAGGAGAATAATTTTATAAGATTTGATTTGAATGATGGAAAAATGATTGGGCGGAGAATCCTACCTGAATTTTACGAAACTATTCCTGACGTTTTAAAGGCTATATTCATTGAAGAACACCAAAACATGATATCCTTCCATTACAGTCCTATTACGAAACGAGTTCGCATTCGAGTGAAGAATAGAGCCAAGGTGATTTTACATGATGGCTTAGCCCAAATGTTGGGTTTCGACCCCATGGGAATTTCTTCAGAATCTGATCATGAAATGATGACCGAAGGAACCTATGTAGCAGACGTAAACACACATTATCGTGTACTATTTGTATATTCAGACATTGTGGAACCGCAAATTTTGGGAGACGTGCAGGCGCCTCTTTTGTGTATCGTTAAAGTCACTGGAAATGATGGAGAATTGGTTTCCACGAAATTCGATCGACCTCACTACCTACCTGTGAGTAGAAAAATGATCGACACTTTGGAAATGGTTATAAGAACGCACACGGGAGCACTGATGCCATTTGAACGCGGACGCTCCTACGTGAAACTACACTTTC
Organism: Amaurobius ferox; assembly: GCA_951213105.1. Classification (NCBI taxonomy): domain Eukaryota; kingdom Metazoa; phylum Arthropoda; class Arachnida; order Araneae; family Amaurobiidae; genus Amaurobius; species Amaurobius ferox. The sequence continues at coordinate 24,705,124 of OX578142.1, read as the reverse complement.
GCCAAAAGTATCTGTCATAATGCATGTTCCTTACGAATGCTGTAAAAAATCCTTCGAAGACTATTATGTGAACCAAACAGGTCAAGGTCTTAATAACTACCAAGGAGGCATTTTTCAGAAAGGATATGGCTTCGAAAGCCTTTTTCGGTCATTTTTTAGAGCGGCTGTTCTACTTTTAAAGTCGGGGGCGAAAACCGTAGGAAGACAAATGTGGCACAGTGGAGTGAATGTGTTGAATGATGTAACTAGAGGAGGGAATTTTAAAGTGGCTGTCCAGTGCCATTTGAAGGAGGCAGGACGTATGACAAAAAAGGCTGCCAGTAAAATGAAAACGATGATTGGTTCAGGATATAAAAAAATTCCATAAAAAGAGGAGACTCTCCAAAAATCGAATCATTTCTCCAGCTGCTAAGAAGGTAAAAGCACGTGATATTTTCTCCTCAGAATGACTACCCTGATTCATAAAGCTTCCACTCCCTGTACCAAGTCCGAACTGGATTTATTTGTGACCCAACCGACACAAACGGCCATAGAAAAAGGACACTTTATAGAATTTCGCCCTCTGTCTAACATACGAGATGGAGGCCCCGTAGAGTTTAACATATCGGGAAGTGGAGATGAATATATGGATTTGGGTTCTTCGTTATTATATGTTAAAGCAAAAATTGTGAAATCGGACGGAAGCCCTTTACCTGATAATGAATCGGTAGCTCCCGTAAACTTGTTTTTGCATTCGTTATACTCACAAGTAGATGCCAGTTGGAACGAGCGAGTGATTTCTTCAGCCACCAACACCTATCCCTACAGAGCCTATAGAAACACTTTCAAATTATGGAGCAGATGCCAAGAAAATTTTACTCACCTGTGAATGTTTCTTTAAAGACACGAAACTGAGTGATATAGACCTTCTATCAGAGAACCCCAACGAAGGATTGAAAAAAAGAAATGAAATGAGTAAATTAAGTAGAACCGTGGACATGATTGGACAGATTCATTCCGATATATTTCAGTAGAATCGCCTCATATTGAATTTGGTGGATTTGAAAATAAAAATTATACGAAGCAAATCTGATTTTTGTTTAGTGTCCAACGCACCCAAACCCGACTAAAAAGTGTTGTTAGAGCACGCTTCCATGTTTGTTTGAAAAGTTAAAGTAAGCCCCAGAGTATTATTAGGACACATTCAAGTCTTGGAAAAGAATTTAGCAAAGTATCCTATAGATCGTGTATTATGCAAAACATATTCAGTGTCGAAAGGAAGTTGGCCTTTTATGCAAGATAATGACTTTTTGGGTGTTATGCCAAAAAAAGTGGTTATTGCATGCTTTAATAATGCTGCTATGAACGGACAATATGCATTAAATCCATTTTTTATAGACCCCTAACACGTAAACTTTTTAAGTGTTTACGTAGACGGCAATCCAGTTCCAAGCAAACCTTTAGAATTGAACTTTGAAGACAACAACTACGTTCGTGCGTATCACACTCTGTTCTCTGGATTTAACCAAGACAAGGGAATTCACCTGACCCGAGACGAATTTGCAAAGGGATATACTTTGTATGCTTTTGATTTGTCGCCCGACATGTGCGATGGCCCCCATATGAACTTAAAACAACAAGGAAATTTACGGGTAGAAGTGAAATTTTCTAAAGCTCTTAACAATTTTCATCTTGGTGTATGCAGAATTTGAAAACGCGATTGAAATTAAAAAGTCTCGTCACATTCTGTGTGATTTTGGCAATTAAAAATGGATACCAAGCAGCTGAACAAAGGACTGTCCAAGAACATTTTTATGACCGATTCCTTTTTTGGTGTTTTTGCAAGCGACAATCTACCTGAAAAGATTGAACGATATCCCACCTGTTTCGTGGCTAACGTAGACTTGTCGACAGAACCTGGAAGCCACTGGTTAGCCTTTCACTTGGCGTTTCGAGATTGCGTGGAATTTTTCGATTTCTATGGATCGACACTTTTGAAGGAGCTATATCGGACTATGTATCATCTTTTCAATATACGGACTATAATTGCATGCCCCTGCAAAGCAATGTCACGGCCGTCTGTGGCCACTATTGTATTTATTATTTATATTCCAGATGTCGCGGAACTTCTTTGAAAGATTTTGTGTTATCTTTTGTACCTATCGAACTATCTAATGATAATTTATAATTTTGTAACCAAGCAGTTTAAGATTGCTACACCTTTTAACCAATAAATATGGAAGTGAACAAATCTGTGTCCTCATTTGGCATGGAGTTTCCAACTCTGCAACAATCTTTCACGATGGTCATTTCGGGCCCCACGGGCTGTGGAAAAAGTTTCTTTGTTCGCCATTTGTTAAAACACATGCGGTATATGTTTTCACCGCCCATCGATAAAATTGTATGGTTTTATGGAATCCACCAACCGCTTTACGATGAAATTCCCGATGTTACTTTTGTGGAAGGTCTACCCGGGAATTATTGAGAGTATTTCGAATCCAATACGCTTAAGTCACACATCTCATTTAAGTCACACATCTCATTTAAGTCACACATCTCATTTAAGTCATACGTTTAAGTCACACATCCCATTTTAATTTTACTACTCCTTTTAAACAATTTAATTTTAAAAAATATTTTTTAATAAACATCAAGTATTTTTAAAAATGACAGCTAGATTAATAAAAATAAAGTAATTGGGTATTTTCAATGTAAATATTTTGTAAAAATCTTTGTATTGTTCGTTTTTGTAAATATTTATTTTCATGTTTATTAAAATATGTTTGTTTTTACTTTAAATACTGTGTTTTTATTGAATCAAGCATAAATACTTTATAGGGTTTTTGCACATATCATAACCACTTAGCATGGATTTGATTATTTTTCAGATTTCAGAAAAAACGTTTAATTTCTTCGTTTGGTATAAATGGAAAACTTTACTTTTTTTTCAGATTTTAAAGAAGGCTAACTAATGTTCATGAACACTTAGAATGCTTTTGGACCTACCAAAATCACTTAGCATGGTTTCGGACATACCAAAACCACTTAGCATGGATTTTGGTATAGAAGAGGAAAAGAAATCTTTATTTTTCAGATTCTATAAATAGATTAAAAATGTCTATTTGGTAAATGATTGCAACTTTTACATTGGTAAGACTTTATGTATTCTCAAGTGAATTCAATTTTTAAAAGTAGAACTCATGCAAAGTTTTAAATTGTTTTTATCAATTCTACCATAGGTTTGTGTGTTGGGAAATGAACGCATTCTAAGCGCTAATCTCGAATAAAACCACAGAATCCTAAATAAATAAACACTGATACCTGACACTATGTAAATATTGCACTGTAATCGTTGTAAATGTTCTATGTCTTGCATTGGAATATATCTATTTTCGGACATTTTTAAAACCACATCTGCTTTGTTATAGTTTAATAAATATAATTAACTTTATTAAAATATGTTCTCGAACTGTGGGTCAGTACTTTACACTTTAAAATATCTCCCATTGGCTTGTGAGAATTGATCGGTTAGATCCATGGATAGTACAGTGAGGTTGATAACATCAAGTTATTTAAAAAATATGTCATTAAGAAAAAATAAGTGGCAACAGGTCAAAATGCTGACATCATCATAGATGTAAAATCTCATTTTTAGTACTATAGTGAGAGTGTATCACTCATAACTAGTTTGGATAGCAAGTAGTGAACGCATCTCTTTGTGAGTTCCAATTTTTGTTAACTATTTTCAGTGCGAATATATAAAATGTTTCTAAATATTCAAACTTAGAAGCTTTAACTAAGCTTGGTTTCATCGAATTATTTGCATTGCACATATTTGCAATCCGTGGAAACATCTTTTGTTAGTTCATAAAACACTCCATTCATATTTAGAAAATTTTAGAACCGTAAACTCTATTTTAAAAGCTTGCGAAAAGTACATGTTAAAAAATCGCAGTGCTGAAATCTACATCACTTAAAATGGTCGAATCCTGTTCACGAAATCACTTAACACAATTTTTGAAAATACCTAGCCATAATTTAGTATTAAGTTCGTTTTTAAACATATACTAAAATCGTAGTGTTCACAATCTCCCATTGGCGATACTCCCATTGTTACAAGCCAATGGGAATCGTAAAATTCACAACACTTAAAATGGTCGAATCTTATTCTGTACATGTTAAAAAATTGCAGTGTTAAAATCCACAACACTTAAAATGGCCGAATCCTGTTCACGAGACCGCTTAACACAATTTTTGAAAATATCTAAGTATAATTTAGTATTAAATTTGTTTTTAAACATACGCTAAAATCGCGTTAAAATTCACAACACTTAAAATGGTCGAATCCTGTTCACGAGACCACTTAACACAGTTTTTGAAAATACCTAAGTATAATTTAGTATTAAATGCGTTTTTAAACACACGAAATCATTTATTTATTTTTAAAAAAACATTGTTATATACCAAACACTTCGAAAAAATTGCTATCATACTATATTAAAACACACCGAAAAATAATTAAGTACCGCATCTATATTCCCTTTTATAAAATACATATAATTTTCATTACAAAATATAGCTTCTCCCTAATAACTCTAATCAAAATGTTCTTAACACAACCCTGAAAATAATCCATCTTCCGTTTACTTTCACGATAAGAATCTACGAAGCAAGAGCCGGTTGGCATAACGGATAAGACGCTTTCCTTCTAATCTCTAGGTTGCAAGTTCGAGTCCCGTCCCTGACAGTTGGAAAATCAAAATCTTTTACAGTTGGAAATTAAAAAAAATTGCCGATTGGTGGCAGCACCTCACCAACTTTCGCCAGAGGGCGCTTCAACTACGTCAGGACTTATAAGAAACCTCAGTACGTCAGAAGCAGCAGTTGAAAAAACGAAGAAAAACGGAAACGAGACATGGAGAGAGACGACAGCTTGTCGGTCTCCGAGGACACCCCGCGTCTCGACACCAGTTATCAATTCAAGGAGGTTCTTCTTGCTCAATACACCGATGACAAAGGAGTCCCTGGTCCACAATCTGTTATCCTTCCTTGGCAATGTGCTCTTGTTATCAATCGCCTTCGGCAGTATAAGAACGAAACTATTGAGGACGGATTCAACTTCGACACCAAACCCAAATGGATCGGTAACTTCCTCACGGACATTGCTGATTTCCTGGCCGACTGGGGCCACGAAGAGAAAGAACTCCACAGCACCGACAAGGAGAAGCTGAATGACTACATTGGTAAGTGCATTTCTACTCTTGAGTATTTCGCGGACCCTCACTGCAATTTCCCTGATTACATCGACTTCTCGCTTATCTACGATAAGGAAACCGTCAGGAAATTTAACTTAAGGAAAGCAAAATTTCTTAAGCACATAGGAAACCCCCCCCCTCCCCTAAAAGGAGGCTTGTCAAAACGACTCTCAAAAGCAATTTAGACACTGACAAAATCTCATTTGACGTTGACTTCAACCAGGAAACTAATTGTAACACCAACGAGACCTGCAAAGTCCCCAAATCCCCTAAAAAACAGGTTAGCAACTCCTCTCAGCTTGAAAACTCCAACAACTTGAAGGACGAAAATGAACACCCTGCTCTCAACAGATCCTCTCTCCCATTGGAGGACTCGGAATCCATCAATAAATTTAATTCTCCCTGTAAGAGGCTCACTGCTAGAAGCCCCCAACCGCGTGCTTCCACGCCTGTTAGTATCAACAACTCCTTTGAAATTCTTAACCATGAAATCAATGACAATGAAGAATCCCCCGTGAACAATGATGAAGATATCATCAAACCTCAGCCGTTTTTCCTAAACGCGAGCTCCGGTTGGCAAAAAATTGTTGCCGAAATCAACACCCTTCTAGACACCCCTATCATAGGAATTTATAACAGAGAGATGATAAAACTCTCGCCGACTAGTGTCACTGATTACCACACAATTCAAAAAACTCTATCGGAAAAAAAAATCCCTTTCAGCACCATCAATCTGAAAAATGAAAATCCTAAGAAATTCATCATACGTGGACTTCCCGTCCACACTGACACCGAGGACATCATCAAGGAATTCAATTTTAACGGCATAGAGATCACCCACATCACACAGTTTAAAAATCGCAAACTTGGCTCTCTCATCCCCATCTTCCTCGTGTTGGTCAGCCAGAAATCTATTAAGTCCTTTCTCGAAACCAAACACCTTCTCAATCTCAGAATTCTCATCACCCCCTTTGCCTCTCGTGCGATTAAGCTCTGCTATAACTGTCAGCGCCATGGACATTCTTCGCTTGGTTGTAATTTCCATAGTGGTTGCCTGAAATGCGCAGGTCTGCACCACACTCGTGATTGCACTCACCCAAGGGATTCCCCTGCGGTGTGCTGCAATTGCGGGGATAGAAAACACCCTACAAATTACAGACTCTGCCCTGCAAACCCTGCTAATAGACGCCAAAACATTGCCAAAACTCAAGAAACCATTCAAACTAGAACCCCCTCCCCCCCCCCCCCGCAGCTCAGCCGGCACTTTCGCAAGCAGACTTCCCGGACACTCTTTCTCACGAAAACACCAAAGAATCCCAACGTAAAGATAAAGAAACCAATAGGCAATTTTCTTATGCAAATGTTGCAACGAATTCGCGACCCAGAACACCCCCTCCTCCTGAGGAGGCCAATATTAAAAATCCTTCGGGATTCAACGAAATCTTCTCTCTCTTTAATGAAATCAAAAGCATCCTAAGTGACCTCAACATCAGCAACGTAATTAATTTCGTCAAATATTTGAAAATAAATCTCTCTAAAAACACGGATCCGCTGGATAAATTTTCCATCTTTTTCAGCGCCATCCAAACTTACTTCCTGTAACTCTTGGTCGGCCCTGAAAAGGACCTTTTTCTGTAGTCCGCTCTGCTCGCCTTCTTGGATTGGAGACTCGTTTGTTCGAAATTCTCATTGGTCCCCGCTTCCTGCAGTGAGGGTTCTCATTACTCAATTGTATTTTGCACTTGTCCATATCACATCTAATGTAAAACTCACCCATGCAACTTCATCCTGGAGATACAGACATTTTTTATGTCTAGGCGCTCTAAGAACCCACCCAGATAGTAGTAGTCAGAAGCAGCAGTGGAGGAACGTCGTGCTCTAAGAGGCTCCCGCGATTGTGCAATTCACTCTCCCATGATTCCACCATTGCTCAATCCGGTCAAAGGTCATCTCCAGATTATCAGTTAGTTTAGTGAGACATCCACTGAAACCTCCCCAGCCCCCAAGGCCTCTTTCGCAGTGATGCCTCCTCAGATGGTCTAAAGACCCTCCTCAGTGAGACAAAATGCCTCCTCTCTCAGTGACCCTCTCAATGAGGCTATCGGGAGCACCGCCTCTCCACAAACAACTCTCCTACCGAATGAGGAAGCCATCCTCCCAAATGAGGGAACCCTCCTCCTAAATGAGGGAGCCTTCCTCAATGAGTCACCTATACCCCACTGTACCGCCTCACCGAAGTGACCCTCAACCGGCCTTTTATAGCTACTAATCTACCATAAGAATAACCGATTTTTCCGTCCGTAACGTTTGGTAAAATTTTGGTGACAAATTGACGAAAATGTCACCCAATTGATAAAAATTCTCCAAATTGATGAAACTGATGTTAAATCAATGAAATGACAACTAATTGATGAAAATTTAATATCTTGAAAAGAATATAATAGACTATAAGAATAACACATTTCATCGCCCGTCTGTCCATAACGCTTGGCGAGAAATTTAGAGGGACGTCGCCAAATTGGCGACTTTTTTGAAATATCGTCAAAATTGCAAAAATGACGCTAAATTAATGAAAATGACGCCTAATTGATGAATTATTAAAATATTTTAAATATATGTACTACATCACTTACTATGGATGGTATCAATATTGATAATTGTTTATATAGAGTTGCGCGGAATATAAGTTTATTGGGTACTTTGAAATAGTTTTACATGCTGTCATTCGGAAAATTGCCAAATATACAATTCAACGTTAAAAACAAAGTACCGTGGACCTTATACATTATTTTTTTAATGTAAAAGGAGTAAATTCATTGCATTATATAAGGAAAGTCATATACTGCCCACATCAGATTTTTTTAATTTATTTTGATGGGGAAAAAACACGTTTTGAGTACCCCTGAATGTGCATCAAAGATTTTTCAATGATGTCTGTGCATAATATTTCTCGAATAAACTGAGTTTCAAGTTATTAAATGTTGAAGCGCCATTTTGCCCAATTTTCACGCAGCACAAATTAGTTTCTTAGCGATCGAAAACATTGTTGTAGAATTTCCATCTTAATACCGTTGGCGCAGTGTTTATTTGTTACCGGCATATTGTTAAAGCGTTCTTTAGTTTTCGAGAATTGATTGAAAATATTATGGCAGCGTTTCCATCTTAACACCATCGCAAAGACTGAAGAATTTTCTTTTAAAACTTCGACCTTTATGATATGTATTATGAGCAAAGGAGTATTCGTGAATTTTAAAATATATATCTATAACGAAATCTATAATATTAAAAGAAGATACCTGTCTGTTTGTTCGTCTGTAGCAGAAAATCTAAGCAACGTTACAGCCATTATTGTTTTCAATTTCGTTCGTGAGCGAGAAACAAGTCTCCGGAAGTTCTTGAAAATCTTGACATTATAACGTTTTTGTTTTTTGTTCTATATGAGCGTTCTTTGCTTTTTGAGAATTCGCTGTGACTGAGTTTTAACGATTTGCAAAATTATCTGTTTATTGTTAAATTATTATTGTTTAATTGTAATATTGTAAAATTGTGTTATTGTTTAATTGTAATATTGTAAAATTATCTGTTAATTATCTGCAAAATTATCTGTTATTACAAAATTATCTATTTGTGCTTGAAATGTACAATTAATTTTTCAATATTTAGTTTTGTTTTCTTGCTGACAGATGTTCTGAAATTAACGTAATATTACGATATTCGAAATTGCAAAATAGTTTTTAATTTGTCTGATTATTGTGTGAAAGGACGTATTACGCCTGTGTGACGGTGGGTGGGGGGTGGGGTGAGCCGTGAGTCCTTCCACGCAGCGAAGATTACACCTTTTTGAACAAAAAACATCAATGATGCATAAAGCATTTCTTATGAAGCACTTTCCAACTGAAATGTAATTTCATTTAAACATCTCTAAAATGTGTTACATTTATCGCTGATATTTTTAGAAATATCACAGTACTACAGTGATTTATTATAAATTTTCTGCAAATGACGTCATCGAAATATAGTCTGCCTCTGTAAAATCAATGAATATTTTATTCATATCAATTATATTCCAGAATCCAAAGATAAATAATTATGTGTGAAAAAAATTCAGCAATTCTTATACAACTCACCTTAGAATAGTGTGATTTGTACACATTCACATACTTTACATTCTGCATGCTACAGTATAGCTTTAAAATTTAGGTTTGTTGTAGGAATAATCAAAGTTTAGTGATCATTTAAAATAAAGAATATTGTAATTGCTTTGGCAGAGAATTTAGATACATAGATAATACGCAAAAAAGCGTTTTTATGACGGATGTAACACTAAATATAAATTTAAACGATCTTTAAATATCTACGGTAACAGCAGGAAAAAAGGGGAACCATATTTTATTTTGCATTGAGTCACGTGATTTCTTCATTTAGCATAGGTGTAATTATTATTTCAATTTTTATTTAAAACACTATCCAACACATTTTGCTGAAATTTTTTTTACACATTTAATCTTATAATTTGAATATGTTCTAAAATTTTCTAAGCAATTTCTGAATTTTAACTTCGCTTAAAAAATGTTTGAAAAATTAAGTCCCTTAGGGTTCAATGTATTTCATTTTTTCAATTCGGAATAAATCCCAAACTATTTAGGTGATATTATCCAGTTTCATTCCCAAACATCCCACAAACCGTCTCAACAACATACTGAAATTCCATTTCGATAGTCATTTTTACGGCAGTTATCGTGCGAACGGACAGACAGAATGACCAAAGTTAAATATTTTTCAACTGTTGGGAAGTGTTAAAAATTAAATGAGTAAATGTAAATCTCTACATTAAATCCCGGACGACGACGGGTGCATGTTTTAGTAAACAATAATTGTGTTAAAATGTTTTGCAGAAAAAGCTATTTTATATGTAATTTTTTATTTAGATACGAATGACAATCCATTGACAAATTTTACAGAATATGATACATTGCAGAACGATAGCCGTTGCTATTCTCGATATATTGCACGTTTTTAATTTATTGAAAAAAGTTATAAAATATATATATACGCTCGCTATAACCTAACCATATGCGTAAATGCTTTATAAATACTTTATCCAGAAATAACCATTATTTTGTAGTTATCGCGAGTCGTTCTCGCGAACTTTGTGAGCTAGCTATTATTTTTTATGCAGAAAGCCGTATTATAATGTGTCAATTCATTCTTTTTTTATGACAGATTAAATTCGTAAAGATAATTTTGGGACATCCTGTATAATGATGTATAGTAGCTATATGTATTTTCACAATTAACTATTAGCTTATAAATATAGCTATACAATCATCTGTTTGTTAATAGTTTATACAGTGATTTATATGGATTAACATATATAATAAGTATTAGTTTACAGATGCAAATGACTAATAGGCTTTGTAGTACATTAACTTTGACTCAATAACACAAATAGCGGTCAATAATAATAAAAAGTAGCGTAATAGTTATAATTAATTAAAATATTTTTCAAATAGCAATTTATTTAAAGAATAAAATGTAATATATTAATGCATTCTCCTCTACCACCCAAAAGTGTCTAGTGAACCCCCTCTCCTTTAAATTTCACTCCAGCCCCTCTTGGATTCCGTTTCTGGCTACGGCCAGCTTCCACCCCCTACCCCTTTCTATGGGCTCAAGAAATAAAACGGAGAATGAAAATTGCAATACATAAAATTTAGTAAAATAAAATGATCATCTTACGCGTACATGCTGATCAGAAATATAATGAATAGTGCTTTAAAATACCGTTAAATTAATCAGTTACTCACGTGCATTTCATCTTAAGGTATAACTTAAAAATTGTCTAAGTATCCTCTTGTTGGACAATCATAGCGCTGGTATAGAACAGAGAATCAGCGCCAATGTATTAACAGAAAGCTAATATGTCAACAAATGATGTAATCGCAAGTATAAGAAAAATCAATTTTTGTTATTCGCAAAGTTAAAGGGAGCAGAGTTCTAGCACGAGTTTCCACTATCGCAGAGAAGGAAGCGATGTGTTCTATAATAAGACACCGCAAAGAAAACGTTGGACAACTGTATGTCTCAGAGTGTTGCCAAATTAGATCTTTCTGTGCTAGATTTGGCTCTTTTTGAGACAGCACCAATATTTTGAATGTAACTCTTGGCTCTAATAAAGTTTTTTCTATTACCTAAAGCACTAAAAATGAAAAGAGAAAATTCCATAGTTCATGAAACAAACACTGATGAGATTTATTTTTTCACTTGTAGAGTCACCTAGGATAATTCATATTCACTGAGTTTCCGGAGTAATTTCTTGTCACATTTCTTTTTAACTCTTTACAACAAAGTTGAAAAGTGTTTATGACTTTGTTCATTCTGTCTGTCTGTCTGTCTATCTGTCTGTCCGTTAGCACGATAACTGCCGTAAAAATGACTTAATCAAAATGAAATTTTCGCATGTTGTTCAGACGGTCTGTAGGACCTATGGGAATATAAATAAATAATATCACCCAATTAGTTTTGGATTGAACCCGGGTTGAAAAAATGAAATACATTGAACCCAATGGGACCAAATTTTTCAAACATTTTTTAAGCGGATTTAAAATTCACAAATTGCTTCGAAAATTTTAGGTAATATTCAAATTGTTCCATAAAATATATAAAAAAAAATTCAGCGAAATATATTCAGTAGTTTGTGAAATAAAAATTAAAATAATAATTACACCTCTTACATGAAGCGATCACCTGACCATGATATGAAACGATCACGTGACCAACTTCAAAATATAATACGGCATCCATCTTGTCTCAAAATCGTCATTTTTAAAGTTCTTTTTAATTCATATTGAGTGTTGTATTCGTCGTAAAACCTCTTTATTTTCGCTTAAATTCTGTGCATCTACATACTGAAACAACGCAATGACAATATATTTGAGTTTAAATGAGCATCCAACTTTGATTATTTCTCTAACGAAGCCTATTTTTCACTTATGTGAAATGTAAACAGCAAAATATGTAGGATGAGTTGTATAGGAATTGCTGTATTTTTTTAATGCAAAAGAATTTAGCTCATGGAGTCTGCATAGCTGATATGAAAGAAATATTCATTGACTTTACCGAGAGAAGGACGATTTTTTGCGATGAAGTTTAAAGAATAGAGTTAAATTACTTATAGCTCCATGGTCTCCATCTATATAATAAAAGGCAATGTCTGTGTGTCTGTCTTATACACTATACGTTTCGCGACCGCGCGTCGGAGAGCTACGAAATTTGGCAATCGGAGACCCGGGGGGGAGGGAAGGGGACACGTGAAAACCGATTTTTAAAATTTTAATTATTTTTTTATTTATTTAATGTTTTATGCGATTTCGACCGTTTCTTGCCCTTTTTTTCTCCACGATCCAGACATCGTAGAAAAAAACAAATTACACCATCGGAAAGAGCAGAGAATTTCGAGTAAAAATATATCAATTTCAAATCTGAATTTCGATTTCTAATATTTTTTAAAGATTTTAAAACAAAACTCACTTTTGGCTCAAAAAATCAATTTTTGGTTTTTAAATTCTCGCATCGTGAAAAGTACTCATAATTTCGACTAATAATTTACATTTTTAGAAAGCTGAAATATCTGGCATTCTTACAAGTCTAATGTGGTCCAGAAATAATGAAAATTGCCTTCAGGATGGCAATTTTAAAGACGCCATGATTTTAAATTTCTCGGCGTTCCGTTCGTTTCTCCCCCGCTGAAGTAGGGAAGGTGGTGGGTGGGGACGTCAAGGTGGAGGTGACGTCACGGTTCTGAATAGAGCGCCTTTGCTCTATATAAATTATTATATTTATATTTTAAATGATGGGACGATCTGGATTTTTTAAATGTATATTTTAACTTTTGGATATTTTAAATGGATATTTTAATTTTATGGATATTTTAAATGATAGAACAATGAAACAATGGAATGAGGATGATGGAATTAAGCATATGGTCATTTTAAATTGCAAATTAGCGCGCGGGAAGTTAGCGGTAGGCCCGGGTTCGATTCCCGCCACTGCCAAAACTGCCGCCGTGTTTACGTGGAATACGATCACGTTAAATATGTGGGTCCGTAAGTCCTTCCGAGAGGTTGGTGGTAGGGGAAGGAGGATACGGCCCCTGTGGATGCCTCCCCCACTGGGTTCCCGTCTAAATTGGGTGAATATGTAGAAAGTTATGGAGATTGTCGCGGAGGGCGCGGCAGCCCAGTGGTTAGCGCGCGGGAATTGGACTCAGTAGGCCCGGGTTCGATTCCCGCCACTGCCAAAACTTACGCCACGTTCACGCAGAGTACGATCACGCTAAACATGTGGGTTCGTGAGTCCTTCCGAGAGGTTGGTGGTAGGGGAAGGAGGGTACGGTCTAAATTGGGTGAATAAAAAGAAAGTTATGGAGATTGTCGCGGAGGGCGAAGTAGCCCAGTGGTTAGCGCGCGGGAATTGCACGCGGTAGGCCCGGGTTCGATTTCCGCCACTGACATGGAGTACGATCACGTTAAACATATGGGTCCGTATGTTTTTCCGAGAGGTTGGTGGTAGGGGAAGGAGGGTACGTTCCCTGTGGATGCCTCCCCCACTGGGTTCCGGTCTAAATTGCGTGGCACATCCTGGCCGTCCAACCAGTTACCAGGCCCGGGTTCGATTCCCAAAATTGCCGCCGTGTTTACGCGGAGTACGAGCACGTTAAACATGTGGGTCCGTGAGTCCTTCCGAGAAGTTGGTGGTAGGGGAAGGAGGGTACGGTCTAAATTGGATGAATAAAAAGAAAGTTATGGAGATTGTCGCGTAGGGCAAAGTAGCCCAATGGTTAGCGCGCGGAAATTGCACTCGGTAGGCCCGGGTTCGATTCCCAAAATTGCCGCCGTGTTTACGCGGAGTACGATCACGTTAAACATGTGGGTCTGTAAGTCCTTCCGAGAGGTTGGTGGTAGGGGAAGAAGGGTACGGTCCCTGTGGATGCTTCTCCCACTTGGTTCCGGTCTAAATTGGGTGAATAAAAAATAAGTTATGAAGAATATCGCGGAGGGTGAAGTACCCCAGTGGTTAGTGCGCGGGATATGCACTTGGTAGGCCCGGGTTCGATTCCCAAAATTGCCGAATAAAAATAAAGTTATGGAGATTTTCGCGGATGGCACGGTAGCCCAGTGGTTAGCGCGCGGGAATTTCACTCGGTAGGCCCGGGTTCGATTCCCGCCATTGCCAAAACTGCAGCCGTGTTCACGCGGAGTACGATCACGTTAAACGTGTGGGACTGCAAGTCCTTCCGAGAGGTTTGTGGTAGGGGAAGGAGGGTACGGTCTCTTTGGATGCCTCCCCCATTGGGTTCCGGTCTAAATTGTGTGGCACTTCCTGGCCTTCCAAGCAGTTACCTTACACCTTTCTGGTAGGTCGCGCCAACGAGTTTGCCACGGTCAGAATTTTCAAGGGTAGCGAACAGGCTGGTCGCCAAAGGCGGCTAGTTTTAAATAAAATAAATTATTATAGTATTGTGATGAATGACATGAATGGGAAATTATTTATGAATGAAATGCTGCTTTTTTAGAGAGAGCCAGGCGTGCTATTTTTTCTATGACGTCATTTGAATGAATTTCAGTTGTTTTCGATGAAGTTTTTAAATATAATAAATTATCGTGGTATTATGATAATTCTAAAATTGTTACCGAGTAATATATCCCATTTTAGAGATGTTTAAACCAGGCAATTTATATTTCAATGTCGTCATTTGAATGAAGTTCATTTTTTTGGATGAATGTTTAAGGTTTCAACTATAATAAATCAATGTATTATTGTGAGAAGTTTTAAAATATTACCGAGGAATGTATTACATTTTAGACATGTTTAAATAAAATTGCATTGAAGTTGGAAAGTGTTTCTTAATAAATGCCTTAATCATGATTGATCTTTCTTGTTTGTATTAAAATAATGCTTCATTAAACTATAAAAAATCATAAAGACACTTTGAACCCTTTACTTTGCCAGATTTGATTGTTTGTTAGGTTGGAATATATTATGAAAACAATTTTTTTTCAAAAAATTAGTTTAATTTCTGCAAAACAACACTTGCCTTAATTTTTACACATTTATAAAAGAGACGAAGAGACTCTACGAAGATTTACTTTACTTTAATTTTTACGAAGATCATAAAACTTTATGATCTTTTCTTTTTGTTTTAACTATGAACAACCACATCCACTAAAAGTGAGTATAAGATTTTCTATTACTACTTTGAAACATTTTACAGGAGTATACCAAACTATACCCCATATGTGGGGGATAATTCTTGGTCTCTGGAATAATTCCTAGTCAGTGTTGTTTTATAGTATTTATGCTTGACATTTTATCTTATAACCTTGCAACCTAAAAACTGTCGTTATACTTTTTTTTAACCAGAGCTGCAAAGTTTGTTTTTTAACTATAAGCCTAATTCTTTGTTTTTGTTTTGTAGATGTTCACAATGAATCATTCATCTTTTCTTTTCATAAATTTAGAATACTGTTATAGTCCACAGTTATTATGTTGTTGCTGTGTGTACGACTATGATAAATATCCGTTTTATATTGGAAAGATCACAAAAGTAGAAGGCAGTAAAGTTTGAGTAAAACTAGAAATTTCCATTGGCCTAACGAGATAGAATTGAAAAGAAACACTTAATATAATTTTTATAAATCCAGCATATTTGTAAGGTGTTGATCCATTCACAGTAGATGATTAAGCAATAAATATTGCTTATAAATATTACAAAAAAAGTTTGAGTAGTTAGTTTTTTAGAGTGTAAGAGTAAATTTTGTGCATATCAAATGTTAGTTTTTAGAGTGTAAGAGTAAATTTTATGCATATCAAATTTGTATTTACACCCATAATATAGTCTATGCTATTTTATCCCAAATGTAAGACGATAAATATTTCATAATTTAGTCTAATTACTTTTAACCCTTTGCGATAAATAATAAATCAACATTTAATATATTTGCATCAAAAAGGATGCTGACCGATAATTTTCCCGGAAGTGACCAGTAATTATCCCAATCCTGGGGTAATTTCTTGTCACTTATAAATTATAATTATTCAAATTATAAGTTCATTTATATTGAGTAAACATTTTATTATGCAGACCTCAAAAGGAGCTTACTCCCTGCCAAAATTGGAAACAATAGTTTTGACTGTTATAATAATTGGATGTTGTTGATGTTTGACTGAGAATTACACCGGGTGACTAATAATTATTACTTTCTCTACGTACATACACTGCCTTCTAAACGTTAAGAACGCGGCAACAAATTCCATGGAACTCAAAAGTCCTGCTTTGATTAACTCCAAATTTCCAAAAGTAGTCAATTGAGTAAGATATTAATGAGTATAATAATAAAATTGAAGAAAATATAGGTATATATTTACCCTTTACCTGTTTACTTTAAACTTGGTACATTCGGAAAAGTTGTGTATGCTTCACTAACAAACTAAACAAGATTTAATAAGGGATTTGACCTTCATTGACTTTGACACATGTTTCATTTGATGTTCCATTCCTTCAATCACGTGATCCAGCGCAGCAGAGAGCAATAACTGCCATTTATGTAAAAGAGCAGTTTTCAGGAATTTTCAGCTCTTGGAGAGCAGTTGGAAGGTATAGATGGGCAGATACAGTTCTTTCAAAAGCAACTCAAAGATTTTCGATAGGATTGAAGCTAGGGAAATACTACGCAGGCTACTATATACCAGCAATACCTTCGCTCTCAAGATACTCGTCCACCAACTTTGATCTAGACAAGCGTTGATTTACATATATTTGCTTGCATTACATATTTGATATACTTGCGATACTAAAATAGCTGCTCCTGAATATAATATAATATTTTATGATTACTCCAGAAATATATTTAGGAGACAGTAAAAAGTTTTTCATTGTGTCATTCACTATTCTTATATTTAGGTATGTAGTATAATTATTTTTTCAGGCTACTAAAATATTTAATTACTAACAAAATTTGAAAATATAAATAATTATAATTCTGTTTAAATGCGTGAATCTAAGATTACAAAAATTACTTAGGAGAAAATCATCCAACTTAATTTTCATATACTTGCGATATTAAAATAGTTGCTCTTGAAAAATATAATCTTTAATGGTTCCCCTAG
This sequence comes from Amaurobius ferox, assembly GCA_951213105.1. Lineage (NCBI taxonomy): Eukaryota > Metazoa > Arthropoda > Arachnida > Araneae > Amaurobiidae > Amaurobius > Amaurobius ferox. The sequence goes on along the minus strand of OX578142.1, from coordinate 24,687,722 downwards.
AAATGTATTTAGGAGACAGTAAAATGTTTTCCATTATAGTACTCACTATTTTTGTCATTTAGGTATGTGGCATATAATTATTTTTCCAACAACTGAAATATTTAATTATCACCAAAATTTGAAAATATAGATAATTATAGTTCTGTTTAAGTGCGTGAATAGAAAATTATAAAAATTACTTAAGAGAAAATTGTCTAATTTAATTTTCATATACTTGCAATAAAATAATTGTTATCAATAGTTGCTCCTGAAAAAAAAAGGTTTTTGATGATGGATGATGCTCTGAGAAATATATTTAAGAGTCAGTGAAAAGTTTTCCATTGAAGCATCCTCTACTCTTGTATTTAGGCATCCAATATATAACTGTTTTTTCGACTTCTAAAATATTTTAATTTATAATAAATTAAAAGCCTATAATCAGCAATATGAAATATGAAAACAAAAATATGTCGCTCTTATAATTTGACAAAAGTAATGTAAGGAGAATAGTGGATATTGTGCCCAGATTCCAAAGTTCTGTTAGATCGATACTGATGGTATAAAATTTGCTGATCCTGGCAGTCAAAATCCAGTCCTTAAAATGACTAGAGTGGCCAAATAACTCAACCTCTCCACTCTTATTGCACACTGGAAGCATACCCATTCTTTCTACAGAGTATATAATATAAAAAATCTTAAAATTCACATTCATGCGTAAATTCCTATAATATTCTAAATGGCATTGTTATTCAAAGAATTCTATTAAAATATTTAAATTATTGCTCCTAAAAAGAAATTTTAGAATCTATGTTCTTACTATATAAAATTATCTTCCCAGGAAGATCTTGCGAATAAAATATCCCGATTCCGCTTGTAATCCAATTTTCAGAAAATATGAAACTAAATCAATATATGACAAAATAAAAGAGCTAAAGTTGTATGGAAAGATATATCCGTACTGTTTATATTATCGAATATAAGAAAATACTATATATACCTGTGTATCAGTGAAAGATTACTCGTCTACAATATGAGTTTCAAATATATTTGCCAAAAAATATCAGATAACGTAATAAATTGAAAATACCAATTATCCCCTAATCTTTACCCAAACGATGACATTACATGCCAAAATGAAAGTGCTGAAATTGTATGGGAAAATTTACATTCTCGTAAATTAGAAAATATACACGTGTATTTAGTAGAAGATAACCCGTACTACATAGATGTTCTTCGTACGGAATATATAATATAAAAAAGCATAAAATTCACAATCATGTGTAAATTCCTATACTATTCTAAATGACTTAAAATATTCTATTAAAATATTTAATTTAATTCTTTTAAAAATGTATAAGAATCTCTGGACTCGACATACAAAATTATCTTCACAGGCAGGTTTGAAGAATAAAGCATCCTGGTCCAGTTTGGAAACAAATTTAGAAAAATTATTTTTTAATTCTCACAAAACGACAGAGATTATCTAGGAAATGGTACTTATGTAAAATATTGAATTTTCATCGATTTGTTGTTATTTTGATGAATTTAGCACCATTTCATCAATTTGGCGACATTTTTGTCAGTTTAGCGACATTTAAAAAAATGTTTGATTCGTGATCAGGGATGCTTGAAACGTGCTCTCCCGTCGAAAACTCGATTTCGAATTTTCGACCCCGTCACAATACTTTCCTTATACATTATGTATATAAGGAAAGTAAAAATATCCAAGTGGGACTTAAGAACTGACAGTCCCACATGATAAATTGAGTAAATATCATCACAATACTATCCCCTAACAATACACAATTTCATTGATTCAGCGCAATTTTATCAATTTCAAGATATTTTTATGGATTTACAAGCATTTTTATCAATTTGGTGACATTTTAAAAATTCACTAAATGTGTTACTAAGTAGGACGATTAGACTGACAGACAAATACTACCGAGACATTTCAGTAATCTTTTAAAAAAATAAAACTAATTTCATTGATTTAGAGTCGTTTTTATCGATTTGGGGACATTTCCGTCAATTTAGCAACGTTTAAGAAAAGTTGCCAAGTTAGCGATATCCCGCCAAATTCGTAGATCTAAATTTGCAGATTTGAAGAATAAAACATTCTGATCCCGTTTGTATATACTAAATGAAAACACTAAAATTTTATTAGACGATATACCCATTCTACTCTTATTCTGTTTCAACAATCGGCTAAATGAGTTTATTGGCTTAACACAATATATAAGTTTGAAAACTCTTTGCCAAAATAAATGAAAGTGATGTACGCAGTCCGTAATAAATATAATTAAAAGAAAAATCAAATTGTTCATTTATGAGATATATTTTTATATCCATTTATTTATTATTTAAATTGAAAAAATAGTAAATATAATATAAGAAAGAATCTTCCTCATAAAATGCTGATAATTAAACAACTATTTTGATTTCTTAATACTTTTCATTGTTGAGTAAGAGCCTGTGAAAAATAAACCATTGCGATAGAGTTGCCATTTAAATTCATGTTTTAAATCTGCGATTTTCAAAAATGACTGATAAGCGCAATGAACTCCAACGGAACTCAGAGATAGAGTTTTAATTCATTTTCACATTTTAAACCAGCCATTTCCAACCTATTTCGTTGGGTGGAACCAGGGATTTAGAGAGGAAAACCCTATGAAAGATTTTGATCTTCATTAATATCTCGACAACCCCTGGTCTAAGAAACTCGAAACATAAACTAAATTTTAAGTGGAGTTATTTCAAGGCTACCCACAAAATTTCATTAAATTCGGTTCAGCTGTTCTCTCGTGATGATGAGACAAACATACAGACAGATTTTCAATTTTATTTATATAGACTAGCAGCATACCCATCCTTCGTACGGAGTATATAATATAGAGAAACATAAAATTCACAATCATGTGCAAATTCCTATAGTATACTAAGCGACATCAAAATATTCTGTTAAAATATTTGACACATTGCTCCTAAAAAGAAGTTTAAGAATCTCTGTTCTGGCTCTACAAAATTTTCTTCACCGGCAGATCTGAAGAATTAAACATCCTGGCCCCTCTTGTAAACAAATTCACAAAAAACAAGAACGATCAATCATGCTTAAAGCATTCATTATGAAACACGTTCCAACTTCAATGCAATTTTATTTAAACACTAGCAGCATACCCGTTCTTAGTACGGAGTATATAATATAAAGAAACTTGAAATTCATAATCATGCCCAAATTCTTATAGCATACTAAATGACATGTTTAATCAAAATATTCTGTTAAAATATTTAATATAATGCTCCTAAAAAGAAGTTTAAGAATCTCTGTTCTCGCTATATAAAATTATATTCATGGACATATCTGAAGAATAAAACATCTTGGACCCCTTATGTAAGCAAATATAAAAAAAATATGGAATTGAATCAATATATGCAAAACAAGCAAGATCAATCATGCTTAAAGCATTGATTATGAAACACTTTCCAACTTCAATGCAATTTTATTTAAACATGTCTAAAATGCAAAACATTCCTCGGTAATATTTTAAAACTTATCACAATACTACATTAATTTATTATATTTGAAACCTTAAACCTTCATCGAAAAAAATTAACTTCATTCAAATGACGGCATTAAAGTATAAATTGCCTGGTTTAAACATCTCTAAAATGTGATACATTCCTCGGTAATAATTTTAGAATTATCATAATACTACGATAATTTATTATATTTGAAAACTTCATCGAAAACAACTGAAATTCATTCAAATGACGTCATAAAAAAATAACACGCCTGGCTCTCTCTATAAAAGCAACATTTCATTCATAAATAATTCCCCCATTCATGTCATTCATCACAATACTATAATAATTTATTTTATTTAAAAATTAAGACCATTGAGTTACAAGTAAGTAAACTCTATGCGTAAAACTTCATCCAAAAATATCGTCCGTCTCTTTCTAAAATCAATGAATATTTCATTCACATCAGCTAAGCAGATGGACTAAATGATTTTGTGTTAAAGAATTACAGCGATTCTAATACAACTCATTCTACATATTTTGCTGTTTACATTTTGCATAGGTGAAAAATAGGCTTAATAGAAGAAATAATCAAATTTGGAAGAGCATTTATACTGAAATATATTGTCATTGCGTTGTTTCAGTATGTAGATGTACAGAATTTAGGCAAAAATAAAGTACTTTTAGGACGGATACAACACTCAATATGAATTAAAAAGAATTTTAAAAATCACGATTTTGACACAAGATGGATGCCATATATCATTTTGAAGTGGGTCATGTGATCGTTTCATATCATGGACACGTGATCGCTTCATATAAGAGGTGTTATTATTATTTTAATTTTTATTTAAAAAACAACTGAATATATTTCGCTGATTTTTTTTTATATATTTTATGGAACAATTTGAATATTGCCTAAAATTTTCGAAGCAATTTGTGAATTTTAAATCCGCTTAAAAAATGCTTGAAAAATTATGTCCCATAGGGCTCAATGTATTCCATTTTTTCAACCCGGGTTCAATTCAAAACTAATTGGGTGATATTATTCATTTATATTCCCATAGGTCCTATAGACCGCCTGAACAACATACTAAAATTTCATTTTGATTAAGTCATTTTTACGGCAGTTATCGTGCTAACGGACAGACAGACAGACAGACAGACAGACAGACAGACAGACAGAATGAACAAAGTCATAAACACTTTTCAACTTTGTTGTAAAGTGTTAATAAAAGCGTTAAAATTGTATGGGACCCGAACTAATTATATACGCGAATATTAGAAAATATAACCTGTATTAGTAGATTACATGTATAAATTGAAAATACCAATAAACCCGTAATCTTTAAATCTGAAGACAGTCATTTATTCCAATATATGTCAAAATTAAAGTGCTAAAATTATATGGGAAGATATACACGTACTACTTAAAATGTCCGATTATTAGTAGAAGATTACCCGTTTTGCAATATGAGTCACAAATGTTTTTTGGTAAAATACAACAGACGACGTAATAAATTGAATATATAATTAATCCCCTTAATCTTCATACCAGAAGACTGTACTTGATTCCAATATATATGCCAATATATGTCAAAATATATGCCAATATACCTGTACTACTTATATTCTCGTAGGTTAGAAGATATACCCGTGCATTCCTAGAAGATTACTCGTACAACGTACAATATGCGTGTGTCAGCAATTTTTGCCGCAATAAAACAATGGCGTAATAACTTAAAAATATCAATAATCCCTGAATCAATAATTCCGGAAAATATCAATAATAATAATGTTTAAACCTGAAGAGTATAATTGATATTATCCAGTCCAAAATGAAATGGCAATGAAATTTATTTTATATACATATCTTCATTATTCAAATCGGAAAGGATTTAATAAAAATCGTCTGCCGCATAAACACATTGGATTTAAATCCGTTGCTAAGCGACATGATATCATTTGCTTCAAATAAATTGGTAGAAAAAATATCGTCTAAATAGTTATATTTCTATGGAACATTTGGCGACAGTTTCGTCAAATTAGCGACATTTTAAAAAATCGCCAAATTTATCGCCAAGTGGGACTGTAGAACTGACAGTTCCACTTTGCGACAAATTGACGAAATATCATCACAATCCTATCCCCTAACAAAAAACAATTAATATCATTTATGTAGCGCAATTTTATCAATTTCAAGATATTTTTATAGATTTGAAAACATTTTTATCAATTTGGTGACATTTTAAAAATTCGCTAAATGTATTACTAAGTAGGATGGTTGGTCTGACAGATAAATGCTAACCAAACATCATTTCAGTACTCTCTTCTAACAAAACAAAAAAAAATTTCATTGATATGTAGAAGACCCAAGCCACACGACCAACCCGAAGGTTTATGGCAGCTGTTTGTGTGTCGTTTATATCAATTTGGCGACATTTAGGTCAATTTGGCAAAGTTTAAGAAAAGTTGTCAAATTAGCGATATCCCTCCAAATTCGTAGCTTTGAATTTGCAGATCTGAATGAAACATTCTTATCCCGTTTCAATATACTAAATGAAAACACTACAATTGTATTAAAAGATATACCCGCTCTACTCTTTTTCTGTTTCAACAATCGGCTATATGAATTTATTGGCTAAACATAATATATGAGTTTAGAAGCTAAATACGATATAAGCTTGAAAACTCTTTGCAAAAATAAATGAAATTGATGTACGCAGTCAGCAATTAATATAATTAAAAGAAAAATCAAACCGTCCATTCATAAGATATACTTTTATATCCATTTATCCATTTATTTATTATTTAAATCGAAAAAAAATAATAAAAACATTAACAAACACATTTAATTTAATTGCGATGCCGAGCAACATGATATATCCTCCTAAAATGTTAAAATTTATTAACCACTAACAGCACACCCGTTATTCGTACGGAGTGTATAATTTAAAGAAACTTAAAGTTCGCAATCATGTGCAAATTCTGTTAAAATATTAAATTTATTGCTCCTAAAGAGAAGTTTAAGAATATATGTTCTCACTATGCAAAATTATCTTCACGATCAGATCTGAAGAATAAAACATCCTGCCCCCTTTTGTAAGCAAATTTACAGAAGAAAAAATAGGAATTGAATGAATATATGCAGCCCCGTACTAATTATATTGTCGCAGATCAGAAAATATGCCAATGTGTTAGTAGAAGATTACCCGTATTACAATATGCGTCTCAAAAATATTTGCCAAAATAAAAGAGATGACGTAATAAATTGAAAACATCAATAATATCCGTACTCTTTATACCAGAAGGTCGTAATTGAATCCAATATATGCCAATATATATCAAAACATATGCCAATATACCTGCACTACTTATATTCTCGTAGATTAAAAGATATACACGTGTATTTGTAGAAGATTCGTACAACATACAATATATGAGTTTAAACAATTTTTGTCATAATAAAATAATTGCATAATAACTTGAAAATATCAATAATCCTTGAATCAATAATCCCCGAAAATATAAATAATAATAATTTTTAAACCTGAAGACCGTAATTGATATTATCCAGTCAAAAATGCTATAAGAAAAATCAAATCGTTCTTTTCTAAAATATATTTTTATATCCATTTATTTATTATTCAAATCGAAAAAATAATTATTAAAATTAACAGACAGATTTAATTTAATTGCGTTTCTGAGTAACATGATATAAGATAGAATCTTATAACATGTTAAATATGTCATGTCTTATAACATAAACTGCGAAATTAAATAACGATTTTGATTTCTCTATACTTCTCATTGTTCCGTAAAAGCTTGTTTTAAATAAACCATGAACCATGGAGATAGATTTCCCCTTTAAATCATGTTTCAAACAATTCATGTTTTCAGAAAGTGACGCAAAAAATCTCCCATCAAACTCAGAGATTAAATTTTAATTCACTTTCAAACGATTTTCAAGCTTTTCGTTTGGATAAACCACGGAGTTAGGGAGTAGAACTCCTAGGAAAAAGTTCCGTTTTTCATTAATATCTCGACAACCCCAGGTCTTAGAAACTCGAAACTTGGACAAAATTTATGGGGGGATATTTCAAGGCTATTCACCAAATTTCATTAAATTCGGTTCAGCCGTTTTTCCGTGATGATGAGACAAACGAAAATTTCGTTTTTTACTAATACCTCGAGAACCACTGGTCGTAGAAACTCAAAACACGGATATAATTTTAAGTGGGGCTATTTCTGGGCCACCCACAAAATTTCATCAAATTCGGTTCAGCCGTTCTCCCGTGATGGTGTGACAAACAGACAGACAGACAGACAGACAGACAGACAGACAGACAGACAGACAGACAGATTTTCATTTTTATTTATATAGATGTCTAAAATGCAATACATTCCTCGGTAATATTTTAAAACTTACCGCAATACTACATTAATTTATTATATTTGAAAACTTTATACCTTCATCGAAAAAAATGAACTTCATTCAAATGACGGCATTGAAATATAAATTGTCTGGTTTAAACATCTCTAAAATGCGATACATTCCTCGGTAATATTTTTAAAACTATCATAATACTACGATAATTTATTATATTTGAAAACGTCATCGAAAACAACTGAAATTCATTCAAATGACGTCATAGAAAAAATATCACGCCTTGATCTCTCTATAAAAACAGCATTTCATTCATAACATTTTCCCATTCATTTCATTCATCACAATACTATAATAATTCATTTTATTTAAAACTTAAGACCATGGAGCTACACGTAATTAAACTCTATGCTTAAAACTTCATCGAAAGAAAATCGTCCTTCTCTTTGTAAAAATAAAGCGATTTAAGCAAAAATAAAGTGGTTTTAGGACGAATACAACACTCAATATGAATTAAAAAGAACTTAAAAAATCACGATTTTGAGACAAGATGGATGCCATATATCATTTTGAAGTGGGTCATGTGATCTTTTCATATCATGGTCACGTGATCGCTTCATATAAGAGGTGTAATTATTATTTTAATTTTTTTTTAAAAAACTACTGAATATATTTCGCTGATTTTTTTTTATATATTTTATGGAACAATTTAAATATTATCTAAAATTTTCGAAGCAATTTGTGAATTTTAAATTTGCTTAAAAAATGTTTGAAAAATTAGGTCCCATAGGGTTCAATGTATTTCATTTTTTCAACCCGGGTTCAATCCAAAACTAATTGGGTGATATTATTCATTTATATTCCCATAGCTCCTACAGACCGTCTGAACGAGATACTAAAATTTCATTTAAATTAAGTCATTTTTACGGCACTTATCGTGCTAACGGACAGACAGACAGACAGACAGACAGAATGAACAAAGTCATAAACACTTTTCAACTTTGTTGTAAAGTGTTAAAAAGGGAATTGAATCAATATATGCAAAATGAAAGCATTAAAATTGCAGGGGACCCGTACTACTTATATAAGCGAATATTAGAAGATATAGCCTGTATTAGTACATTACATGTATAAATTGAAAATATCAATAAACCCGTAATTGATTTCAATATATGCCAAAATGAACTAAAAGCACTAAAATTTTTTGGCAATATATATATATATATATATATATATATATCTCCGTACTACTTATATTGCCGCAGATTAGAAAATATGCCAGTGTGTTAGTAGAAGATTACCCGTATTACAATATGAGTCTCAAAAATCTTTGCCAAAATAAAACAGATGACGCAATAAATTGAAAATGTCAATAATCCCCGTAATCTTTGTACCAGAAGGTCATTATTGGTACCAATATATGCCAATATATATCAAAATATATGCCAGTATAGCTGTACTACATATATTCTCATGGATTAGAAGATATACCCGTGCATTTCTCGAAGATTACTCGTACAACGTACAATATATGAGTTTAAACAATTTCCGTCATAATAAAACAATGGCATAATAATTAGAAAATATCAATAATACCTGAATCAATAATCCCCGAAAATATCGATAATAATAATGTTTAAACCTGAAGACTGTAATTGATATTATCCAGTCAAAAATGCAATGCCAATGAAATTTATTTTATATAGCAATATTCCGTGAAATTCGTAGCTCTGAATTTGCAGGTCTGAAGAATAAAACATTCTGATCCCGTTTGTATATACTAAATGAAAACACTAAAATTGTATTAGAAAATATACCCGTTCTACTCTTTTCTGTTTCAACAATGGACTAAATCAATTTATTGGATAAACACTATATATGAGTTTATTAACTAAACAGTATATATAAGCTTGAAAACGCTTAGCCAAAATAAATGAAAGTGATATACGCAGTCCGCAATTAATGTAATTGAAATAAAAATCAAACCGTTCATTTATAAAATATATTTTTACATCCATTTACTTATTATTCAAATAGAAAAAATAATAATACACATTAACAAACACATTTAATTTAATTGCGTTGCTGAGCAACATGATATAAGATAGAATCTTCCTCATAAAATGCGAAATTAAATAACCATTTTGATTTCTTTATATTTTTCATTGTTGAGTAAAAGCTCGTGAAAAATAAACTATGGAGATAGATTTTCCATTTAAATTCATGTTTTCAGAAAGTGACTAATTATCGTAAAAAATCTCCCACCAAACTCAGAGATAAAGTTTTTATTCATTTTGAAATGATTTTACATCTTTTCGTTTGGATAAACCACAGAGTTAGAGAGTAGAACTCCTAGGAAAAGGTTTCGTTTTTCATTAATATCTCGACAACCCCTAGTCTTAGAAACTCGAATCATAAACTAAATTTTAAGTTTGGCTATTTCCAGGCTACCCACAAAATTTCATCAAATTCGGTTCAGCCGCTCTCTCGTGATGATGGGACAAACAGACAGATTTTCAATTTTATTTATATAGACTAGCAGCATACCCGTTCTTCGTACGGAATATATAATATAAAGAAACTTATAATTCGCAATCATGTGCAAATTCTGTTAAGATATTAAATTCATTGCTCCTAAAGAGAAGTTTAAGAATATCTGTTCTCACTATGCAAAATTATCTTCATGAGCAGATCTGAAGAATAAAACATCCTGGCCCCTTTTGTAAGCAAATTTACAAAAAAAAGGAATTGTATCAATATATGCAACCCCGTACAACTTATATTGTCGCAGATTAGAAAATATGCCAGTGTGCTAGTAGAAGATTCCCCGTATTACAATATGAGTCTCAAAAATATTTGCCAAAATAAAAGAGATGACGTAATAAATTGGAAATATCAATAATCCCCGTAATCTTTATACCAGAAGGCGTAATTGATTCCAATATATGCCAATATATAACAAAATATATGCCAATATACCTGTACTATTTATATTCTCATAGATTAGAAGATATAATGCATTTGTAGAAGATTACTCGTACAAAGTACTACATATGAGTTTCAACAATTTTCGGCATAATAAAACAATGGCATAATAACTTGAAAATATCAATAATCCCTGAATCAACAGTCCCCGAAAATAATAATAATAATGTTTAAACCTGGGGACCGTAATTGATATTATCCAGTCAAAAATGCAATGCCAATGAAATTTATTTTATATACATATCTTTATTATTCAAATCGGAAAAGATTTAATATAAAATTGTATGCGGAATAACACATTGGATCCGTCGCTAAGCGACATGATATCATTTGCTTCAAATAAATTGATGGAAATCATATCGTGGAACTGTAGAACAGATAGATCCATTTTGCGACAAATTGACGAAACATCATCACAATACTATCCCCTAACAAAATACAATTATTTTCATTTATTAAGCGCGATTTTATCAATTGCAGGATATTTTTATAGACTCACAAATACTTTTATCAATTTCGTGATATTAAAAAAATTCTTTAAATGTGTTACTAAGTAGGATGGATGGATTGATCGACAAATGCTACCGAAACATCATTTCAGTACTCTATTCTAAAAATCATTGATTAGCGCCAATTTTATAAATTTGGAAACATTTCCTCTAATTTGGTAAAGTTTAAGAGAAGTTTCCAAGTTATTTAGAGATATTCCGCTAAATTCGTAGCTCTGAATTTTCAGATCTGAAGAATAAAATATCTTGATCCCGTTTGTATATACTAAATGAAAACACTAAAATTGTATTATAAGATACACCCGTTCTAATCTTTTTCTGCTTCAACAATCGGCTAAATGAATTTATTGGGTAAACATAATATATGAGTTTATTAGCTAAACACAATATATGAGCTGGAAACCACTTTGCTAAAATAAATGAAAGTCGTGTACGCGGTCGGCAATTTATATAATTAAAAGAACAATCATACCGTTCATTTAAAAATATATTTTTACATCCATTTATTTATTATTCAAATAGAAAAAATAATAATAAATATTAACAACACATTTAATTTCATTCCGTTGCCGAGCAACATGATATAAGATAGAATCTTCCTCATAAAATGCAAAATTTAATAGCCATTTTTATTTCTTTATACTTTTCATTTTTCAGTAAAAGCTTGTATAATATAAACCAAGGAGATAGATTTCCCATTTAAATCATGTTTCAAACAATTGATGTTTTCAGAAAGTGACTAATTAGTGCAAAAAATCTCCCCCCAAACTCTGAGATACAGTTTTAATTCACTTTCAAACGATTTTCAAGCTTTTCGTTTGGATAAACCACGGAGTTAGAGAGGAGAACTCCTAAGAAAAAGTTTCGTTTTTCATTAATATCTCGACAACCCCTGGTCTTAGATACTCGAAACTTGGGCTAAATTTATGGGGGGCTATTTAAAGGCTATCCACAAAATTTCATCAAATTCGATTCAGCCGTTCTCCCGTGATGATGAGACAAACGAAAATATCGTTTTTTACTAATATCTCGGGAACCACGGATTGTAGAAACTCCATATATGGACTAAATTTTAAGTGGGACTATTTCCAGGCTACCCACAAAATTTCATCAAATTCGGTTCAGCCGTTCTCCCGTGATGATGGGACAAACAGACAGACAGACAGACAGACAGATTTTCATTTTTATTTATATAGACTAGCAGCATACCCTTTCTTCGTACGAAGTATATAATATAAAGAAACTTAAAATTCACAATCATGTGCAAATTCATATAGTATACTAAATGACATTGTTAATCACAATACTCTTAAAATAAATAAATAAATTGGCATCACGTCTGATTTCAATTAGCAGAAACAACAAGCACACAACTATAATAGAAGGTCTTTATTTCACTTCCTATAAGACGTACAAAATTTAAAAAAGACCAAAGCGCTTTCGAGCGTAAATAATTGAAGAAGCGTTGAAGAGCGTATTTACGCTCGAAAGAGCTCTGGCCTTTTTTAAATTTTGTACGTCTTATAGGAAGTGAAATGAAGACCTTCTATTATAGTTGTGTGCTTGTTGTTTCTACTCTTAAAATATTTAATTTAATGCTCCTAAAAATAAGTTTAAGAATCTGCTCTCGCTATACAAAATTATCTTCACGGGTAGATCTGAAGAATAAAACATCCTGGCCCATTTTGTAAATAAATTTACATAAAATGCGAATTTGAATAAATATACGCAAAATATAAGCGTTAAAATTGCAATGACCCGTACTATTTATATACGCAAATATTAGAAGATATAAACTGTATTAGTAGAGTACATGTATAAATTGAAGATATCAATAAACACAATCTTTAAACGTAAAGTAATTGATTCCAATATATGCTAAACAGGAAGTGCTAAAAATATATGGGAAGATATACCCGTACTACTAATTACAATGTCGTAGATTAGGAAATAAGTCCGTGTGTTAGTAGATTCCCGTATTTTAATATGAGTCTCAAATATCTTTGCCAAAATAAAACAGATGACGTAACAAATTGAAAATTTCAATAATCCCCGTGATCTTTATACTAGAAAGCCGTAATTGATTCCTATATATATCAAAATATATGCCAATATACCTGTACTACATATATTCTCGTAGATTGGAAGATATACCAGGGCATTTGTAGAAGATTACTCGTACAGCGTACAATATACGACTTTCAACAATTTTTGCCAAAATTAAACAATGGCGTAATAACTTGAAAATATCAATAATAATAATGTTTAAACCTAAAGACCATAATTGATATTATCCAGTCAAAAATGCAATGACAATGAAATTTATTTTATACTAGCAGCATACCCGTTCTTCGTACGGAGTATATAATATAAAGAAACTTGAAATTCATAATCATGCCCAAATTCTTATAGTATACTAAATGACATGTTTAATCAAAATATTCTGTTAAAATATTTAATATAATGCTCCTAAAAAGAAGTTTAAGAATCTCTGTTCTTGCTATATAAAATTATCTTCATGGACATATCTGAAGAATAAAACATCTTGGACCCCTTATGTAAGCAAATATAAAAAAAAATACGGAATTGAATCAATATATGCAAAATAAAAGCGTTAAAATTGTATGGGACCCGTACTAATTATATACGCGAATATTAGACAATATAACCTGTATTAGTAGATTACATGTATAAATTGAAAATACCAATAAACCCGTAATCTTTAAATCTGAAGACAGTCATTTATTCCAATATATGTCAAAATTAAAGTACTAAAATTATATGGGAAGATATACACGTACTACTTATAATGTCCGATTATTAGTAGAAGATTACCCGTTTTGCAATATGAGTCACAAATGTTTTTTGGTAAAATACAACAGACGACGTAATAAATTGAATATATAATTAATCCTCTTAATCTTCATACCAGAAGACTGTACTTGATTCCAATATATATGCCAATATATGTCAAAATATATGCCAATATACCTGTACTACTTATATTCTCGTAGGTTAGAAGATATACCCGTGCATTCCCAGAAGATTACTCGTACAACGTACAATATGCGTGTGTCAGCAATTTTTGTCGCTATAAAACAATGGCGTAATAACTTAAAAATATCAATAATCCCTGAATCAATAATTCCGGAAAATATCAATAATAATAATGTTTAAACCTGAATTGATATTATCCAGTCCAAAATGAAATGGCAATGAAATTTATTTTATATACATATCTTCATTATTCAAATCGGAAAGGATTTAATAAAAATCGTCTGCCGCATAAACACATTGGATTTAAATCCGTTGCTAAGCGACATGATATCATTTGCTTCAAATAAATTGGTAGAAAAAATATCGTCTAAATAGTTATATTTCTATTGAACATTTGGCGACAGTTTCGTCAAATTAGCGACATTTTAAAAAATCGCCAAATTTATCGCCAAGTGGGACTATAGAACTGACAGTTCCACTTTGCGACAAATTGACGAAATATCATCACAATACTATCCCCTAACAAAAAACAATTAATATCATTTATGTAGCGCAATTTTATCAATTTTAAGATATTTTTATAGATTTGAAAACATTTTTATCAATTTGGTGACATTTTAAAAATTCGCTAAATGTATTACTAAGTAGGATGGTTGGTCTGACAGATAAATGCTAACCAAACATCATTTCAGTACTCTCTTCTAACAAAACAAAAAAAAATTTCATTGATATGTAGAAGACCCAAGCCACACGACCAACCCGAAGGTTTATGGCAGATGTTTGTGTGTCGTTTATATCAATTTGGCGACATTTCCGTCAATTTGGCAAAGTTTAAGAAAAGTTGTCAAATTAGCGATATCCCTCCAAATTCGTAGCTTTGAATTTGCAGATCTGAATGAAACATTCTTATCCCGTTTCAATATACTAAATGAAAACACTACAATTGTATTAGAAGATATACCCGCTCTACTCTTTTCCTGTTTCAACAATCGGCTATATGAATTTATTGGCTAAACACAATATATGAGTTTAGTAGCTAAATACGATATAAGCTTGAAAACTCTTTGCCAAAATAAATGAAATTGATGTACGCAGTCAGCAATTAATATAATTAAAAGAAAAATCAAACCGTCTATTTATAAGATATACTTTTATATCCATTTATCCATTTATTTATTATTTAAATCGAAGAAAAATAATAAAAACATTAACAAACACATTTAATTTAATTGCGATGCCGAGCAACATGATATATCTTCCTAAAATGTTAAAATTTATTAACCACTAACAGCACACCCGTTATTCGTACGGAGTGTATAATTTAAAGAAACTTAAAGTTCGCAATCATGTGCAAATTCTGTTAAAATATTAAATTTATTGCTCCTAAAGAGAAGTTTAAGAATATATGTTCTCACTATGCAAAATTATCTTCACGATCCGATCTGAAGAATAAAACATCCTGCCCCCTTTTGTAAGCAAATTTACAGAAGAAAAAATAGGAATTGAATGAATATATGCAACCCCGTACTAATTATATTGTCGCAGATCAGAAAATATGCCAATGTGTTAGTAGAAGATTACCCGTATTACAATATGCGTCTCAAAAATATTTGCCAAAATAAAAGAGATGACGTAATAAATTGAAAACATCAATAATATCCGTACTCTTTATACCAGAAGGTCGTAATTGATTCTAATATATGCCAATATATATCAAAACATATGTCAATATACCTGTACTACTTATATTCTCGTAGATTAAAAGATATACACGTGTATTTGTAGAACATACGTACAACATACAATATATGAGTTTAAACAATTTTTGTCATAATAAAATAATTGCATAATAACTTGAAAATATCAATAATCCTTGAATCAATAATCCTCGAAAATATAAATAACAATAATTTTTAAACCTGAAGACCGTAATTGATATTATCCAGTCAAAAATGCTATAAGAAAAATCAAATCGTTCTTTTCTAAAATATATTTTTATATCCATTTATTTATTATTCAAATCGAAAAAATAATTATTAAAATTAACAGACAGATTTAATTTAATTGCGTTTCTGAGTAACATGATATAAGATAGAATCTTATAACATGTTAAATATGTCATGTATTATAACATAAACTGCGAAATTAAATAACGATTTTGATTTCTCTATACTTCTCATTGTTCCGAAAAAGCTTGTTTTAAATAAACCATGAACCATGGAGATAGATTTCCCCTTTAAATCATGTTTCAAACAATTCATGTTTTCAGAAAGGGACTAATTAACGCAAAAAATCTCCCATCAAACTCAGAGATTAAATTTTAATTCACTTTCAAACGATTTTCAAGCTTTTCGTGTGGATAAACCACGGAGTTAGGGAGTAGAACTCCTAGGAAAAAGTTCCGTTTTTCATTAATATCTCAACAACCTCAGGTCTTAGAAACTCGAAACTTGGACAAAATTTATGGGGGGATATTTCAAGGCTATTCACCAAATTTCATTAAATTCGGTTCAGCCGTTTTTCCGTGATGATGAGACAAACGAAAATTTCGTTTTTTACTAATATCTCGAGAACCACTGGTCGTAGAAACTCAAAACACGGATATAATTTTAAGTGGGGCTATTTCTGGGCTACCCACAAAATTTCATCAAATTCGGTTCAGCCGTTCTCCCGTGATGGTGTGACAAACAGACAGACAGACAGACAGATTTTCATTTTTATTTATATAGACTAGACGAATACCCGATGAAAATCAACGTTCTCGCAATAAGCAACCCCTGAATATTGTAATTTTTTAATAATTCGCGTTTCACATTTATTCGGCAAATCGAATATTGTAGTGTGCAGAACCCCCTAAAGAAGATAATATTGAAAAACTTAAATTACGCACTTTTTCATTTCGAACTATATACTCGTACACCAAATTAAAGTCTCTATCTCATCCCGAAGCATACTACTTTATCATCTCCCCTTCCGAACTTTTTTCTGTGGCGCACACCCATAAATGAACATTTTTAAAAAACTGTGTTGTTCATCTTGGGTTTTTTATTAGATGATTAGCCCATATACCAAATATCAAGCCTCTATCAGATTTAAAAGGAAGCGTGGCTCATTTATTCCGAAAATCGTACATATTGGTGTGCGGCACCTCCTAAAGCAGCAAATATTGGAAATCTGAAATTGCACACTTTATTCCTTTCAAACTACATACACCAAATTTGATGTCTCTATCCTATCGTGAAGCATGTTTTTCTATCACTTCATCTTTCGAGAGTTTTTCTGTGTTGCATCCTCTTAAATGATAATTTTTGAAAAATCGTAATAATTTCAGGTTTTTTTATCAAATGATTAACCCATATACTAAATTTCAAGCCTCTATCACATTGTAAAAGCGGTGTTTTTTTATTTGTTCTTCAAATCGAACATTTTAGTGTGCGGCATTCCCTACAATAGCAAACGTTGGAAAACTGAAATTGCACACTTTCTTCCTTTCTAACTATCTATCCGTATACCAAATTTGAAGTCTCCAACTCATCGCGAAGCATGTTTTTTCTATCATTTCACCTTTTGAATGTTTTTCTGTGGAGTACCTAGCACCTTAAATATGCAGTTTTGAAAAACTCCACTTTTTTTGGGTTTTCTATCAAACGATTTGCCCATATACCAAATATCAAGCCTCTGTCACGTTCTAAAAGGGGTATTTCTACTTCATCCCGAAAATCGAATATTTTTGTGTGCGACACCCCCTAGAGTAGAAAATGTCGGAAAACTGAAATTGTACACTTTCTTCCTTCTAAACTATCTACACATACATCAAATTTCAAAGCTCTTTCTCATCCCAAACCATGTTTTTTTTATCAATTCACCATTCGAACGTTTTTCTCTGAAGCACCCCCTTAAACGAACGTTTTCGAAAAACTATATTGGTCTTGGGTGTTTTCATCAAATGATTAGTCCATATGCCTAATTTCAAGTCTCTATCAAATTTTAAAGGAGTCGTTTATCATTTATTCAGTAAATCCAACATTTTGGTGGGCGGCACCCCCTTAAGAAGAAAATATTGGAAATCTGAAATTTCACACTTTCTCCCTTTTGAACAATTTACCCATACACCAAATTCGAAGTTTCTATCTTATGGCAAAGTATGCTCTCCTATCATTTCACTTTTCGAACGTTTTGGTGTGGAGCACCCCCCTCTAGAGAACGTTTTCGAAAAATTCGATTTTTCCAGGGGGTTTTATCGAGCGATCGAGACGTATACCAAATTGCAAGTCTTATCTATTCGGGAAGTGCCTAAAAAAGCGTGACGGACAGACAGATACATGGCAATTAGTATGTACTAGCCGAATACCCTTTGAAAATCAACTGTCCCACATTAAGCAACCACCGAATAAGGTAAATTTTTAAATAATTCGCGTTTCTTATTTATTCGAAAAATCGAACATTTGGTTTTGAGGCACACCCAAAAGTTGAAAATATCGGAAAACTGAAATTGCACATGTTCTTCCTTTCGAACTATCTACCAGTACACCAATTTTGAAGTCTGTATCTCATTCTGAAACATGTTTTTTCATCAATTCACCTTTCGAACGTTTCCCTCTGGAGCACCCCCTTAAACGAACATTTTTGAAAAACTATATTCATCTTGGGTGCCTTCATCAAATTATTAGTCCATATACCAAATTTCAAGCCTCTATCAAATTTTAAAGGAACCGTTTCGCATTTATTCGGAAAATCGAACATTTTGGTGTGCGGCACCCCCTTAAGTAGGAAATAATGGAAATTTGAAAATTGCACACTTTCTTCCTTTCGAACGGTTTACCCATATACCAAATTTGAAGTTTCTATCTTATCGCAAAGCATGCTTTCCTACCATTTCACTTTTCGAACGTTTTGGTGTGGGGCACCCCCTCTAGAGAACGTTTTCGAAAAATTCGATTTTTCCAGGGGGTTTTATCGAACGACCGAGCCGTGTACCAAATTGCAAGTCTCATCTATTCGGGAAGTGTCTAAACAAAGCGTGACAGACAGACGGACGGACACTTGGCAATTAGTATATACTAGCCGAATACCCGTTGAAACTCAACGGTCTCGCAATAAGCAATCCCTGAATAATGTAAATTTCATAATAATTCGCGTTTCACATTTATTAGACAAATCGAATATTTTGGTGTGCAGAACCCCCTAAAGAAGAAAATATTGGGAAACTAAATTTGCGCATTTCTTCCTCTGTTTATCTTGCGTTTTTTATCAGATGATTGGCATATATACCAAATATCTCTCAAGCCTCTATCACATTTAAAAGGAAGCGTGCCTCATTTATTCGGAAAATCGAATATATATGAGTGTGCGCACCCCTTAAAGTAGCAAATATTGGAAATCTGAAATTTCACACTTTCTTCCTTTCAAACTACCTACCCTTACACCAAGTTTGATATCTCTATCTCATTTTGAAGCATGTTTTTTTATCAATTCACTTTTCGAACATTTCAGTCTGGAGTACCCCCTTAAACGAACATTTTTGAAAAACTATATTCGTCTTGCGTGTTTCAGTCAAATGATTAGCCCATATACCAAATTTCAAGTCTCTATCAAATTTTAAAGGAGCGTTTTCTCATTTATTCTGTAAATCGAACATTTTGGTGTGCGGCACCCTCTTAAGTAGAAAATATTGGGAATCTGAAATTGCACACTTTCTTCTTTTTGTACTATTTACCCATACACCAAATTTGAAGTCTCTACCTCATCGCAAAGCATGATTTCCTATCATTTCACTTTTCGAATGTTTTAATGTGCGGCACTCTCTTAAGTAGAAAATATTGGAAATCTGAAATTGCACACTTTCTTCCTTTCGAATTATTTACCCATACACCAAATTTGAAGTCTATCTCATCGCAAAGCATGCTCTCCCATCATTTCACTTTTCGAACATTTTGGTGTGGGGCACCCCCTCTAAAGAACGTTTTCGAAAAATTCGATTTTTCCAGGGGTTTTTATCGAACAACCGAGCCGTGTACCAAATTGCAAGTCTCTATCTATTCGGGAAGTGCCTAAAAAAGCGTGACAGACAGACAAACGGACACTTGGCAATTAGTATATACTAGAAGAATACCTGTTGAATATCAACGGTCTCACAATAAGCAACACCTGAATAAAGTAAATTTTCGAATAATTCGCGTTTCATATTTATTCGGCAACTCGAATATTTTGGTATGGAGAACCTCTAAAGAAGAAAATATTGGAAAACTTAAATTGCACACTTCTTCCTTTAGAACTATCGACCCTTACACCAAATTAAAGTCTATATCTCACCCCGAAGCATGCTAGTTTATCATTTCCCCTTTCGAATGTTTTTCTGTGGAGCAGACCCATAAATGAACATTTCTGAAAATCTCTGTTCATATTGAGTTTTTTATCTGATGATTGGCTTATATACCAAATATCAAGCCTGTATCACATTTAAAATGAAGAGTGTCTCATTATTCGGAAAATTGAACATATTAGTGTGCGGCACATCCTAATGTAGCAAATATTGGAAATCTGAAAATGCACACTTTCTTTCTTTCAAACTATCTCCCAGGACACCAAATTTGAAGGCTCTATCTTATCACGAAGCATGTTTTTCTATCACTTCATCTTTTGAATGTTTTTCTGTGTTGCACCCTATTAAATGAACATTTTTGAAAAACCGTATTCATCTTGGGTTTGTTTTTCAAATGATGAGCCCATATACTAAATGTCAAGCCTCTATCACATTGTAAAGGAGGCGTTTTCAGTTCGTTCGACAAATCGAAAATTTTAGTGAGCGGCACCCCCTACAATAGCAAATGTTGGAAAACTGAAATTGCACACTTTCTACCTTTCCAACTATTTACCCCTACACCATATTTGAAGTCTCTATCTCATTGCAAAGCATGCTTTTTCTATCAATTCACCTTTCGAATGTTTTTGTGTACTGTACCCGCCCCCTTAATTATGCATTTTTGAAAAAATCCATTTTCATTGGGTTTATTATCACATTATTCGCCTATATACCAAATATCAAGCCTCTATCAAATTTTAAAGTAGCCGTTTCTTATTTATTCGGTAAATCGAACATTTTGGTGTGCAGCACCCCCTTAAGTAGAAAATATTCGAAATCTGAAATTGTACTCTTTCTTCCTGTAAAACGGTTTACACATACACCAAATTTGAAGTCTCTATCTTATCGCAAAGCATACTTTCCTATCATTTCACTTTTCGAACGTTTTGGTGCGGAGCACCCCGTAAACGAACATTTTAGAAAACTATATTCATTTTGGGTGTTTTCTTCAAATGATTAGCCCATATACCAAATTTCAAGCCTGTATCAAAATTTAAAGTAGTAGTTTCTCATTTATTCGGTAAATCGAACATTTTGGTGTGCGGCACTCCCTTAAGTGGAAAATATTCGAAATCTGAAATTATGCACTTTTTCCATTTCAAACGGTTTACCCATACACCAAATTTGAAGTCTCTATCTCATCGCAAAGCAGGCTTTCCCATCACTTCACTTCCCGAACGTTTTGGTGTGGGGCACCCCTTCTATAGAATGTTTTCGAAAAATTCGATTTTACCAGGGGGTTTTATCGAACGATCGAGCCGTGTACCAAATTGCAAGTCTCTATCTATTCGGGAAGTGTCTAAAAAAAGCGTGACAGACAGACAGACAGACAGACAGACAAACAGACGGACACTTGGAAATTAGTATATACTAGCCGAATACCCGTTGAAAATTAACGGTCTCGCAATAAGCAATCCCTGAATAATGAAAATTTTAAAATAATTCGCGTTTCACATTTATTCGACAAATCGAATATTTTGGTGTGCAGAACAACCTAAAGAAGAAAATATTGGGAAACTAAATTTGCGCATTTCTTCCTCTGTTTGTCTTGCGTTTTTTATCAGATGATTGGTCTATATACCAAATATCAAGCCTCTATCACATTTAAAAGGAAGCGTGCCTCATTTATTCGGAAAATCGGACATATATGAGTGTGCGCACCCCTTAAAGTAGAAAAATATTGGAAATCTGAAATTTCATACTTTCTACTATATTCTTCTTGCGTGTTTCTTCCTTTCGAACTATCTACCCTTACACCAAATTTGATATCTCTATCTCATTTCGAAACATGGTTTTTTATCAATTCACTTTTCGAACATTTCACTCTGGATCACCCCCTTAAACGAACATTTTTGAAAAACTATAGTCTTCATGCGTGTTTCTGTCAAATGATTAGCCCATATACCAAATTTCAAGCCTTTATCAAATTTTAAAGGAGCGTTTTCTCATTTATTCTGTAAATCGAACATTTTGGTGTGCGGCACCCCCTTAAGTAGAAAATATTAGAAATCTGAAATTGCACACTTTCTTCCTTTTGAACGATTTACCCATACACAAAATTTGAAGTCTCTACTTCATCGCAAGGCATGATTTCCTATCATTTCACTTTTCGAACGCTTTAGTGTGCGGTGTCGTGGGACAGTATTGGAATTTTCCTGTCGCCACTTCACTTCTAGAAAGTATTACCCCCCCCCCCCCTCTCTCTCTTTGGGAACGGTTGACATTCCTTGGCTATGAGTAAGAGACCAGCTGCAGTGGTGAGAAAATGGCAAAGGACGCTATCTTATTTTTAAATAAAATGGACACCTGCAAGAGGGCTAGAGCCCCCCAATTTTTAGCCAACCCTTTGGAAGGGGCCAAATCCAGTGATTCGAGGGAGCCCGGCCGCGTCACTGAATTTATGGGTTTTCGAACCTATAGCGGCCAAGCGTCAGCTATGGAGCCCGGCCAGGGGGCTGTCCGAGACCCCGACTAGGAGAAGGAGAGCGGAGAGAGAAGTCAGTTGGTAATTTTCAGAGTTTAGACTGGGTCGTCTAATAACCGACGGATGAGTGCCACCTCGATGCCGTCCTGCCGTACCTAAAAGGGGTAAGTCCTTTTGTCCTCTCCCACTGCAGACTGAGTATCAGAGAATATATATTATTTAATAAGGAAGTTAACTGCCTAACTTGAGGGCTATTATGATATTTAATTTAACTAGAGAGGGGGAAATGATCAGATCGATCATTATCCAATACCTACTTAGCGAATGTAAATATGTTCTATGTAATTAAGATGACATTTTATGGTTTTTTAAATTTTAAGTAACAAGTTTTGAATATAAGTATTTTAAAATAAAAGCTTTATTAACTTTTAATTAGTATTTATTGTGTGTTCTCGTGATGCATTTTCTAATTAATCAGAACCTGGAGATATGCTCGGTAATCGAGCAAGTGGCGTGCAGAAGTAAGATTAACGGCCAATGTGTAATTGTAAGATTTCAGCGGAGCCACGCCACATATTATGGCGCCGAGACCAGTCTTGTGCACAGTTATCAAAGTGCCTCGATTAATATTTGACTGGATAATGTAATTATTCAAAATTCAAAATTCAGAGAAAATTTTTTTTTGTGAAATGAATATGCATCATGGGAAGATCTTTGTAATATTGTAAATAATAAGTGAGTTAATATTTAATAATTTGAAAGTAGATATAAAAATTGTACAAGATGCCGGATACAAATAGTACAGAAGCGCCCGAGCAGGGAGGCGAAAATCAAAGTCGTTTACAGGGGTTAACCTTTTTACTTGGGGTATTCGAAGGAAATGCTGAAACAGACTGTAAAATATTTTTCGATCAATTTGATTCGATAGACAAGCTAGGAAAATGGACCGAACCAGAAAAACTCGTAGTATTAAAGTCGCGTTTAAAGGGAAATGCACTAAAATTCCTAGCGAGTTCGCCGGAATTACGTAAAGAAAATTCGTACGAAGTACTAAAGGAAAGGCTACTAGAATTTTTTTCACAGAGGACTAGCATAACGACCCGCCAAATACAATTTACTCTAACTAAACAATTTGAAGGTGAGAGCGTTAAGGCATTAGCACACAGAATCAAATGTATCACGCTGACTTATCTAGAAAGTGCAGGTGATTTGAGTAGCGAGGAGTCGAAAAAAATCATTGACCAATTAAGACTAGGAAAATTTTTGGACGCACTAAACACGCAAATTAAGAGAGAGGTGCTAAAAGCAAACCCGTTATCCTTCGAAGCGGCGATTGTAATAGCAGAAAATATTGAAAACGCAATAGCAATTTCTCCACCTGAAACAGAAGCTGTAAACAATATTTTCGCGCACCCTGGACCACCGGCTTTACAAACGGAAATCGAAAAACTACGAAAAGAACAGGAAAATGCTAACAGATATTTGTTAGAAACATTAGGCGAACAAATTAACGCACTTAGATTGGAACAAAACACACCTAAAGCTAGAACTTCTAATAATAATATCCCTAATGATATGTTTTGTCTATTTTGCGGACGCACAAACCATCTGATGATAAATTGTAGATTATATAACCGGGAAAATGAAATGCGTAGATCCCAGAGTTCACGCCCACAGCAGTTTAACAACCAGAGCGAAAGGCAATATACGCAAAGAGAAAGGCAGGGGCCAGCTAACAATTTCCCCCGCGGAGAATACGCAAGGCGAAATCCGGGGTTTTCACGTACATTTAGAGGAAACAGATACAATGAGAGAGAAAATACATTCCCCAGAAGAGCTGCTTTAAACTAGAGAGGGGCGGCAATTATCATAAGCTCCCAAAAAACCCGCCCCAGTTAAGTTACGATGGATTTGGTTATGTTGATAACCAGGGAGAGATAAAGAATGTACAAATGCATAAGGATAGGAGGGTGTGTAAATACGAAGTGATTTCTGCTTTAGACGAAAAATTAGGAGAAAAATCTATAAAATTACCTACAATACAAGTTATATTTAATAAAAGGCCCGTTGCAATGATGGTAGACAGTGGAGCGACGATTAGTATAATCGGAAAAGAAGAATTCCAAAAAATAAGGGAAATATGTCACGTCAAATATTTATCTAGATCAGTCACAATTAAAACGTTGGCAGGAGAAAGACTAAATTATATAAACGTTATACAAACGTCATTTAAAATTGAAAATAAAATCTTTAAACACATATTCTACGTTACTACCGCCAAATTTCCGCATAATTATGCTGGGATAATCGGTTTTGATTTTTTGAAACTTCATAACGCCATCATCGATACTAAACAAAACATAATAAAAATAGATAATATAATAATCCCTTTAGGAGAGCAAGAAAGCGTGCTAAATATAAATTCAGATACAGCAATTAGAACGCGCAAGAAAATTAAAATAGACCCGCAAGAATCTAAACTAGTTGAAATTAATTGCACTTACACAGAAAATAAATTAGAAAATTATAATTTTGAACCAAAAATTTTAAAACAGCCTTTAAACATCAACCCAACGATTTTTCACTTAGAAACAGAAGAGACTAACCCAAATAAATTCATATCAATTAAGAATGAAGGATCACATAAAATTACACTTAATAAAAACACTTTGATAGGGAAATTAAAACACAATATTAAACAGGCTAATGAGGAAATTCACCTTACAGATACTAATAGGAATAAAATAGAATTGGAAGAGAGAATAAATAAAATAAGAGAAATTAGACGGAACGAATTACTGGAAACAGACTTTAACTTAGACCACATGCCAGTCGATCAGAGGAAAGATTTATTGAAATTATTAATGGATTACGGAGACGTATTTTCCAAAAATTTAAACACTTTAGGATGTACTGAAGTAGTAAAACCTAAATTTATTTTATCGCACCAGAATCCGATAGAAATTAGAGCTTATGACGTGCCCTACGCTTTGAGAAAAGAATTAAAAAGACAAATTGATGAAATGTTGCAAGCAAACATAATTAGGCATAGCGACTCTAATTATAGCGCAGGAATGGTTCTAGTGAAAAAACAAAATACAGATAAATTCAGAATTTGTTTGGATATACGACTCTTAAACAGTATCTCACAGAACTTTAATTATCCAGTACCAAAAATTCAAAATATTATGACAAAACTAGCAGGTTTCGAATTTTACGCAAAATTAGATTTCCAGAGCGCATTTTCACAAATTTTATTACCAGAGGAAGAAAGACATAAGATGGCATTCACAAGCCCATATGGAAGATTCGAATACAATAGATTAATATTTGGACATAAAACTAGCGGCGCGTGGTTTCAAAAAGCTATAGATATCGTTCTTAGAGATTTACACGAACATGACATTTACGCATATTTTGATGATGTGGTTTTAGCGGCACACACATATGAAGGATTAAAAGAGAAATTAGAGCTTGTTTTTCAAAGGCTAAGAGATTTTAATTTAACATTGACACCGACCAAATGTGAATTCTCTAGAGAGAAAATGGAATATTTAGGGTTTACAGTGACTAAACAGGGATTAAGTCCAACTGATAATAATACAAAAAAAATTGTTTCTTTTCCCAGACCAAACACTGTTCGAAAACTTAAAAAATTTTTAGGCCTATGTAATTTTTATCGAACATTAATCCCAGACTATGCGCAACTCACCGCTCCACTAGTTGAGCTAACGGCTAAGCGGAATAAATTTTCATGGTCTCCGCAATGCAATGACGCATTTCAAGAACTACAAAATAAATTTTTTCAACATCCTTTAGTGCTACAACCGGATTTAGACAAACCATTCTACCTTAATACAGACGGAAGCTCGACCTCTATTTCTTCAGTTCTATTACAAAAGAATAATGAACGCTTACAACCTGTACTTTACTATAGTAAAAAACTTAAACCACACGAGCAAAGATATCCCGCAGTAAAAACAGAGCTCATGGCTATATTCTATGGAGTCAAAAATTTCCACAATTACCTTTACGGGAAAAAATTCTATATTATTTCCGACCACAGACCCCTTAAATATCACTTAAAAATTTCTAACCCGGCTAATTTAGAAGCCCGCTGGCTATTAAAACTATCTGAATATGATTATGACTTTATACACATAGACGGAAACTCCAACATCTTAGCAGACTATCTCTCCAGAGAAAATTTCGAGAACAACCTCAGTAACATAGAAATTGTAGAAAAAAAAATAATATGGAAACAGTAAACAGCTTAGAAAATAAATCCCAACTTCCAAATATCGAAGAAATACACACAGAGCAAATTAAAGACGACATTTTAAATAAACTTAGGAATAATATTAGAGAACAGCAGCATAGTAAAACTAAGGATTTCGAACATTATTTTATTGACCCAGAAACGGATTTATTGATGTATGTCTCGCAAGATAAAAATATCATCCGCGATAACGCAATAGAACGGGTAGTGGTTCCGAAGACTTTACAAAGTAGAATTTTACTACATTTGCATAGCCCTCATCAGGGAGTAGGAAAACTGTACGATTTGGTTAGCAAACGCTATTTTTGGGTTGGAATTTATGGAGACACAAAGAATTATGTAAATTCTTGTGAGGACTGTAGGGGACTCAAAGGAGTTCACCCCCCCTTCCCATTAGGTAGGAATGTAATTCCGCACTATCCCGGAAATTTACTGTCACTTGACATTTTGGGACCTCTAAGAAGAAGTAAATATGGGAACCGGTACATTTTGACTGTGGTATGTCATTTTAGCAGGCACGCGGAACTTTATCCGATAGATAACATTACGGCAGACACCATTGCAACAAAATTAATTACGTATGTAACTACTTACGGCAAAAGTGAATTTGTGTTGACGGACCGCGGGAGCCAATTTACTAGTCAATTATTCAAATCTATACTTGATAAACTAGATATACATGCAAAATTAACTTCAGCAGCGAATCCGAGAACAAATGGAATCTCAGAAAGAATTAATTCAGCCATAAAACGTGCAATCGAGTGTTACAAGCAAGACGATTGGGAAACAGCCGTAGGAATTCATAAAGCATGTTATAATGCAGTAGACCACCCAGCCACAGGTATGTCACCGAACTTCTTGTTCTTTTCACGGGACTTACCATTATTTATGGACATCGTACCAAATAACGCGGAAGAGACTCAAAATTATATACGAAATCAACCTCAAAAGCTGGAAACTATGGCCGTAGCATACAAACAAGCCTACGAAAATTTAATCCGCACACAAGAGATACAGGAGGAAAAATATTTACAAAAAGCAAAATTTAGAAAACTAGAATTAGGCCAAAAAGTTTTTGTCAAAAACATTCCAAACTTCGGAAAAAAACGTTTTAGAGGCCCGTATAGAATAATAGAAAAACTAACAACCCACTTATTTTTATTAAAACTAATTAAAGATCCTAGGGCAAAGCCAATCAAAATAAATATAAATCGTATATATGAAATGCCTGACAGGAGACCGCATTTATTACATTCAGCACGGTTCGACGCGGAAATCCAACCGTTTACGGGAGGAGACTTTCAGGAGGGCGACTTGCAAACCGAAACAAACATTGCGCCGGAGATAAGCGTTGCCACCGGAGAAACAGCAGAGGCTGATGATGGCTCCTTCGAGGGCATTCTCCCATTTCAACTCGAATTGGAAGAAGGTCGCTCCGCGAGGGAAACCCGCTCCCCCCTCCCGCCGGAACAGGTTCAAGAGAAAGAGAAAAGGGTCGCAGAGAGATCGAGAGGTCAATCGACTATTCCTATCACAGAGAATACAACGAACACGGACAAAGTTAGCTCAAATAATATAAATAATCCCCAAGAGGAGGAGAACGTAGAAAATATACATAAACAGAAATCAACCGTTTACGGGAGAGTATTTCGCAACTCTCATTATAATCTGAGGCCACGGAAAATAAAATAACATGAATAGGTCAGTGGAAAATAATTTAAAGTTACACGTAGGTCACGTAAATATAAGTTAAAATAATACCGATTAAAATTAATCCAGAGAAAAGGTTATCTCAGTAAAGACTTAGAGGAGTAAAACGAAATGTAACAAGAATTTTTTATCATTAACGTGCCATTATAAATAAAATTTAAAGAAATAACCGTAAAAGTGAGGCAATTAAATTAAACTTTCACGTAATTTAGAACTTAGGGAGTTAAGGTAAAATAAACTGAGATGCAGGCGTCTAAAGTTTAAATGACCGGACAGACAGAGCGATCGGCTGTCAGTCGAACAACCTAAGCAAATCTAATTCCTAAAATAAGTAATTTAAACTTTAAGTAAGCAAATCTAAGCACCCAAGCGAAACAGGTACATTAAACTGTAATCCTAAATAAAAAAATAAGAGTAATTTCACTCACGGAACTTCCAGAAAAATTAATATGTGTAATCCAATTTGTATAAATCCGTTGTGCAGCACACAAAGAGAAAGCACACTGCCGCGTTGACTTTGAATTTTTTTCGACTCTACTCGCTCTAGTCACATGACAAGCGGAAGCAAATCACGTACGCGGTTTCAATTAGAGAGAATTACCGCAGGACAGAATCAAAGACATCGTCTGTTATTGGCCCACGTAAACAGAAAGAAAAGAGAAAAAAAACTTTTGTCAGGTCGTACGAAAAGTGACCGCTGCTAGCATAGAAAGTATATTGCGGTACAGGCCTTTGCCAGGGATTGCTTTTAAACCGGACAGCCGGGTGTTACGTAAGGAGGGGAATCAAAAATTAATTGGAAATGGTTAGAGAATTAAGTAGTAATTAGAGATTTAATTAGAAATGAATAGAGAAATGGCTAGAGAATTAAGTACAAATTAGTAGAAATTAATTAGAAATAAATAAAGAAATGGTTAGAGAATTAAGTAGAAATTAGCAAAAAAATGATTAGAAATGAATAGAGAAATGGTTAGAGAATTAAGTAGAAATTAGCAGAAAAATGATTAGAAATGAATAGAGAAATGGTTAGAGAATTAAGTAGAAATTAGTACAGAAGTGATTAGAGGATGGAGTAAAGTAATTGGTTAAGATTGAATTAAGTAGAGAAATGGTTAGAGGATAGATTGAGGTGATTGATTAGGGTCTAGAATGAAATAAGACATTTAAGAGGGCTCTTGAAAATAAGAATAAATAATTCTTAAGAAAACAAAAATTCCTTGTTCAATAAGAATTTCTATAAAGAATATGTATATAAATGATTAATGTAAAATAAAGGTGATTAAGATAAAATAAATGTATTTAATGTAAAATAGGTATGTTAAGAATGTAGAAAACATTAAAAGTAAAATGTTCTCTGGTACAATGCAGTGGACAGAGTTCAAGGACTCTAAAGCTCCTAAGTCTAGTTGTATATTAAAGTACGAATAGAATGTCTAATCTGAAATTACATCAGCTTTTTTATATTGATAAAGTACATTGTGGAAAAAACTATGTGCATTTACATACCCTAACTATGATTACTGCAGAAGTTTGCAGACACGGATCCGGTCTTCAAAAAACGAAAGTTGCCATTATAAAGACGTTTGCAGCAACAAAGGCGTAGTTTTACAGCTCACATAAGCCTTTACCAGCACATGTATGCAGCATCATTAACCGAAAACGAAATCATGCCTTCCTTGGACCAAAGGGTACCAAACAATGCAACTTCATTTTCATCGTTTAGTGCAACGTTGTAATGCAACTGCATTTTTATCGTTTAATGCAACGTCTTAGTGCAACTCCATGTTCGCAGTGTTAAGTGCAACGTCATTTACACAGTTTTAGTGCAACTTCTTTTTATAAAGTGATGTCACAGCTGATCCTGCTCAGAGAATATTCCTTCCATATGGAATATCACTAATTTTGTCACAGCCTACAGAACAATATCAATCCTTTAGTGTATAATGTGAACGAACAATTGTTCCCAATTCATGTGTTCTCATGACAAACTTTCATATTTTGTGAACACAAGTAACAGACTGGAAAGTACAATCAGTATGCTACATTAGACAGTGATAATATTTACGCCAACGGACAGTGACAATATTTACGCCATACGGACAGTGACAATATTGCACCTTAATTAGGCTTTGGACATACTTGGAGAGACAGAATATCTCCATACCTATAGGGCGTGTCATTATGTATATAATTTAATGTATAATTTTATTGTTAAATGTTATTGTTATCTCTTTTTATATGTATACTGTGCATAATTTGTAACCCTTTATTTTTTTGGTAGTTTAAGCATTTGAAAAAGAAACTTGGTTTCTTTTCCCTTGTTTGGGGGAAGCCAGTGTCGTGGGACAGTATTGGAATTTTCCTGTCGCCACTTCACTTCTAGAAAGTATTACCCCCCCCCCCCTCTCTCTCTTTGGGAACGGTTGACATTCCTTGGCTATGAGTAAGAGACCAGCTGCAGTGGTGAGAAAATGGCAAAGGACGCTATCTTATTTTTAAATAAAATGGACACCTGCAAGAGGGCTAGAGCCCCCCAATTTTTAGCCAACCCTTTGGAAGGGGCCAAATCCAGTGATTCGAGGGAGCCCGGCCGCGTCACTGAATTTATGGGTTTTCGAACCTATAGCGGCCAAGCGTCAGCTATGGAGCCCGGCCAGGGGGCTGTCCGAGACCCCGACTAGGAGAAGGAGAGCGGAGAGAGAAGTCAGTTGGTAATTTTCAGAGTTTAGACTGGGTCGTCTAATAACCGACGGATGAGTGCCACCTCGATGCCGTCCTGCCGTACCTAAAAGGGGTAAGTCCTTTTGTCCTCTCCCACTGCAGACTGAGTATCAGAGAATATATATTATTTAATAAGGAAGTTAACTGCCTAACTTGAGGGCTATTATGATATTTAATTTAACTAGAGAGGGGGAAATGATCAGATCGATCATTATCCAATACCTACTTAGCGAATGTAAATATGTTCTATGTAATTAAGATGACATTTTATGGTTTTTTAAATTTTAAGTAACAAGTTTTGAATATAAGTATTTTAAAATAAAAGCTTTATTAACTTTTAATTAGTATTTATTGTGTGTTCTCGTGATGCATTTTCTAATTAATCAGAACCTGGAGATATGCTCGGTAATCGAGCAAGTGGCGTGCAGAAGTACGATTAACGGCCAATGTGTAATTGTAAGATTTCAGCGGAGCCACGCCACATGCGGCACCCCCGTAAGTAGAAAATATTGGAAATCTGAAATTGTACACTTTCTTCCCTTCGAATGATTTACCTATACACCAAATTTGAAGTCTCTATCTCATCACAAAGCATCATGCTTTCCCATCATTTCACTTTTCGAACGTTTTGGTGTGGGGCACCCCCTCTAAAGAACGTTTTCGAAAAATTCGATTTTTCCAGGGTTTTTTTTCGAACGGCCGAGCAGTGTACCAAATTGCAAGTCTCTATCTATTCGGGAAGTACCTAAAAGAAGCGTGACAGACAGACGGACGGACACTCGGCAATTAGTATATAAGCCGAATACCCGTTGAAAATCAACTGTCTCGCAATAAGCAATCCCTGAATAATGTAAATTTTGTAATAATTAGTGTTTCACAATTATTCGACAAATCGAATATTTTGGAGTGCAGAACACCCGAAAGAAGAAAATATTGGGAAACTAAATTTGCGCATTTCTTCCTCTGATTGCCTTTTGTTTTTTATCAGATGATTGGCCCATATATCAAATATCAAGCCTCTATCAC
Organism: Amaurobius ferox; assembly: GCA_951213105.1. Lineage (NCBI taxonomy): Eukaryota > Metazoa > Arthropoda > Arachnida > Araneae > Amaurobiidae > Amaurobius > Amaurobius ferox. The sequence goes on along the minus strand of OX578142.1, from coordinate 24,654,821 downwards.
ATTTAAAAGAAAGCGTGCCTCATTTGTTCGGAAAGTCGAACATATTAGTGTACGCACCCCTTAAAGTAGCAAATATTGGAAATCTGAAATTTGCACACTTTCTTCCTTTCAAAGAATCTACCAGTACACTAAATTTGATGTCTCTATCCTATTGTAGAGCATGTTTTTCTATCACTTCATATTTCGAATCATAAATTTCATACTTTCTACTATATTCTTCTTGCGTGTTTCTTCCCTTCGAACTATCTACCCTTACACCAAATTTAATATCTCTATCTCATTTCGAAGCATGGTTTTTTATCAATTCACTTTTCGAACGTTTCACTCTGGATCACCCCCTTAAACTAAACATTTTTGAAAAACTATAGTCTTCTTGCGTGTTTCCGTCAAATGATTAGCCCATATACCAAATTTCAAGCCTTTATCAAATTTTAAAGGAGCGTTTTCTCATTTATTCTGTAAATCGAACATTTTGGTGTGCGGCACCCCCTTAAGTAGAAAATATTAGAAATCTGAAATTGCACACTTTCTTCCTTTTGAACGATTTACCCATACACAAAATTTGAAGTCTCTACTTCATCGCAAGGCATGATTTCCTATCATTTCACTTTTCGAACGCTTTAGTGTGCGGCACCCCCGTAAGTAGAAAATATTGGAAATCTGAAATTGTACACTTTCTTCCCTTCGAATGATTTACCTATACACCAAATTTGAAGTCTCTATCTCATCACAAAGCATCATGCTTTCCCATCATTTCACTTTTCGAACATTTTGGCGTGGGGCACCTACCTCCTCTAAAGAACGTTTTCGAAAAATTCGATTTTTCCAGGGGTTTTTATCGAACGACTGAGCAGTGTACCAAATTGCAAGTCTCTATCTATTCGGGAAGTACCTAAAAGAAGCGTGACAGACAGACGGACGGACACTCGGCAATTAGTATATAAGCCGAATACCCGTTGAAAATCAACGGTCTCGCAATAAGCAATCCCTGAATAATGTAAATTTTGTAATAATTAGTGTTTCACAATTATTCGACAAATCGAATATTTTGGAGTGCAGAACACCCGAAAGAAGAAAATATTGGGAAACTAAATTTGCGCATTTCTTCCTCTGATTGCCTTCTGTTTTTTATCAGATGATTGGCCCATATATCAAATATCAAGCCTCTATCACATTTAAAAGAAAGCGTGCCTCATTTGTTCGGAAAGTCGAACATATTAGTGTACGCACCCCTTAAAGTAGCAAATATTGGAAATCTGAAATTTGCACACTTTCTTCCTTTCAAAGAATCTACCAGTACACTAAATTTGATGTCTCTCTCCTATTGTAGAGCATGTTTTTCTATCACTTCATATTTCGAATCATAAATTTCATACTTTCTACTATATTCTTCTTGCGTGTTTCTTCCCTTCGAACTATCTACCCTTACACCAAATTTAATATCTCTATCTCATTTCGAAGCATGGTTTTTTATCAATTCACTTTTCGAACGTTTCACTCTGGATCACCCCCTTAAACTAAACATTTTTGAAAAACTATAGTCTTCTTGCGTGTTTCCGTCAAATGATTAGCCCATATACCAAATTTCAAGCCTTTATCAAATTTTAAAGGAGCGTTTTCTCATTTATTCTGTAAATCGAACATTTTGGTGTGCGGCACCCCCTTAAGTAGAAAATATTAGAAATCTGAAATTGCACACTTTCTTCCTTTTGAACGATTTACCCATACACAAAATTTGAAGTCTCTACTTCATCGCAAGGCATGATTTCCTATCATTTCACTTTTCGAACGCTTTAGTGTGCGGCACCCCCGTAAGTAGAAAATATTGGAAATCTGAAATTGTACACTTTCTTCCCTTCGAATGATTTACCTATACACCAAATTTGAAGTCTCTATCTCATCACAAAGCATCATGCTTTCCCATCATTTCACTTTTCGAACGTTTTGGCGTGGGGCACCTCCTCTAAAGAACGTTTTCGAAAAATTCGATTTTTCCAGGGTTTTTTATCGAACGACTGAGCAGTAGTGTACCAAATTGCAAGTCTCTATCTATTCGGGAAGTGCCTAAAAGAAGCGTGACAGACAGACGGACGGACACTCGGCAATCAGTATATATAGATAGATAGATACATATCTTTATTATTTAAGACTGAAAAGATTTAATCAAAATCGTCTGCCGCATAAACACATTGGATTTCAATCCGTTTCTAAGACGACATGATATCATTTGCTTCAAATAAATTGGTGGAAAAATATTGTCTGAATAATGCTATCTCTATGGAATGTTTGGCTACATTTTCTTCAATTTAGCAACATTTAAAGAAAATCTCTAAATGCATCGCCAAATGGGACTGTAGAACTGATAGTCCCACTTGGAAACAAATTGACGAAACATCATCACAATACTATCCCCTAACAAAACACAATTAGTTTCATTCATTTAGCGCAATTTTATCAATTTCAAGATATGTTTTATGGATTTACAAACATTTTTATCAATTTGGAGACATTTTAAAAATTCGCTAAATGTGTTACTAAGTAGCATGGTTGGACTGACAGATAAATACTACCGAAATATCATTTCAGTATTTCTAAAAAACAAAATTAATTTCATTGATTTAGCGTCGTTTTTATCAATTTGGGGACATTTCAGTTTCAGCGATATTCCGCTAAATTCGTAGATTTGAATTTGCAGATCTGAACAATAAACCATCCCGATCCTGTTTGTATATACTAAATGAAAACACTAAAATTGTATTAGATATACTCGTTCTACTCTTATTCAGTTTCAACAATCGGGTAAATGAATTTAGTGGCTAAACACAATATATGAATTTATTGTCTAAACATAATATATAATTTTGAAAACTCTTTGCCAAAATAAGTGAAAGTGATGTACTCAGTCCGTAATTAATAAATTAAAAGAAAAATCAAACCATTCATTTATAAGATGTATTTTTATATCCATTTAATTTTTATTATTTTTTCGATTTGAATAATAAATAACAAACACATTTAATTTAATTGCGTTGCTGAGCAATATGATGTAAGATATAATCTTCCTCATAAAATGCGGATAATTAAATAACCATTTTGATTTCTTGATACTTTGCATCGTTGATTAAGAGCTTGTAAAAATAAATCATGGTGATAGATTTTCCATTTATCTTCATGTTTCAAACATTCATGCTGTCAAACAATTCATGTTTTCAAAAAGTGACTGAATAGTGCAATAAACTCCCACCGAACTCAGAGATATAGTTTTCATTCACTTTTAGGTTTTAAAGCAACGATTTCCGACCTTTTTCATTTGAAGGAACCAGGGAGTTAGAAAGTGGAACTGCTATGAAAAGTTTCGTTTTTCCTTAAAATTTCAACTCCTGGTCTTAGAAACCAGAAACTTGGATTAAATTTTAGGGGAACTATTTCAGGGCTACCCACAAAATTTCATTAAATTCGGTTTAGCCGTTCTCCCGTGACGATAAGACAAACGAAAGTTTCGTTTTTCATTAAGATATCGAGAACCACTGGCCGTAGAAACTCGAAATATAGACTGAATTTTAAGTGGGGGTTATTTCAATGCTACCCACAAAATTTCATCAATTGCGATTCAGTCGTTCTCCCGTGATGATGAGACAAACAGACAGCCAGATTTTCAATTTTTTATATAGTTTGCTAATGTCATTAATAGCTGGTTTAAGTGTACTAAATCATATGAAGTAAAATATATACGGTCAATTAAACAAAAAGAAATGGTAGGGGTTTTTAAGTGTCCTTTGGGGGAGAATCTAAAGTGTCATAAAATGTATCAGCCCGTTTCTTCACGTGCAATCACTTGTAAAATTGTTCTTTTAAAATATGTATGTAATAATTTTCTAACGTATTTGGTTTTTTCAGATTCTCAGAAGTCCCTTGAAGATCCAGAAGACTGAAACTTCTCACACTTATAATTTAATAGATCCAAAATTTCGATGTCTGTGGGGGGAGGAGGGGTGAAAATAAATTGGGTTGATTTGAAAATCCCTTAAAACACTCTAGAATCTCCCGGTGACTTAGAAGACAACCTTTGAACATTTATAGTATTATAGTATGGATCATGGAATAGAACCTAACGCAGCCGAATTTTTGATTTCCTAAGAGGAAGGAGAAAATGGAGGTAAAATAAAATAAATTTCCAGATCCTCCAGGAGAAAATGGGGGTAAAATAAAATTACTTTCCAGATCTTTCTAGCCGCCCGACGGCCTAGAAGTTTGAATCTTTACACATGTTTAGTATCATTTTCCCGGCCATTCAATCTGCTGCTCTAAGTCTTCGGACGAGCCGGATGGTCTGGGCTTTCGACATGTTTAGTATCATTTGCACGCTGTCACAACTGCCGCCGTGTTCATGCGGAATACGATCACGTTAAACATGTAGGTCCGTAAGTCCTTCCGAGAGGTTGGTGGTAGGGGAAGGAGGGTACGGTCCCTGTGGATGCCTCCCCCACTGGGTTCCGGTCTAAATTGGGTGGCACTTCCCGGCCGTCCAAACAGTTACCTTACACTTTTCTGGTAGGTCGGACGGTCTGGGTCTCAACAACAACAACATGTTTAGTGTCAAGGGCGCTGTAGCCCAGTGGTTAGCGCGCTGGAATTGCACTCTGTAGGCCTGGGTTCGATTACCGTCACTGCCAAAACTGCTGTCGTGTTCACGCGGAGTACGATCACGTTAAACATGTGGGTCCGTAAGTCCTTCCGAGAGGTTGGTGATAGGGGAAGGAGGGTACGGTCCCCCACTGGGTTCCGGTCTAAATTGGGTGGCACTTCCCGGCCGTCCAAACAGTTACCTTACACCTTTCTGGTAGGTCGGACGGTCTGGCACTCAACGTGTTTAGTATCGATCGCTAGACAGAACCTAAACTCGATTTTCGATAAGATGACTATTTTCAACGTTAAGTGCCATAACAAAATGAAACCTAAAACATATTTCAGCTTTTTTTTAATAAGAGTGAGTATTCCTGTCTTTGACAGGCTTAAATACTAGTATATTATATACTGATTAATATTTGAATAATTTCAGTATAAAGGAAGGTGTAGAGATATACTATACAAAACATAGCAAAACGCCTCTATAATACTGCCATTAAATATAACTATCCCATACTGTCTTTTTGGAATATACCGCCCCCTCTGAAATGGGAAATTGTTCCAAAAGAGTGGTACCGCCAATGTTTGGAATCCGTGATCTGCGACAGTGGTTCTTACACTTTTTACTGCCACACTTCCCTTGGAAAAGATTTTATGACCCACGCCTCCCATGATTCCGGCTAAAACAATATAATAATAATAAAAATAAAGAACATACTCAAGGAAATGAACACAAACACAAGAACTGAAACTGTTTAGTGGAAATGAAACCTGCATTTAAAAATAATATTTCCAGTAGTTTAATACACCGATAAGAAAAAGGGAGAAAAAAAGGGAAACTTCAAAATAATTTCAATGACAGATGTTGCTGTTTACGTTCAGAAGACTAGTTATTTGCAAATGGAATTAAGAAATAATGGAATTAATTCAGTAAGACTTGCTATTGTTGCAAATGGAACTAAATCTGAAAGTGCTCCCTTTGCCAAAGCAGGGGATGCAGCTATTTGGCAGTACCAAAATTCACCAAGATTTTGATTGAAGAAATTTTGTTTGAGTAATATTTTGCTCAAACAAAATTATGTACGTACAATTTGTACGGAATGTATGCATTTGAAATTTTGCGCATGCACGCGTTTTACGTAAAATACGAATAAAACAATGTATAATTGAGAGGCAACCCACTTCCCCTATAATCTGTCCATACTTCTCCCGGGAGGAGTACGTTCAAAATCCCCGATCTTGATAAATGGATCTCTGTAATTGGAACATTACTAAATTTCAGATAGGAACCAGTAGAATATTATAATATATTTATATATCAGAAAGTGTATTGTAGCCTTGCACCTCATATATTTCAAGAATTTATATTTTCACAGAGATAATCTAAAAAACTCATATGGGCAGCACATGACTTTCGCTACATAATGCAGTGCTTTACTTTTTTTAATGCGAAATAATGATAAACAAGATCCACGACACAATGTTTCAAAGTACACTGTACATTCAAAGTACACTGACATTGGGTAATTTTCTGCATGACAACGTGTAGAATTATTTTGAAATACTAAATTAACTTAGATTTCGCGCAAATATAACTGGATAATTGGAAATAGTGCTAACATCTGTTAAGCAATATACTTTTATATTAAAATTATTAATTCATCAATTTGGCGCTATTTTCGTAACTTTAGTGTTATTTTTGCCAATTTGTCAACGATTTCGTCAATTCGGCACTCCGTTAATAGAAATCGCCTAGTTGGTCGCTAAAATGTAATATCTTGAGAACGGTTCAAGCAATCGTCCTGAAGTTTGTGTTATTCGTTTTAAAATAAGAAAATTTACGTATAAAATTATTATTTATTCATGTCCTGATTTTTTAAGATTTTCCAAAAATTGATTAAAAAATTTGGGGGTTTTCCGATCGCATTTAAAATCAATAGGCTTCCAGTATTTATGGATCATAATAATCATACCAAATTACGTTCAAAACGCTCCATTCGTTCATAGGATATCGCATCCAGAGATTCACGGACATACACATTAATACATTCATATAGACAGAGATCGCCACAAAACATACGATTCGAGTTCAGAGATGCTTGAAACGTGCTTTTCCATAGAAAACTCGAATTCGAATTTCCGACCCCGTCATAGTACTTTCCCTATACATTATACTATGTATGTAGAGTATATAACATTAAGTTAAAAAAACTCAAGTCAAATAATCGGAATATCATCAAGTCTAATATATAGAAATATTCAGTCAAATATACAAGGGGTTCGGTAGTCATTTAATGACCTTTATTTTCGCAACTGTTAGTCGTAGATATATACTTTCAATTACGAAAATGTTGCAAATGAGGTAAAAATTTATCGTATAACAATTTTGAATCGAAAAATACATTTTTCTAAAATATACGAAATATAACTTTTTATACGGTCCCTTCTTAATTTATTTAGAGGGAGGACTGCAGGCATCCATAGTATGGAGTATTTGTAAAGAAATTGCCATGACTTGAGATTCACTGGGTGTACAATCCCTAAATTCCCCGGCAAAATGGCTGAAAATTGGAACTAATACAGTCTATTGCAAAAAAAAAAAAAAAAAAAAAATATGCACCGATATGAAATTAAGCTATAGCCACAAAACTCGGCATGCATGTATTGTTTGAGGAGATGCACATGATTAGAATTTTGGAGCAAAAGGGAAAACACTTTATTAAGAAATGATGGCAACAACAAAATGACATGTTTGTAAGTTGTAAATCCTTCCCTGGCAGCTATACAAGCCGATATTCGGTGCGGCATAGAGTCAATTAAGTTGCTTATATTCATCTGCGGAAGATTCTGCCACAAATATTGCACCTGGTCAGCTAATTCAGTAGTATCCTTAGAAGGCTGCAATTGCCGTCCCAGCATTTTGCATAGTTCTTGAAACGACATTTGCATGCAGAGTTTTGCGGCTGTAGCTCATTTTTTAAGTGTGTATACTTTTTTTTTGCAACAGAGTGTATATTTCTGTCAATTTTGCTTTTAAAAGAATCAAACTTTGAGTTTTGTATGAATAACATTTTATGAGCTGGAACTTTGGGGACCATAAAAAGTTAGATTTCGTATACTTTAGAAAAATGTATTTTTCGACTTAAAAGTGTTGTTATACGATACATAAACTGTTATACGATAAATTGTTACCGCATTTAAAACATTTTTGTAATTGGAAGTATAAATCTACGACAAACGGTTGGGCAAATAAAGGTCGTTAAATGACTTCATTGGACACCTTGTATATAAAGTTAATTGTCTTCTACTTAAAAAGAATAACCCACTTTTACAAAATGTAAGGATCTTCCACTTTATTCGTACATAGTTGAGAGTATTTTAAACGGACAGTTAAGGTGGGGTATGGGAGACATAATATTATAAAATTTAACTAAAAATTCAGATTTACTATGTCAACTTGGGGGAGATTTGTCCAAAATCTTGTGATTTGCGGGAATCGTCAATCGCTCCTGATCATAGAAAATATAAAATTGGAACACATTGGTAAGATTTTCATTCAATGTTGATTAATAAATATCAAAATGAAAAATATTTTAAGCAAAGCCATTTAATTTCGATGGCAATTTATAATTCAATATTTAAATATAGTATAAAATATTAGTTTCTCAATAATCAACAAAGGTATATCAGGATGAAAATTTATAAAACTTTCAAACTCAGTGCAACTCAAGTATAAACACGCATTTAGTACATGCTCTTATTATAAGTAATTTATTAATGTTTCACTTAAGAATAGTTAAATGACTATGTTATTAATATATACAGGGAAAATATTTGCTAGGATATAATAACCATATCTATCTTCATAGGTATGCAAAATTGTTCATAAATTCATGTTCAAGGATGCAAATATTGGATAAAAATCAAAACTAGAAATTAATTAAGTGTTATAATTAACATTAAATACCTTTTAAAGTCCTAGGCATGCCACTAGGGCATCTGGAAGTTCGAACTTTGAAAAGTTCCTAAATCTGGAATCTTACTCTTACTTCATGCTGTTAGACGGAAGACTGCAATAACAGGGCAATACGGGTAGAAATTTAGCTACTGCTTTCCATTTACGCATGCGTGGATACAAAATCGATACTTGATACAACACCGAGTTGAATTTGACTCTTTAAAGTGTTTGTCATAGGTATCCCCGCCCTTTCTAGTGAATGAGTGATTTTGCAGTGCCCACCGAGCCATAAAACCTGAAAAAGATCAGATAGAAGTTTTGTGTTCTCTAGGAATGAGCAATAGTTAGTGATTGCTCACCAAATGGTTTACATCAGTTAGTTCTCAACCGTCAGCCCTTGGAGTATATTTTAGATCTGCAAAATCAAAAACGAGCGCCGATTACCCGAACCAGTCTCATTTCGTACGGCGACTAGTAGAAACAAGTTTAAAACTAGTAGAAACAAGTTAGTTTTGCAACAGTGAATCCAATTCTTCAAATTTAACATATGGAACTGGTGAATAATATGTTTAACCCTCCCCCATTTACTTGTAACCATCGCTTGTAACTACTCCCTGAATACATTCCGGCTTTATTTGCCTTATCGTTCACTTGATTTTGATCCAAACATTTCCCATAAAAGTGGTGATCGCAATACACCTTATAAAGTAGAAAATTCCTTTGAAAACATGTAGTTCAATTATAAACCAAACCAATCTGTCTCAGTGTATGAGAGAAGAAACGGAGGAAGGGGTGGGGTGTTCGGATAATTAGACAATTTGGATATTCTGGGTTCGGATATTTCGCGCTCTACTGTAATTAAATTTGTATTGATATTTTTTATTTAGTCTGATGAAAAGACTATACATCGATACATGAGTAGGCCTGTGGATAGCGAAGTGGAACTAAGGCCTCCTTTCCATCTTTTGGTTGAATCTAAGTTTCACTCTCGAATTGAAGTAATAATTAATACAAATTACTAATAATTTCTTTTTCTACCAAAATCATTAGTTATTTAACGTATTTAATACTAAATTGTAATAGTATTAAATGACATGAAAGGGGAATTTTCTTATGCCTACCTTTTTCAAGGAAGTATTAGAAAGTTATATTCTCATAAGCAGCAGTTTTATTTATTGTGGTAAGGAATTGTTTCTGAAATATAATTGGATATACGTACGACTCAAGCTAATGCTAAAGAATACAATTAAAATAAGTTCATTAAAAGTAATGTACAATACAAAATTAATAGTATCGACCGGTTTTGAAAGTAGAAAACAGCCTTCTTCGCCAGGACATATAAGAAGCGCGAACTTCACTCGTCAGAGAAAGTTCGGCGACAGATGAAAGAACAGCAAACGCAGTAGATGTAGGCCAACTTCGAGAGGAAAAAAGGGGCAAAAATCCAGGAGGAAGAAACAAGAGGTGTGACATACAGAATAAAGGATAAAATATCAAAGAGGAAAGTGAACGTTCAAAAAGGATTTAAATCACTTGTTCAGATGTTCATAAAAATCCAATTAAATTAAAAGACAAGAAAGGCGTGACTATTTCCGAAATAAGAAGGAAGCAAACGATATCGAAAGATTAAACCAGAGATTTCCAAGCAGAAAAGAATTATCATAAATAAGGAGTTTTCATTGAGAAACAATCGAGAACCCAATTCAAAAAGGGAATTAGGAGGAAAAAATATCTTAGCTTCGGAAAATTTAATTAAAAACATGATTGGAGGCCCAAGTTTGTTCAGGAATTGCAAACATAGAAACTTCTTGTTTAGAAACATGGGGCATGTTTTGGTGGTATCATACTTAGTAGGGGGGGGGGGGAGATATCAAGCTCAAGCTCCTCTTCTCCCTGAAATGTTTTGCACTCTTTATATGTCAACTATGTGAGTAGTCTAGTTTTATAAATCAGAAAATTAGAATAAGGAATTGAGTATTTTTCATATTTCTCGATTCGGTATCAGGACTTTTCATCGAAGCTTGGAGTGAAGACCATCCCCTTTACCCAACAAGTTCGGGGACTTGTACACCCTCAATTCCTCCCAGTTTCTACGCCCATGTCCTGCGGAAAGACTGAAACCGATTGTTAACTAAACGGTTGAACAACTAATCAACTAACCGATTAATCAACTAACTGCTGTACTAATGAAATTTTAATTTTTCAGTAACTGAAAAGGTTCATCGGAATTTTTTTTTATAATTTTTTTTATCTAAAATGCATTCTTTCGATATTGTTCATAATTGCTCATTTGAACATTTTGACAGGTCTTCCATCATTTGGAGATTGACCTTATTTTAATTTTTAATCCCTTATCTTGATTAAAATAATTACGAGCCCCATACATTCTCTTTAAGATGAAATCTGACACCAGTTATTTCTGTGACAAATGAGAGTTTAAAATTAACGCTTATCATCTGAATTTATCAAAGAAAGAACGGAACTAAGGTATGACATCAAAAGGCTCATTAATTTCAATGATATGTGGAGACCGGCTTGCGCCAACATCGTACCAGTCGCTTTCGCAAAGCAACCTCATTTTAATTAACAAACGCTGGATGATAAGGCCAGTCAAATTTACTTCATGAGTTACGTTGACGGAAGGTGGCAGTTAAAAATGATTCATTATGTTCTTTAAGAATTGGGTTTGTAATATGTCCCTGCGATTTAACTGGTTGTCATGATTGGATTACAAATCAAGCGCTGAAGAGGAATTTAAGTGCATGATCATTTAAATCAGGCATCTTTGGTATTGAGAGATCAAATGCAACCGATATTAGTTTCTAGAACAAAGACAAATTTATAGTGTAAAAAAATAGAAAAACGTAATGTGTAATCAGATTAGGAGTACGACTTCTTGTTGGAGCCAGACACCAGCATATCTTATAACTGTTCTAAGATAATGCTAAAAAAAGATTTGTGCGAATTATAGTTTGCTAATGACACCCGGCTCTTAGACTCAGAACGAGAAACCGGCAGGAACTGAAGGTAATATTTTCGGAATAACTTAGACTTGGCATGAATAAATCTGAAAGAAAGCCTCGACAGGAAAAAAAAATACGGCATTTGATAGGTTAACCAGTGGCGAAGCGTGATAAATTAATTTCGGGTAAAACCAGGGGCTAAAATTAGCAAATACAAAGTTTCATGCTGTATATTTTAATAATGTTACAAATAAAATGAAATAAAGTAACTGAATTACAAAGGGGAAAAAATCTGATGAATGTACATGACTTTCACTATAGAATGCAATGAATTTATTTCTGTCATAGTGAAAAAATGATATATAGGATTTGCGGCACAATGTTTTTAACATTGAATATTCATTTGACGCTTTTTTTCGAAGACAACATGTAAAACTATTTGGAAGTAACCCAATAAATTTATATTTCACGCAACTATAATTTGGAAATTATCGATATTGATAGCATCCGCAATAAGCAGTATTGTCCACATATTAAAATATTTTAATATTTAATTCATCTATTTGTCGTCATTTTCGTTAATTTAGCTTCGTTTTTGCAATTTTGATGATATTTTCATCAATCTGGGGCGAAATATCGCCAAGTTGCCTAATGAATCACCAATCTAAATGAGTCACCAAGTTCGCCAAATTTATAGTAACCAATTAATCCAAATTTATAGCGTTACAGACAGACGGGGAGAAGGACTTTTTTTTACATATAAATAGACTATTGGCGAATTGTTGGGCATCAAAATACGAAACTATTACGCAAAGTATCTTTTCCCGTGAATGGAAAGAACTAGATCCACGAGAATGATGTTAACAAATTTTTGCATAATATTACATATGAAAAGTGAACATATTTCACGATAATTAATAATTTTTAAATCTTATGTAAAATATTTTGATAAATTTATTTGAAAAACTTATATCTCAAGCACAGTTCACGCTAGCATTCTAAAGTTTATGTCATTGGTTTTCTAATAAAAAATTACGTAAGAAATTTTTATTTACGTAACAGGATTGAAAATTCTGATTTTTTAATATAATTTTCAAAATTGCATTCGAAAATGTAGGTATTTTCCGAACAATCGACTTCGTTTAAAATCAATAGGTCTCCAGTACTCACTGATTGTAATATTTATACCAAATTTCATTCAAAACGCTCCATTGGTTCGCGAGATATAGTATCCACACACACACCACCCCAAAAACGTTCGATTCGAGTTCAGGGATGCTTGAAACGTGCTTTTCTGTTGAAAACTCCACTTCAAGTTTCTACCCCTGTCACAATACTGTCCCTATACATTATACTCTGTATATAGGGAAATAAATAAATAAATGCTATTTGCAATTTGGTTATTACAGCGAAACCTTATTTATGCGTTTCTCTGCGAAACAGATTCGAAAACCCTATATGCTAGAAAACGCAAAAGGCGGGAAACTGTATTTTAACTACTATATAAAAATAAGGAACACACATAAGAAAATAATTATACAACTCACCAAACTTTATTTTTTCAGATGATTAAAACTTAATTCATGATGCTATGATTTACATAAAAATATTCTAAAGTATCAAAAATGTTAAAAACTCTAGATTTAGAGATTCTCTAAATCAAATATGCTACTAACTTCTAAAATTACTCTCTCGTGTCATTAGATAATAGACGACTTGTTTACGGAATCAAACGAATCGATTTAGAAAAAATGTTAAAAACTCTAGATTTAGAGATTCCCTAAATCAAATATGCTATTAACTTCTAAAATTACTCTCTATCTTTAGATAATAGACGATTTGTTTACGGAATCAAACGAATCGATTTAGAAAAAATGTTAAAATCTCTAGATATAGAGATTCTCTAAATCAAATATGCAATTAACTTCTAAAATTACTCTCTAGTGTTTTTAGGTAATAGCCGATTTGTTTACGGAATCAAACGAATCGATTTAGAAAAAAACGTTAAAAACTCTAGATTTAGAGATTCTCTAAATCAAATATGCAATTAACTTCTAAAATTGCTCTCTAGTGTATTTAGATAATAGACGATTTGTTTACGGAATCAAACGAATCGATTTAGAAAAAAAAGTTAAAAAGTCTAGATTTAGAGATTCTCTAAATCAAATATGCTATTAACTTCTAAAATTACTCTCTATCTTTAGATAATAGACGATTTGTTTACGGAATCAAACGAATCGATTTAGAAAAAATGTTAAAATCTCTAGATATAGAGATTCTCTAAATCAAATATGCAATTAACTTCTAAAATTGCTCTCTAGTGTCTTTAGATAATAGACGATTTGTTTACGGAATCAAACGAATCGATTTAGAAAAAAAATTACATCGTGGAGGGAGAAAGGGTAACACAATAAAAACAATATGATGTGTCCAACGCATGACTTTATAGTCCAAGAGCCCATGCCATTTTGAATAACTTATATGATCATAAGAATTACCTAGACATGTCCGGAAAAATGTGTTTTTCAAAAACTGTCGGTCTTATGCGCCGCTACTAGGGCTTTTATGATGGACGGTTACAAAAGCCGCCCTCCCTCTAAAAATAAGTCAAAAAAGAGCTAATGATCAGGTTTTAAACTTATGTCATTTGATATATATTTTTTAATGTGTTCGAAAACACCAAATATGACAGTGCATGTTCCTACTGCCGCCGAAATATAGCTCATAATGATCATAGATGAAACTTGAGCCATTTTATAAATATTTCCCTCCTATTCTCTAAGACACCAAATCTGACGAAGGAAGTCGGGGCTAATGGGCATTGCCAAAGTTATTTTTCCTGCGCGTTGTTTCCGTGATTCTGGATTTTAAAAGGCTTATTTTTATCCTCAAAAGTTTCGCTATAAGACACTTGATTGATTTAAACAGCAATAGACTAAAGATTTATCATTTTCTCTTTTCAAGAATATAGGCCATACAAATGAAAGAACGACTTCTGTTCATTACTCGATAATAAGATTTTAATTGAGTTTTTAGAACAGATTTAAGAACAGAAACCTTCATAAATACAATTATATATAAGAAATATAAGCTGCATAAATAGTTATTATCTTCCTTATCAGTAAGATAACACATTATATAAATATAGAAACATTAGTTTTAATTAGTTTACATCAGTTAAGTTCAGATTAGTATTAAAAACACAGGATTACATTAATTAATCACTTTATAATTTTGTAAATCAACTGGATATAGGCTTTACTACGATTACTAAGATACGGAATCTCAATCCTTATTATACTATTTCTATGTCAATGTAATCTTTTGAATCATAAGTGCGAGTAAACATTTTAGTAATAAAATGACATGATCTAAATTAAGTAAACAGGCATAGGTTGATAAATGGTATTGATGGAATTTCATTTTATTTACACTTGTACAAATTGAATATACTTAATTTAAATAATGGATTTTTTCACAAAAGTTAGAGTCCATTCAGGAAAGTTTTCTTTAAGTTTAAAGATATACTTTTTATTTATATATATATTATATACTTTTATATATACTTTTATTATTACTTATTATACATTTATATATACTTTTCATCTACATAAGATATACTTAAGTTTAAAGTCATAATTTTCATTGACACTGTCGTAATTGTAATTAGCATAAATACTTTCTTCACTGTCATCAAGTTGTGTTTTTCATGTTCTTCAACGCTATTATTCCTAATAAGGGCGGGACTTGATCTCCACCAAACTACTTGAAAGTATATTTGCTTTCATTGTTCCATCCGTTGTCTAAGGGTTTATGCAATCGAGGTGTAGCTTTTATTACTTTATTTCACATTTCACAAATAAAGTTTGTGTTCAAAACTTTTTCACAAATAACAGGTTTGCAAGGCGGCATAGTACTTCCATCAATCCCTTTAATCTTACAAAGAACATAGTCACTTTTGTGTCTATATGCAATTATGAGTACTTGAAGTCAAACTTCGTTAGCAGAATTAACATTTTTTAAACCACACATTTCGCAGAGAAAAGTGAAGACAGAAGAATTCAACATTTTTCAAAATTTCTTTATATCTAAGTGTTCCGTATGTCCTAACGATGCAAATGCAGCTTGAGCGGAATTGTTTTTCTCTAAAATCTTTAAGGGTAGAATCTTCTCATTTCTGGAGACAGTTGCTGTGTAATCACAGCCAGTAAAGCAATGGAATGGAATACAGGAAGAGAATTGCACAATGGAAGCTCTAGTGTGATTGCTAGTTTGCACACATAAATGTGTCTCAAACTGTTTGTTGATTGAACTTCCATCCTACTTTCATCCAAATATTTATGTCATTATTTAAATGTGAAATATTGTCCAGTAAAATTATTATGGAAATATATTAGTCGATTTTTAGGCGATAAATTAGCGTAGAATCAGCTTCTTCATAGGTACATTTCATTGTTCTATCTTTTCTGCACTCCACACAATTATCTACTGCACGAAAAACATAACATGTATCACCATAATTAGCATATGAAACTTTGGTATTAAAAATGTGAGAGTTCATCGGATACCTAAGTTCTTACTAGGAATTCAGCCAGACATTGCTTGAAGTTATCGTTTCTGAGGGCTTGTATGAACTATGAAGTAGGAAGATCTTCGCATTTCTGGTCTTGAAATTGAATATTTCTCATCACGATTACAAAAATCAGTAGACCTTGCCCTTTTAGCTCTAGCAGCATTTTTTATTGACTGTGTTGTTTATTTGTCAAAAATTATATGAATGGCATTTCCACTCAGTTTGAAGAGATTTATTAGAATCTGTCTTGCGACTCCACCGAAAGTTGACAGGCAGATCGCGAAATGTATGTAAGAAAAACATTCCACCAACAACAGTGATATAAATATGAGGTGGCTATTCACTTTCAATTCGATATTCTAATGTCCTCAAAAGTATCGACTTCGTCGAACCATGGTATCATCTATATGACGCAGAGCAAGTCGTACCGGTATTAAAGAGTAAGACAAAACTAACTACATGTCTATTTTTCTGTCTAATCCTAAGTAGAATGTAGAATAATCAGCCCACCAAGCCCCTTTCTACTGTTGCTTTAATAATCTTTCCATCATTTTTTTAAAGGTCTTCCCTTCGGATGCAAACGTACTTATTTTTTAATCGGTTGCATAAAATGAGCAGGATTATCATAACACTCAGTTCGAAATCGTCTCGGGCTATATTTCCAGTTGAAATTGCGGAAAGCAAGAAATTAGATGTAGGCTTTGATAAACCAGTTTTCTAGTACACATGATACAGCTTTTCCAGTACACCTTTTCCAGTACACCACAGCTTTTCCAATACAGCTTTTCCAGTACACATGATATATAACGATAATTTATCAATGTTTTGGATTATATGGGTTTAGACTATTTTTAGAATTCTCGAGAATTTTACTTAAGTGTTATTGATCTTTTCTTATGTTAGCTTGTACTAATCCTGCGCTAACCTCTTTACGAAGTCCAAGCTCATTAAACAGGTTGCTTATGATAGAAGTCTTTAGAAAATGGCTTCGAGTCCATCTTTGTCTGGCTGATATAAATTCTGTGAATGCTGATAATTCTGTCAAACGACAGGCCGCATCAGCAATCTGTTCCAAAATTATGGCAACGGCAGAGCTTGAAAAGTTATTTTCTGTGCACTGTATGGGTAGAACCCTCCTCGTTGAAAGTTGTTTGTTATATCATCTTTTCCATTTTCAGCATGCTATCATGCGATATAAGAAACTATCTAGCATAGTTGGGTTAGTTGAACACAAATAATAAACTTGATATCTGGCCAAGGCAATAAGCATACACGATATAGTTTCCAGAATTTATGCTGCTTGAAAAATTCCTGATATAAGCATATGAGCCTCATGTACATATATCAAAAATTTCGCTGTTTTGCTTTTATCACCCAATTCCGTTTTCTTGGAGAATTCTGCTTAAGTATTTATGGACTTTTGTAATTCATTTGTCAAATCCTCAAATTTGAATGCTTATGTAGTTTAACATATTTTTAAGTTTATCTCTTATACTTTTCTTGTATGCTGAAGATTGATGTCAATTGATAGAATGCAACATTTCTATCGCAACAGCTAAGAAAGGATGTATTCTTTTACACCTGCTAAAGTGAAACGGTTACCTTACACCTTTCTGGTAGGTCGAACGGTCTGGATCTCAACAACAACCTGCTAAACTGAGTTAGTTCCTGTGATGAATCCGCTCAAAGATCCTTCTACAAGTATTTATGTTTCTAAAAGTATGTGAAGACCCCTCTGATTCGTCTATAAAATTTTCCAATAGCTTTGAAATAAGCCAGGAATGTGAGGAATCTACCAATCATTATAAATATCCTGTCATATTTTGTTTTATTTTCACTTCGAGTTCTTTTGTTTCGCACTTGATTAGCTTATGTTTGACACCACGGTGTTTCTTTATTTCTTTTAAATAAAATATGCATTTTCTTTGAAATACTTCTGCTGAAGAGTAAGTTCCAATACACAAACTGGTAAAACGTAATGATCGGGATGTGTAAAGAGCAGAAGATGTCGCTTCCAAATCAGGAGAGATAGAATCTAACATTGTCCTGATTGATTGGCTATTTTCCGCAACGACTCATGATAATGCAGTGACCTTTCGATAGCAATTGATATGATATCAAAATTCTAAAATTCAATTCCTAATGTGTAACATACAATTTCTAATGTGTAACATGTAATTCTTAATGGAAAACATACTCATGTAATTTGCTAAATGCAGTTAAATATTGAATAGTTTCCCCAAAAATTCGTTCAGTAGATATCGTGCAATACACTGAATTATAAAATTGGAGGATTCGCCTTGGAATATCGAATGGTCTGTTGTGGTAAGTTTATTTCATATTTTTTTTGTTAATGAAATTCTTTAGTTAAACAATTAAACAAAATTAACTGTTTCATTAAAAAACATTGAACACGACAGTGTCTTGCATTTTCTAAGCTTCTATTATTCGCAAAATACTATGCAATCCACTACAATAATAAAATTGTAGGGTCTTAAACCTCTTGTAACATTAAAATCGTATCTTTATTTTCCCATTCATTCAGAAATTATCGTACATTTCAATAAAATAATGAAATTTTAGAGGCCCCATGGTACATCCAGTGGCAAACTGTGGTAAGTTTGAAAATACTCATACTGGTTTATTGAATATTTCTTTGTTATGCAGATTATTTAATTAAAAAATAATTTTAACTAATTCATTAAAAAAATTGCACACGATAGAGACTTCCGGCCACTCAAATAGCTACTGTAAGCCTTCGGATCAGTCGTGTGGTCTGGGTTTTTCACACGATAGAGACTTGAATTTTCTACACTTCAATTCTTATTAATGTATAACATGCAACTTCTGATGTATAACATACTCTTGCAATTTTTAATGAAAACTTCTCCGTTAGATAATTTTCCCATTTATTCGGTAAATATGGTGCAATACACTCA
Source organism: Amaurobius ferox (assembly GCA_951213105.1). Lineage (NCBI taxonomy): Eukaryota > Metazoa > Arthropoda > Arachnida > Araneae > Amaurobiidae > Amaurobius > Amaurobius ferox. The sequence continues at coordinate 24,635,762 of OX578142.1, read as the reverse complement.
ATCATAAAATTGAAGGACTCCTTGGAATATCGAATGGTAAGTTGTGATAAGTTTGAAGAGACACTTTCTTGTTTATTTCATGATTTTTTGTTTATAGGATTATTTAATTAAATTTTAATTTAAAAAAATTAACTGTTTCATTAAGATAATTAACAAAATGGGGTGTTAAAACAATTAACAAATGGAGTGAATATTCTCTGCGCTCCAAACATTGTCATTTACTAAATGTAAATACTTCATTACATTTTAATTAATACAATTAAAAATATATAAATATGTAACGTTAAAAGCATACCCCATATTAGACCCCTTGTAACATTAAAAACGTACCTTTAACTTCCCATTCTTTCAGGAAATATCGTGGAATTTACTAAATTTCATTTAAATATTGAATAGTTTCCCGAAAATTCACTCAGTATCAAACAATGCACTCACATACTGAAATTTTAGACCCCTGTAACACTAAAATATAAGTTCGCGAAACCTTTGTTAAAATTAAAATACGTATTAATAATCATTTTTACAAAACACTCATCATTTTTACAAAGCGCTCATCATTTTTACAAAACGCTCATCATTTCAATAATGCGCTTTCATATTCATATCAATCTACCGAAAACATCCTCCATTCAAACTACCAGAAAAGATAGCCTTCATTGATAATATCTAAGCATGTCATTGTGGCATTTCGCCCGTTCTGCTAACAATCAACTGGTTGAGGGGTCGGTCCCCTGCCGTGCTCAGTGAATATATCATTTAAATTCAGTACTTTAAAAAATCTCGATAGATGGCGTCCTCCAAATCTTCTTTACCCGCCAAAATCTCCAAACTTTTGCTAGGGGGCGGCACCTCCGAAAATTCACTTAAGTATGTCACGACTGATAAATATTTTCAGTACGTCATAGATTGCCGAGCGATATGGTCGGAGTTGACATCGCTCCTGTTATCGGTTCAAAGGTCAAGTTGTCTTATCGGGCAAAAGTTCAAGGTTACGTCATTGGTTCAAGGTTACCTCATTACGTCATTGGTCCAAAGTTCAAGTTACCTCATTACGTCATCAGTCCAAAGTTCAAGTTACGTTATCAGTCCAAAGATTCCCTCATTACGTCATCGGTCAAGATCATATGATAAGGTTATCTCATTCCTCATTTCCCAACATTTCCTCCTCAACGAGTCATTCTCCCTTCTCCTCCTCATACGTCATTTGTACCGCCGGTTCGATCTGCCGGTCTTTCTTACCTACTAACGTTGCCCGAAATTTAAATTGAGCGGTCGTGTGTAGCCGTGTGTGCACCCACGCAACAATTTCTATTTTGTTTTTGTTATAAGTGAGCATACTGTTAAAACGTTATTTGTTTTTCATGAATTCGCTTTGAGTTTGGGGTATCAAAGATTTGCATCTTAAATATCGGAAAACGTCGGGTACATTTTCTAGTTAGCAATGAAAGAGGGGTTACCATCGGAATTGACGAGATAGACTAAATAGATTTTCTGAACGATTTTGCAGTATAATTATCGTCATATTTTACATATCATTTAGGTTAGCCATTATATCCCTAGCCAATAGCCAAACTTATAGCAGAAATACCCGACGTTGCATGGAATAATAGTGAAATACAATAATGTGTTATTAAATTTGAAATATTTCATCTCTATTAAGCTGAACAAACTCGTCTAAAAAGTATATAAATCGGTTGAGTCGTTTCGAAGTTATAAGTAGTCACCACAGACCTATAAAATAGGCATTTTATTTCTCGCTATTTCGCGGGGAAGTGTAGGAGGATAAAACCTATATTAAACCATTGAATCTATTCTCATTACTTGAAAAAAAAAATCACCAAGTTAGATTACATTATTTCAGGGTACATTTTGATTTTGTAGCGTATTTTGATATTCCATTTTATATATAATCTGCACGAAATCGGAAATACTGTAGCCATAAAATTGCTTGTTATTATGCTTAACAAACCAGCGAAATAAAGTACCGATATACGTTAAGTCGTTTTTAAGAGACAAATAACTGACTGAAACAAGTTTCTAATTCTAGTCATTACGTAATACACTGCAGAGTGATAAAACTTACGTTAGAATATTCATTGGACTTGAACTCGGCCTTATTGTGCGAAAAATATAAAATCCATTGCTTGGTTCAGGGAATATTGAAGTTAGAAGCATATTTTGAAACTTTTTTTTTATATATTAGATGCATCAATCTTTCTTAATAGGAAACATAATAAATAAAAACTCATTTCATTCTGGGGAGAATTTTATTATTCGAATCTCGAATATAGTACTACTCAGTAGAAAATGTATCGAACATCGTTTATTGGTGACAAACATTTTGCTATACTATTGTTTTAACTAAATATTTTTAAGCAATTTTTCTTAGGGTGAGCTATAGATAGAGCTTAAATGATGACTGATACGAGTGGTGACAAAAATTTTGCCATACTATTGTTTCAACTTTTAAGCAATTTTTCTTAGAATGAGCTATAGATAGAGCTTAGATGGTGACTGATACGAGTGGTGACAAAAATTTTGCCATTCTATTGTTTTAACTAAATATTTTTAAGCAATTTTTCTTAGGATGAGCCATAGATAGAGCTTAGATGGTGACTGATACGAGTGGTGACAAAAATTTTGCCATTCTATTGTTTTAACTAAATATTTTTAAGCAATTTTTCTTAGGATGAGCTATAGATAGAGCTTAGATGGTGACTGATACGAGTGGTGACAAAAATTTTGCCATTCTATTATTTTAACTAAATATTTTTAAGCAATTTTTCTTAGGATGAGCTATAGATAGAGCTTAGATGGTGACTGATACGGGTGGTGACAAAAATTTTGCCATTCTATTGTTTTAACTAAATATTTTTAAGCAATTTTTCTTAAGATGAGCTATAGATAGAGCTTAGATGGTGACTGATACGAGTGGTGACAAAAATTTTGCCATTCTATTGTTTTAACTAAATATTTTTAAGCAATTTTTCTTAGGATGAGCTATAGATAGAGCTTAGATGGTGACTGATACGGGTGGTGACAAAAATTTTGCCTTTCTATTGTTTTAACTAAATATTTTTAAGCAATTTTTCTTAGGATGAGCTATAGATAGATCTTAGATGGTGACTGATACGAGTGGTGACAAAAATTTTGCCATTCTATTGTTTTAACTAAATATTTTTAAGCAATTTTTCTTAGGATGAGCTATAGATAGAGCTTAGATGGTGACTGATACGGGTGGTGACAAAAATTTTGCCATTCTATTGTTTTAACTAAATATTTTTAAGCAATTTTTCTTAGGATGAGCTATTGATAGAGCTTAGATGATGATTTTTTACGAGTTCGACATCAAAATCCAAAATAGGGTTGGTTTACTACTGCTAATTGCTCTGAATTATTTCCTCATCTATCCGAAATAAATATCATTCCGATTGCTCATTTGCAAAAAGCTATAGAAATCTTACTATGAAGTCTTCGGAATGCCGGTTCAATATTCTGTGATAAACACGAGGGCAGAGTTAAAGCGGAGCTTATAGGGATTAATAAAAGCCGTTAGTGAGCATCTTGAATACAGGAGAAGTTAACAAAGTGGCGACATCTACTGATGATCTCTAAAGGCAATGACTTTTAATAGTCAATTCTTATTTCGAAGATAGTTTTTAGCACGTTATATCTGTAGCTCTGTATTTATCTATAGCTTTGTATCTCTCGCTTTTATGTTATTTTCATGGGTTACTTTTTTTGGAAGAATATTTTGATGAATATCATTATGTAATTTCGGTTGAAAATAATGTTAACTAAAGTAGCCTTTATTGTATAAAAACAAAATGAGTGATTTTAAATGATTTTAAATCATGAAGGAAATATATTTTTTTAATAAAATACTTAATTCTTTAGATATCAATATTCCTGAAAACTACAAAATACTTTCCTTTCAAGTAGCTGGAAAAGGAAACGAAAATTATACTTTAGAATTTTTGAAATGTTGATACTTAACAGGGACTACTGCAAAAACTACTGAAAAAGAAATGTAACTTTAAACTATATAATAGTTTGCGCATCTAACAGATAGGACTAAGATTATATACGTTGTGATATAATAATTTAGTTTTTAAGTCAGTGCTGCAGAAAAGCTATTTTTCGAATGTTTTAACGAGTTTTGCTGGCCCGAGCTGTTTAAATCATTTCACATCTGAGAAATACATTTTATATGCTTTGATATATTTTATAATTTTACTATATTTTCTTTATATTTGTTTCTGAAAATTTAAGAAAATACAAAATTCTTTTGAAAATGTGAGGAGTAGTGCAATATAAAATATATATTATATAATTATTTTCTGTACTTGAAAAGTATTGGGAGTTTCTCATCCTTGCATATAAAATGGTGAAAATTCATGCAAAATGTTTAGAAAAAATGTCAATGTTTTCTTTTTTTATATAAGTATTAACAACCTAGAAAAGCATAAATAATTTACAAAAGTAAAACACGGATAATCAAAATAATAATTGATAAAAGAAATGAAATATATTTAGCAAAATGTCCTACAGACTACAAGATGTAATATTTGCCAACCTTGCTATGAACATATTCTCAATGTGTCAACATAATATAACATTAAAATAATTAAACGAAACTTTAAATTAAAAAAATATATATATATTTTATAATTGATTTCGCAGATCCTCTCAAATGGACAAAGGAGTTTGTGATTCAAACATTTAAAATAAGACATTTAGAATAAGATATCAAACATTCAGATTTTACGTAATATTGTTACTTGCAAAATTAACAAAGATCGTCGTTTTCCATAGAAATTGTAAAATCGAAGCATTTCTATTAATTCGATCGGTAACGTGGTGTTTATTTAATCTAAACAATGACACTGATTCACTGAGTGGTGTTTATTTAATCTGAACAATGACACAGATTCACTGCTCGGCCGCCCAAATAGCTGCTCACGTCCTCGGACGAGTCGGACGGTCTGGGTCTTCAACAGATTCACTGCCAGTTAGCATAATGAATATATTTTTCTCTGTGACTCAATTTTTTTTCGGTTACTCGCACTCACTCTTTTAGAAGTACAAAATCGCCATCTTGAAAATCGGTATTCATTGACGAAACGTAATAAAATAATTTGGGGAGATAGAAATTTGGGGACAAAAATTTGCAAGTGAAGTTTCATGTTATATATTTCAGTTTCCGAATGAAATAAAATATAGAGTAAACTTTGGATAATCCGGCACCTTCCAGACTTCAGCGGTGCTGGATTACTAAATCTGCAGTATTATCAGATGTTGAACTAAAATAGGATAAAAAGTGAGAAAAATGTATTTAAAATAAAATAATGGACAATAAATGTTATATTTTTTTGCTTAAAGCGGTACACAGACTAAATTATACTGTACAGTATTGTAAATACTGCAATTAGTCAAATTAAAAGGAAAATAAATCTAAAAAGTGCAAATTTAAGACGAAATAAATTGTAAAAATTCTTGACTTACACTATGTATCGTGACTGATACGCTTATAATCAACGGAATTAATAAATCCTGTGATCATTCACAAATTGAAGTGATTCACAGAAATCCTTTTGTATGGTTTTAAAACGACTTTTTCTACAGTTTGTCGTTGAAAGTATTAAGGATAGGCAGATGGGGGAGGTGAGCGAGATAGCTCAGTGGTTAAGGCACGGGGATTACATTTGGAGGACACGAATTCGATTCCCGGATCTGTCCAAACTATCCCCGTGTACACGCTGAGTACGAGCACATTAAATTTGTGGGTCCAAAATCATTCCGAGAAGTTCGTGGCAGGGGGCGGAGGGTACGGTCCTCCTGGATGTCGCCTCAACTGGGTTTCGGTCTAAATTGGGTAACACTGTTCCGGCCGTCCAAACATATACCTTACACTTTCGGGTAGGTCGGTGGTCTGAATCGAAAGAAAGAAGGATAAGCAGAAGATTGTGGTTAAAAGTTATTTTAACCCATAAATAAGGTTAAAAAATCACACACACACACCATATAAGTGTGAGTTTCTTTTCTTAACAAAATCTATGAGAAGTAACCTTGTCTTTAATTATTTTTGCTATATATATAGTATATATAGGGAAAGTATTGTGATGGGGTCAAACATTTGAATTCGAGTTTTCGACGGAAGAGCACATTTCAAGCATCCCTGAACTTGAATCAAATATTTTTGAGGTGAAGTCTGTGTATGCATGTCTGTGTTTGTATGTGCGTCCGTGAGTCAGTGGATGCGATATCTCACGAACAAAGGAAGCGTTTCGAGCGTAATTTGGTACGATTATTTTAATCCATTTATACTGGAACCGTATTGATTTTAAACTCGATCGAATTTTCGGAAGACCTCCCCCCCCAAATTTTCAAATACATTTTTGAAAAGAATCTAAAAGAATCAAGACATTTAATAGTATTAAATAAATATTAATTTTTGGCTTATTTTTTATTCTGAAACAAATGGTACAAACTTTAGAATGCTAGCTTGAACCATTAAAAATTGTATTCTCGAGATATTGTATTCAAATAAATGTATCTAAAAATATACTTAAAAATGAACACTGGTAAGTGTAATCAAATATGTAACATTTGGAGAAATATTGTATATTTTAATGTGGGGCCAAATTAACGAAAATGTCGTCAAATTGGCAAAAATGACATAAAATTTGCGAAATTATAATTAACTTATTTTAATATAATGGCGACTATTGCTTAGCAGATGTTATCAATATTTCGGATTGTCAAGTTAGATTTGCGCGAAATATAAATTAATTGGGTCCTTCAAAATAATTTTACATGTCATCCAGAAAAGCGATAAATGTCAGTATGCTTTTAAAGTCAAAAGCATCATTATATTGCATTTAAGAAGGAAAGTGTTTTCATTATGTACAGAAAATCATGTGCTGACCACAATTTTTTTATATTTATTGTTCAATATTGGTGACTTTATGCATATAAATAGAGTTTGAAAACTTTGTTTTTGTTGTGTATTGACATATACAACGTATACTTTCCTGTAATATGAAAGAAAGCAAATAAATTCTCAATGACTTTAAAGAAACAAAATCACATCTTAACTGTGTATCTTTAAATTTGCTAAGAGAAGTTTTTTTATTAGGCATCTATATAAATAAAATTGAAAATCTGTCTGTCTATCTGTCTATTTGCCCCGTCATCACGGGAGAACGGCTTAACCGAATTTGATGACATTTTGTGGGTAGCCTGGAAATGGTCCCACTTAAAATTTTTTCCATATTTGGAGTTTTTACGATCAGTGGTTCTTGAGATATTAGTAAAAAACGAAATTTTCCTTTGTCTCACTATCACGGAAGAACGGATAAACTGAATTTGATAAAATTTTGTGGATAACCTTGAAATAGCCCCCCATAAATTTAGCCCAAGTTTCGAGTGTCTAAGTCCAGGGGTTGTTGAAATATTAATAAAAAACGAAACTTTTTCCTAGGAGTTCTGCTCTCTAACTCCGTGATTTATCCAAACGAAAAGCTTGAAAATCGTTTGAAAGTGAATTAAAACTTTATCTCTGAGTTTGATGGGAGATTTTTTGCGCTAATTAGTCACTTTCTGAAAACATGAATTGCTTGAAACATGATTTAAATGGGAAATCTATCTCCATGGTTTATTTTACACAAGCTTTTACAGAACAATGAAAAGTATAAAGAAATCAAAATGGTTATTTAATTTCGTAGTTTATGAGGAAGATTCTATCTTATATCATGGTGCTCAGAAACACAATTCAATTAAATCAGTCTATTAATTTTAATTACTATTTTTTCGATGTGAATAATAAATAATTTTTTCGATTTGAATAATAAATAAATGGATATAAGAATATATTTTAGAAAAGAACGATTTGATTTTTCTTATAGCATTTTTGACTGGATAATATCAATTACGGTCTTCAGGTTTAAACATTATTATTATTGATATTTTCGGGGATTATTGATTTAGGGATTATTGATATTTTCAAGTTATTATGCAATTGTTTATGACAAAAATTGTTTAAACTCATATATTGTACGTTGTACGAGCAATCTTCAACAAATACACGGGTATATCTTCTAATCTACGAGAATATAAGTAGTACAGGTATATTGGCATGTGTTTTGATATATATTGGCATATATTGGAATCAATTACGACCTTCTGGTATAAAGGGTAAAGGGATTATTGATATTTTCAATTTATTACGTCATCTCTTTTATTTTGGCAAAGATTTTTGAGACTCATATTATAATACGAGTAATCTTCTACTAACACAATGGCATATATTCTAATCTGCGACAATATAAATCGTACGAGGTTGCATATATTGATTCAATTCCTTTTTTTTTTTGTAAAATTTGCTTACAAGAGGGTTCTGGATGTTTTATTCTTCAGATCTGCCCGTGAAAATAATTTTTCATAGTGAGAACATATATTCTTAAACTTCTCATTTGGAGCAATAAATTTAATATTTTAGCAGAATTTGAACATGATTGCGAATTATAAGTTTCTTTATATTATATACTCCGTACGAAGAACAGGTATGCTGCTAGTAGGAAATAAAAATGCATACATTGGGTACACACACTGTTACAAGCTGAAAGAAAATGTCATATCCATAAATTTCCAGAAAATAAAAATTAATTAAAATTCCTTTTGAAACATTTTATAGAAAAAGAATCATTTCATTCTATATTAACATATTTGCCATCATTCACAAGAAGAATAACTTATTTCCATGTCTGTCAGTCTGTAACGCTTGGTGAAAATAGTGGCGACGAATTTAGCGGGATATTACCAACTCGGTGATTTTATTAAATGTTGACAAACTGACGAAAATGTCGCCAAATTAATAAAAATGTGACCAAATTGAAAAAAATGTCACTGAATTGATAAAAGTGACGCTAATAAGATAAAAATTCAATATCTTGGAAAAAATATTCACTATAAGAATAACCCATTTCTCAGTCTGTCCGTCCGTAACAATTGGCGAAAATTTTGGCGATGAATTTGGGAGGTCGCCAACTTGGCGACTTGTTTAAAATGCTGACAAATTGACGAAAATGTCACCAAATTAATAAAAATGTCTTCAAATTTATAGAAATGACGCGTATAAGAGGAAACTTCAGTATCTTGGGAAGAATATAAGAATAACCCATATCTCCGTCTGTCTGTCAGTAACGCTTACCGAAAATTTGGCAATGAATTTAGTGGAATATTGCTGGCTTGATGATTTTATTAAATGTTGCCAAATTGACGAAAATTTTGCCAATTTGATAAAAATGTCTTTAAATTGATAAAAATGACCCTTAATCAATGAAAATGATTCCTTATTGATGAAAATTCAATACCTTGGCAAGATATGGTCAATTTCTTTGATAATCCTTTCAGGTTTACGTTTCATTAGAGCAGTGTTCTTCAACCTGTGTTCCGCGGAACCCTAGGGTTCCACTCAAATGCTTTAGGGGTTCCGCGAGTCGATACTACAATTCGAAGGTTCGACATATGCATGTATAATACAAATACTTTATATGGAATATTTATCTTCTTGTTTGAATTAATTCAAATTTATATCTTATATAAAGTTTTTATAACAAAGGCAGGGACTCACCTTGTTCATAACATGTAATACGTAATATGACACATCCCCCCTAAAATTAAATCTGGATGTGCTACTGAACGAAGGGTTCCATAAAAAAAAAATATCTCAAAAAAGGGTTCTGCGGGATGACAAAGGTTGAAAAACACTGCATTAGAGGATGATAGCATGTAAGTTTCAATAGGAAGTCGTATAGGAAATAATAGTATTGATTGGGAGAAATGCATGGCTCTCATGTGTCCATAGATAGTAGGAGCGCAAAAGCTGACGACAGGCGCTTGGAAGGTAATGCTTTCCAACTTTTCGCATTCTGTCATATGACGGGCATACCTTCTAGTTTCTTTATAAGGCAATACAGGCAGTAGAGTTTACACTGTGTATATAGTTTCAATTTAATGCATTTGAATGCGGTGCTTTGTTCAAATTGTATGTTATATTTGCCTGAAAACTTAAATGTGTTCTATAAATTATTTTAAGAAAGTAATATTTTAAAACTCGAATTTTGGCAAGATATTTGCGAGTAAAAGTAGAACAAATTAGCGAGTAAAAGTAGTAAAAGTAGAATCATTGTCATGCTATGCATAAAAAGTGTGATATGTTCGAAAAAAGAAATACCTAATGTATTTGTTATACAAAGTTGTCCTTGACATGTATCTCTCTATCTCGGTATAATTTGCTGAAATCGCTTTTTTGGATTCCATCATTTGATAATTACTGGAATTAAAAGTCAAAGAAGATATACGTTTATTTGCATATTTCAAGGTTTGAACACTATTTTAAGCAACATTTCATTTATTTTGATTTTGATAGATATGTATAAAATAAACAAACTTTAAGACATTGTATAATTATAATTTGAAATATATTCCCTGAAAGACAAACAGTGAAATATGTTTAAAGCAAAATAGCATTAAACAAAAAGTCTTAAGCATATTTTCATGATATAAAGGCTTAGTAGCACATAAGAAGAAATTTGCGGATGAAAACCTATGGATTTTTCATACAAAGCAAAATTTCATTTTGAGCAAATTTTGTACGAAAACCGACTTCGAAAAGTTCTCTCTATGTCATGGAAACTTACCCGATAGCTATTTATAATTGCTAATAATTCCTTAATGACTGCAATTTAAAACAAAAATATAGACGATATAACATATTCTAAGATGTGTATATTATTTTGAGACAGGTATCACTTTCTATATCGGTATTCAAAGTGAGACATTCAAAAATAAAAATCTGATATGGGCAGCACATGGCTTTACATAACGCAAGTACTTTACTTCTTTGAATGCGAAATAATGATTGACAAGATCTACGGCACAATGTTTTTAACGTTGAAATGTACGCTTATATGAAAACATGTAAAATTATTTTAAAGTATTAAATTAAATTGTATGTCGCGCACATATAGTTTCACAATTGGAAATACTGCTGACATCTGCTAAGAAATATATTCCATTATACTTTAAAAAAATAGACAAACAAAAAATTGGCCATAGTTAAAAGTCTTTTATTAAAATCTCCTTCATACGACGTACTACAATCACACGGCCACAGCTCTTTAGGGCATTACTATGTCCTTCATCAGTGGCGAAGTGAAAATTAGTGGCGAATGTGTGCTCAAATATAGGCCAAAACCGCCAGACAAAAATTACATATTAATCAATTACATTTTTACATTTTTAAATAAGAGGCATTTAAAATATAATTAAATTATAAAATACAAAATACAATAATAGGAAACATTTTCCAAATATCAAATGCTTGGATTTAGATGGATCTGCACGTTTTGAGCACCTCTGAATGCGAATAAATCATTTTCCAATAATGTCTGTATGTCTGCCTGTCAGTCTATGGGCATGATACACTACCCTCCAAAAAATAAGCACGAAAGTGAAAATCAGGCACAAACCAGAAACGACTGCAACACTTTATTCCAAATTTTACAGTAACCTAAATAGGACTCTGCCTATTATTTGCACAAAAAATCAAGAAAGATCAATCATGCATAAGTCATTGATTATGAAACACTTTCCAACTGCAATGCAATTTTATTTAAACATCTCTGAAATGCGATACATTCAGCGGTAATATTTTAAAAATTATCGCAATACTGCATTAATTTATTATGTTTGGAAACTTAACATTAATTTATTATGTTTGGAAACACCTGGCTCTCTGTTGTTGTTGTTGAGACCCAGACCGTCCGACTTACCAGAAAGGTGTAAGGTAACCGTTTAGACGGCCGGGAAGTGCCACCGAATTTAGACCGGAACCCAGTGGGGGAGGCATCCACAGGGACCGTACACTCCTTCCCCTACCACCAACTTCTTGGAAGAACTTACGGACCCACATGTTTAATGTGATCGTACTCCGCATGAACACGGAGGCAGTTGTGGCAGCGTGCAAATCCAGCGCGCAAACCACCAGGCTACCGCGCCCGAAATGTGCCAACAGCACGCGATGTTCCCAGGTGCTCACCCACCCAAGTACTAACGCGCCCGATGCTGCTTGACTTTGGTGATCTAACGAGAACCGGTGTTTTCAGCCCGGTAGGGACGTTGGCTCCACCTGGCTCTCTGTGTAAAAGCTGTAAATATTTCATTCATATACATTCCTTTCATTCCATTCCTTTCATTCATCACAGTACTACAATAATTTATTTTATTTAAAAACTTAACACCATGGAGGTAAATGTAATTTAACTCTATGCTTAAAACTTCATCGAAAAAGTCTGCTATAAGATCGTCTGTTCTCTATGTAAAGTCAATGAATGTGTCATTCGTAACCGCTATATTTCAGATTCAAAGAGCTAATTAATTTTGTGTTAAAGAAATTCAGCAAATCTTATACCATCGTACATCTTTATGTGATTATATTCTTCAGAAGTAAAAATTAGGCTTTTTTGTAGAAATAATCAAAGTTTGATTATCATTTAAACTCAAATATATTGTAATTGCGTTGTTTCAGAATATAGATACACAGAAATTAAGCAAAAATAAAACGGTTTTAGGACGGATACAACACTAAATATAAATTAAAAATAACTTTAAAAATCACGATTTCGAGACAAGATGGATGCCATATTTTATTTTGAAGCAGGTCATGTGATCTCTTCATATAATATGGATGTAATTATTATTTTAATTTTTATTTAAAGAACTACCGAATATATTTTGCTGAAATTTTTTTCATATTTTTTATGGGATAATTTAAATAATTCCTGAAACTTTCGAAGCATTTTGTGAACTTTATATTCGCCTAAAAAATGTTTGAAAAATTGGGTTCCATAGGGTTCAATGTATTTCATTTTTGCAACTCGGTTTCAGTCCAAAACTGATTGGGTGATATTATTCATTTATATTACCATAGGCCCCACAGACCGTCTGAACAACATACTAAAATTTAATTTTGATAAAGTCATTTTTACGGCAATTATCGTGCTAACGGACAGACAAACAAAACACATTCCTCAGTAATATTTCAAAACTTATCACAATACTACATTAATTTACTTTATATTTGCAAACTTAAACATTCATCGAAAAAATTGAACTTCATTCAAACGACGGTATTGAAATATAAATTGCCTGGTTTAAATATCTCTAAAATGCGATACATTCCTTGGTAATATTTTAAAAATTATCATAGTACTACAATAATTTATTATATTTTAAAACTTCATCGAAAACAAATGAATTTTATTCAAATGACGTCATCGAAATATAAATTGCCTGGCTCTCTTTATAAAAGCAGCATTTCATTCATAAACTTTTTTCCATTAATCACAATACTATAATAATTTATTTTATTTAAAAACTTAAAATCATGGAGCTACAAGTAATTAAACTCTATGATTAAAACTTCATCGGAAAAACATCTTTAAACATCTCTAAAATGCGATACATTCCTCGGTAATATTTGAACAATTATTATAATACTACAATAATTTATTATATTTGAAAACTTCATAGAAAACAACTGAAATTCATTCAAATGACGTCATAGAAAAAATAACACGTCTGGCTCTCTTTGTAGAAGCAGCATTTCATTCATAACATTTTCCCATTCATTTCATTCATCACAGTACTAAAATAATTTATTTTATTTAAAAATTCAATACCATGGAGCTACAAGTAATTAAACTCTATGATTAAAACTTCATCGAAAAAAATCGTCCTTCTCTATGTAAAATCTATGATTATTTCATTCATATCAGCTATGCAGGCTCCATGAGCTAAATAATTTTGCGTTAAAGAAATACAGCAATTCTTATACAACTCATTCTATATATTTTGCTGTTTACATTTTACATAAGTTAAAAATAGGCTTCGTTGAAGAAATAATCAAATTTGTATGATCATTTAAACTGAAATATATTGTAATTGCGTTGTTTCAGTATGCAGATGCACAGAATTTAAGCAAAATTAAAGCTGTTTTAGGACGGATACAACATTCAATATGAATTAAAAAGAACTTTAAAAATCAAGATTTTGAGACAAGATGGATGCCATATTTCATTTTGAAGTGGGTCACTTGATCTTTTCATATCATGGTCACGTGATCGCTTCATATAAGAGGTGTAATTATTATTTTAATTTTTATTTAAAAAACTACTGAATATATTTTGCTGAAATATTTTTTATTTATTTCATGGAATAATTTGAATATTACCTAAAATTTTCGAAGCAATTTGTGAATTCTAAATTCGCTTAAAAAATGTGTGAAAAATTAGGTCCCATAGGGTTCAATGTATTTCATTTTTTCAACCTAGGTTCAATCCAAAACTAATTGGGTGATATTATTCATTTATATTCCCATAGGCCCTACAGACCGTCTGAACAACATACTAAAATTTCATTTTGATTAAGTCATTTTTACGGCAGTTATCGTGCTAACGGACAGACAGACAGACAGACAGAATGAACAAAGTCATAAACACTTTCCAACTTTGTTGTAAAGTGTTTAATAGAGTTTCGAATGTATACTTACACATTAAAAAGAAATAAAATAAAATGGAGAAAACGGCAAGGCATAGTTTTAAATGTGAAATGTCTGTCAATAAGGAATATTACCTCCTCTGAAACTAATGCAGACTTAGCAAAGACGATTCATGCCACTGATTAAGTGCTCAATGAGGTTAGAAGGCAGTAATTGCTACTCTTGTAATGAGAGTACGTTGGACCTCTTGGGTAGTGTTTGGAAGGATTTGTTAGGAATCTCAAGCTCTCCCAAGAGCATCCCATACATGCACTATTGGGATTATGTCTGGGGAATACGCTGGCTACTCCATTCGCGGGATTCCCTCTGTCGAGCTGTTTCTGGCCGGGCATTGTCGTCCATAAGAACAAATTCAGAACCTATTGCACCCGCATAAGGGCGAACATAGGGATCAAGGATTTTGTCGCGATATCTTTGGCCAGTCACAGCACCGTTGAGGAAGAAATGGATGTCAATACGTCCGCCGAAGGAAATCCCAGCCTATACAAGGAACCCACCACCAGAAAATGAGTGGCGCTGGATGATGCTAATCGCTTGATACCAGCCTGTCTCCACACAAAAATTCGCCGATCGCCCGACTGCAAAGTGAATCTGGATTCATCGGTGAATAGCACATTGTTTCAATTGTCTATGGCCCAACTGACGTGTCCCTGACACCATTGGAGACGGGCTGCTTTATGCCTCGTGGACAGTGGAACACAAATGGTTATCCTCTGAGCATAAAAGCCATGTGTGTGCAATCTCCTTCTCACAGTTGTACCGGATACAGGCCTACTTGTAGCTGCAGCTAGGCTAGAACATAAAGTAGGTGCTGTTGCTTGCCTGTTGCGTCTGACGAATAACGCTAAGTAGCGGTTATCGGAAGATGTTGTAACTAGAACGCGACCCGAGCCTGGTCTTCTGCTTATTGTTTCGCTGTTTGGGATTTGAGTCCATAAGCGTGAAATCACAGAATGATGAACTCTGAAGAATTCAGTAATTTCTTCAATATATTGGCCGGATTCTAACCTGCCCACGGCTTGCCATCGCTGACCATCCTCTAAATGCCTTCCTTGGAACATATCGAATGAAATGGCTATTTCGGATTTTCACCCTAACGTCAGTAGTAGAAGTAAGGATGCCCAGAAAGAAACACCTGCTGTTTCTTTCTGTGAGAAAGAAACAGCAGGAAAGAAACCAAGATGCTGATTTACGTATTTAGCTCAGAGCCTATTGCTATTATGTACGTGTTTCTATATTTGCATATTGTACTCGAAGTATACAGAAAGTTTCATCCAATAAAATTCATTCGTTTGCTCATGATCTGAGAATTTGCATTTTATGCTTATTCTTTAGAGGGAAGTGTATTAATTGAATAGATTGAGAAAATGCGTTGGGCACGTCGTAGTTTGTACTTTGTTTTTACGTCGATATTTAAAATTATTTCTATCACTAAATGATTTCATTTGGTACTATTTTATTTGTATTTTTATCAGATTTCTTTTAAAGAATAATTTTTGCTGTCGCGTTTATTACATACACTACAAGAATATAATTTCTAAATCTTTTGGTTCAACCCGTTGTGCCAAAGTAAGAAATCTGGTGTGGGCAGTATATGACGTTATGTATATATAATAACTTGTTTCGCAGTAAACTAATTAGGTGCAAGATCCGTGTTTTCAATATTGAATTAGCCATTAACACTGGGGCATGTTTGGATAAAATATTTGGAAGAACCAAATTTATTTATATTTCTCGCAAATCTAATTTGACAATTTGAAATATTGCTAGAATCCTTTAAGCAATATAATCTATATATTAAACGATTTTAATAATTAAAAGGCATTGCATTTTCATCAATTTTGGGGATTACTTTCTTTAGTTAAGCGCATTTTCGCCAATTTGTCAACATTTTGGTCAATTAGCAACATTTTCCAAATTTATGGCCGAGGTCAACCTATTTAAAGATATTTTCTACTAATTTAAATTTTATGTAACTTTTTCGGTAAATTTATGTAAAAACGTACTATATCTCGATAACGGTTTGGGATTTTATTTTTTATTTTTGTCAATGATACATAACGAGTCCAGTTACAATGGTCACAGTACAGGAACTCATACATTAAAGTCAAATCATCAAGTATGCATTTTTTTTCAGACATACCAAACAAATCAATGCTATTTGAACATAAATTAAATGATGTATCAAATTTAAAAACCGAAAAGTTTCTCAAAGTACCATTCGTACCATTTGTATTTTAATGATATTACGAAGAAACGCTTATTTATTTAAGATTATTATACCTCCTGATATTTTAATAATTTTTCAAAAATTCATTTGAAACCTGAGAAGCGGGGGGGGGGGGTCTAAAAATTCGATCGCCTTTATTTATTGAGTGCACTAATCCTATTAAATTGTTTCAAATCGCGCCATTCGTTCGTAAGATATGTCTCACACAGAGTCACAGACACGCTAACATTCATACACATATACACATGCACACAGAAATCACCTCAAAAACGTTTGATTCGAGTCCAGAGATGTGCTCTTTTGTCGAAAACTCTCAATCGAATTTTCTATCCCATCACAATACTTTCCCTATACAATATACAATGTATGTTGGGAAAGAAAGGACATTAATACTTATATCCTTCCAACGACTTCAGAATATTAATTGCAAACAGAATGTATTGTGTTTAATGTTGGATTACTATTACTCTACTTGGATGAAAGACAAAAGGGGAAGAGCGTAGTAGAAAAGTTGGTGTCATCTCTTCTGGAAGAGTTTGCAACTCGGAGTAGAAACTAACAGAACATGACTCCGGTGTTTGTAAAAAGGGTGCTTGCGTTCAAGACACCGAAAACGAAATATATAAGCAGATTTGTTCCGTTCTTATATTCAGGTACTTCCAAGTCATCGGCGTAACTAGGAATACAATTATTTAGTTTTAGCCCCTAATTAATTTAAGCATGTAAGAAAATGGTTTTATTTTGGGGTTTTAAATTCTAGAGAGCCTAAAACTTTAGTTTTAGCTTTAGTTAAAACTTTAGTTTTAGCTCCCTAAATAAAAGTATTTAAGAAAATGTAGCATTTAAATTTTTACCATTGTGGACCATTTTCGAAAAATAAAAAAATTAACAATTTTTGGTGTGTTTTTTAACACTTTACAACATAGCTGAAAAGTGTTTATGACTTTGTTCATTTTGTCTGTCTGCCTGTCTGTCCGTTCGCACGATAACTGCCGTAAAAATGACTTTATTAAAATGAAATTTTAGTATGTTGTTCAGAAGGTCTGTGGGACCTATGGGAATATAAATGAATATTATCACCCAATTAGGTTTGGATTGAACACGGGTTGGAAAAATGAAATACATTGAGCACAATTGGACCTAAGTTTTCCAAACATTTAAGCAAATTTAAAATTCACAAATTGCTTCAAAAGTTTTACAACATATACAAATTATCCCGTAAAAATATAAAAAAAATTTTCAGCGAAATATATTCGGTAGTTTTTTAAATAAAAATTAAAATAATAATGACACCCATATCATATGAAGAGATCACGTGACCCACTTCAAAATAAAGTATGGCGTCCATCTTGGGTCAGAATCGTGATGTTTAAAGTTCTTTTTAATTTATATTTAGTGTCGTATCCGTCCTAAAACCGCTTTAATTTTGCTTAATTTCTGTGCATCTATATTTTGAAGCAACGCAATTAGAATATGTTTGAGTTTAAATGATCGTCAAACTTTGATTATTTCTACAATAAAGTTTAATTTTCATTTACGGAAAATGTAAACACATCAAGCTGTAAGATGAGTTGTATAAGAATTGCTGAATTTGTTTAAAGCAAAATTATTTAGCTCTGGAGTCTGCAATATAGCTGATATGACTGAAACATTAATTGATTTTACATAAAGACGCTGACGATTTTATAGCATTTTTTTTTCGATGAAGTTTTAAGCATAGAGTTAAATTACTTTTACCTCCATGGTTTTAAGTTTCTAAGTAAAGTAAATTATTATAGTATTGTGATGAATGAAAGGGATGGAATAAAAGTGTATGAATGAAATATTTACTGTTTTTCGCACAGAGCCAGGCGATTTATATTTCAATGACGTCATTTGAATGAAGTTCATTTTTTTCGATGAAGTTTTAAGTTTTCAAATATAATAAATTATTGTAGTATTGCGATAATTTTAAAATATTACCGCTGAATGTATCGCATTTTTGAGATGTTTAAATGAAATTGCATTGCACTTGGAAAGTGTTTCGTAATCAATGCTTTATGCATGATTAATCTTTCTTGTTAAACTTTTCTATGCTCTTCTTCTTGAATCTTCATGAAATAATAAGCAAAAATAAAGAGGGTTTTTGACGGATGTAACACTAACTATAAATCTGAACGATCTTCAAACATCACGATCTTTACACAGCGGATAAAAAAAATGGATGCCATATTTTATTTGGCAATGGGTCACATGATCTTTTTATATACCGTGAGTGAAATTATTATTTCAATTTTTATTTAAAAAACTACGCAACATATTTTGCAGAAAATTTTCTTACACATTTTATGTGATAATTTGAATATTTCCAAAATTTTTTGAAGCAATTTGCAAATTTTAACTGTGTTTTATTAAACAAAGTTTTATTAAGCTAAATTTCACCTTTGTTTGAACTTAAAATAGTATTTGAAAAATTAAGTCTCATAGAGCTCAATGTATTTAATTTTTTCAACCCGGGTTTAATCCGAAACTAATTTTGTGATGTTATTCATTTATTCAGTTTAATTCCCATATGTCCCACAGACCGTCTCGACAACATACTATAATTTCATTTTGATAAAGTCATTTTTACGGCGGCTATCGTGCGAACGAACAGACAGATGGACAGACAACACAAACACTTTCAACTTGTACAGTCCACTGCGACCATAAGAGCAATTTTGCCCCAGTAGCTCAACGGTAGCGGGTTGACTGGCCTGTTCAGATATCCAGGGTTCGATTTTCGGTTGGGACATCAAGGTTCTTTATAATGGCGCCCGAATTAATCAACCCTGGAGGTAAGAGCAAAGATGTTGGGGGTCTGAAAGTGACTTTAGGACGATTAGCACGGATTCAGTGGACTCTGGGGTATGAAGCGCCGATTTCAAAAGCGAGAGGATAACGGCCACGCAGGATACTAACGTGGGTCAAAATAGTAGTATCAGGAGGATAACCTAAGGTAAATATAGCAGGAGGTGATTAGTCAGATTGTCAGTTGCACGTCAATCTGACATTAGAGGGTGGATAATGCAGAGTCCACTTCGACAATAAGAACTTGCACTTTCGACCCAGTAGCTCAATGGTAGAGAGTCGGCTGGCCAGTTCGGAGATCCCGGTTGGGGCAGCAAGGTTTTTACAAACTCTGTTGGAAAGTGTTAAAAACACGTTCTACAAGTGATAAGGAAAATGTCATTGAGCACACATTAAAATAAACGCAATATACCTCTGTTTCGAGGTTACTTTGAATCCCCCTTCATCATTGTTAAAATTTAAAAGACCAACGGAAACAGAAAGACGAAACAAACCTTTATGGTTTATACAAAACAGCATTTACTGAAATGTCAACGAATGGAAATGGGAATTAATTTTATTATATCACTAAACATTTAGAAAACAAATAATGGGAAGTTATGCATTTTATTTTAATTTAGAGCCTATTTTCCATTGAAATATCCAAAGAGTATTCGGTTATTTCTCTGTAGGAAATTGCCTATGACAAATTATCAAACATTAATTGTCCATTATTCACAAAATGGAAATAAATGTTCATAACGAATTAAAATTCATATAGTTATAAAATCTTTCCCTTGTGATATCCCGTGATCATTTTGCATAAGCGGCCCATTTTTTGCATTCAGTAGTCAAATGCGACCATCAAGTACAAAAAGGGTGCCAACTCCTGGACTAAGAAGTTATGGCTCATTGGGTTTTGATAGCGTTCATGCTTGTTATTAAAACGTGTCCAATTTATCCTGTGCATCATTTGCTTATAATTTTAACTTATCTATTAGCGGTAATGTAAATAAATTGGTGATCATTAATATAACTGCAAATTTCGCTAAATTAAAAACACTTATTGCTATACTATACGAAACAACTTAATTTATAAAATAATCTCAAAAACAATTTTCATGCAACAAAATTTCATGCGCAAAATTTGGATGATATGCTAAATGAAATTTTATATCAGTATCAGAAATGTAATATTTTTATCATGGGTATACTTATTGGATGAGTATACTTTTTGGATGAAGTTTAGCCCCCTCCGGCTCCTGCCTAGCTATGGCCGGGGTTCGAACCCCGATTGAGACAAAAGTTCTTTACAGACTGCAGTGCCTATATTAGGAAATGAAGATCATCTTTACTCCTTTAAGTTCACTCATCACGTCATACTTTTCAAAGAAGATTCGGAAAATATACCTTTCAAAGAAGAGTTAGGAAAAGAAGAAAATTAGGAACCATAAATAAAGAAGAATGTATCGCACTTTCCATGTGTTCCGCACTTTCCTTCATGTTCTATCCTTACATTCGGAAACATTAAAGAGATGGGACAGGTTTATCCTTTCCGCATGAGACTGGAAAAGTCCAAGATTTAAAAAAAAAAAAAAAAAAAAAACCCAAGGGGAAGAAGACAAATTCGAAAAAAATATTGAAAGAAACTTCGTCTCTTCAGCTCTCACGAGTTGCCAAAATTTTCTCCACGTGGATGTAACAATCATCAATTTACAAAGCGGCGCCGTCTGATGCGACGCCTTTTCGGCTTCCCATTGGTCATTTTCGTGCAGCTTTTGCTGCCATCTAGGGGCGATGCGAGCAACTGTGCGAGAGCAAAAATGCATTGTCAAACGAGACCGGCGGATTGTGAAGTTCGCCTCGAAAATGGAAACAGTGGGAAAACAAGCTACTCACGGCATGTTTTATATGGTAGCGTTCAGCTGCTTGCTTTTTAAATCAGCTACTAGCCAAGTATGCTTTGGGTAAGTGTGATATTGCATGCGAGCCTATGTAATTACAAATGTTTTATTGTATTTTAAACTGTCACTTAATTTTTCCGAGTTTTCGTAGATAAATATTCGAGCTGCTTTTTCTTATATTACAATTTACTATTCGTTTCAGTTATGGAGATATGAGTAATTATAATTGTTTTCAATTTATTTACGTCATCACACATATCAATACACATTCACACATGGTATTTATTAATAAGGGAAATCACCCTTACCAGCTTAAAAACCGTTGGTTGTTGAGAAATATTCAAAATTTTATTGACCTGTCATTACTTCTTGAAATGATATAAAATATTTACGGCGTGTTGTCTTACTCTTTATCTATTACTACATAAACGTATTTAATAAATGTTTGGTACAACATTTTGGTTTTTTTTATAAAATAATTGATAGTTTTTGAGAGTGTCTTGAGATACGAGTGATGCGCGCAGGTTTCTGAATAAACTGTGACACATTCATTCCCAATTCTTTTAATATAATTATCTAAAAAAGAGGTTATAATTTAACTTCCACTTAAAATTATATCGAAGTTTGCAAAAAAATAAATAAATAAGGCAGTTTTGTGATTAAATGCTAAAATATCGAAATATTTTATAGAATTTTTTTAATAAGATTTTGTTGACAAATAGTTATTTCAATTTTGGTAGAGTATGTACTATATATGCACATAATACAATAGCATGCAGAGTTTTTAATTTCTGGGTTAAATAATTTTGAAGCTATAATGCGCGCAAGATAGAAATTAACGGTTTTGAGAAAAATGATTTCGAGGTCGGGGTTCGTTTGATTTGTGCATATATTGCTTCTAATTTTATTATAAAATACATTCTAATTGGATATTTTGGTAATTATTGTTTTTTTTTATTTTCAATATTATTGATATTTTATTTAATAAACATAAAAACTTTTTTTTGGTTTGAAAGGTGATCCCCACCCCTCCCTCCCCATCTAAGGTGATAGTAGTTTTCAAGGCTGAAAATGACATATATTTGGATATGACTTTGATTCTGAATAAAGAAACAGATTTTCTATATTTCTAAATGAACATTTTTATACTTCAATATTTGCATGTTGTTAATAGGAAAATATTACTGTTTTATTGATACAAATATTAGCTGATTTTTAAACATATTGTTTCAAAGATATGTCAAAACTAAAAAAATAAATAATAGAGTTCGCTGTCGGAATATTGTTTGTTAACTAAAGTCACCAGAAACTTTTTTATTTCCATTAAAGTGAAGTTATTTAATGCTTCTATGTCCTAAACCTAAAACATTTGAAAATATCTTACAAAAAAGTATTTTTGAAAACTTATAATTCCTAATTTTCATATTTCCTTTTTACAATTAGACAAAAATATTTTTATTATACTTTTTTCTTCAAAAATTAAAAATTTAGATTTAGCGCATGAATTCTATTTAGTTCAACTTGTAGGTGATTTCTAAGCAAATCAAATAATAACATTGTAATCATGCGGATAAATGCAAAAATTTGAAACTGAGAAAAAAGGATTTATAAAACCATTAAACTGCAGGAAATTGCAATGGATGAAAATGAACTTTTCTGTATGCTTAATTTGCTTCCGATTTTGATGTGGTTTGTTTTAAGTTAATATTAAAAATGCAATATATCTTTCAAAATTAAATTTGAAAATCTGTTTCTTGAAGGTTTAAAACTAATCTCCTCTTAAAGGAACAGGCTTTTGAAAATAAATATAATTTGAAACAAATGCATTATTAGTTTCAATTAGATCAATACATTATTAGTTTAAATAACACTTTTATTGTGATTTAAATTAATTTAAGTATGGTTCCAAAACGTCAACGTTTATTTCATTTATTTTTTACCTATATATTTTCTTCTTATTACTTCTATCAATTTTATGTATATTTCCTAGATATCATTTAAAATTATAAGAATTCTTGATTAATCAAGCAAATAGTTTTCAGATCATATAATGTTGCTAAATTAAACAACGTATTTTTAGTTATTTAAGCAATCGTAACATTTAATGTTAAATGTTAAAAAGTGAAAAAAATCATCGTATTCAACATTTTATATCTTATAAAAAATATATTTAAGAAACACACATTTTCTTTTTAGTAATAAATCTGTTTTCTTTCAATATATATTTTTTAAACATAATATAAAGAAATATTTTTTATAGAGAGTAGTAAATTATGAGCGATTTGTGGAACAAAAAAATGGTATGACAGCTTGCGTGCAATATTTCTTAGAAAATTTTACACCCGAAGAAAAATGTTTGGTATCTAACTGTACTTCAGGAGCAATTGCTTGGTGTGAATCTAGATTAATTTGCATTTTAAGTATGCAAGTATTTTTATGCAATATTGCACTTAGCTGTTACAACATTTTCAAAATTTCAACATTTTAATCTCTTAAAAATATTTCTATAACGAGAGAAAAGGAAAAAAAAATTAGGTTCATTTTATAGGGGCAAATACACTTTATATATTATGAAAATTTCATGTAAAAATATTGAGAAGTGTCAGAGTTATCTTACATGCAAAGTTAAAAAATCACATTCTGAGGAAAACGACTTTAAAGTTATTTCTTAATAAATTTTCTCCTATATGTCCTGTGACATTTTGGACTATAACTTCAATAATTATAGGAATTGTTTCATGCGGCAGAATGATTTTTTAAGAAAAGCGCAAAATGTCAGTTTACTTTTCAACGTTAAAAACATTGGACTTTGTCCATTTCGCATTGAAAGAAGTAAAGTAAATGCATTATGTAAGGAAAGTCATGTATTGCCCACATTCGATTTTTTTTTTAGTGTGCTATGGAATTTGATTAAATTATTAACATGCCGTATGATAAAGATCATATGCTAATTTGATTTTTTTATATTATAGCACGTAAAGAATATAATTAATACCGTAGAAAAACATACATAAAAGAGATTAAGAGAGAGAGAAAGACAGGGGGAGTCAAAAGATTTAATAATATACTTGATATATTATAATAAACGTGCTTATATATTTTTACCAAATTTTCTAATCTGCGGCCAATCTTAGGTAAAACAACTCGCATATCGTTTTCAGTTTGCAATGCATTTCTTTTATATATACAAATATACATAATCTCTGACCTCTTGATCAGGTCATTATTACGGCTTAAGACAACAAGGCCCAGGACTAGGGCCCCTAGATTTTAGGGGACCCTAAAATCATCCCATAATTATATCCTATAAACATAGTTAATTATCCAAAATTAATCATTAAACTTTTCTCAATGTTTATACCTGCTTTATAATTATTTAAATTATGGCAATTTCATATTCTTCTAGTAGACTGTCTTTATGCTGTCTTAAATTAGATCACAAAAGTTTATTTATTGTTTTAAATTCAGAGAAAGAACGTTCACTACAGTCTAAGAGCCACCGACGTTTAAACCTAGATTTTATCAAGAAAAGTTCTTAATTTAGAATGATCTTGTACAATTGCAAGGTAATAATATGAAAGTCTGGCAGATGTCAATGTGCGGGTAGGATGGCGGTAGACCTGGTAAAAAAATAATAAAATTACACCATTTTATCACATATATATTTATAAATGCGACTTTTCATGTTAAAAATTGCGTAACAAGCATATTGCATAACAAGTATCTTTATTTTTATCATTTCACCTTTTGAACATTTTTGGTATGGAGGCGTGCCCCCTATAAAGACAATTTTTGAAAAATTAGATTTTCTCGGGGATTATATCGAATTAGATTTACCAATCGTTACCAAATTACTCGGCAAGTGTCTTAAAAAGGCGTGACAGACAGGCAAAATTAGTATATATAGATTCTGTAATCATTTTATGCAGATTTATATATTTTTAATTTATTGTACATTTAAATTTATATCGGAATTCCAAATTACACAAATATTATGAAAAAACATTTAAAAAACAAATTTTTTCCATTGTAATTTTGCTTGATGTTTCTTATGCAACAGGCAAACGCCATTGATTTCTAAGAGTATTAAGTTCTTTAAACTTTGGATGAGCATTGTACTAGTTTTTAAAACCGCCAACTATTGCTACACACTCTACTATTTTTTTTTCTAGAGGCTTTTCCCAGCTAATACAGAATGTGCGTGACAAAAACGATTGCATTGTGTTTTGAATTGTTCGAAATGATGAATAATTGTCCGAATTCGAAGCAAGTGTGATTACTGCTTGTGGGAAAGTGCAGATTTTCATTTTTTACCAATTGATTTTTTTTTAAAGCTTTTTGTACCACACACGATGGAACCCTCATATAACAAAGTCAGATACCTTAAAAAAGAGATTGGAAAAATTTTTGCTATATACATATATAGAATAAGTATAGGAAAGTTATTGCAAAATATCGATTAGTGTTTTGATGGATTTGCATGGTGAGAGTATTGTTTTGATTGAATTTTGTACCACAGAATGGAACTCACATATAATGAAGTCATTTATTCGCTATATCCGTATATACTATCCGTATTAGACATACATAGGTGAAGTATTGTAAAATTTCGAATAGTGTTTCCGGCATTATTTTGATTGCATTTTGTACCATACAATGGAAACCACAGTTTAAGAGGTCATTAGAGACTCACTGTATCCATATATAGTACGCATATTAAGCATAAGGAAAGTACTGTGAAATTTCGAAGTGGTTTGTCCGTTTTATATACGATTCAGGTATTGTTGCGATTGTATTTTGTAAATAATGAAGTCACTAAAAACTGGAAAAATTATTAGCTATATCTATACATAGTATACATACTACGTATAAGGAATGTATTGCAATTATTAAAAATGACACACTTGAGAAGATTGGGCGCGGTAGCCCAGTGGTTAGCGCGCGGGAATTGCACTCGGTAGGCCCGGGTTCGATTCCCTCCGCTGCCAAAACTGCCGCCGTGTTCACGCGGAGTACGATCACGTTAAACATGTGGGTCCGTAAGTCTTTTCGAGAGGTTGGTGGTAGGGGAAGGAGGGTACGGTTCCTGTGGATGCCTCCCCCACTGGGTTCCGGTCTAAATTGGGTGGCTCTTCCCGGCCGTTCAAATAGTTACCCTACACCTTTCTGGTAGGTCGAACGGTCTGGGTCTCAACAACAACACTTGAGAAGATGGTGCACGTAAGATTGATCTATATCCAAATTTTGTCTATTATAGAAAGATTTAATTGCATCCCAAATTACTTTATATAGATATTTTATGTCAATATTGCTGAATCGGTTCTTATAGTCATAAGCTTTAAATTCCAAAATATTAATCGTATCTAACTTTTGAATTAATTGATAACCGTTATCAATAATATGAGTAGTTGAATTCAGTTATATATATATATATATATATATATATATATATAATGTCGATGTTTCAGCCATGTGGCTGTATCGTTATGCGAAACGCATTTGGAACCTCTGTGGATGCAAAGATCCTTGAAAAGCTGGATCTACAGAGGTTCTATCCAATTTCGGATTGCATCTTTACTTTTATTTTTTATTTATTGTCATTTTAATATTTTTAGCCTCCAGATTTTGGTAATCCTTTGATGTTTGAACTTGATTTGTATGTATCGCTCTTGAATGTTGATAAATTCATGTGTATTATTAATAACTTAAAATTAAGATCAATTTGCCTTATATGGTAGCAATGTTTTCCTTTTGTTAGATAATTCCTTTCATATCCTCTTTACTTTATTTTTCTCCATATTGTTTTTGAACCAGGGCATGACACTGTTCATGTTTAAATTAGTCGTATTATATTTATTTATTTTATATTTATTTTTATTATATATATATATATATATATATATATATATAATGTGTAAAGTGAATGTATTATAACATTTCGGATATTATTTTGACGGATTTTCATGTGGTATTGCATTGATTGTATTTTGTACTATATAATGGAGCCTTCATATAACGAAATCACTAGAGAATAGAAAAATTGTTCTCCATAACCATATATTAGTATGCGTATAGGACAACAATTGTAAAAATTTGAATAATATTTTGACGGATTTTACACGTGTTGTTGTTTTAGATGCATTTTGCATTATATATTAGAGCATTCATATAACGAAGCCATCAGAAACTGAAGAATGAATTCCTATATGCATACACAGTACATGAATCAAGGAAGTATCGTAAAATTTCGAATAGTGTTTTGATGGATTTACGTGGCGTTGATTGGATTGGATTTTGTACTGTATAATAAAACATTCATATAACGAAGTCATTAGAGACTGAAAAATGATTCGTTATGTCCATGCATAGTACACGAATGGGGAAAGTATTGTAAAATTTCGAATAGAGGAATGAGGAGGTTTAGATTTAATGTTGGTTTTCGATCGGAAATCAAAAGGGGGAGAATGTGGTCTTCATTTGCGGAAGAAAATATTATCGCTCTAGTAACTCTATTGCTAGAGCGTTGACTGGCCAGTTAGAGATTTGGGGTTCGAATCTTTGTTGGGAAATAAGTTCTTCAGACATCATTTTAAAAATATAAAATATGGAATAATTTTACTAAAAATTGCTTGCGCCAACGGCCGTACCGTGCTGAAAACACCGGTTCTCGTTAGATCACCGAAGTCAGGCAGCATCGGGCGCGGCTAGTACTTGGGTGGGTGACCACCTGGGAACACCGCGTGCTGTTGGCACATTTCGGGCGCGGTAGCCCGGTGGTTTGCGCGCTGGATTTGCACGCTGTCATAACTGCCGCCGTGTTCATGCGGAGTACGATCACGTTATACATGTGGGTCCGTAAGTCCTTACGAGAGGTTGGTGGTAGGGGAAGGAGGTCCCTGTGGTTGCCTCCCCCACTAGGTTCCGGTCTAAATTGGGTGACACTTCCCGGCCGTCCAAACAGTTACCTTACACCTTTCTGGTAGGTCGGACGGTCTGGGTCTCAACAAAAACAACAACTACTAAAAATTGCTTAATTTAAAATGCTTACAATTCTTTAAAATTTTATTTATGTTTTTATATAAAAAGGATGTTCCTTATGTTATGGAAAATGAATTAAACAGCACGAGAACATTTAGTAAAATGAAGCAAGCGCATAATGCGAGATAGTCTTTAACTGTTGTACAAAACAATTATCGTGGACGATTCTGGAATCCAAAGTATTTGTGTGAAGCAAACGCGATTCGTGTAAGCCGAATGCAATTTAAAACCGAATCAGACATAAGTTCACGCCACGGGAATTACAGTTTTTACTTTCCCAACAATACATAGCATATATAAAGGGATGTATAATTGAATATGTAATTGGGTTGCAGTAAAAAATTCGACTCGTACATTTGGATGGATTTACACTATTTGAGCATTCCCGAAAGCGAATAAGTAATTATTTTAATGATGTTTGTGTGTCTGTGGAGATGATATCGCTCGAATAAATTCGACAAATCAAATAAAGCACAATAAATGAAACTGTTGCTTGTGAGAATACAGCTTTCTAGAACTTTACTTGAATAACGAATGCACAAGTAAATAAGGTGAGTATAATTGTTTTGAGGGAGTTATGAGACTTTTTTCTCAGATCAAAAACAGTGTGCTCTTATCAAACGCAAATATACAACTGTCTGTCTTCCTAAAACAACCGGTATCATCACTGTCCAATCCGGACTCAGTGTCTTTCCAAATAACTTAAGATCAAGTAATTTTATTTATATATTATTCAAAATAAATGTATAAAACGAATATGTAATGTATTAAATAAATAAGCAATGGAATAAATATATGTACAGCATAAATATATAAAATGTTCTCTTTTAATAAACGAAAGAATATTGAGCAATATTTTTTATCCGACTGGTGCCAAGCATTCAAGTATTGGTGTATTTTTCAAGAGAGACATCTTTTAAAATGTTTGGCTCAACAGACGATATTGTATTGGAAATGGAACTAAAATGGAGAACGCGCTTAATTCTGTCATTTGACTACCAGTAGAAGTGTCTACATTGCCGTAATTTTTGGAGGAGTATAGAGTCCCTTTCTTCCTTCACTATGGGATTTCACATTTTTTGCCTGAATCGTTTCGTTTCCGCAAATACAGTGTTTATTGTCTCAGGACTCAGAAGAATCATTTTAAATAAATTTGATTTGAATAATTGTTAAATTATAAGGGTCTTGACATTTTTGATATGGAATTCTGACATGTGAAGTATGCAGTAGACTTTTAATAAGTGAAACAGCTTGGTGAGTGGTATATTTTTATTCACACTTATTTTCTCTACTTATTAATTTTATTCTTACTTATTAATTTTTATATACTAGTAAAAGTAGAGTTTCCCCGTGTATTGTTTCCCCGCATCTAACGTTTTTGAATCGGTTCTACAGAGAAACGCAAAAACGGGGGTACCACTGTAATAGCAATATTGCAAATGGTCATTAATATATTTTTATTGTAATTGAGTGAATATATTTTGTTTTATTCGTAACTTTGTTAACATACATAACATGCATTTTTTCATTTGTTACGTTTGGTCCCTGGTTTCACGTCTCTCCAAATTATTTAATCCGACTTCTCTAACTCCCAACCCTTTAGTGGATTCCTTTCTTTTTGGTGTATCTATACGCGACAAATGGAAGACTTAAGAAGATAGATCTGGTCGGTAAGAGAATATGAGGAAGGATTCGGTTATATACATACATAAAAGCATCAATTTACCATAAATGCAAATGAATGTGTTTTCCATTTGATGCAGTCACCCAAGGCGCTGTTAGAACTAAGCCACACACTAAAAGATAGGGATATCAAACATACAAAGTACTGGGTTAACTGCTTCTAGAATGACACTTTAAAATAGGTACATTTACACACTTAAAATGGTAACTATATATATATGAATGTATTATTTCATTCTTTTATGCGAGAATTGCATAGGATAATGGGGTATATTTAATTTTACTCTGAAAAGAGCCTTTTAAACTTAAATGGGTTCTTTTATTTAAGAACTCTTTTAAACAGGGGAGCCTTGAAAGCCTTTTCATGGATTATTGAAAAATCACTTATTGTTCTTTAGAATGTTGGTATTTAAAGGTTTAAATCTAGCTCTCTCGCTTTCTCTCTGTATATATATATATACAGAGAGAGAGATACTGTTTGTTTGATTGAAAATTGCTACACCGTGAAGAAATCATCAGAATTGGATGGAGTTTATTCCACAAGCGACCAATATTGATACAAATAAACGATTAAATTTATAAAGCAAAACCACAATATTGCATGTCAAAAATCAGTACAGGGTGAAGCCACCATGCGTTGCAATAAGTGTTTCGACGTGGCATCGAATCAAACAGATTTTGAATTTGTACCTGAGGTAATTTGTGCCTGCATTGCAGATTGCTTCTATCTGAACCCAAAGTTCATATGTATTAGGTACGGGACCAGCGTCACGAGTGAGAAGCCAACCGACGAAATTCCAGTCATGTTCAATAGCCGACATATCCGGTGAATAGACAGGTCAAGGGAGATGGTATATCTGTTATTCTGAAAAGAAGTCTTGAACATTTCTACCAACATATGGACTGGCATTGTCTTGCCGAAATACAGATCCAGGAATGCGTTGAAGGAAGGGTACGACTTCGGGCTTCAGAACTTCTTTAATGTACTGGTTTCTGTTGAGATTACCCACATTTCTTAGCAGTTGAGATCGTCCAAGTACCAAATGGCGTCCCAGACCATCACGCTTGGCGTTCATCCAGTATGACGGTGGATAACACACTCCGGAAGGTGGCGTTCGTCGCTATAGCATCTAATGCGTATGCGACCATCACTGTACCCTAAATGAAAGCGAGATTCATCGAAAAAGACGACTTGTTGCCAATCGGCACGCCAGTGTCTATGTTGATGAGCTCCATTGTAGCCGCAGGCATCGATGTTTTTGCGTCAGGGGAATCCTGCTCAAAGGAATCATTGCACACAATCCACGGTGCAGCAGGCACCGATGAATTGTTGGAGCAGACAATGGCACACCTGTAGCAGTGCTCCAACGTTCTACCAACTGTCGAGATTAAGCTGTATGGTCCATCACTGCCATGCGGATGAGGTTTCTATCATTCCGTGCTGACGTAACATATCGTCTTCCACTGCCGGATTTGCGACTTGTCTGGTTTTCTTTAGTTCACCGCTTCCACACTCGCATCACTGTCGTGGCATTGCGCTCCATACGAGCTGCTACTGCACGATAAGAAAATGCCCCTTCACGAAGGTCGATCATTCGTCCCCTTTCAAAGTCCTGAACTTGCTCATATAGCGTCCTCTGTCGTCATAGAGACACGATTCTCATGAAACGTTTATCGCTAGCAGGCAACCATAGACAGACTATTTTCAATGTCCCATTAAAGCTTTCTATTTATATGACTAAAACAGATCAGAAGGAGCTGATCAGCCCACGCATACGCGGTGACTCTGAATGTCTAATCATTTGCATAGCACACACTAATTTGCATTTGCTGAAAGTTTCAGCTCAATCTCGTGATTCCTTTATGATGTTGAAAATTTTCACAGACATGAGTATATATAAATATATACTTAGGCACGAAAAAAGGGCGTAATTATGGTTTGCCAAATGGTAGCGAGTTTAGTCTGAATTACATTGTTTAAAATAAGCAAAAAGAAAATCTTGCTCCATGATTTAAAAACTTTCGAAACATTCATGATTTCAAAACTAAAAGTCCTTTTACCACCACGATTATACTTTAAATACTCTTGAGGCTTTTGTCCCAAAATGAAATTATATATTATTTAATCTGAAATAAATTTAATTTAAATATGTATATGGTTTCAATTTAATTAGAGGGTCTTATAATAATGAATTCGAATGTGCCTGGGGTTATTAGGAGTGCAAAAGCTATATTCTGATAATGCTTGTGAGATAAACAGAAGTGAATACGATTATTATGGAATATTAAGTCTTGAAAAAGTTGAATGGAGACTTACACTCCAGAAATTGGGTTGGAAGTTACCAACAGATGCTGAGCTTTAAAAGGCGGGGTATTGCTAGTATCAAATATTTCTCTATATACTTTTCTAAATGTTGCTAATGACCCTAACATTATGCTTATTATCACTCATTTAAGATTTTATTAATATCATTAATTTAAAATTTAAACCTAATACTCTGCTATTTTCAAAGTGTTAATGATAATTTATTTACAGTTTTTAAGCGTGTTACTATTGTATGCTTAAAGTAATTTAAAATATTTTCTGATATTTATTTAAATAAGCGGATATTATCCTAGTACGTTTTGTTTCATCACTCGCATCAAATTATTTTAAATGTCATTTAATAATGCACACTATTAAAACGCGGTCTACCAAATACGAGTATGTCAGTACTATAATGAATTATCCGGTGTTGTCTGGGTTCAAATTTAGTACCCGATGAGTAAATAATGCAGATAAAGGTACTCCCAAGGGTTAAAGCTACCCCCAGACGACACGAGTTCGATTCTCGGCTTTGTCCAAATTGTTTCCTTGTTCACGCGTAGTACGGGCACATTAAATATTAGGGTCCGTAGGCCCTTCCGAGAGGTTGGTGGTAGGAGAATGAGGGTACGGTCTCTGTAGAAGTCGCCCCCACTGGGTACCGGTCTAAATTAGGTGGCACTTCCCAGCCGTCCAAACAGATACTTTACATCTTCAGGAAGATCGGTCGGTTTGGGTCGAAAAAGAAAAAGGAGATAAAGCTACTCTCGACATTGGAAATATAGGCTCGAAGCATTCTGTTGAGCCCCAGGCCTAGGTTGTGGAGATAAAGCTACTCAATCCCTTCCCCCCTCCGTTTAGAAAATAAAAACCCTTCTCGCGCTCGGCAACGTCTTCACAAAAGAAGGAAATTGAACTCTGTTGACATGGTCACCATCGGGTAAGCCCCGAGATTGAAATTATTAGTTCTAGTCATATGTCAGATGAGCCCCGACATTGAAAATTACTAGTTCCAGTCAGATTTCGGGTGAGCTTCGAGATTGAAAATTATTAGCTCTAGTCAGATGTCAGATAAGTCCCGACATTGAACATTTTTGTTCCAGTCAGATGACGGGCCAGCCCCGAGAATGAAAATTATTAGTTCCAGTCAGATGTTGGGTGAGTCCCGTCATCACTTTTTCAGGATAATGACTTCATTAGTGTACTGCAAATATCATCTATGGACAAAATATTGTACTTACCATCTTTGGACTTCACAATGGGAAGAAAAGAACGTGGAAAAGGGTGGGACTGAACGGAATTAGCGATGTTATAGTTGATTCTGAAAGTGATAGTCAGGTAAGTATGGATGATTTTAAGTATGATGAAACGTACAAAAATTATAATAAAAAGTTGATTAACCATCATTATTTTGTTGATATGTGTTTTTATCTGTTTCCCCCTCATTATTAAATTGGGCCTGGGTAGGTATCTTGGGGAAAATAAAAAGAGCTAAAGTGAAGACATATCTTAATATTGTCTGGAAACCCCAGCCACTGTATTTCGCGTTTTTAACCACATTAGCAATGTGAACTAATTCGACAAAATTAGACACATGATTAAATACTTAAGCAAAAATGCAAATTGCTCACAGTGACATCTTATAGGGGAAAAATTAGAATATATGTTGTACAGTATAATCAGTTTTTAGATGCTCAAGTATTCATTTTATTAAATAACTGTATTTTATCTTCAGTAAGCGAATTTTTGCGTGAAAGTTATTTTAATAAGCATGCTTCACTGAATGCATAAAAATTTTATTCAATATTTTCTGGCACGGAGCACTATAATTTTGGTACGCACGGAAAAGATTTGATAAAGTGATTATTTTAATGCTTAAGTTCTTTTTCTTATGCTACTTTGTTACCTAGTTGGTTTGTTTGATATCATTCAGCATTGTAGCTAAGGAATGGAGGTACACATCTGAAACACATTAGTACATAAATCGCGTTGAAATGAGCGTTGAATCATTAAAATTGCGTTGACAGTGCAGCAATAAGTATGGGTGGCTTTATGTTTAGTGCTTATTAGTGGCTTTTAGCACCGAACAAATGATAATCTCACAAAATCACCACTTCGTAATAAATATCTCTTTGCCAAGTATAAGAAACGAAGACTTTTTTCTGAAACATCAAATGTAGGCAACACATCACTTTCTCTACATAATGCAAGTACTTTACTTCTTTCAATACGAAATAAGGCTGGACAAAATCCACGGCATAATGTTTCTAACGTTGAAAAAGTACACAGACACTGGGCACTTTTCTTGATCACAATTTTTAAAATTAACTTCTAGTACCTAATTTACTTATATTTCGCGCAATTATAGCTTGATAATTTAGAAGTCACCAAGTTCGCCAAATAAATTGACAAGTATTGCATATACGGCGATACCCATTTTTATGTAATTGTTTAGATACATTTATTTAAAAAACGTGCAATATGTTGAGAACGGTCCAAGCTTGCGTTCTAAAGTTTTTGTTATTCGTGTTAGAATAAAAAATTACGTATAATATAATTATTTATTTAAAATTATTAAGATTATTGAATTTTTATGATTTTTTATAAATTTTTTAAAATTTCATTTGAAAATTTTGGAAGGTTTCCGAATGTTCGATCGTTTCTAAAATCCGTAGGCTACCAGTATGCGTCGAAAACCCGAATTCGAAATTTCCCGTCATAATACTTTCCCTTATACATTACTATATATGTCTGGAAAATAAAAAGTTATAAAATATTAAAATGGTTTGTGCAACACCGTAGCTGTACTTTCAAGTCTAGACTCCCTTGTTGAAGAATCCTAACC
Source organism: Amaurobius ferox (assembly GCA_951213105.1). NCBI lineage: Eukaryota > Metazoa > Arthropoda > Arachnida > Araneae > Amaurobiidae > Amaurobius > Amaurobius ferox. The sequence goes on along the minus strand of OX578142.1, from coordinate 24,600,326 downwards.
CTGATTGGAAGAGATATTATGATCCTTCAACAGGGTACTCGAGACCTGGACGTACAGATTTAGTCTTGCGGGGACTTGGAATAAATCATTTTGTGATTTCATAACTTGTTTGGAAATATGTTTTTGTTTTTTGTACTAGACGGGGAGTTTTTTTTTTGAGTTTTTGTGTGTATTATTCATACAATTAGGCTATAGTAACAAACTGCTATTTAAAATTCTTCATACAAATGACACAATTTCTTCTGTTTACTACTATCTTGTTAAGATACGTAGAAAATGTGTCAGCTGTCCCCCATCCCTGCCCTATAGCAATAGCCATGTTGGACAGATTTTTCTTAGTTAGTAAGCATTGTCAAGTATTGAACATAACGAGATTTTTACTTTCCCTTCATAATGCATGCTAATGTATAGGGAAAGCACTGGAATCGTGTCGAAAATCGCAATTCGAATTTCAACGGATCTTTACGTTTTGACTACTCTAGAACCCGAAAGAACTATTTTAGGATGACATCTCTCTGTGTATCTGTGTGGATGGTTGATGTTTGTGCAATGCATGTATCAACTCTAGCTGAAAAACTGTCAAAATTTTACAAAATTTAGCAGATTAGTCTCTCGTGGGTTACCTTGGTGCTGATTAAATTTTGGTATGATTCGGAAAAATAGAGCCTGCCTTTTTTTTGCGAAATGGCTTTAAAAATCGTAAAAATCTAAAATAAAAGACTACATATGCTCAAATGCATTAATTAGATGCTTGTTTTTATACATAATTTTTTATGTTGAAAATAATCAGTCAAACCCCATAATTCTAGGTATAATCGCTCTCTAGATATTTCAGTTTTTTGACAATGCATCCTCCCGGCAAATGAAAACGAAAATTGTATTAAAACGACAAATTCAGTGAAATTTCAATTAATTATTCTTGTTATTTTGTACAATTAAACACATTTTAATGAATTGTGAAATGAAAGAAAGATAAAATGTATATGTGTTTTTAGGGAAAGTCATGTGCTGCTTGTGATACAAAAGAGAGATCAAAAAGCTGTCATAAATTTGAACTGATAAAATAACAGTACGAGCGAGTGGTAAAGAATAGACCAAATGAAATGGCACCAAATGTGATCGTAAATCAGACATTTGCTTATGAACAATAAATGAAAATTGAGCTCAAACTTAATCTTATGTGAGGCTCAAAGTTAGCTGCAGGTCAACTCGAAGAAACAACGTCAGCAAAGAGGCGGCAATTCTACACCCAATCAGGACAGACTCGGAAACCACATGCACTGATGAGGGTGGAAGCATTACCAATAAGAATTTGGGGATCTTAAATGAGGGCCTTTCTCTACGAAGCCGAGTTAAAAAGTTTGCTTAATAAAAACATGAGAAAAGATGTGGTAATTCAAAAAATACTTTAGACGATAAAGATCTCCAAACGCAGTTGCTTTAAAATCAGAACCAAAATGGTCCAGTAAAACCTCTTAACATGAGAGCATAAAAAGACGGAAATCTGCCGGTGTTTCCTGTAGTTACCAACAAGGTTCCAGGCAGTGCGAAGGTATGTGCGAACTTCATGGTACTGATCATATGAGATTTTGTAGTTTGCAGGCAATATCATACATTGCAGATATTAGATTATTTAGTTTATAGTCAATGTTATGCGTTGAATATATGAAATATTTTAGTTAGTAGGCAATGTCATGTACTGAGCACATCAGATTGTTTTGTAAAGTAAGTGTATAAGATATTAAGACATGCTTCTTACATACTGGTTTTTCTCATATTAATATTTGATATTTTCTGTATGAGAAAGAGTCCTCTAAGTATGTCTCGGACTATGGGTATATATTTTCACGAATAAAAATCAATACGAAAAAAATTATTAACCAATTATTTGATTTGAATTCTTTTAATAGTAAAAATCCTTCAATTCCACTTCAGAAGGCGAAGGTCAGGGGATGAAACTAAAAGGAATTTGGCTTTCTGCCTAATTATATTTCTTATTGGCGGTTGGATAGACAATCCTTAGCCAAAATTAACCTCTTATTGATTATAGAGATAACCAGTTGAAGGATACTTGTACTTGATGCCATTAGTGAAATTAGCTTTTCATTTCAGTTGTTCATTCCACTATCGACTGCTTAATATTGTATTAAAATCGATTTGATTTCCACAGAAATTCATATTATATAACGGCATTCGTGTTTACTGTCTAATTGTAGAATATCGATTTGGTTGTTAGTTTCCTCTGCTAACTTTAACACAGAAAAACTCTGCGTTTGAATTCGTTGGGCACAATAGTTGAATGCATAATATTAGGAGATATTTTTGGAGACATATCTGACACTCAAGACTAAACTAAATTTTATAGGAATTTATATATTTAAAATACAAGTAGTTTTTGATCAGTTTCAATTTTTCGCATAATTATTTTAAAAACAACGACCTTTGTATTTGATGGATTAACACGTTTTAAACATCCTTGAATAGGAAAAACATCCTTGAATGTAATAATAGCTGTGTATGGCTTGTGCATGTCTGCGAGTAGAGGTTTGTATAGGCTCAGGCTCGGCCCATTGACCTAAGACCAAGTTTCAATTTGAAGGTTTCAGACAGCTCTAGTCCGGGCTTGGTCTCAGGTTAGAAAATTTCTTTAAAAGTTATAAATGAATAATTTTTGCAAAATATGTAAAGAATTATTATTTATTTAAGCAATGCATTGAGAAAAGCATAATAAGCAATATTGTATATAATTCTAATGCCACATATTTAAAATTTTAATGACAACTAAAGATTACCAGTTCGGGTCGGATTAAGTCGCCATTAAAATAATTTCGGCCGGGTCAGAATTGCTAGTGATCTTCAGACTTGGCTCGGGTTTGGGGATTCGGACCTAGTAGAAGTTGAAATTTATAATCCATACAGATCTTTATCCTTGGATCTTTCGAACGTTTTCTACTGAAATTGTAAAGGTATTATGAAAATGAATATATTAAGCAAATATACATTTTATTTGTGGTGTTTAATGTAAAAGATTGCTATAATATAAAGGACTCTAATATGCGCGGTTTTTGAAATATTGCATTTTTACTTCCCCTAAAATGCATAATGCACAGGGAAAGTATTGGAATTGTGCCGAAGACTAAAACTTTTGTTTTCAACGGATCTACATGTTTCAAGCATTGTTGAACCCGGGAAAACTAGTTTTAGCGTGACGTCTCTCTCGCTCTCTCTATGTGTGTGTGTCTGTGTCTGTGTGTCTGTGCAATGTATGCATTCACTCTAGCTCAAAAATTAATTTGCCAAATTTCACAAAATTTAGAAGATAAGTCACTTGTGGGTTATCCTGGTGTTGATTACGTTTTGGTATAATTTGGAAAAAAGAAAATTTCTTTTTCACGAAATTGTTCACAAAAATCGTCCAAATCTGAAATAATAGATTCCACATGTTCAATTATATCAATCGAATGCTTATTTTATACATAATATTTAACGATAAAGAGAATAAGACCAACACCAAAATTCTAGAACTAACGCTTTGCGTTTTTTTTTTTTTTTTTTTTTGTGTGTATTTTTGCAAAGTCACCTTTGAAACCGTCTGTTCGTCAAATGAAAACGAAAATTGAATTAAAATCGCAAATTCAATATAATTTCAAATAATTAACTTTGTTATTTTGTGCAATTAAACACAATATAATATATTAGGAAAGAAATCAAAAGAAAATTAATATGAATCTGTAGGGAAAGTCATGTGCTATCAACGTATTTTTTTATTTGAAATGGAAAACATTAAAAAAATATAACATGATCTGATTACTATATCAAATATGCCAATGCGTGGCTGAGTGGTTAAAGTAAACATTTCCTCGTGCTCGCTCGGCTGTCGGGTTGTGGGTTCGAGTCCCATCTGAAGGCATGGATGTTATGTTGTTAGGCATAGTGTGGTCCACACCAAAAGGTGCACCGGGGCAACGTCTTGTGCCGACTAAATTGTTCACGATTATGGCCGATGTTCAGGCGAATGATTGAATGCAGCAAGTGCCTGGCCATTAGCAAATAAATAAATACTATATCAGGGTTCCTAGGGAAGTATTTAAGCGCTTCAATAGCTTTGTATGGAAAGGTCATTGAGTGTGCACGTTAGGCCTGTTTATAGTAAAGAGATTATACCCGATCGAATTAAAATGATTTCAGCGCCCCTAGCGGAGTATTTAAAAAGTTTAGAAAAATTGAGATAGACTGAAAAACCGATTAGAAAATTGCAAAGCTTTATTTAATGAGTAGGGATTGACACTAAAACTGTTACAAAAGACATTTATTTGACATATTAGGGCTAATGACTGCACTATTCTGACGCACAAAAATTAACAACGCTTACATACATGGGAATCATTTGTATAGCCTGTTCAAAATGTATTCCGTCAGCAATAATACACATTTAAATTGGATAAAGACTATTATTAGGAACTTTGATAAACATTGAAAGTGTAACCGTGTTACAGGCCCGATGATATGGCATTTTGATATGGCATTTTGACATAGATTATTGCCCCCCACGTATGCATTTTTTCGTTCTCTGTGTTGATTTCTGCTTATTAGATAACGTTTTACAATTTTCGTCTAACTCGCTTTGTTACCAAGTTCGTTATCCTAACTTTTTAAATTCTCCACTAGAGGCTCTGCAATCGCTTTTATTTGATTGGGCATAATCACTTTACTTAGATCTAACGTGTACACTTATGAACGTTTCCTTGCAAAGTTATTGCTTAAGGACTTTTCTAGGAACCCTGTATTTTTGAGATATTGAAATTTTATTTTCACCACGAGAAACGTGATAGCTCTCGAAAAAATAAAGCGATTTTATAAAATTTCGTATGCTTTTTTTACTCGGTAACAACAAATTGCCGATTAATTATCAGTGAGATCGTTATGTTCAACGTTTTATTCGGGTCGACAAAGCAGGGATTTCAAATATGCATCACCCCAGGGAGTTTCTCCGGTGCGAGTAATTTAAAAATCAATTTGCGTTTAATCCAATTTTCTTCAGTTAAAAATAACATTTCCGAAATATTTATTATTTTTAAATTTATTAGGATTGTGGATCATATTCTCAGTTGATATAATTTAGCACAGTTTTAATCGATTTCGGTACTATCACGTTTGTTTTGTAGAGTAAAAATAATTGTTTAAAAAGAAACTTTTTGAATGGATATGCCATTTTTTTTGTGAAATAATTCTTTAAAATGTAGTGTAATACAAGTATTAGAGTGAAAAAACTCCCTGAGGTATTTTTACTGCAAAAGAAATATTTAAAAAGTAAGTTATTTTCTTATGCACTTTAATCACAATTCTAATATGCACGTCAATGCCAATGTTTTTCTGTGCACTAAATGCACTTCAATTACAATTCTATTGCTAATGAAATAAAAAAAATATTCATTTAGTGATTATTTTGCAAATGGTTACGGAAGTATTTTTAATGACTGTAAAACAATTGGCATATACTAATATATAATGGCCTAAAATGATTCTGAAAGCTGCCTTGAAGTTTTTTTAGCAGAATTTGTCATAACACACATGGACATTCATTGTATAATAAACTGGCAATTTGTTGTTATCGAAAAAAATAAGCAAAATGCATTTTATGAAATTGCTTTATTGAAAACAGTCAAAGCTTTCCTAGACAAGAAGAATAAGACATATTCTACAGTTGAAATACAAACATTTAGCTAATATCATTTGCAAAATGTCAAAACACTTCGCACTCTGCGAACTCCATGGTTCACACAAAGCTCGAACGTTTTGCCGGGCTTGAATCCTATGTATGGGTGGTGAGCTCTGCGTGTGCATGTGTACTCGTAGTGAATAGAAATTCATATTAAACTGAAGCGTCCGGTCAAAGTTGCTCACGTGTATAGAAAACAAACAAGCAACCCAAAGTAAACCAATCCAATTCAATATGAGCAGTGGCGTTGCCAAGGGAGTGATTTTAGGGCAACCCTCCCCAGAAACCCATTCTTTTCCTGTATTAAAATTGTATATAGGAGACACTGATATGTAATGTCCATTTGAAATTATTTTTTAGAAAACCTCTTTAATGGATACTTCCATTTAATTGTCACAATTCTTTATCATCAGTCCCGAAAGTAAATCTAGTTTTGCATATATGTACAAATAGAAGGTCCTCTGAATAATAAAAATGGCTTTAGTCGTTAAAAACGCATTTGCTTAAACATGTTTTAATCCGAAAATATACACTTTTGTCATGCATTTAGTATGCACTTCAATGACAATCCTATTGCTAATGAAACGAAAAGAAAAATATAAATATTGATTTAGTGATTATTTTGAGAATAGTTACGTAAGTATTTTAATGATTATAAAATGATCGACGTATACTAATATATAAAAACCTAAAATGAGTCTGAAAGGTGCGATGAATATTTTAGCATAACCCGGTCATAAATGAAGCATGTTTGTCTAATAAAAATCATAAATATCATCTTTTTACATATAATGAGCTTTTTGTTATACTTGTAAATATCCAAAATCTTGGAGATTCTAACTACAATTTTACAATTAAAAAATATCTAACTTTTTTATATTAAAATTTAAGGGTTTAAAAGTGCATCTTAGATAAATTTTAAGGCTTAGGCCGGGGGGCTCACCCGAAGGTTTAGAGCTTTTATTTCCCTAACCGGGAAAAGAGGTTGACTCCCAACATGAAACAGATCCAAAGAGCCCACCAAAACCCACCGAACAGAGGCAGCCGCCGACTCCTACATGCAGCAAGCGTACCCCCAGGAGCACCAAACTCACGCTCCACCGACAGAAGCCAAGCGTCACCAGCTCCATAATCAGGTAAATCATAGGCAAATTAGAGTTCAGCGAAATAATATTTAGAAAATTGAGGACAATAAATTTTTTGTTGCAACTCCCCCTAAAATTTTTTTCTGGTAACGCCACTAAATATGAGAACTGCGAGCATCGACTAAAAACCCACAGTTTTCCTCTTAAACTCTTTATTGATTAATTCTTTCTGCTTCCTTCAGAATAGCTGGATTTTTTTATCTTACAGGGAAGCTGAATGCATAGTTTTTCACACTGTTTCATAAAACATTAACTTCGAAATTTGAACGCTTGCATTTCTAAAAATAGATTTGCATGTTTGAAAGTATTTCAGTTTATTTCTAATTTCATCACAATATTATGGCGAAATGGTGCATTTTTTTGCATTACATGTCATTTGGCACATACACAGCTGCTTTCTGTATACACAACAAGGCGGAAAAACGAAATTTCCGCGGTTCACGGGGAAAATTTGCGAAATGTCTGCTTGAACTATCAGATGGGGTGGGATAAATCTTCGTAAGTTTTACGTTTACTAGACATAAAAATAAAATACACAAATCTCTGTTAGTTTATATGGTATTCTATATATATATATATATATATATATATATATATATATATATATATAATTGAATGTCTGTCTATCTGTTTGGTATGCAAATCTACAGTTTTTGAAGGATTTTTTTCGAATTTGATATTGTTATTCTCTACTTTACTGCATTTAACTCCATCTAGATCATTTAACCCCATTTAAGTTTCTAGGACAAGAGGTTTATTAAATTATTAATAAAAAGACGAAATTAAATTTTCTTTAGAAATAGCATTATGCAGACATGTTTTTAAGAAAGTTTATTTAAAGATTTAAATAATTTATACGATTTAAATAATAAATATATTGATATGAAAATAAAATTTTAAATGAAGAGAGAATATTTTTATAATTAGTTTATATTGGTTACGGTCTTGGGATGTAATATATTTTCAATTTTTGAAGTCAGTTGTTTTATTCTGGTACAGATTTTTCTAGCTTATATATTTTCTATTAAGCTTAACCGATTGAGAGAAATATGGTGTTAAAGACAAATTGTTGGCGCTTGGTCCACAGTAATTTTGACTTCGCTTTTTTCTTTTTTATTGATGTTAGGGACCTCCATATTGATGTTAGGGACCTCCATATTGATGTTAGAGACCGCAGCGCCTCCATATCGTTACAGCTTGAATTGCCCTTCATGCGGCGCTGTCTAGATTATTGGAACTTTTATTGCTGTGAAAATCGCAAAGCGCTTATTCAAAAGTGTTCTTCAGTATTTGACCTGAACTGATTTGAGGCATTTCAAGTCAATAAAATTTCAAATAATATAATTAATCACATTTCTCTAGGTTGTGGCTTGATAACATTTAACTGATTTTTTTATGCCTTGTCCCTCCATCCTCTATTATTGTGTACATGTTATTCAGAAATTATTGGTTTGGTTTTTGAGTCAATTTTTTTGTTTTTGTTCTATTTTTCCCCTACTTTTACTGGGAGGGGGGCGCATTACAAGTGTTGAATATTTAAGTAGTCATTAGTAAGCTCATTTGGCATGAGTTTTTAATCTGTCTGCACTGAAAAAGTAAACCAATGACTTGTTTTCGAATGAATATCTGTGTTGTTAACATTTTATGTGAGCAATTAATTTAAAATTCATTATTGACCAATAGACGAAATTAAAAGATCTTGTTTAAATTTTTCATTATCAGTTCAACAAAACTACAAAAAGTAATTATTTTGTCAGTATTTTCAATATTTTTTACGTATTGATCCCATGAGGAGTTTTTACTCTAATTGAATAGGAAATTTCGGAAAGGGTGCATCTCGAATTTTTCTCCAATATCACGTTTTGATGGAAACGTAATTTAGACCGTTACTAAAATAAAATAACTGACTTCAAAAACTGAAAATATATTACATTTCAAGACTATAACTAATACAATCGCTCATCCTTCCTATGGAAAAGGAGACAACTCTGGGTCTTTCTATCACACAAAGACATAAAATGGGTTTGCGTGATAGAAATTTCGATAAGACTATATCTTGAGGAGATGTGACCTTTCTGAGTTCAATTTTCACTTCTAGATCTAGAACCGCTGCTCAGATGTATAGTCCAGCTGTCTTATCTGCCAATTGAGCGTGCGCTAACTGGGAGTAAGGTATATCTAGGCACTCTAACTGGAAGAGTCTAATAGCAAAACAGGTACGACGATAGAACAACTGTGATGATAGAACGACGTTGATGATAGAACAACGGTGATGATAGAACAACGTTGATGATATAACAACGTTGAGGATAGAACAACAGAACAGCGCTGACTGTAGTTAAGAAAAAAAAAAGAAGTGAGGAATATCTTTTTATGAATCAACTGTATATTGACCTCAATCAGATATTTTTTAAGACAGAGAAAGTTTAACATGATAAATATCGGGACTCAACTTAACTTAGAAGTCCGTCAGAAACCGTCGTTATATTACCAGATATTGCACATTACTTTCCTTATCTTGGTAAATTACCAATAAACAATATGAAGATTGAGGATCTAGAAAAAGTGAAGCAGTAGGTGCCAAAATAATTTAGAGATTTTTTCGACAAAATTATCAAATGGCCTGAAACTACAAACTTAAAGCCTCCAAAAGAGAATTTTTGATATTTATCTAATTTCCGATATTTGAAGTGTTTTATTATTTTATTTGGCATTATCATTGTAATATAGTTGTATTAACTATATTAACTTTTTCTGTTTTGTGGTATTAAAAACAAGTCTACCGTTTTATTTTAATGAAAATGTCTTGAATTTTTCCCTTAATTTCAAAAAAGGCATAAATCGGAAAAGTTTGAATATTTTCTTGGTCTCAATAATGTTTCAAAATATAATGATTACATTATTACTAGACCCCATTACTCGAAGAAATTAGTTTTCATAGACCCTGTAAAGTTCTCATTTTCGGAGATGATAGAACAACGTTGATGATATAACAACGTTGAGGATAGAACAACAGAACAGCGCTGACTGTAGTTAAGAAAAAAAAAAGAAGTGAGGAATATCTTTTTATGAATCAACTGTATATTGACCTCAATCAGATATTTTTTAAGAGAGACTCTTCGACATTTCCATTCCAATTTATAACAGCTGTTATTTAATAACTCTTATAATTTCTTCTGTTTACGAATAAATAATTTATCCTATTTACGAACACTATATATTTAATAAAGTGTTTCATTATTATTAAATTTGGAATGCGTCCCAAATTTAGATTACATACATTAACGAGAGATTGAGGATGTGTTATAAGAGTTGCTTCCTAACATTGCAGAGCCACCATTGTAGCAAAAAACTTGAACAAATATCGATGACGTTTTAAAGTAAAGTTTAGTTTCGTAAAGTTTTAAAATGTCTTATTTATTAACACTGTTGTGCGAATTATATCGCAGCATTTCAACATTGCTCTAGACAGCGACATTGCCTTTTATAAACTCTAAGTTTGTAAATTCCTGACACGACATTAACTTAAAATCATGATATATACACTCTAAGACAAAAAAAATCGACGCAACCCGCAAAATAATCCGATAGTAATGAAACTTTACATGCAAACACCTTTTGACCGAATATGCAAATAATAAAAAATTCGCAGCCAATGAACTACACAGTTGGAACTACAGCGCATTGAAACTGAGCACCATGGTGGTGTATATAAGAAGCAAACCTCGCTTTCAGGAGCAAAATGTGCAGTGGATTTAGATTACGTTTACGTACTTTGATTGTAACAATGCCTCGCCAGCGAATTCAGGGCCACTACGAGCATATGAAGGAGTTTGAAAGAGGGCGTGCGGTCGGACTGCATGAGGCTGGATGGGTACACCTCCAGGCTGGATGGGTAGCTCGTCAATTGGAGGCCATTTGGAACGACATCCCTCAGAACACCATCCGTCAACTTTATGCATCAATGCCACGTCGGGTAATAGCTTGTATCAAGGCCAGAGGTGGACCAACGTCATATTGACGTGCTCACTTTGTGTAGATCTTTCAGTGCAATAAATTATCCAATTGTTCTGAAATTCCAATCATTTTTTTTTCTATACATCCACATTACACGTACCAAATTTTGTTTCATTTGGATAATTATTTCTTGGTGCGTCGATTTTTTTTTTGTCTTAGAGTGTATTTTGGATAAAATGGTATTTGGTTAACAGTATCACATAATAGTTTTAGGCTTTGTCTACTTTTTGTCTATTGGATCTAAATGTACAAATTTTGCTTTAGTCTGAGAACAGCCATTTTACCCAGAAAACCAAACTGTAGACATAAACTGTCTACTTATTTAACAAATTTTAAATATTTTTTTAATTCTTATCAGATTTAAATAGTTTGGTGTTCTTTTATTTTAATAACGACTAATATGTAATTTTAAACGCAATTCTCCATTTAATTAGAATTTCGCAAATAATTTTTACGATATTTTACCAAGGGAGTATTCTTCTCCAGAAATATTCCATGTCATGAATCATATCGCATATATTATATTACAAAGTTTAAATTTTCAAGCTAGAGTATTCAACATATTTTTTGCAGAGAAATACAAAGACTTGGATGGAGTTAATTATTTTATATAAAAGGTAATTTTTTAAACATGTCTCTCTTAAAACTTTCTTAATAAATTATGACGAAGGAAAATGCATTTTTTTAGTTTCCATGCTTTTTAGAACATTATTTTATCTATATTTACAGTGTGCATGTAAATTAGTATAATCAATGTGTAAATTCTAAGAGCTCTCATTTATTAAAATATCCCGCTTAATGGAACATTTAGAAAAATATGATGTGGACAGCAATTGACTTTCCTTATATAATGCAATGAATTTACTTTTTCACAGTGAAAAAATGATGTATAAGATCCGCGGAACAGTATTTTTAACATTGATTGTAAATTTGGCGCTTTTTTAGATGACAACAAGTGAAACTCTTTCGAAGTACCCAATTAACATATATTTCCCGCAACTCTAAATTAACAATTATCAATATTGAAATCATCCCCAATAAGCGATAAAATCCTTATAGTAAAATATTGAAATTCATCAATGCGGCGTCACTTTCGTAATTTTGACAATATTTTCGACCTTGGCGATATTTCGTTAGATTATTAACCAAGTTTGCTAAATGTATCACCAAGCATTACAGGTAAACGGAAAAGAACATGTTTTATGTACTAGAAGGTATGCACGTCATATGAAGAAATTCAAAATTTGAAAGACATTACCTCTCATTTAGCATTATTTATATCAATTTGGCGACATTTTCGTGAATATCAACATTTAAAAAGTCGCCAAGTTGGCGACATCCCGCCAAATTTGTCGTCAAAATTTCCCAGCGTTACGGATGGATCATGAAGGCTGGGACGGACTGAGAAATGGATTACTCTTATAGTAGATTTGAATTTTAATCAATTAATCGTCATTTTCATTAATTTAGCGTTATTTTTACCAAGTTGCGACATTTTTATCATTTTGGCGACATTTTTATCAATTTAGCAGCATATTCTTCAATTTGTCAATATTTAAAAAAATTGCCCAGTTGTCGTTTTTCTGCCACATCCGTCGTTAAAATTTCGCCAATCGTTACGGACGGAGAATTAGGTTATTCTTATAGTAGATGAAGGACTGTTGGCAAATTATTAGGCGTCAAAATACAAAACTATTACCTATAGTATCTTCTTCCGTGAATGGAACGAACTAGATCCACGAGAATGACTTTAACATATTCATTGCATAATATTACGTTCGAAAAGTGAAAATATTTTACTATAGTTATTACTTTTTTAATTTTATGTGATTTTTTGATAAATTTATTTGAAAATGTTCGATATCTCGAGAACAGTTCATGATAGCATTTTAAAGTTTTTGTCAATCGTTTTCTAATGAAAAATTATTTAAGAAATTATTATTTACGTAACTTTATTGAAAGGTTTTGATTTTGTGATGACTTTCTCAAAATTCATTCGAAAATTTGGGGTTTTCCGAACATTCGATTGTGCTTAAAATCTCCAGCATTCACTGATTGTAACTTTTGTGCCAAATTCCGTTTAAATCGAATCGCTCAATTTGCTCGTGAGATATCATATCCACCTGACTTATGGACACACACACACACACACACACACACACACACACACATAGAAATCATCTCAAAAGCGATCGATTCGAGTTCAGGAATGCTTTAAACGCGTACTTCCGTCGAAAACTCGAATTTGGATTTTCGATTCCGTCTGAATACTTTCCCTATACATTATACTATGTATATAAGGAGAGTAAAAATGATATTTCCATTATGTGGAGTTCACGGCATTAATATTGAGATAGAATACGCAAAGAGACAATTTTGGCACCTCAGTCAACAGATTATCTGAGCCTCAACATTTTACCACTGTCATTGCCTTTTCCTAGAAAGGTGTACCCCGAACTGAAGGTAGTCCTTGGCATTCACCCCATTGCTAGTCTGACCTTAAGGCCAAATTGTTCATGTCAGTAACTTTTAAACAGAAGAGAAATGATTATGGTATGGAACGTATTTTTTGCTACTTACTAACAAAAGGTGTACAATATACTGAAAGAAAGGTTCATACGACGGTTCATGACTTTTGTTTATTAACGCTTGTACACCAAGATCATCTTCACCTTCTGTTAAACTTCAAATTATAATGATCATTTTATGATAATTATTATTTTGAATGATAATAAAACATAATAATATTAAATGCCATGTAAAAACGCTGGAGTTCGGTTATTTTCGTTCTGATGGAGACGTCTGCTTAAACATATTTTTTGAGAATGAAACTCTTTGTTTAAATCCACAGTTTGTATGCTCACATAAGTATATCTTCAGAAGTGTATCTTATGAAAATAATACGTGATTAACAATCTTTTTTTCCGATGGCCCGCTCTAATGTGCTTGAAATCATTATATCTCACCTTAATTCAATTCACTTTTTTTCTGAGAGTGTTACTGTCATTTCTGTCCTTTTAATGATTTTAAATTTATTTAACAATAGGGAACTGGTTATATAGTTTTTTCCCTGCTAGTTTTGTTTTATCTACTGATGTTATTTTGTGGATAATGTTGATCCAATGATATAAGACATTGAAGAGTGCATTTGCCCTATTAAGGTAGTAAGATGAAACTCGGGATAAATATTTTTTTGGATATAATGACACAGAATATTTATTGGGATCTAATGAGTGATCTGGTAAATAATGTACAGTAATTTCTGTGTCATTTGACACAAAAATCACTTGCTAGAATCTGCTTCTTTCTGTCGTGGCGAACAGTAAAAATTAAAATATCCACCTTATTCCAATAGCTGTTCGAAAGAAGTATAGATCATGTACCAAAAAAGTAAGGGTTGGGCCCATGAAGATTGCTTTCCGTTTTTAAACAAGCGTGTGTCTCAACTGTGACAGAGATGATTCAATAGATGGCTGATTGATATAACTATAGTAGATGGACATAGTTTTGAAGGCAGTCATTCAATTCCCCCTCTTCCATTTCTTGAATGCAATTTTTATTTTCATGTAGTATATTGGTTTTTTATTAGTATATATATTTTTAAAATTTATTAAAGTTTACTTATTAACCTTTTGCTTACGGGTGGCACAGCGTCAATCCCAAACGAAGAACCTCTCAAAAAGACAGATATTTGACATACCCCTTTGCAGACATTGACATCCGGACATCAATGTCTGCAAAGGGGGATCGATCTGTTTGGGATAGGGTATGTCAAATACCTGTCTGTTTGAGAGGTTTTTCCTTTGGGATTGACGCTGTTCCACCAGTAAGCAAAAGGTTAATGCAATATATCGTTTTCTAATACCTTCTACAGCAAGTTTCAAAATTTATACACGAAGCAAATAAAATTTATACAGAATAAATGACTAGCAAAAAGCCGGGTTTTCAATGGATTTGCGTATATGAAGTATGCGAGCTGTGAAAGATTTCAGATTAAAACTTAATTTAACAAGTAATTATCAAATTAGGAGAATAAAAAATTAATCTTAATATTTAAGAATACTGATACAAAAGAGTATATACGTTTTTAGAATTTGAATATCAAATTAAGCATATTAGAATACAGGAAAACAATGGAATTAAAGTAACACATTTAAATTACAAAAGCGTATTTAAAATACAGAAGCATGTTTAAATCACAATGAATTTTAAGTGACACATTTAAATCACAAAATCGTATTTAATATACAGGAAGATGTTTAAATCCCAATGCATGCAAGTGCACACGGTTTGATTAGCTGTGTGAAAGATTTTGTTTATTTGTTATTTATAGAAACCGTAGTAAGCATATGCAATTTAAAAATGGGTATTTTGTCTTGCTACAATTCGTTTTGATAATTAAAATTGTGATTCTGCAAGTCTGTGTGCAATTTTACGTATGTATGCAAAATTTCATCTTCCTACCTACTGTAGTTTCTGAGTAAAGGGGATAAAAACATGCAAGGCAAATGTTGATTTCGCTTCTTTAAGAAGTGACAACTAACCCGCAGCCGAGACAAATTGTCACACATTTCAGCTGTCTTTAAAAATTAAAATTAATTATTTGCTACTGAAGAACAAATCATTTAATTTTCTGTAGTTCATCAAAAGATGAAAGTTGCGAATGGTAAAGAGAAAATTTCGCTTTTATTTATAAAAAAAATGGAAAAAATGGAAGCGTAAAAACTTAGACTATGTCCTTAAGTAAAAGACATATACCCTATATATGCCCTCCATATGCCCTCCATATGCCCTTAAGTAAGAGAAAATAATTTTTAAGCACTTATCTGAGAGTTTCAGTGAGGTGAGAATCCAGGCTAAGCCACTGAAAAGAAAAATAAAGCACATTTTATTAGAAATTATCATCAATTTAATTTATTTTACACTAGCCGCATATCCGTTCTTCGTATGGAATATATAATATAAAGAAACTTAAAACTCACAATCATGTGCACATTCCTATAGTATACTAAGTGGCATTGTTAATCAAAAGACTCTGTTAACATATTTAATTTAATACTCCTAAAAATAAGTTTAAGAATCTCTGTTCTCGCTTTACAAAATTATCTTCACGGGCAGATCTGAGCAATAAAACGTCCTGGCCTCTTTTGTAAGTAAATTTACAAGAAATATGAAACAAAATAAAAGCGTTAAAATTGTGTGGGACCCGTACTATTTATTTATGCGAATATTAGAAGATATAACCTGTATTAGTAGATTACATGTATAAATTGAAAATATCAATAAACCAGTAATATTTTATGGATTTACAAACACTTTTATCAATTTGGGGACATTTTAAGAATTCGCTAAATGTGTTACTAAGTAGGACGGTTGGACTGACAGACAAATGCTACCAAAACATCATTTCAGTACTCTCTTCTAACAAAACAAAATTGATTTCATTGATTTAGCGTCGCTATTATCAATTTAAGGGTATTTCTGTCAATTTGGCAACGTTTAAGAAAAGTTGCTAAGTTAGCGATATCCCTCCAACTTCGTAGATCTGAATTTGCAGATCTGAAGAATAAAACATCCCGATCTCGTTTGTTATACTAAATGAAATCACTGAAATTGTATTAGAAGATATACCCGTTCTACTCTTATTCTGTTTCAACAATCGGCTAAATGAGTTTATTGGCTAAACACAATATATAAGTTTGAAAACTCTTTGCCAAAGTAAATGAAAGTGATGTACGCAGTCCGTAATTAATATAATTAAAAGAAAAATCAAACCGTTCATTTATAAGTTATATTTTTATATCCATTTATTTATTATTCAAATCGCAAAATAATAGTACAAATTAACAAACACATTTAATTTAATTGTGTTGCTGAGCAACATGATATAAGATAGAATCTTCCTCATAAAATGCTGATAATAAATAGGCATTTTGATTTCTAAATAATTTTCATTGTTGAGTAAGAGCTTGTGAAAAATAAACCATGGTAATATATTTTCTATTTAAATACCATGTTTCAGGCATTCGTGTTTTCAAACAATTCATGTTTTCAAAATGTGACTGATTAGCGCAATAAACTCCCACCAAACTCGGAGATAGATTTTTAATTCACTTTCGCGTTTAAAACCAGCGATTTCCAAACTTTTTCATTTGGAGGAACCAGGGAGTTAGAGAGTAGAATGCCTATGAAAAGCTTGGTTTTTCATTAATATCTCGACAATCCCTGATCTTGGAAACTCGAAATATGAACCAAATTTTAAGTGGGGGTATTTCAGGGCTACCCACAAAATTTCATCAAATTCGGTTCAGCCGCTCTCCCGAGATGATGAGACAGACAGATTTTCAATTTTATTTATATAGATTTTTGTGGAATACAATTAGCGTGAGTATAAGGAATCAAATAATAGAAAATAATTAAAGGGGAATACATATTTTTATTGATTTAAAATGAATAAAAATACATTAGTGGAATACATTTAGCGTGAGTATAAGGAATCAAATAATAGAAAATAATTAAAGGGGAATACATATTTTTATTGATTTAAAATAAATATATTAATATTTTAAACAAAAATATTACGCACTACTTACAATTACACCTCTAATCGTTAATGCGAATTTCGTACAGAACACTTAAAAATTCTTTGGTAACGTTCCGACCTGTGTGGAACATTACCAAATAACTGCTGACGAGACTTCCCGTTCGGAACATGTAGCAAACCTTTCATTATTACACTCTTTTATTTAGCTTACTCTCTTATCTTATGATCGATTTTTAACCCAATTTCAGATGTTCAATCGACTTGAAACTTTAAATGTTTACGTATTCTTAATTAGATTACTTTATTTATCAAATTTGAGTTGACCGCCACATTTCTCCTAGTATTTACGCTGCCTTCCGCTGTAGTTCATAATCCTCTGCTCCTTAAAGATTAAAAAGTATAAAAACTTAAAAATACATTAAACAAATATTTTTTAAAATCATTCATTTATTTCAAAATGCACTAAAAACAACAAAATAAAATTTTCTTCAGTATCCAAAATAATGTTCACACACCCTTGACTCCGGTCGCCCAGATTGCTGCTCTATGTCCTAGGATGAGCCTGACTGCCTGGGCTTTCGATACACCCTTGACTAAGGGGGGCGCTTCACTTATATACTTAATTACTAAAATCTTAACATATAGATCATCGTTTGCTTCCATAATCTCAGCATTCACAAAATATTCGAAACAATGTGTAAATGCAACGTGCAAATTAACAAGAGGGTCCTTGGTACATAAATCATAGCATTATATTCCCACTCATCATAACCCCTTTTACGCAACCTAACAACAATATAGTTCGCTTTTACAAAAAACGTTTACAGAAAATGTTTTCGATAATATAGAAAATAACAGTAATGAAATTTAATTAAAATAGGGGCCTACGCTTTTATTTTCAGTCATGTGTGTATGAAAATAGTTAGATACAGCAAAAAATTATTTTCCACATTTTAGTGTATTTTGAAATAAATAAAAGCGAGTTTTTAAAAGTTATTTTTTAATATACTTTTATTTTTGATGTCAAATTACACCCCTGTCTAAATGTTTCACATGGAGCTATAGAAATGCATCTGACATCGTTTATATACAATACAATGTCATACATGATTGTTCACTGCCCGCGTAATGAACACGACCACTGACTTGAAGGTGGTCGGAACGTTTAAACGGAAAGACTGCTTGAATGTCGCTTTTTGATTCGTTTTACAGTTCGAAATAATATACGACATTATTTTTTGATACGACGTTCACCTCCGGAAAGTACGGTATATCCTTATTTCTTTCCCTGCAATACATGGTAATGTATAGGGAAAGTATTGGAATCATGTCAAAAATCGCAACTCGAGTTTTCGACGGATCTACACATTTCGAGACCTCGAGAATACGAAAAAACTATTTTTAGCGTGACGTCTGTGTGTGTGTCTGCCTGTCTGTGTGTCTGTGCAATGTATGTATCCACTCTAACTCAAAAACTTATGGACCGAATTTCAGAAAATTTGGTAGGTAAGTCACTTGGGTATGACCCTGGTGCTGATTAGTTTTTGGTACGATTCGTAAAAACAGAATCCGCCTCTTTTTGCGAAATAGCCCATAAGAATTTAATGTATCCACTCTAGCTAAAATATTAATTGACCAAATTTAACAAAATTTGGTAGATAAGTTGCTTGTACGATACTCTGGTGCTGATTAGATTTTGATATTAATCGGAAAAGAACAACCTGCCTTTTTTTACGAAATGGCCCGCAAAAATGTCATGTATCCACTCTAACTAAAATACTAATTGACCAAATTTCACGAAATTTGATAGATAAGTTACTTGGGGAATTCTCTGGTGCTGATTAGACTTTGGTATTATTTGGTAAAGAACAACCTGCCTTTTTTTTACGAAATGGCCCTCAAAAATAGCAAAATCTAAAAAAAAGCTACGTATGTTCAAATATATGAATTAAATGCTTGTTTTATACGTAATTTTTGATGAGGAAAATAATAAGAACAACTCTATTACCCTAGCGTTAACCATTCTCGACATATTCGAGATTTTTCGCATCTAGTTATGCCACTTTTAGAAAAATGTCTAATTACCAAATGAAAACAAAAATTGAATAAAAAATGCAAATTGAGTGTTATTTTGTGCAATTAAACTCAATTTAATGAATTATTAAAGAAATAAAGGAAAATGAATTTGAGTCTGCAGGGAAAGTCATGTACTGCCCACATCAGATTCTTTTAACTCTGATAATAAACGATTATTTACGTACAGTATTAAACCAATATTTTTCTGTTAACCATTTGCCAATATGGTCAATATTAAATCAATAACCAGTAATATATTTCAACAATTGTAGGAGGATATTGCATATATTGGTTATTGCATATATAGTTTCTGTATAAGCAATATTGATAAAAGGTTCATTTCCAAATATTTACTCAATATTGTATGTTTCCTGATTTGCTATTGAAGACGTCGGGGAAAGGATAACCATATCAGCAATTTCTTGTTTTACTATAATTTATAGTCTGGTTTGCCTCTACAATGGTTAGTTTTTTTTTAGAAAGAAATGAAAATGAAATAGTCATAATCAGGAATTTACAATAATGCTTTTCATAAAATGTTTGTTTTGAAATCACCATTAAAACTATTCTCTCCAGAAGAGAAGAAAACACGTCAATCTACTTAGCGAC